>JAZDUA010000462.1:500000-1243690 GCA_038098605.1 Gryllus longicercus
GGGATTGTAACAAAAAGTGGGATATTCCATGTACTAGGCGACTGACAAAAGGAGAAAGATTGTTCTTGTCGGTTCTTGGAATTAAAGCAGATGACTTCTCCCAAGTGCACGGATTTCTGCGAGAGTGGGAATTTGAGAAGATAAGCATATTATATTGACGCGTAATCGTTATATTACTGCTGTACAATGACACCCCTCTAATAAATACATAATCATTGTACCAATTACAGCAGTTAGGGACGATCAAATACGTGAACATTGTCTCGTTCGTCATAAAGAGCTTGAACCATCTCTACTACGATCTCCGTAAGCAGGGCCCTTATTTGATTCCCTCGCTCTACAATACGATCCTGCAAAGTAAAACTAGGAATTTGGAGTGGGTTTAGATCATTATGAGACAACCAATGTTCTGTAAAGCAAAAAATATCTATTTGACCTAGATCACAAGATAAATTCAATTTTATTTGAAAGAGATTGCACATTGTGATGCACTATTTAAATTTTTTGCATGTACCTACACGGATGTTTCTCTGCTGCATTTAACTGTAGTTGCTATTTATTTACCTCATTTTTACCTCGAGTGCGTGGTCGAAGGAAGTATCGTGTCCCAGCAGTAACAGGAGGTGAAGAAGGAGGGGCGACAAATGTAGATATATGAATAACGGGAGGGGTAGTACAAGGATTAGGTTCAGGGGATAATGTAATTGGGACCAAAAAGGTCCCGGAGGATGGAAGAGAACTAGGAGATGTAGGTGGGGATGGGTGTTGGGCAGGACATATATTCTTACAAACACGTAAAACACGTTTATTTCTACTATTTTGAAAGAATTAAAAATGATTTATTCTTAAGACACCATTTTAGATTGATTGAAATAACATCATAGAGCAAAGTACCACATGCATTTGAGAAAATAAGCCAAGGGAAAAAAACAAACAAAGGAGCATGTCTTTCTCCGCAATTTTTTTTGTTAGTTAGTTTAAAGACTTGGCATCTAAGGCCTTTAGCCTTTTTACTGATTGATGTTATGATTAATCATATATTAAATCTAAATTTTGAAGAAAAGATTGGCTTCTTTCAAGAACTGTATTGTTTTGTCAGTTGCTGTCTTGTCAGTGCCGAGATCTATCTTCATGTTGCCTCTCATGCCGCATCTGTGTCTAAGTCTTGAGAGATCTACGCAGTCTGTCAGAATATGTTTCACTGTCAGTAGTCTTCCGCAGCTGCAGATGGGTTGTTCTTCATTTCTTAACATGTATGAAGAAGTCATTCTTGCATGGCCTATTCTTAGTCGGGTTATGCACACTTTTTCTCGTCGAGGGTAGCTGACATTTGGTGACCATTTACTGATATTTTGTTTAATGGGGTGTAGTTTCGTGTGAAGACTGTTCCACGTGGTCTGCCATTCTGTGAGGATGTACTTCGAGACAGCATTTCTTGCATCCTGAGGTCGTATTTCAATATCCATTTCTGATTGGATGTTCCCGGCATTTCGTGCTGCAGAATCGGCTTCTTCATTGCCTAGGATACCCACGTGTCCAGGGCACCAGATAAACGTAACTGATGCTCCTCGCTGCACTAATTTATGGCATGCTATGAGAATCATTTGTAGCAGTGGATCTACAGTTTGGCGTCTGTCTATTGCAGTGAGAAGACTTAGAGAGTCTGTGCAGATGACGAACCTTCCTGAATCGAGAGTTTCACAGTGTCGCAAAGACTGCAATACTTCATATAATTCGGCAGTGTATACACTTGCTTCAGGTGGAAGCGCCCAAGCCCTCGACAAGTTCTCAGTTACAAATGCGCTTCCAACCTGATGTTCTGTTTTTGAACCATCTGTGTAGATTATGATGTGATTTGCCATGTATTCTTCGAGAACTGATTGAAATCTAACTTTTAAATCTATGGGAAGGCATTCTGTTTTCTTTACACTGGTATTATCGAGTCTTACTTCTGGCATTTTCAACATCCAAACTGGAATTTCATATGGTTCGTGTTTCAAAACTGGTGGGTAGGACGATGTTGTAGCATTTGGCTATCTCGATTGCGAGGATGTTGGCTGGACGAGTAGCTGAAGGTCTTCGATCGTAAATATTTACTAGCTTAGGTCGAGTCATCAATGAGTGGTTTAAATGTTTCGGTAGAGACAGCAATTTTGATCTATAGTTAGTTGCATTGTTTGTCGTCTGTGATGTAGCGACATGGTGCTGGTTTCACAGTAGAGGCTTGAGGAAGGACTAGTGCGGAACGCGCCAGATGCATATCGGAGGCCTGCATTGTGAACGGGGTCTAGTTTCCTTAAACTTGATTTTCTGGCTGAGGAGTACACTGCACATCCATAATCTATTTTGGACATCACCATGGATTTGTACAGGCGGAGTAAGATGTCTCTATCTGCTCCCCAATTTATATGGGAAATGCACCTTATTACATTCAGAGCTGTTTTGCATCTACGCAAGGTGTATTCTATATGCTGTTTCCATGTTAAATGCCTATCAAAAATCAAACCAAGGAATTTTGCCGTTTCATTGTATGTCAGTTGAACACCATTCAGCGTCAGCTCTGGATCTCTGTAACTTTTTCTTTTCCTACTGAAGTGAACGCATTTCGTTTTGGCTGCTGTAAATGAGAAACCAATGTTTTTTGCGTTCTGTACTAATTTATTGATGGCATTTTGCATTTTGAATTTGACCATTCCCAGTAATTTGGCTGAGTAAAATATAGCAATGTCATCTACATATATGCATTTTCCTATTGACGCTTCTATGCCGTCAAACATCCTGTTAATCGCTATGATAAAGAGCGTGCCACTCAATGGAGAGCCTTGCGGTACACCGTTCTCTAGTACGCAGTTTTCTGAGATAGACTGCCCAACGCGAACTTTGAAAGATCTGGTACTAAGGAAGCTGGATATGAATTTTGGTAGATATCCTCTTATTTGCCAGTTATATAGTTGTCTCAGAATGTTATGTCGCCAGGTCTTATGGAAAGCTTTTTCCAGGTCAAAGAATACGGTAACCATATGTTTTCTTTTGATGAAGGTATTCTGAATTGCATTTTCTAGATATATTAGCTGATCGATTGTAGAGTGATGTTGTCTGTATCCGCACTGGTGTATGTTTAGGAGGTTGTTTCTTTCGAGACACCATGTTAGCCGGGTGTTGACCATTTTTTCCAAGATTTTTCCTAGACAGCATGTCAGCGATACCGGGCGATAATTTTCAGGATTTAATGGATCCTTGCCTGCCTCTAAAATTGGAATTACTATCGCTTCTTTCCAGACTTTGGGGTAATTACTTTGTGTCCAAATGTTATTGTATATATTTAGCAGAGTGGACAGTATTTTCTTCGGTAAACGACGTAGTATGCTGTAAGGGATATTGTCTGATCCTGCTGCGGTGTCTCCAGCTGCATTTATGGCGTCTTGCAATTCTCTCCATGTGAAAAGAGCGTTATATGGCTTATCTATATTGGTTGTAAAGTCAAGTACTTGTTCTTCTTCTTCTTTCTTTTTGTCGAGAAAGTCTTTAGGATAGCTATTTGTGCCACTGGCTTTGGAGTATTGGGTCGCTAATGCATTGGCTATTTCGTCAGGGTTGCATATTAGTTGTCCTTCGTGTTCAATGCATGTTATTGGACTGAAAACATTTTTCCCAGCTATTGACATGATTTTCTGCCATATTTCCGTGACTTTGGTCGTCCGAGTTATGGTGGTTACGTACTTTTCCCAGCTTGATCGTTTTGCTGTTAGTAGTTTTCTGCGAGCGAGCGCACGCAGACGCTTGAAAGCAATAAGATTGTCTTGGGTTGGTGCACGTCTATATCTATTGAGGGCTTTTCTTTTCTCCCTTATTGCTTCTTTGGTCTCCGTATTCCACCATGGTACTGGAATCCTAGATGAGCGGCCACTGGTCTGTGGAATGTATTTTACAGCGGAAGATATGACAGTGTTGGTAAAATCGGTAACGTCTTCCTCTGAGTTTCCACTGACATTTATTGGTGGTATATGTCTGGTGAAGCTGGACCAGTCTGCGCGGTTGGTACACCAACGTTTTGGTAAGTGTACTGTGTTCTTTGGCATGTTTGATGATATCAACAGAGGAAAGTGATCGCTCTGATGAAGATCTGGCAGTGGTTTCCACGTCAGCCGAGTTGCAAGATTTGGACTACATATTGAGAGATCTATGGCTGAGAATGAGCCATTTCTAGCATTAAAATGAGTGCTTGCTCCTGTGTTTAAAAGTACGTATTCGTTGTTAAGTAGCAGGTCATCGATTCTGCGACCGGAGTCATTTGTCCTAGAACAGCCCCATGTGGTACTGTGAGCATTGAAGTCGCCTAGAATTAGAAATGGAGTCTGTAGTTGATCGATCAGGTCTTGTAGATCTTCATTTCGCCATGAGGCATCGGGTAAGTATATGCAACATACCGTCATCTTCAATGGCTTGTATATGGTTACAGCTACTGCTTGTAGAGGTGTGTTGAGATCAAGACGACTAGCAGGATGAGTATTGCTGATCAATATGGCAACACCACCTCTAGCTCGTCTATCAGGTTCTACGTCACTGCGAAAGGTTTTATATCCTCTAAAATTGAAACGGTCTTCTGGTTTAAAATGAGTTTCTTGTAAGCACACACACATTGGTGTGTGATTGGCCAGTAGCAATTTCAGCTCACAGTAATGCGAGATACAGCCGTTGATATTCCATTGAATTATATTTTCCATGGTAGTGTAGGATGCGTAGATCTTGCTTATTTTCTTGGTTTTCCTTTTGGCCATCCTTTCTTCTTTCTCTTCTTACGCGGGGTTTTGCATAGATCGATGGATTAGTAATCATTATTTTCAGCACTTACCATCGAACTTGTCTCAGAGCCAGTGGTCGTGTCTTGATCATTGGTCATTGATTTATTTTTTTGTTTGAGGAAGTTGTCCTTGGTGTGCTTAGGAGAACGAGGCGATCGACTTCGATAGCCTGTTGTCGATACTTCTTTGCTGGGTATGTCTGCAGGCGCAGCTACTGGATTTCTGTCTGCCTCATTTGGTGGGGGTCTTGAAGATTCTTTTTCATTTACCTTTTCACTTTGAGTGTTTGTGGTTAAGTCTTCTGTGTTGATTTTGTTATTGTGAATTTCCTTGAAGTACTTTTCTATGCATCGGGTTATTGCAGGCATTAGTTCTTTCACTACTAAAGAAGGTAAATTTGTGTTTTTAGTAACTGCTTCCACGTATGTAATATTTCCTTTATTTTCGGGACACACAAGTTTTTTTGCTTCAGGATAGCTGATCTTCTGTCTTGCTTTAACTTGTTGTATTGCTGCCTCCTGCTTATATACAGGGCAGTCTCTTGACCTCGATGAATGTTGTTCACTGCAATTAATGCATTTGATAGGATCTAGGCATGGATCATCACTATGAAATGGCTTACCACAATAGCATACTTTGATTCTCGCACATCTAGATGCTGGGTGTCCAAATCGTAAACATTGGAAACACTGCATTGGTTGAGGAATGAACATTCGTACGGTTAGACGATGAATGCCTGCTTTAATCTTCTCTGGTAACGTACAACGCTTGAACGTCAGGACATGGGACGCAGAAGGAATTATCTGCCCATCCCGCCTCATTGTTAGCCTACGACAGGCAATGACTCCTTGAGAAGCTAGTTCTTAAACTATTTCCTCTTCACTGCAGTTTAGTAAGTCACTACAAACTACAACACCTTTGCAGGTATTCAGTGTGCCGTGAGCACTTACTTCAACATCTACAGTGCCTATTTTCTTCAATTCTAGTAACTTTTTACCTTGATTGTCATTAACTGTTTCTACCAAGAGTCCAGATGAAGTTTTCTGTATATCCTTTACGGCAGATCCAGCGCAGGTGCTAATACTCCTCTCTATTATAAACGGGCTCACTTTATCAAAATTTCCTTCAGTTCTTTTTACTGTAAGGTACTTTAGTACCGCTGCGGTGTTCTTGAACAGGTCATCATAGTTTGTTGATTTTCCAACTTTCATTCTTTTAGCATTAAACTCCGGGCTTTTTTCTGGACGAGGGTTTTTAAGGGTTCCCTCAACCCTAGGTTCGCAGACTTCCATACGAGTCCCGCGAAGCTTGCTATCACTCGTAGCACTATCTGCCAGCGGTGCCGAGTGATCCGCACCCCTGGCATTGCAGTCGCTGGGTGACGACGCCCGGTGGCCTGCTTGCGCACCACCGACCGCCGCACAGTGGTCGGAATCGGCCAAAAAGTGGACAATATTAGTAATCTTCGTTCAATCTCTTTGAAAATTTGGATTTATATATATTTTGGGTCCCTGAATACAGTCAATGTGCCACTTTTTAAATTTCTGAAATCCAAGATGGCGCATCCAAGATGGCGGACCTTTTTCGTTAAATTTCGATTTATGCTACAAAAGCATTAACAAAATGATTCCTTTAACTAATTTTAATTATTCTTAAGTATTTTGTACAATGAACACATATGTTTTCAAAAGAAAAATCAAAGAAAACAATTTTATATCATAAAATTAATATTTCATAAATAAAACCATTTTTGGCATTTATTTATAATAAAATACTATTCTTATTGTTATATTACTATTCTGTTTTGTCATACTTATGACATATTATATATATTAGAATAAAAAAATATGTCAAAATTGTCTTTGTTCAAATTATTATAATATAAAATAATGAGAAATTAACTGTTAATAATTGTAAATAATAATTACCTTATTTTTTATTTATATTTTTTTAAATATATTCAAATTTCAATTCAAATTTAAAACCCCAGAACCGCGGAAATTTTAAATATATTATTTTATTTTATTACAGTTGTAATGTACAGTTCAATTATATAATATCAGTAAAAACAATAGTTCAACAATAACAAAATAAAACAAACTTATTGAGATGGTAAATATGTATCTACACTGTGATTGGTTCTTTCTGTTAGATCAAACAGAGAACACTAAATGTATAACATGAACTTAGCCGCATGGCCACGCTAATATGGCCGTGATTGTTGATCCAATTTGACAGTTTGTAAACAACTGTTACATTTTTCAATTTGCAGGATTTTATTTGTACGTAAAAGAGTAATAACTTGTTTAATTGATAATAATCAACGAAAATATTCTCAAGCATGTTTGCTTACATACAAAAACATTTAGCACACAAGTTCTGGATTTATATTCATGGTATTTAGACAAGTTGCTCATTGTCTTTGATTGCATGTTTTACTTGTTATATATAAGAATACTTTGTATTAATTCCAAATTTTATTTTTTAGGTTATGATAAATTAAATGTATTTTAATTATTACATTTTACATTTTAACTACGTTATGCAGGCCGATCATTAAAATTACTTTTCCTACACATGTTTATTTACTACTAACATGGCTATTTAATAATATGATAAATCTGTTTAAGGAGTAAAAATTTTAGCGAACAATATTGATAGATTAATATACTCATCAAATTAGGATACAGTTAGGCATTAGCTCTGTATTTTTTACTTATTTTAATATTTAATTTGTAGTTATATTTATATTATTATTGTTTCTAAATTATACCGATTTAAACATAATTAAATTTTTAGGAATATTCTTAAAAACCAAAAATATGTGATGTCTCATCATTATATATTAATTTGATAACATTTAATATTAATATTGAAATCGGTTTTTCAACCAATTTACAATTTTCTTACAGTCTATAAATTGGAACAACTTGTCAATATCAAATAAATTCCCATTTCAATCATGTTAAAGTTGCTCATTGCATTCGAATTATTTTTTTTATTTTATATTCTACTTATATGTACAACATTGTAAATTATGTAACTTTATAACGAAGGATCATAATTACTACTTTAATATATTAACGATCATAAAAAATTGGATTCTCGAATATTTTCTTTTGTAATCGTCTTTTACAAATAAATTTTAAACACATGAATAATATATATTTATGCCACTGAAATTTATAAAATTACTATATTTAATTGTGTTTTTATAGAAAATATTAATATTTAATCAAGCAAAAAACTTTCTACCTGCTATTTTCCAAACAATTGATATCTTAAAACAAATATATATAATATGTCATAAGTATGACAAAACAGAATATTAATATAACAATAAGAATAGTATTTTATTATAAATAAATGCCAAAAATGGTTTTATTTATGAAATATTAATTTTATGATATAAAATTCTGTTTTCTTTGATTTTTCTTTTGAAAACATATGTGTTCATTGTACAAAATACTTAAGAATAATTAAAATTAGTTAAAGGAATCATTTTGTTAATGCTTTTGTAGCATAAATCGAAATTTAACGAAAAAGGTCCGCCATCTTGGATGCGCCATCTTGGATTTCAGAAATTTAAAAAAGTGGCACATTGACTGTATTCAGGGACCCAAAATATATATAAATCCAAATTTTCAAAGAGATTGAACGAAGATTACTAATATTGTCCACTTTTTGGCCGATTCCGACCACTGTGCGCCGGTACTGGGGCTCCGATCCCCTGCACCGTAACTATTGATCCTGACAGATCCTCCATCTTGGGTTTTTTCTTCAGGGTCACCTTCCCCTAGCGTTTTTCAGCTACCGCCAGCTTAAGGAAACGGAAGGAACAAGGGGGGACAGAGAAGACAGAGTTAGAATAGAAGGGTAGAATGGAAACGACTCTCTAGCCCTCGCAACCTAATAGCGTCGGGGCGGAAACACAAGAGTTGGCCGATACAAGATTGGCCTACAGGACAGAAAACAGATGTGTGCCAAAAGTAAGTTGAAGCAATGACACACAGAGTTAGTGGGAATGACGGGATGTTTAGGGGAGTGACAGCGGACAGCTGCTCCGATTAGTCGCCTTCTACGACAGGGGGAGGTCCCGTGGTGCTATTCTACTAAAATCCCCGACACCACACGGGGTCTGCAATTTTAATTTAAATTTTACACGAGTATTTCATAACTATGGCTCAAGAGGAGGATCGATTTACTTGAGACTTATAATAATTTTCATTAAATATTCACAAATTATTGTGCATGAATGTTGTGAAACTGGGAAAATATCATTCGTTACACGCGGAAAAATTTGAATTTTGGAATTTTTCGGAAAATTAGGGATTTTAACGAAAAACAGATACGCACCATTCTCTTAAATATATTTCACACTATCCAACACGACACTTTAATTAAAAAATATTTTGGGAAAGTTTTGGAAATGTCCCAGTGGCTTCATGTTAAGTATCCCCAACACGAAAATATCAGTTTCAAATTCAAATAGCCACAGGTTCAATCAGATCTATTAGATAATATCGATTCTGCAGAAAATCGGCAGAACAATATAGGCGCTAATATTGATCACACACAGAGACCTTTTGCCGGCAATCAGTTTTTCGGTATCAAAGTTCTGAATTTCAAAGTTCTGAACAAAACACGAATTCTGACTATACAGCGGTTTAGAGGAAGTAATTTCCTATATATAGGGACAGAATATATTCCCCTTTTTCGTTTCTATGGTTCCACAATAAAAGTTTTTCTGTCGAAAATTCACAGATTGTACTTCCGCGCCCTTGCGAAGGTACTGCGTAAGAAGAAATGAAGTAGTGCACCGGACAACGGCGAATTTTCGACACAAAAACTCTTATTGCCGCCCCTTGGTAACATAAAGTGGATAAATCCAGTCTTTAATTGTATAAAAAATATACTAAAACGTGGTGTAGCCAGAATCCCTGTTTTGTGGGTACTTGATACTGAAAAAGCAATTGACGGCAAAACGTGACAGTCCGTCTGAGGTCCGCCTAAACCGTTCTGCCGATTTTCTCCAAAATTGATATTCCCCGATCAATCGAAATGAAACCGAGTCTTCGAGAGTTTGAAAAGGAAGTTTTGATTTTTGGAGGTACTTTACATGAAGTTTCAAAACTTTCTCAGAAATTCAGATGTTTTGAAATTACTAAACTGCAATTTTTTCGGGGCGTCTTTCTACAACTATAGTATTGAAGATTCAGGTTTCTTCCTTAAAGATATCTGTTCTTTAAAGACATCATCAAGTAAGTACATGTTTAATTTTTCGAAAAATGAGTAGTTCTTGTGTAAATTTGCGCGAAATAAAGGCAAGTTAAAAATATTTTTGACATTTTTTCTCCGGAACTGCAAATGGTGTAGCAGAATCCATTGTGGGTCTTTGATACCGAAAATTGATTGATGCCAAAACGTCTCTGTCCGTCTTGTCTGTTCAACTGTTTTTTTTAATTGAATTTGCCTTGTTTTACGTGGCGAGACTCGGTTCAACTGTCTGTTCGTCTTTGGCCAACGCTAGTGCCTAAATCGATAAGCCTATTTTCTCCAAAATTGATTTTCCTCATTCGATCTGAACGAATTCGCGACTTTGCAAGTTTGAAGTGGATATTTTGATTTTTGAGTCTTTTTTTTACATGAAGCGAACATTTACGTTTTTGTGCGTCTGCCCGATTTGGCCCATTAAGGCGCTTCTGTGGTGTAGTGGTATGAGTGACAAGTTATCTCTGAGGATCTGAGTTCGGGTCTTGGAGAAGAAAAAAATGCTGATTAAACGCTCTTTTGCAGGTTTATGAAGTAGTATAATAAAGCGGAGAGTTAGAAAGAATGCGAGAAAGTGTGTGCTTTTGTAGCTCCACTAGTTTACCCCAGCATTACAATACTTTCTACTAACTACGCAAGCAGTAGCAAGAGAGTGAAAACGACAATTTAATTGATATGGTACAAAAACATCCAGCGGATGAGTGTTGTAGAACGAAACTTAAAGTTCCCTCAGCCTTCGCCATTTCTTGTTGCCAGCTCTCGCCATCGACCTCAATTTGTATCTTGAGCTTGCTTCGAGGCTGAGGGCGAGGGTGTTGGGAGAGGCGGTGGGAGGCCGCGGCCAAACGCCCACAGTTAATAAAGAGGCTCCGTTGCCCCCAGTGGCGGTCGGCATGAGTTTCTGAGGGACAACAAGCCCTTTCCCAAACGCACACCAACGTTTCTTCCGTCCACCCAGGTCGGTCTTGCCGGCAGGGCTGCTGGGCTATGCACTAACCAGGTACTACATGTTACGGCAAATGCCCACATCTGGCTAATTCGCGAATGATTAATGTTGACATGATCCTAAATAGGAGGGTAATGTCTAACGTCGAAACATGTTCACAGTACACTTCGGATGTTAAACGTCCGGAGTGCACATTATCCAAGATGACTTGGCTAGAGTACGTGAAGTACGTTTCGGTGTCGAGGTAGAGCAGACGTGTTAAACAGAAGTCAGGTTGCTAGCTGGAACTTTGTAAAGCTAGTGAGAGACAAGGTCTGTAGTTACGAGTTCCACTGTATCAGTCATAAATTTCTATTCACACGATTTCACCCAAACTAACCCCACAAAAACCCTTATATCGTAAATTGTATACGTCAGTTGACACTTCACTAAATATCACCTAGTTGCTGCGGCCTCCATTTACAGAAAACAACCTTGAGACTGAAGACCTTCAGGCCCAATTTTCAGAGAGAAATATTTTTTTACCAAAATCGTTGTCCCTAAAACAAAACAACTCACACTCGGAAAATCACCGAACTATAGTAAGCCTCTGCGGCTAAGTAGACAGATGTCCGATATTATTCATGTCATTGGCACATATTAATCTATACCGACTGGCTAATGTGGGAATTAATAGGTTAGTTCATGAATTAGCCGTATTTCCGATTGATCTATTTAAAAGTTTGAATTTCGCGGTCAATAATTTT
This sequence comes from Gryllus longicercus, assembly GCA_038098605.1. Classification (NCBI taxonomy): domain Eukaryota; kingdom Metazoa; phylum Arthropoda; class Insecta; order Orthoptera; family Gryllidae; genus Gryllus; species Gryllus longicercus. The sequence continues at coordinate 511,766 of JAZDUA010000462.1, forward strand.
TTTATTTTTTTTATTGAAAACGGAGCAAATATAACATAAAGAAGTCATATTTTCCATAGAAATGCATGCAGCTAATTCAATGAAGAAATAACAATGTTATTTCGAAGGACGTGCAGTGGGGAGAAATCTAAATCTTCATGAAAAAATGTTTTTCGTGGTCACAATCCTTAGAGAAAAAAATATTTTGAATGTAAGCGGGGGCACTTTTTAGCATCTTATCCAGCTAGAGCCTTTGCTATAGTGTTTCTGTGAAGTGGAAGAGTGAAATCACTTTTTTTCTAACAATTTCATCCATGGAAGAAAAAAATAATGCAGAATTTCTACCTTTAAAAAATATTCAGTATCCTTGTGTTTTAAATAAATGTATAAACATTAAATGACAGAAAAGTGATATCAAAATCATCGAACTAAGTTTATGTGATGTACTACATTTCATTATGAAATATACCGGAAATGCGCATCGTGAGTAAATATCCCTTCATTGGTATAAATTTTACACGAATTTGAGCTTTTTTTACAGATTCTGAGATATGAAAGTATAACTTTAGTTTTGGGATTTTTGCGGATTTTAGAACTTAGAAAAACTAGTAGAAATGCGCGGCATGCCGAGGCTATTTTTTTTGATGGGACACATGCCAGATAATTGCTTGACATTGCGTTTACAACAACTCTATGTGCATTTGTAAACACTCTTTGAACATCGAACGAAGGAAACCCCCTATATATTTTTCTACCCATAACATTACACTCACAAGTTTTCTGGAAAGGAAACGTTGAATTCTTTCAATAGAGTGATTAAACATAAATGATGACGTTTATTCTACTAATTTGTTGATTGTATTGGCATTTAGTGTTCATACTATAAAACTAGTTAATAATATCAAGCAATAAACCTCTGGAGACCACTACTCATTTAAAGCAAAAATCACGAAAATTATTTAAGTGGAATGATGATTCTTTCTATACGAAAGATTTTAGTGTTTTAAAATTTAATTGTTTGCTATTTACTAATCGTCAGTAGTTTTACTGAAAACCGGAACTATACGTAAAATATTCGTCTATTTTCCAAACAAAATTAAAAATGTTATAGAAACTTCATGTAAAGTACCCACCAAAATCAAAATACCTTAATGATCTGCGACGCGGCAAAGAAAAATGTTACTTATGTCGCGTTTTTAACAAGTTTCAGCTCCAAAGTTTCTAATCTAACAGACTTATGCATGGCACACCCATCAATCCGGCCATTCATACTCAGACATCGCTTTTCGGATACTACATTGCACGTATATCCATCCTCTTCACCAGCATCATTATCATGAAGGACCTCTTGAACAAACAATTAGTGAAGGAATCTCTGGAACAGTACTAATAGATTATAGTCTTGACGTGTGTGCAAAGTTATACCTGAAAAGGACTTTCAACGCGAATTTTACGACTGATATTTGAAAACAAAATATTGAGGTGATTCCAATACTTTTCTTTCCATAGTTCAGGGAGAAAAAGTAAAATTGAATTTCGTATCAATACATTTTGACTCTAATTATCTATGTCCAAATTTAAATTTTACGGGAAATAATTGCAGGTATATCTATTAATTGGCAACGCTATCAAACTAAAATCATTCATTCTTTTAATTATGTACCAGAAAGCGGGTCCTGGAAATTGTATTGACATACACGCGACCTGGTCTCAGGTATTTCATTATATGGAATATTGCGATGATAGTTCCACGACGTCGTGTTGTTCAATAAAGTCAAAATGCTGTTCTCAGAATTTCATAATGAGCACAGACGTTCGATAAGCTCTAGGAAGGAAATATGATAGTAATTTATTTCAAAATATTATCCTTACAAAACAGAAAAAAATCTAAGAACGTGAGAAAGAGGATTGCTGTGTTTCTGTGATGGAGGTGTATGGGGCGTACTGTTTAAAGATACAGTATTTCATTGTGATAAAGTTCATTATTTCACAGTCGTAGGTATTTAAAAGTGCTTACAGAGGGTACGTAGAATACTAGCTGATTAATCAGGTTGTTCAATCTCACGATCGCTATCAGAACACAGCCCCTAACAGCCTCATCGGTGTTCAGACGTTTCGCCGCCACAGGGATGTCTCTCACAGCAGTTCAGAGCGCATCTGCGTATTGGAAGCAATACAAAGAGGCAATAAAGTAATTTACGCAGTTTGAGTATGCACGAGACTCTCTCACGGTTCCAGCACCCCCACCAAAGCACGTACAAAGTGCACCGAACACAAGGATGATAAAACAATTGAAATACTTCCAAGCAAACTCGTTGAGTCCGCAAGCACGGACCGAAGCCACCGGAGAGGGGCTGTTAGCAAACGGCTGTGCCCTTCACCCCTGCGCGCGGGCGCACGGGTTCATGCCCCAATACCTTCCAGATGTTTACAAACATTTCTAAGATGTGCCTCGCTCGCCAATACTTTTCTAAAAGCATCTCGCCGACAATACAATCTGCAATGCGGTCGCGCCGTGTGGCCGCCCCCGCCTTCTCTCAAACGGTGCGCTACATGCCGCAGTTCCCTGAGAACCGAATTCAAATATTAAATGTGTCACGTGACGCCCCTCTCCCCGGGCAGGAAGGCGCCAACAAATAGCAAGCGAATATTGCAGGCATCTCGGGATTATACGCTAGCTGCTAATGTCACGAGACCCTCTCCTCCCTGCACTCGGATACATCTGATACATTAAATACGACACGTTCGCTCCCCCGACACATAACTGTCAGAATGTCCCGCAACCAACAGACACACTACTGTCAGACTAACACAACTGTCATCACCATGCATTAAACAATGTCATGACTGTCACATACCTTCTCGAACAATTACAACGTACTACAACTTCGCTTCTGCTGCTCAGAACTACTGGCAGAAGTAATAAACGACAATGCAGCTCACTTGCGAAGTTAGGCATCAGCCTACGACCGTGTAGACTCAAAAGACTGTTATTAACTCATCCGTCAATAATATACTATACCAATGTATACAAATCAACACGGCGGCGATGGTGTATGCGGCGGCGATGGTGTATTGGTTAGCGTATCGGATTTGTATACCCAAATTGGCGGGTTCAAACGATCGAAGCCGTGGATTTTTCAGGGCGAAAAAAATCCTTCGTACGCCTTCCTTCGGAGGGGAAGTAAAGCCGGCTGTCCCATGTCAGTAGATTTACTTGCATGTAAAAGATCCTCAAGCCTAAATGACGCTTCTGAGCTAAATTCAAAATCGCCTGTTTCTCGCCCAAGAAATTTTGTATGAATAGTTAAAAGCTATTGGTTTTAATTTCATGAGTGGAATAGTCATAACTCAATACCACGAGTGCTTTGGAAATTGTCGATAAATCCCTAACTCGCGAAGCGAGCAGGGAATTTATCTGATAATTTCCAATGCCCGAGTGGTAATTAATATTCCACGAATGAAATTACGTCCAACAGAGTCCCAAAATGTGTCAAATATTGAAAATAACTAAAGGCATGTTAAAATCAAAGAGGTTATCTTAAAGTACATACGCGGTTTGATGCATGTCAACCCAGCAATACGATACATACCGCCTCCTATGATAGATGAGTCGCAACTTATTATTGGCCTGTAGGGAGAAGTGGTAAGACAATTTAGATATACAAAGCGATAATTTTTTTACGATATACCAACCAGATTGGTGCATATTGTATGTTTAGTTAAACAATATTGGTTTTAATTTCACGAGTTGAATACTCTACCACAATCATCTATTATTTGTAAACAGCCTCCTCTGCCCAATCCACTTCTCCGAAATCCTCCACCCGCGCTATTCTGCCTGTGCTGGCCCTCCTACTCACACCTCGACTATCCCTCCCACTGAGTCCCTTCCGCTCTCTTCTTCCCGCTCATCTCGCTCCGCTTCCTCCGCTCTTTCCACTAGGCCCGCTTTTCCGCTCTGCCGCCGCCTTCCGCTTCGCCCGCTCCTCTCCTTTCCCTCCTTGCGTCCCTCCAGCTCCGCCAGCTGCTGAAGCTCCGTTCGCTTCGTCCGCTCCTACCACTGCTTCCGCTCCGCTCGCTACCGCTCCCACCCGCTCTGCTCGCTCCCTCCGGTCCCGTCGCGCGTCAGCCCACATGTCGCCCAGAAGCATTGCGAGAAACGAGGCCGTGAGGTAGGCCATAGACACAACGTTTTTGTTGGACTTAGAAAAAAATAGGATCATGTTAAACGGTAATTGTTAGACGGTTTTGGAATTTAGAACTTACAGAATGCAGTACAGAAAGATAAATCTTAACAAATATTGAATTTGACATTATTATAAAAGACTAGCACAATACCTGGCGTTGTCCTATTTTTCATATTCAAGCCATGTCTCTTAGACTCTCTCCGTCTCTCTGAGACTCTCCGTCTCTCCGTGTCTATCTCCGCCTCAATCTCTCCGCGTCTCTGTCTCTCTCTCCGTCTCTCACTCTCCGTAGCTCTCTCCGTCCCTCTCTGTCTGTCTATCTGTCTCTCTCTCTCTCTCTCTCTCCCTCCGTCTCTGTCTGTTCGAGTCTAAGTCTGTCTGACTTAATCTCCGCCTCTGTTTCTGTCTCTCTCTCTCTCTCTCTCTCTCTCTCTCTGTCTCTTGACTCTATCTCTCTGTCTACATCTCTCTCTGATTTGCCTCTGTCTCTCTCTCTGCTTGTTTCTGTGTCTGCGTCTCTGTCTGCCTCTATGTGTCTGAGTGCCTCCGTCTACCTCTGCCCCTGTCTGCTTCATTTACTTCAGTTCACCTCTGTCTTACACTCTCTCTCTCTGTCTCTCTCTGTCTCACTGTCCGTCTCTGTCTCTCTCTCTCAGATTATTTCTCTGTGTCTTTTTCTGTTTCTCTCTCTCTCTCTGACTCTGCTTCTCTGTCTCTTTCTCTCTCTTACTTACGCGCGCTTTCTCTGTCTGTCTATCACTCTCTGCCTCCATCCGTCGCTCTCCGTCTCTCTCTCCATCTTTTCAGCCTGTCCACTTCTCTTGGGCCTCGTCCTGCGTCACACGACAACGGCCAGCAACAATGAAGCTCTGAGCGCAGTTTCAATGTAAATTGAATTAAGATGATGCGAAATTTTGACTTGCGGCGCCATTTAATGAAGTTACAACAAAATGAAAAGCACATACACCTTCTCGTTGTAAAAACTCATAGATGTGCCAATTTTCTTGGGGATCGGTCACAAGGTTTTGGTGTGTAAGTTATTTTAGTAGATTAAGAGATTACCAATTTTGTATATACGTGATTTATTTAATTTTAGTCCTGAAATAAACTTCTTAAAAATATTATCAGACCTCCCTATCGTATTTCCCTCACGTTCGTAGGCCCCCGCTACTGTGCTTAACGTGCCTACCGACCCTGCGAATAACATTTAAAGAAGTATAGTATATCATGTTTTGGGGAGTAACTTTTTGCATGGAAACTACGCACTTTATTTGTCTTCTCAAGTTTATTTCAAATTTGAGAGCAATTACTCTAGTGGTAATACATTTTTATGTCCTTTTGAAACACATATTTGCTCTCACTTTTATACAATAGGAGTGGAAATTGGGCGTGGTATATGCATGACACACGAAGGAACATAACACGATATTACGTGAATCATATCTGAATAAATAAAAATAAAAAGTGACAATATTTGACGACTAACTTCTCCTATTAGGCCTTGTCGAAGTTAGTGATTTTGGAGAAAAAAGGTAGATCATACAACTTAGTTTTATATTATCATTTTTTTGTTCCGCTCTAAATATGCGATGGCACTCGGAACTCATCTGCTTTGAGACTAAATATCTCGTAATTAATATCAACATTTTTTATCAAATGATAATATTCAAACGTTAGTCGAAACGTACCGTTATTGTAATTTTATTCTATTCACTCACCCCAGTGAAAGAAAGTGGATTCTGTTTATCTTCTCTCTCTCTTTCTCTCTCTCTTGACCGATCTCCATGAAAGATGGGACATCTACGTGTTTTTTCATCCAGAAGGTTTATGTGTTGTTAATTTTGCTGTAACTCTAATAAATGGTACTAAACAAAATTGCCCTTCCAATGAAGGGTACTAAACAAAATAAATAGTACTAAACAAAATTGCCCTTCCAATGAAGGGCAATTTTGTTTAGTACCATTTATTAGAGTTACCGCAAAATTAACAACACATAAAACTTCTGGATGAAAAAACACGAATGGAAATTGACGTATGATGACGTAGATGTTCCATCAACGTCATCATACGTCAATTTCCATTCAAAAACCATCCACGCGAACTTCATTTTTGGGTTGCCGTGTGACGCAGGGCGCGGCCCAGAAGCACCGGACGGGCGTGGTAACAGATTGGTAGGGAGGGTAGGGAGACGCGGAGAGCGACGAAGAAAGATGGAGAGTAACGGAGAGCGATGGAGAGATGCAGAGAGTGATGGAGACAGACACAGAAAGAGAGACGGCTCACGTAAGTATGTGAGACAGGGTGAGAAAGTAGCAGAGATGTACAGAGAGAGGCAGACAGAGACAGACAAGAGACAGAGGCAAAGAGAGAGACAAACAGAGCGATAGAGATAGAGAGAGACAAACAGAGAGGATAGATACAGACAGGCAGACTGAGAGAGAAAGAGAGAAAGACGGAGACAGACAGATCGAGACAGACAGGCGGAGACACAGAGACGGAGAAACGGAGACGGAGACACGGAGACGGAGAAACGGAGACAGAGACACGGAGACGGAAACACGGAAACGGAGACATGGAGATGGAGACAGAGACAAACCGGGGCAAACGAGGCAGAAACACAGACAGAAAGGAACCGTGACGCAGAGAGAGAAACAAACATGCAGAGAAAGAGAGAGAAAGAAAGACAATGAGATATATAGAAAGAGATAGGGTCAAGAGACAGAGAGATACAAACAGAAAGAGACTGATAGAGGGAGACAGAGACAGAAACAGAGATATAGACAGAAAGACTCAGAGAGAGACACAGAGATAGATAGAAAGAGACACGGATCTTCTCTTTTTCACAAGGATTGAATACGAAAAAATGGGCAATGACGGGTATTTTGCTAATAGTTCTGAAACGTTGATCTCGAAGGAAAAAATGGGAAAGTAGGAAAAGCAGTACTGTAGCTCTCTATTCAACTATTGTGTTTCACAAACTGCATTTATGCCTTATTATTATTTAATACTTACGACAAATTTTAGTGTACATATTATTTCAGTGCTCAATAATGTATATTCTATTCCTATTTTTTCAAAATACTAATATCTTGAGATTAATATTTTTTTGAATTTCAAGTCAGTACTAATTCTGTATATGTAAGAGTTTCATACTCCAAATTTCATGACAGGAAGCTATTTGGATTATCCTCTCTCTCTCTCTCTCTCTCTCTCTCTCTCTCTCTCTCTCTCTCTCTCTCTCTCCTCTCTCTCTCTCTCTCGCTCGCTCGCTCGCTCAATAATACGCTAATTATATGTAACAATTTTTGGCAACTTTTGGCAACAAGAAACCATCGAAACAAAACCTCATAAGTGTGTTAATAGTGGGTAGAGAAATACACCCTAGCTCTGCATCGAACATATTTCAGACGAAGATGATATAAATCTGCAGATTATTGCAACACACTTAATCACACCCAACTAAGGAACGATGTATCCGAGACCCTTACAAAGAGGTTTTCGTGTTCCTGAAGGAACACGAATTCTGTGGGAGAGGTGTGTTCTGTGAGGTATTGGGAACGGGAGGTGGGACAGATGGGGAAAGGATGACAGGCAGTTGGAGACGGGTAGAGGATAGGTGGGCAATATGCGAGTCATTTACCCGCAGGTATGGACAAACGGGCTCAGATGGAATCGCAATGAGGTAACTGAGTGAGGTGGCGCAATGACCAGATCCGTTGCGGCGGCAGTGTCTCTGATCGAGAGGTTCTAGGCTTTGAGTCTCAACGGCAGCAAATTGTCGATTTTAACTAAATAGGTCGACATTTTCGACTGTCTGGAGGAGATTTCGTTCGGATTGCTGCTCTGATTGGCAATTTTCCGTGGTTTCTCCGATCATTATCATGTGAATGAATGCACAGGACTCTAACTAACGGGTCACGGACCGCGCGCGATCTTCCCTTCATCCTTGACCCCTCCTCTTCTCTTACACACACACACACACACACACGCGAATAAGCAGTACACTGCCATACATACCGGGGGAACACTTGAGCGCTTAGAGGTTGTCGCGGCTGGGGCGATGTCTCTCTAAGGGAAGTCTTTAGGAGGGTAAAACCCTGCCACCCGACGTGTACGTCTGCCCCGGATCTCACATTCGTATTGGGGAAGAAAACGTTACCTACCGGCTACAAAACAATACCATAGCACACTCACTGAAGTAATGACCAAAGAAGAGGACGACCCCGGAAACACTATATACACACACACACACACTCACTCGTAATGGCGTGTCAGCGACAGATAGCGCAGAGCGAAATCCCGTCGAGAACAACAACAGAAAAAAAAGAACGCGCCAATCCCAAGCGCAGTTCGCGCCAGGTCGCGGCACTGAGCTGCGCTAATCCTCTTCATTAACAGGAATATTTCGTTCGAGCGGCGGCAGAGCTCCTCGCCTGCGCCAGCGCGCTCGCGAAATATTCAATCACACCATTCGCCAGAGCGCCCGAATTCGCGTTTTCGGCTCTCCCCACCACCGCTCGCATTTCCGCGATCGCAGGATCGCAGGGAATATGTGGGAATATGGAATAGATGTAAACCACTGAATCAGGTTTTATGTGTCTGTGGAGAGACTGAGAGAAATGCGCACGGCTGTTTGGAGATCAATGAAACGAGGTAGAAAAGTATGAAATTGATGTCCTTACTAAAGTCTGATATTAACTAAAACTCGTTTCGTCTTTTATAAGGCATGTTTTCAAAGGAGGTCTCATTAATAAAAGGCAACAAAGTAGAGAGGCATGTGGAAAAGTGAGCTTTGAAACATTTTTACTTCCATACTAGTTTTTCACCCACCGTTTCCCACTCTTTCCACTCCAACTACCGTTCGTCTCGTCGACATCGTGTTCTACAGCAGCTCCCGCCTGTTATCTACGCATCCTAACCTAAATTGACGTAGAAAGATCACATTACCTCCACATTACTGTAGCGAATAGACGTCTCGTTACTCTTCGACCAACTTAACTGCCATTCCACTCCTAAGCAACATGCTGTTCTCCTAATTTTTAAATCTATTTTACTCCCTGGACTTACGCTTGTCGAAACTGAAGTAACGCCGCCGCAACATCTATCAACCAAATCCATTAATTTCAAAACAATCCACCCCTTACTCAGCAATGAATTGATCGTAAAAAGACAAATACAATGAGGTATCATACGTTAGTATTTTGATATTAAGTTAAGCCAAAAATTAGATTTTCTGGCATGCGATTTTAAATTAAACCGACAATATTTCATACAGCAGCCCTCGCAACTGTTGCTTTCCGGGAAGGTAGACTTCGCGGCACAGCAGGTGATAGGAGGAGACCGTTGTGTGTGTGTGTGTGTATACATTAACATTCGAACCGATTTTAATTTATAGAATACCAGAATTTTTTCTCTTGAACTGGATATAGTGTTAGTTATTTTTACAATTATTATGTTATTTCTTCCTTTAACGAATTTTGTAAGTATCATTTTTGCATTCTTCATTCTTGAACTAATTGTGTTAATACATTTTCAATAGTATCACCTTATAAGGGAGACGGAACAGTTTCTGAAACGTCAATTTTCATTTGATAAAATCATAAATATATTATAAATGCATTTCATTGTGCTTGTCCAAAATTTTAAAAATACTAAAAGTATTAGAAAATAAAAATAGTTCATACATATTTTCAAAATGTAGATTTTCCGGCTCATTCCATTTCAACCTAGGTGTAGATCAACTTGCAGAATCTCGTAAATGCAATTGACTCTCTTTCCATATCTTCCTTCGCTATCTGACAATGTTAATGGTTCAGGCAAGAAAACAATGTTAAAGATTTTTCTATCAATACCTAACAAATGTGCATTCTTTCTCTTTATAAATCGTATTCCGTTTATATAACTACAGGGATGTTGCCACAGCTTTCCCTTCGTATTAGATTTGTTTGAATTTTCTCACTCGTAATAACTGAAAAGACTCAACGCTGGGATATGTTTATTATCACATTTAAAATATAGGAAAAAACTCCATATTCGGGTCACCTTTTGCTCCGTAAAAAATAGGAATTTATATCGCAATATATGCTGGAAAAATTGTAAAAAATGTGCGTCAAAATTTGATAAAACATTTCATGAAATATGTAAGTGGTGGAATGAAATACTTTTTTATTATATTTAGTATTGGAAAGTCCATATCACTGTTGTATTAAAATTGTATTTTATTTTCGACAACCGAATCGGTAACAGCAGCTGGGAATTGCATTCACTCTTTGAGCGTGATGAATATACATGAGCAATGTCAATAATCTGCTCCCTCTACGCGCAATGTTTTGAATTTTTCAAAATTTGAATGTCACACGGCACCCGTTCACTAATACAATTTTCTGCGCACTTCTGTTTAAAAGAGAAAATTCACCAACTTATACTAGTTCGTATCGATCACAATGCCATGAACCAGCGGTGGATCCAGTCCAGGGGAGGTGCATCGTAGATTTTGATAAATAACAAACGTATATTATATTTTATATTATTTATGTACTGTAGATATGATACTATACAATATAATTGTTTAAATATGTATATATTTTGAACATAAATATTTAAATCAATTTTGCCAAAAAATAAGATAAACTAAAATTCCAGACTTTTTTGGTAGGGCATGTCACCTAGCCTCCCCTCCTGGACCCGCCAGTGCCATGAACTAACTACGAGGGAGGATCAAAAAATTAGGTAATTGAAGCTCTCACGAAAACAGTTCATTCCACCGCCTCGTACATTGATGCATGTTAGAAAGGTATTTTTATAATATAGTTGATATAGATTTAATGTAATCAAATGACGAATAGTCACTCTTAACGGTTGGAGTCCGTTAAGAACAATGGATACAGGTTTTAGCTAAACAGGGCGTATGACTACCACTATTTCAAGTATTTATTGTCCATATGACTTCCTCTCATGAGGTGGTATTAAAAATATTGAACGAAACGAGGCCGACTTCACAAATAACTGAAGAAGTTGAGGTTACTAAACCGAGGTGATAGCCGTATTATAAAACCAAGCATTTACAAGACAGTGAGGACATATCTATTAAGACAAAGTGCTTAAGCATCCACATGAACCTCAAAGTATGCTTAACTTTGTTGATCGAACGCCATGTCACTTCTGACACACGAGGAACGCGCGAGAAAAAGCAGCGCGTTTGATCGCAATGATGAACATCGCTTCCCGGACGTCGCCGCGCGCAGTTAAGAGCGCCGTAAAAACGTCAGATCCACCGGCGAGGCGATGCGAGGCGAGGTTCTCGCAAGGGCCAGGCAGGCCCCTGGGCGCCGCAGCCATGAAACCCGGTTTACGGCTCTCGAGGTCGTAAAAGGCAGATTTCCGCGCTGTGGCGCTGTTTCCTCTTCGACTCTGCCACCTCTGTCACCTGCTTCGCCCCCACCTCCTCCCCCGACGTCACGCCCCCAGTCCCGCACCAACACCTACCAAGTTCATTTTCTTGGCATTCTCACTCTGCGTGAGAATATATAAGAAACGTGTGCAGTGAAAAACATAAAGCAGTAGGATGAAAGTGTATCTGACAAAACGCGCAACAAACGTGATACAACTTGTTAATTAATAACGTATTTACATTATCAAATTGTTATTTTTTAAATTATAGCACCAATCAAAGTACATACTAGAATTTTTACAGACTGAGACATCAATAAGAAATAGTCCTTGGTAATTTGTCATTGAATCACAAACATTGACCCCAGCAAAACAAAGGTATAAAAGGTTTCGAGCATTACCAAGGGCGTGGTTTTGAAAGCCCACTGCCGAAATTATTTTATTGATTTTTTTACTATTTTGACATCTATAAATTTATATAAAACTAATCATATAAAAAATATTACGTTTCTGGGTTTGCAAATAAAAAACCCATTGGTTTTCTCGTATCAATATTTAATGTATCATAGTTACTGACAAAAAGTCTAATATATTTTTATTTCAAATAAAGAAAGAACCTTCACAACAGAGCCATGTGTTAAACTATGTATTTCACTAAGTCTTAAAGTAATAAATATATTTCTAAAATGAATTCTGATTATTGAGTTTTCGAGTGATTTCTCCAGATTTTTTATCCATAGTCCAATTTGCTGTTATAAATCAAATTTTAACAAATACGAGTGACAAATTTCATCATACACTAAAACTAGTGGTGCTACAGAATGACGCAGACTTTGCCGTATTATAATCAGTTGTTTCCGGGCTTGAAGGCCATGGTCCTTGGACCACGGCCTTCAAGCCCGGAAACAGCTGATTATGATGTGGAAACCGACCGCGAAAGCCTACATTGTATGTTTGCCGTATTAGTTTTCTATTTTCTTTGGTGTCGGCTAGCTGTACAAACTTGCCACAGTCTTGCTAGCTGCCATTATCGCCGCCTAAGTACATGTTTTGAAATTTTCTTAATTGTTTGTTTTCCTGATAGTAGAACGGAAACATTATTTTAAGAATATTAAAGACCAGTAAAAATTCGTCCTAAATGGAAATTTTTTTTGAAAAATTTGGAGCCATTTTTAAGAAAATGGCGTTTAAGCGCTACTGTAAATTGGAAATTTAAAGCTCTTTTTTTCATAAATTTTTGAGTTTTTGAAGTTTCGACTTGAGCCAGATCAACACGCGTTTCTTCAATTTGGAAAGAATCCTACACATGGTTTAGGTGCTAGTAGTCTTCATAGACACCAGACGGACGGACAGACGGACACTAAAAAAAAAACAAACTTTTTCAATATCAGGAGACCCCAAAACGTGTATTTCCGTCGAAATCTCGAAATCGATTTTCCGCAGTATTACATTACTTTCCCTATATACTACGTATATTACTCTGTACATACGGACCTATACGGGAAATAAATAATTTTCAGTTTCCCAAACATATTGAGACGTATAAATTATAAAATCATCGGATGCCCTCTGAATCCTCGCCCCTGGTAATGGTATAGTGATATTTTTACTTAGATTTCATTGTATAAACGGAGATACAGTTGTAGTTCAAAAGTAGGCACTATGAGTGTGTTTCTCCTTTGCCAATTACCAGAACAAATCAAAAAAGACGACTTTCGCACGCCATAAATTCTACATGAGCGGCGATGAAATGAAGGGGCTTCAGCGAGAACAGGAGCACAAAATCATAATTACAAAATGCAGTAACAAGGACCACATTTTATGAACATCATTACTTATAACTATACTACCTACTACTCGTATAAAAACATTTTATTTCATTAAGAAGTGACGTTTGTCTTCTCTCTAATTTTGCAGCTCGTATAAACGACGCAACAGCCTCGAACTTGTTCAGTTACGTGCTTTGTGATTTATTGATCCACATAAACAAAATCTTATTGCCTTTTGTATCCTAGAACATGCATTCTTTTTTAAAACAATTCTGTTTACATTTTTTTTACTGTCTCTTGTATAAAACTGTCGTATCAGAAGAGCTGCGTTATACGACCTGAGCTTTGAGTATTTTGATTGCAAGCGTTACGTTTAAAAGAGTTTCTTTATAACTCAATAGAAGATACGTTTGGGAGGAAATAAGCAATAATTCTTTGAGTATAGCTATAAAGTGCTCGCATGTAAATTTTGCACGCATTCTTAAGAGTGACCTTAAAAAAATAACGTAGGTATTACATTTCAAAATATTAACTTCAAGTGTGTTTTCTGCTACACGATTGTTGTGTAGTTTGATGCAACCCCCAATGCATCCAGGTTGCATTGTCGGACGCTGTGAGTCCGGTCGAGGTGGATGGAGCAAGGCCCGGGCCAAGGTAATTTGTGCTCTTGTACACATTTTTGTTCCCCGAACCCATGATCTAATTTTTTTGAATTTTGTTACATAGATTTTATTTAGCTTCTGAAACTTTATTTACAATATATTCATACATAATTTAGTTACAATATTAACGAACTAAATACCAACATCTATAACATTCATATTCAATTTATTTTTTAAGTATGATAAATAAATGTTGTCTGGTATCAACAATTTATTTCGCTGATGATTGTTTGGATCTACAGATCAGATTCTGCAGAACTTTGTTTTAGGCCCGGAAGCTGCAAGCTCTGAGGATGAATGCTGTGCGATCAAAACGATCATCAGCTAAATAAATTGTTGATACGAGAGAACGTCATTTATTTATTATACTTAAATAATTCTCACCAGCGATCTAATTAATCAATTTATTTTACTATATACCAAAGTTAATTGTACGTGGGTTAAGTTGCAGAAAGTTTTTGGGTATGTAATTTATCTCAATATTGTTGCAAATGTCTTGTCCTTTTGAAATTGTAAATGAGATAACCTTTTCTGTTTCATAGACGATCGTAAAAAATTTTTGATTAGCTTTAATTTATAAAACGATCTGTATGCACTTGTTACTGTCGCTGGTTGCGTAAGAAATATCCTCAATCATGTTGTTACATTGGGGAAAAGTAAGTCCTAGGTTCGTTCCTATCATTGACATGTAAGGACATGTAAGCACACGTAAGTATACTTTTTTGGGGATCTAATAAAATTGAAATTTCATTAGAACAATCTACAGCTCGTGTATCTTTTGGACATTCTTCACCATTTTTGTCAGTTTAATTATAGATACATGCAATGTTTTAAGAGGTCATTTTTATCATGGATTTATTAGTTGAAATCATGTGAAAATCCCAACACGTCATCGCGATTTGCACATACTTCAAATCGTTCTTGAATTGATGTAATTGCGGTATCAGTAATAGGATTACAAATAAACTCGAGAATAATATTCCGAGTCAGTAATGGATTCATAGTCGTGTTCATAATCAAATAACTTATTGTACTTAGTTTAAACTTATGCATTATTGTATTTATTTTTCCGAACCATAATTTAACACGCAAAAAGAATTTTTATAATAGTGAAAAATAGAGAATATTTCTTAATAAAAATGTAAAAATATTTCAGTTATTTAAAAATTTCCTAAATCCTTGGCGGCCTTGTACGGTGCATCGCCGGCACTAGGGTTGGCGGGGCTCTAGCTGCAGTAGGAAGGAAACAGACGCAGCTGGGAGGGTGAGATGGCGGGGAAAGAGTGGAGCGGGACGGGGGAAGGTGGCGGAGCGGCCGGGACGGGCAGGGGGGAATTCTTAATAAATGATTGTGATAAATAAATACTCGAGCAACTACGGAAAGCATCGAATATCTTATAATGCTAATGGGTTCTTGAAAATAAGTATCAGTAAGTCACAAATATGAGACTGATGAGATCTCTGTTAAAACAGGGCATTTTTCGATACAAGAGATTCTTATAATGAAATATAGCCTTTTGTGAACTGAAACAATAGCGTTAAGCGGTTTTACGAGAAGCTATATTTTTTTAAAAAGAAGAATAGAAATTTCAGGTCATAAGGTCAAATTTTCAAAATAACGTTTTTCCTACGCATCTAGTTTCATTTTATATTTTGAATTTTCTTTAATTGTTTTTCTTTATGAATTGTTTTGATTATACTTCAAATGGTTGAATAGAGATATAATTTGGCCAATATGAGCAGTCGCACTTGAAAATCAAAGATTTGTTTTGAGGAAAGAAATTTAGATATTTCATGAACTCTGTAGTTCGTTCAAAAAATCTTGGAAAGGATACAAAACTTTTAATATCAACAAATGTCAGTTTTTCATTTCTCTCAGAATATTGACTTATTAAAGTGGCATCATTACAGAAATATTTGTTTAAACAGGCCTTCTTTCCATTCGTGTTACTTCCCCGACAGTGCATTGGATTCCACGTCTGGTTCCAGGTGCTTTCTCCTTGAACGTGGGAGCAGTTTTCGCCGCCACGGGGAACAAGAGGTCTTCGCACAATTAAAGGCTTTTATAGGTCCTCCGCACCACCTGGCTCAGGCCCTCCGTTCCACTGCCTAAATTTATTCGATTAGGAGAAAATTCCCAGCCGTCGGAACCGTTCTCCAGGAAGAAGATTGTCTTAAGACGCCACGATAAAGGCCAAGTCAAGCAACTCTTTGGCAAGACTGCTCGTTTTATGAATAACAATTTACCACTAGTACTAAAATTCTGAATTCAATAATCATATTTCTTTGTAGGAATCAAATTTAATGATTATTAAATGTGATATCTCGAAATGTATACTAAAAAATAATATTTAAATGTTGATTTTTATCCTCAATAGAATGCCCTGTATACACATTTCGAGTGTATATTTCCACCAGAGTATTTGGAATATTTAATGAAAACAAATCCCACACGATTGTATTATTAGTAAACTGAAAATTGTTACTCAACATTTATTTTAATTGTCAAAGAATATCTTCATATATTAATCATTAAGTGGTAATGTGTATTTTCAATTCATTCAATTTTGAGATTAAATATTTCCCCAATGTATTGTTTTTGCCAGGTTAGTCAATTAAATGTTTATTAAATTATCTTTAACTTTAATTATTTGAAGATGAAGTTATTACAAGCTCCAATATTATGCACTGACTCAGAATCATACATTCATTAGGGTCTGATTATATAGGCAATATCAGAATTGAATTGTTCTAGTTGTGATTAAAAAGTGAACCGAATACAATCTAGTGGTGCTACAGAATGGAACAGACATTCTCGTACTAGCTAGTTTTGTAATTCCTTTGGTCTGGGCTAGCTTTTTAGTCTTGCCCCATCTTCTTTCCAGCTGAGATCTAACACCATCCAAACTTTTTTTTTTACTTTTTCTATATTTTTCAGATCAATCAAGGTAAAACTAAAATATGACTTCACGAATATTATAGAAGAGTAAATCTTGATCCTCTACGGTAATTTTCGTTCAGAAATTGAAAGCCGTTTTTGAGAAAATATCGTTTGAGAGTTTCTGTAAATGCGAAATTTGAAGCTCGTTTTCGAAGAGAACGTTTGAGTTTTCGAGAAACTTCATTAGAAATTATTTGAATCACTTGCACTCATAAATGCAGCAATGTATAAAAATCACTGGTAAGCGTGAGAGATATTTAAAAAACACAATTGTGTTGTTTTTAAAAAATAATACTTTACAATGGCATTTATGTCTTGTTATTTAGTTTATTTAGCTCAATCCGTTGAAAAATTTCGAGTAATTTTTGAAAGAATGGCGTTTGAGTGATTTTGAAAACGCAATATTTCAAGCTCAGCTTTACATAAAAGTAATGAGTTTACGAGAAACTTCATCAGTCATAATTTGAAGCATATATACTGATAAATTTAACTGTGTGTACAAATGGCCAGTAAAGTAAATGGCCGGTAAAATATTAACAACGTAAAAGAGATGTAAAACATATTACAAATTAATAATTTTGGAAAAAATAAATTAAAAAATGCAGTAATGTACCGTTAATGTCATTCTATACAGTACATTACATCACTAGAAAAAGGTTAAATAATTGAAGCCATTTTTTGAGAAATGCTTGTTTTTTATATTTTTTTAATACTGTCCATATTTTACGTAAAATGGCGCAAAAACTACTATAATTTGTTTTTAAATTGTACCTACACGGCGTTAATAGAAGAAAATGAAGCTCTTTGGAATACGGCGCATACGAATTAACATCCATAAAATGCCGGATTCGCAATTACGTTTCTTTGCCGAAATGAGCTGATTATTTTAACCAATTCCCTAGTTGGTAAGAAAAGTGCATGCGTGTGTCTGAAATCACAAATTGTCATGCGCAATAATGTCATATCATACCCAGAGTGTTAACACTTCAGAAAATTGAAAAACGGAAAATTTCGTTTTGATTGTAGAATACTGGGTGAAAATATTTTTGCGGGAGAAAAGGCTCTGATGAAATACTACATTGCTCGCTTAAATGATCACACAGACTGGGGAATTCCATAAAGGATAATGAAAACAAATACTACCGTTCGTTGTCAGAAATGCACTTAGGAACGTAGAGAACATTCCCAATACGTACTACGGCGTTCATGCCGCCTGCCGTCATTATCGATTATTGGCAGATTCTGTTTACTGGTGATCGAATCCCATTCTGAATACCATAAGAAAGTAGTCATCACTAAGGTTCAGATGTTTATGACCTAAAAATATTAGAAATATACAAGTTCTTATGACCTAAAAAATAAGAAAATATGATCGTATACAAGACTTCAAAAATTACTAACTTTTATTATTATATTTTGAATTGATTTAATTATTCAATTCATGGGTAACTCTCAACTCTGCACAAAATTAAATAAATGTCACATTTTTATGTGCCATCAGAAAGGATTACAATAGCCAACAACATTTTAAAATAGAAACGATCATCTGCTTTCACGCAACATTGCCATCGCAGGATGTTGTGGGGGCTTATTTGGTATAAGCCAAGCCATTAGAGTTCAATTGAGACTCCCCTTTGTGGAATGTTGCCAACTTGCCACTCAGAATGTCGCTAATCTTGGAGAGAGTAGAGTATCGTTCATTCCGACCCAGCACACACTGTAATTTTGCATTAACGCAATCACCAAAGTCACCACGTGCAATCTGTAACTCACCGTCAACATTATTCACCATTTGGAGGGCATCATGGAATTCAACACCAGTTTGTTGTAACTAGATGATTGTTTTTAATATGATGTTGAAATCGGACTTGATATAAGCGAGATCTCTGGTCAGTATGGTTCTTGAAAACAGCGAGTTCGCAGTTTCGACGGAGGCAGCTTCGCCATCATTGTAAGTGTTAACGTCCTGAATAGGTTTGTAATTGGTACAGTAGTAGTTTTCGAAGTTAAGCTACGCGTACCAACGTGTGACAATTGGTTGGAGAGGAAATGGCGCTTAATGAATCGTTTACTTTAACTTTTGCTCTCGTAATGAAGATATAATAAAGATTTTCTTCACTACTTAAATTCACTTACCTACATCAAAATAATTTCCACGAATTCCTTCCGCATCTCTTTTATCGCATGAGCAATGTGTCCCTTACATGTTTCGTTTTGGGTAGAGTCGCTACTGACTTTGGCCCGCTTTTACATGTAAGTTTCAGCGACTAGAAGTAGAACATTTTGTCTCTTCAGTCCTTCAGACCTCAACAGATCCATTTCATTATCGGGAGAAGGTGTTCGTGAGATTGCGCAATGGTTGCGACACCTCATGTGACGCTAAGAAGGATGTTCGTAACATAGTCATTTACAGCTATTTGACGGAGACTTTGATGTGTACATATATTGCATTACGCACAAGTTAAAAAAAACGACTTTTATGCGCATTTTATAGACTATTGCGGTGAATTTGCATACATAGTTCATGTGTCAGAGTAATCATTTCGAGATATTATAAAACACGTGACAATAGTTATAACAGTCCTTTCACAGTTCATACAGTGCCTCGTATAATTAATGAATAGTTCAAGAATAATGTTTAACATATCTCACACACATACTAACATTGTAGTGAGATGGTAAAAATAATGAGTGCGGACGAGACGATACACAGGTCTGCCTCATGAAGGTAACAGTATCCGACTGACACTGGAGGGAATCCGATTCTTATTAATATTGTAATTTCTTTGGGTATTTAGTTGCATATAATACTATGAAATACAATACATAAATAAAGACTTTTTTCTTCAAGTTTCTTCATAAAAGTAATAACTATTGACGTGAAAATGGAAGAAGGTAGACGCTGCACAGAGTGCCTCACGCGCCTGCCGGAGGGACAAACAAGATATGTATGAGGATGTCGCAAATAAAAAGCTAAGAATTTTGGTAAGACTTAAAAAGCTAATAATAATGAATACTAGTATTACGTTGCAGTTCCGAGAATATTGGAACGGGCCTTTGGTGTTGGCCGTTCGAAGAATCTTTAGGAGGCAACGACTTGCGGCGATTACGCAATCTTGCACAAGTGACTGGTATTCTATCTTAACATGAGAAACCACACAAATGTCATTATGATTGTACAAGACTTATTTGCTGTCATATGACAAGACGTGTATTTTGAAGTTTAAAATATTTATATACGAAAATACATGAAATGTTGAGAAGCTTATTCCGACAAACACTATGCCGTAGGCGTCCGTCAAGTATTTAGCGTGAGTTTGGGTTAAGCATCTCTTGGAAATCAGTAAATCATAGAGCACGCCTCTTTCTCGTAGACTGTACATTTATCACCTCGAAATTATCGATTCAAAGACTATTTGTTCTTGCTTCACCATTACTTCCCGTTGTTATTCCAGAAGCACCGTCTATTTATTATCCTGCTCTAAGAGAGCTCTTTCTCTTTCGCTATTCCTTTAGTTTTTGTCTTACCTAGTTTCTAGTTTACGTTAAGGGCATGAGCGTGATGTACAAGATACGATAAAAGGGGGAAAGAAATGAAAATCTCTCCCACTTTAATGACGAAATTGTGAACTAAACATTTCATAATATTGAAATAAATATTTTATTTGAAAATATTTCACATTCATTGTAGTGTTATATACAAATAAAAATAACGAGATCAGATTGAAACATCTTGGATATATCGCGTTCCAAATTTAACTTCTCGTAAAAGTCCCCTTCCTCTGCGAGCTACTTCCCTGAAGCGGTTCCTGGGCGGTCTAAGCGGGTGCGGTCGACGGGGTCCGAGGCGGGGGCGTGGCGGGGCGGGGGCGGGGGCGGGGGCGGAGGGCTAAGGGCCGCTGCGGCGGCGGCCCTTTGTGCGGCCGAAGCGAGGGCATCGGCGCGGCGTCAAACCGCAGGCCCTGCGGGCGGCGGGGCGGCCTCCTCGGCCCGGTCCTCGGCCTCTTGACCCGCCAGCCCCGCTCTGCTTCGCCATTTACACTCGCGATTAACTCCGAGGGCGGCTACGGCGCCAGCCTTCGACCGGAGTGCCCGCAAGCCGACACACTT
Source organism: Gryllus longicercus (assembly GCA_038098605.1). Classification (NCBI taxonomy): domain Eukaryota; kingdom Metazoa; phylum Arthropoda; class Insecta; order Orthoptera; family Gryllidae; genus Gryllus; species Gryllus longicercus. Next base: position 532,806 of record JAZDUA010000462.1, read on the forward strand.
CCACATACATTTTCCCTTGGCGAATACTGATCAACTAAAGGAAGTAATGTGGACAGTGAATTTGATGTCGCCGTTACCAATCCTGGCATTCGTTGGATTTATCAGCAGCTTTAGAAAAATTCATGTAGTAATTAAAGCATTCGCTTACGACTAAGAAACAATTATTTTTATTAGTATACATATTAATGTTCACTACTTTATCTCCCTGTGATATAATTGAATTGAATTGAATTTGCCTTATTTTACGTGGCGAGACTCGGGCCATCAGGCCCGCTCTTCCGTCTGACCACGCAAATTTCGCTACGCTCCTTTCATCAGCTAGCAGAGAAAGGAGGTATTTCTTGGGCGAGAAACAGGCGATTTGAATTTAGCTTTGAGGCGACATTAAGCCTTGAGGATCTTTTACATGCAAGTAAATATATAATCGATTGATGACCATGTTCTAGAATATTTTTACTGATCATGAAGACAGGATAAATATTTTACTCGTCGGTTCTAAAAATACGAATTTTGAGTTAATACACTCTGGAGATTTGCAGATTGTACTAACTTTCAGCAGCAACAGTAGCTTTTCTTACGGTACAGTATTCAACCAAGAACTGGCAAAAGTGTGAAATAAAGAATGATGCATTTTAATACAAGGCGAAAAATTCAAACTCGTTCATTTCAACACCTCATTTTTTAGTTAGCCACAATTGCAGCCCACGAACGATGTTATGATGACCGACAGATGAAATTAAATTACTCATTTCGAATATATATTCTCAAAGGCGCTTTTCTTCTTGACGATAGAAATGAACTTCATAACTCTCCACGGTGCGTAATCCCTTAAACGTGAAACTAACTTTACAATATTCTGATCTTCAATCACAGCTTCCTCTGCGGGTTCTAACATAGATCGAAGTTTCGAACTTGGCCTGAGATATTCCATCCAAGTTCCTCTCTTAGTAAGGTTGGAAGTTGCAGTACTGCTCCCAGTAGATTCCATCGTAATTGAAGGCAATTTACATCGCAAAATACACCTGGTGCATTTGGGATGGAAAGGGAGAATCTCGATTTTGAATGCAGGGAAAACATGACTTGCTCCACAGAGGGAATTCTATTTCACCATCCAAATATCAAATAAACAAAAAGATCAATAAACGGTAACTTTCTGAAAAAGCTTGAAAACTTCAAATCGGTTAGGAAGCTGAGAAACGTGTGCGTTAAGAACAAAATTATTGAAGCAGCTCAGTAGGGTTGCCAACAATATTTCTCAAATTAATTTTCCACCACTACTACATGAGAGGAAGTTAACTAAAGATACTGTCTGAATTGCAACAGAAAAAATGTGTTAATTAAAAAGCAAAATACAATGCATTTTAATTTGCTCTTCATGAGTTTTAACACTTTCTAAAGTGATATTTATAATTATTTCAGTGAACTCAATTTTCTTTGATTTGCTAATATATTTAGTGTCCATCAAAATGTTAAGAAATTGCTAAAACTGAATTGTAATGAATTGTAGAGATAATGCATTCTGATTTGTTGCTCCACTCAAGAAAGAGCTTAACAGGTGGGAAAATGGAGACGAAAACAATGAACGTGTTCCATTGAATTCAGCAGTCGTGGATCACTACAATGCATTTATGCACACATCACACACTGTATGTAATTTCTGCCAGAAAACAAAAAAAAAAAAAAAAAAATGCACCTACCTCTCCTTGCTTCCAATGACATATTTCATTATCCAAATGTAAATGATGTTTTACTCAAAAATGAACATTTTGATCGCATCGAGGACATCAAGGCTAATAAACCGACTGTCTGTGTAGTCAGACATCGCATTTCTCACTTATACACAGAAATAGCGTCAGCGTGTACACAAAAATTCAATGGGTAGGAGGTAATGATGCTTCATGTAGTAGGAGTAGGTTAGGGGTAAAGATGCTTCATGAAAAAAATTGTCTAGCGTTACTTATGGTTGTAATATTGGGAGCAAAATTGGAAGTCGATCGTGGATTACGAAAGTGATGTAATGCATATACTTATATTTATGTGTTGACCTAAAATAGTAAATTTTAAATACTCTCATTTTTCTCTTTAAATCCTACTTGTTTTAATATATTTTCAGGAGGTATTTTAGGACGAAATATAAGGTATTATTATCATGACTAAAATTATTATTACTATAGACAGACGATCCTTCGCTGAACCAGGAATAATTGAACCAAATGCCAAAATATAGTATGATTTAATTTTGTTGCTCAGATGTACACTCAAGAAGACAGTTTTCAGGCTCTTCCCATTTTCGTAGCTGCCGCATTCCAACCGCTGATGTTCCTCCGACTCGTCTCGCAATTCACGTCGGCCTTTGAGGAGCAACTTCGTTCCGCCGCCTCTGCCGTTGCTTTGTTGGTCTTCGTTGCACAAAGTTGTTCTAGATGAGACTTCTACCTCGACCAAGTTGGATCCCTCAAGATTGTCCCAAGGGAAAGGACACAGAAACCCCTTCGAAGTAACAAGTACTTCAGGAAAGCATCTTACCTTGTTTGTTGTAAAGTGAGCCGGGCTTTCGTGGGGTCTCGTGGACGTATCCAAGATATAAGGTTCTTTTAAGGTGGATTTCATACACTTTTTCACTGACCGTATTTTAATAACATTTACCTATAATTTTCGGAATGCACCGTATTAAAATTAGGTATTATTCTATTAAACTTATAGAAAGACACAAGTGTTTCTTTTAAAAAAATATAAAAAAAATTGTTGGATGTAAAGTAAAATATGATAAGATACGATAAAGTATATACATTATGTTGGGAATAAAGTAGTAAACTAATTAGGTATATAATAAGAACGAATATTATTGCATGTTCAACTGGTAAACAGAAAAAATAACGTATGTGTTTACTACATAGAAGCATAAATGATTGAGATACGACAATATTATGGGTAAAAATATCACAAATCTTGACCAAATAATTGAGGCGTCCAGTGAGAGAGGGAGCTAAACCACAAATTCAAATATATATATATATATATATATATATATATATATATATATATATATATGTATATCCCTTATAATTATCCCATCTTTAGCCCTCACACACTTACCAACACCCACAGGTACACTATGTGATCAAAAATATCCTGACAAGGCCAATGTGGTGTTATGGTGTGGTCGTGTTTTTCATGGAGGGGATTGCACCTCTTGTTGTTTTGTGTGGCACTATCACGGTACAGGTCTACGTTGATGTTTTAAACACCTTCTTGCTTTCACTGTTGAAGAGCAATTCGGGGATGGCGATTGCATCTTTCAACACGATCAAGCACTGTCCATACTGCACGGCCTGTGACGCAGTTGTTACACGACAATAACATCCCTGCAATGAAGTGGCCTATACAGAGTCATGATTTGAATCCTATTGAACACCTTTGGGGTGTTTTGGGACGCCGACTTCGTACCGAACCACACCAACCTACATCAATACCTCTCCTCAGTGCAGCACTCTGTTAAGAAGCGGCTTCCATTCCCCAAGAAACCTTCCAGAACCTGATTGAAAGTATGCCTGCGAGAGTGGAAGCTGTAATTAAGGCTAAGGGTAGGCCAACACCATGTTCAATTCCAGCATTACCGATGGAGGGCGCCACGAACTGGTAAGTCATTTTAAGCCACGTGACATGATACTTTTGATCACGTAGTGTACATTTATCCTTTCATGCACACATGACGGAGACCTGTCGGGCGCTTAAAACGCATCCTGACTGGGGTGGGGCTCCGGGGGAAGATATCTCTGGAGTGAGACCGACTCATAACCCGACCTGTAGGTCGGCGCCGGTGCTCAAGTCCTACCGGGAGAGGGACACCGGAATCTCCCAGAATAATTAGTGCATGGAACTTAATGAGTACTAATGAAAGTAGCAGTTGACGCGCTCCGAAACAAAATAATAAGCCAATGGATTCATGTCAGACAACACGCAGAAAAGTACAAAGAACGTATTCGTGATCCAAGGAATTACAGACTAGAAGAAATAAAGAGAAAGAGGAACCATAGGAAATATTAAGTTAGTGACTACAGTTAGTGAGAAACAGTACCCAAGAAGTCACAAGGCTCTGGCTGTGACCGTCTTATACGCTTGTCTCAAATGCGAAAACCACACGCTAACAGATGATGAAAAACAAGCTTTTTTTTAAATTTCACAAACTCAAAGACAACTTAAAAAGTACATATATTAGATGTTGCATTAGAAAACGCATTGCAAGAAAATAGTTCAGGGAGCCAATTTCTCGAAAATAATGTTAAATAACAATATTAAAATTTACGAGGAATTTCAAAAGTAAATTCTCTAAGGTAGGAAAGACGAAAAACCTTACCTTTGAGATTATATATCTGTAAAATGCTTATAGAAATGCTAAATATTTTTCCCAACTAAACAAGTTTGTTTTGTTGAAGATTGGAAAAATTCACATTCATTATACAAATAATTGATGTAACAAAGCACACTCGAAACTTAATTTATCTCAGTTTCATACTTTTGTGCGTTCGCTCCGTCTCTCATTGAACCCTCAATTGTTTTGTCGTTTGATTTTTGAAAAACCTTATATTTTGTGCGATGAATTGCTTTATTGGTAGACTAGTCTATTCTCCCAACACGATTTGTCATCCTGCTCTCCCCGGAATCAATTTTCATTTGAACTTGACCTTGAATTACCCAGAACCTGACTGTGCTATCGAAATGAATGTAAATCCATTTAGTAGGAAATTTGTTGTGTTGTTCATCATCCAATTTTTCCGTTTTGCTCACTGTTTTCGAGATATTCGCGGAAACCACGAGGAAGCACTTGAAACCTGATTTAAAAGTTGGTAAAGAAGGATTAAGATAGGTTTCCGAAATCTTATGAAAAGGGTGTCTTGTCAGTGGCTTGGCAGGGAAAGTATGCAAAAGTGCATGAAGATCGGAATAAAATTACAGACTGATACAAAATTAAACCCACAAAATATACAATATTCTTTATATATGTAGATACTGCAATATAATGCAAAGAGTTTAGACATACAGTACGAATGGTGCGTTAACGAAAAAACTGCAGTAAAAATATTATTCGAATTTTATAAGTGGAATTGTATGGAAGGAATGGAAGGAAGTGTATTAGGTAAAGTGTACAAGTTCAGGGCATTTTCCAAATTTTGCAGCTACTGTTCAATGCTGACATACTAGTGCTTTCGTTTTCCTGGTATGGCACGTAAAATCAATATATATTCAAATGGTTAACCCTCTGCTAATGCACAGTTCTGCTTCACACTGTTTACACTTCTACCCTCAACTTGTTTACATGTTTTCATGCTTTCATGAGTCGGGAGAGCCTTTCTAATTACAAACTTCTGAGAATTTAGCAATATTCGGTCGAGGATCTGCTACCGTCCACAAGTCTGAGATTACTGAGGACAATCTCTTTACGCAAGCAATCCTGACAAGTTGGATCGTTGTTAAGCTCTTTCAGTTATCTTCTTCAATTAGATATTTTGGTCGCAAAGCAACTCTGCATCAAAATACACAATTGGAGAATATTCCAAAACGTACGTCAAACTAATGAGATTTATTTCCTTTTATGAAGCATTTAAATGCGATATCAGCTTTTGAAGCATATTATTTGCCGTATTAGTTGATTGAAATTGTTCCTACCTTTAAAATGTCTTAAAAGATATTTTATAATCATTACGTGTTACTAGAGACATGCTGCAACAAAAATGGCGCCGAACAATACCACACAAAATGCTTTTTCAGAAAGTAGAATGTACGCTGATCAGAAACCACAAATAAAATACTATTATATATTTCTGCAATAAATTTAACCTTTTTTCAAAAGCAGTCTTCATGAATACCACAATAACATAGTACAGTGTATAGTACAAGAGTTTTTTTTACATATCACGAATATACAAGTAGGTAGCCGCTACCTTGGAGCCTTGTTGTCGCATGACGCCACCTATGACGTAAGCAACGACGCACTGAGTATGAAAATTCCGGTACGCGGTATGAGAACAAGCAGAATAGCCTACGTAAGTATTTACAATTTCAATCAAGATCGAAAATATTTAATTTTTTAATTTTCCCCGTAAATCCTGTCTCTGTAACGAAACGATATATTTCTCAAACGGCCGTAGACTGCAGTTTTCTTGTAGTTTTTGCGCGTATTTGAAAAGTAATAACATAGGCCTTTCATTATTACATATTTGAAATATTTGGGAAATTGCAAATGTACTAAATCAGTACCATACGTTTTATCAAGAATGCACATATTTATGTTATAAAAGAAAATTTAAGAAATATATCTCAAATTTAATATGTCAGTATTTCATCCATATACATATTAAATAAAATTGTTGATTAAGTTCTCAGGTGTTTAAACTTAGTATTTTTTAAATGATGTTTATGTTTATTTTGAATGTCGGTACACGTATGAACCAATTAGTAGTTACGATAGCTGATTAGTTACTTAATATTACATTGACCTTTCATTTGGAGTATTAGTCGTTAAGCACAAACTAATTATTCTTGAAATTTTAACGACAAATACTCCGTTTGTTTTTTGTCTAAGATATTGAAGTCACAATATTGTAAAATGGGGTTTCGGAGAGAAATTAATATAGACGAAATTTTATTTTCGTCAGTCTCGCACCACCCCGTTTCAACCACTCCATTGGGAGCCCCTCCCTGCTTTAGTGCAACTACTTCCCCTCATCCGCCTCCGCCCTAGCCCCTCCGTTGGGACTAATTTACAATGTTTAGCAATGTATTGTCAAGACCATTCTGCACCTTGTTGCCAAATATTGTGTTCGAAAATTTCGTTTTCCTATCTTCGACTACAAGGCTGAATGTGAATACTTTCCCTTCTTGAAAAATTGAATATCTTAGATATGCTATTTCGGAAATAGAGTCCATTTCACTCCCAAAATGAATTCAAATTCATTTAGAAACGAATTTTCAAGTTTTTTGTTAATTTAAATATACATTAAAAAATCTTACTGCTTTGGAGATACTTCAAATATATGAAAAAGTGTGAAAAAATATAAAATTATCTTCCACAGAAAGTCATTATTGAAATTGATTTCGACGTTTCCGAAATTAGCCCGAAAAGCAAGCAGACAGAGCGAAACAACAATTTAAAAATATGTGGGATTTGTATTACCTAAACAACTATATGAGCTAGTCAAAAGAAATTAGTGTTGAAATATCAGACAAACGCTTCAATTTTACTAACACAAGTAACTTTATTACTAAGTTTTTCACATACAATTACGTGCATCCAATCAATTAATTATGTTATTAATTTATATGTGTCCTTATAAAAAGTAGTTAGCGTGCATGTTGTGAAGAAAATTAGTTATATCATTAGCGCAAATTTGATAAATTTATTTTGTCTCTCTCCCTCTAGACATTACATTGCTTCAGATCGCGTCAACCACCCACGTATTTCATTCCATTAGATCTAAATGAAATAAGTCAAACGCGCAAGCAATAAATGTCAAACGAAAAGAAATTCGCTGTGTCAGAAATATTTGCCGAGACGACCGTGACGTTTATAGAACATCTAAAGTGCATCAATGGATGTAAAGAGGCAAATAAAATATTTCGAGAAACCCATTCACGTCATCTTGATTCGCGCTCACACACCCACGCACTGGGTGCTTCTCGCTGGATAAAATATTCAGAGGCAGAACGTTTCCGTAAAAAGAGAGAGCGCAAAATCCAACTGTTGATCAACTGCGCCGGAGTGAGCGGAAAGACGGGGGGAGGGGGAGGGAGGAGCGTTTTCCGCAGAGGAAGCGAATTCCCTCCCCCCGCGCCCTTCCCCTCCCAACCGTCTGCCCTCAACGACGCCCCATCGGCGGCAAACAGCCCGCGTCGAGGGCGGGGGCTAATCGATGGCAGCGCGCGCAGCGGCCGGAGGCACAGCGAGGGGGCGACCGACCGAACGGAAAGCAGAGGAGCACGGAGACGACGCGAGGAAGACCGAGGACTCAGAAAACGCGCACTGAGAAAAAAAATTAAAACTCCCAACAACGTTCACAGAGTTGGAATGGAATTGTTTGATGAAAACAGCGCAATACGAGATGAAACTGATCCTTTATAAAGTGAATCAAGAGTGCAGATATGTAATAAATGTTCACATACCTGTTTGGGCCGTTTTTTACTAACTGACCGTATAGAGCATACGCGATTTTATTGACTCTAACAAGTATTTTTCTCAGAGTGTTCTAAACAGAACAAGTAATTGAAACGCAAGGCCAAATAAGACAGATACATTTAAAAAAAGAAGACATTTTTATATTAATGTTGGGTGCTGTACTATCGATCCTTCATAATGTTCATTCACAGATTTTGGGATCTTCATCAGATGTAAACAATAATCTAATTTGTTCGGGAGTTCACGCAAATGATTCTTCAGAGAAATCAAACATATGAAAACAATTGTTTTCATTCAGTATAATATATAATATACAGTATATATATATATATTGTGACATACCTGGTGGTGCCGGGTATCTTCACTGCAATATAACACTAAGAGAGGGTGTCTTTTACGTGAATGGGTCCCTGGATAAGTCGGTGCAACGTTGGGGAAATTAATCATAAATGGAAATACAATTATAATGGGATTTATTTTAAATCAAAGTTGCTATTTACATAATCAGACAACGTTTCTTATACTCCGCCTTGGTACCAAGATTTAGAGTAAAATACATCTTTCATACCTTCGGGGCCCCATCTGAATACCTATGATGTTCGTAGAGCCGCTCGTGCCGACAGGGTTGTCGACCTCTGCTATTGCTGCGGGCCGTCAGCAGCGGATGGCGTGGTCATCGTCCACGGCTGATGCTCCAGCAATTCTTCCCCGACCAGGATCTTGATACCTCGGTTGCGCGCCTTCCTCGAATCACTGTCCATTAGTGGGTTCAATTACTCGACCCGCGCCTATTCTGTATACTGGTCACAGTTCTGTCCCGCACGATTTCAAGAACGTTCCCTCCGCACCAACTAATAGGAGCGAAATCAATTATCATGCCAACACTAATATTTCACCATACTAATACTTCTAATGTTCTATTTACACGTTTGTGATATACTACAGTTTCAGATGTTTCCACAGTTACATTGCCTGTCGTCTGCATCCATGTATTACTCGCGAGCTCTCGCGGCACGTCCGCACTCGCCGCCGCTCCGCGAGCGTCTCTCTGGTCAGCGCTCTGCCAACGGCCCTCGTCCGCGATTCTCGTAACGAACTTTTGCACGTGCGCGCTGCCCCGTTCCAACCGAAATTCACACGCTGGTCTCCCCGGCGGGGGCACCGTCGGCGGTGGCCGCGGTCGCTCGCCGGCCTCGGCGAGCCGCGCTCGGCGCGCGCACTGCGCAGTCCAAACTAGCAATTGATTTCTTACACTAATAATTTAATTAGTGTAATGAAACACATATTCTGGGTTTCATCACCCCCCCCTTTCTTTTTTTGAATTTTTCCCGCTTCTGGACAAAATTCACACTAGTAACATCGTCACTGCCGATGGTTGCACTCTCTCGCATATTGCTAAAAGCCCTATATACACTCATAACCTAGAATCGAATTAACATGTGATTACTTATTATTAACCCTAACATTACACTTATTTACACTTCACTATTTTCCATCCATGTTGAACTAGGTTTCCGATTTGAAGCTTGTAATGTCCTACTATGTCTTGTCTCTTGTGCGACGATTCATCTCCATTTTGCTGACATTGATTTCCCAAATTACAGTTGTAGGACATAGCTTCCAGCGTGTTGAACACATCTTGATAGGTATCATCCCATTTCCAGCTACGACCTCTTCTACGTTTGTACCAATGGTTGACCATACCATCACTCTTCCCTCGCCCCTGACTTCGCTCCCTTCTTGACCTGCCTACATCTCCTTCATTCCCATTCGTTGGGGTGTCTGCACAGGTGAAGTTGTACCTCTCCAATATCCTCAAACCCCTTCCTAAATCGGTATGATCTGCTCTGCTCAGTAGGCTTTGCACGGTGACAGGATACTGTCGCGTTGACATGCAAATAATTCCTTGATATTTTATAGGAGCAAATAATGTTTTTGGCTCCATAATGCTCTTCGTTCTGTATTCACTACGACTTCCCGTGATGTAGTTGTAATGGCTATTCCTCTGGTCGCTCTTGATGTTTATTTGGGTTTCTTCACTCCGCTTTCGTACGGAAATCTTGTCTTCAAATCTCTTCAAAAATTTCGGAAATATCCCAAAAGTCTCTGCCCACGTCCTGGCGTTTTCCTCTAAAATCGGGTGTGATAACTGGATCTGGTATCCTTCCAATATATTATTTGCTGCTAGATGCCGTTCTGCTGGTCGTATAGCTGCATGAGGGTTTTCCGTCCCAATTCCCGGAGATTTCATCGACTTTGGAGGCCTAATTGGTGTCACCCCACTCTTGACACTTGGCGACATTTTCCCGTCTTCTTCCTGTTTAAACTCTTCTTGTACTCTTTTCTCTTCGCACCCTTGTATATTTTCCACGATTTCTTCTTCTATTATACGCTCCATTTCTTCTATTTTCATTTCCATTTCTTCTTCCATTATTAACTTCAATTCTTCCGTTTTCACTTTCACTTTATAAACGTCCTCCTCGGTCTCGATTTGGACCTCCACCGTTTTGCCCTCCGCTGTCTTGACTTCTTCATGGATTTGGTTCGTCATCCCCTCGTTTCTATCTGCTACCGCTACCCTAGCATCTACTTGATGGCATGATTGAAATTTTAGCACCTCATCTTTCCTATCCCGTTCCTCCGCTTTCCTATTCTGTTCCTCCTCGGATCTTTTCTGTTTACCTAATTCTTCGGCAGTCCATTGCTCATGAATTTCTACCCGCTCCGTGATTTTGGTCATCTCATTCTTCGTTAACTCAATTTGTTCTTCAGCGCGTCCCATTCGCCTCCCTATTGCATCTAATTTCCTATTCTGTTCTTCCGCCAGCTTCCTAATCTGTTCCTCTGTGAATAATTTCTGTTCGTCTAATTTCCTACTCTGTTCTTCTGCCAACTTCCTAATCTGCTCCTCTACTTTCCTATTCAGTTCTTCAGCTAACTTCCTGTTCTGCTCCTCCGTGAATATTTTCTGCTCCTCAGCTGACTTCCTAATCTGCTCCACTGTGAATATTTTCTGTTCGTCCAGCTTCCCATTCAGTTGTTCAAACATCTTCCTATTCTGATCGTCTGCCTTCCTATCCCGTTCTTCTGCTTTCCTATCCCGTTCTTCTGCTAATATTTTCTGTTCTTCCCGCATCATCATTATCATCTGCATTATATCTGACTGGTTATCTTTCCCACCCCCCAGGTTCGGGTTTCTTGTTGCCTGGATCATCGGTGTTGATGTCACTTCTACTTCTTTATTAAAACTATCCCCTGACGTGTCGTCCAACCGGCTCCCAATTCCACTATCCCTACTTTCTGATGACATGCTATTATCAATTCCTACACCTATCTCCCCTACTTCATCCGCCTTCTCTTCCCGGTCCAGCACTGCATTTTGCGCCTCCATCCTGTTGCTTTGAGCTGTCCGATCGATTCTCACTACACTAAAATACCGCACAAATTTTCCACTTGCCTCACCTACCAACGATATCACAGTTATCCTATGAAGTAACTATATCCGCCACAACACTGTATCCTTCGTGAATGGATTAATTCACACCTATTTCAATTGCTAACTAATGACGGACAACCCTCACTCACCACCAAAACACAATAACACTAATTCAATAGCCATATAAATTTCCACTCACCTACCAATGCATAAACATAATCCTTACAATACATAATATTATTACCATTGAAACACATATACACTGCTAATATACTCATTAATACTATTACACAAAAATGCTTTCAAATTATAATAAATCCCTTATTAATTGAAATTACTTTTCAACGCACTTATTGCTATATTATGTACATAATCATCATTCACATTTGCATGTCATATCTCCTCCCTGAATTTTCCTCAATAATATCATATAGATATTCACAACAAACATTCACACTGCTGGTATATATTTCCCAACCTGGTATCTTTTCTAATAAATTCCCCACACTTTACCATCACCAATAGATAATGCACTACTGAGTGAATGTTCCCAGCAAAAAAACAATTTTGTGCATAATTTGTACAACACTATTAACCACCTTTATATTCTCATAAGAATTATTACTACTTCCCCATTTCTTTGATTTCCATGTTATAAAAAAATTGCCAAGCAGTTCAAATATTATTAATATGTCTTACAAAATTTGGAATTCTATTACATTATATTATTTGTAACATGTACATGTATAGCCTTCATAACCTCAGTAACTACAATATTAACTATATATTGGTTGCTCTCAAATAATTTCCTATATCCGCCCACAATTACTTACACAACAACATTTTTGTAATTATCAACATTTCATTCTGCTTACTTGACTTATGCATGTTCTGCTAACACATGTATTGTTACTTTTTGTTCTCTATAATAATACACTTTACACTGCCTGCTTCTCATCTGTACCCTGCCTTACTATACATCAATTACATGCCCATTATTTTCCAACATTTCACCAACTTTCCTAAGGCCACATTTCTTAACTATACGTTATCCACTTGTTCGGGCGCCAGCTGTGACGTACCTGGTGGTGCCGGGTATCTTCACTGCAATATAACACTAAGAGAGGGTGTCTTTTACGTGAATGGGTCCCTGGATAAGTCGGTGCAACGTTGGGGAAATTAATCATAAATGGAAATACAATTATAATGGGATTTATTTTAAATCAAAGTTGCTATTTACATAATCAGACAACGTTTCTTATACTCCGCCTTGGTACCAAGATTTAGAGTAAAATACATCTTTCATACCTTCGGGGCCCCATCTGAATACCTATGATGTTCGTAGAGCCGCTCGTGCCGACAGGGTTGTCGACCTCTGCTATTGCTGCGGGCCGTCAGCAGCGGATGGCGTGGTCATCGTCCACGGCTGATGCTCCAGCAATTCTTCCCCGACCAGGATCTTGATACCTCGGTTGCGCGCCTTCCTCGAATCACTGTCCATTAGTGGGTTCAATTACTCGACCCGCGCCTATTCTGTATACTGGTCACAGTTCTGTCCCGCACGATTTCAAGAACGTTCCCTCCGCACCAACTAATAGGAGCGAAATCAATTATCATGCCAACACTAATATTTCACCATACTAATACTTCTAATGTTCTATTTACACGTTTGTGATATACTACAGTTTCAGATGTTTCCACAGTTACATTGCCTGTCGTCTGCATCCATGTATTACTCGCGAGCTCTCGCGGCACGTCCGCACTCGCCGCCGCTCCGCGAGCGTCTCTCTGGTCAGCGCTCTGCCAACGGCCCTCGTCCGCGATTCTCGTAACGAACTTTTGCACGTGCGCGCTGCCCCGTTCCAACCGAAATTCACACGCTGGTCTCCCCGGCGGGGGCACCGTCGGCGGTGGCCGCGGTCGCTCGCCGGCCTCGGCGAGCCGCGCTCGGCGCGCGCACTGCGCAGTCCAAACTAGCAATTGATTTCTTACACTAATAATTTAATTAGTGTAATGAAACACATATTCTGGGTTTCAATATATATATATATATATATATATATATATATATATATATATATATATATATATATATATATATATATATAAATATACAGTATATAATATATAAATATAGTATATAAAATATATGTTATAATATGTAAATAAAATATATAAACAAAAAAACAATGAGAATTCTAAGGTCAGATATAATCTTTCCAATTTACTGAACAAACGCTAAGCTTGATGTAGGGAAAAATTGATAATCATTCATTTCGTTAAGTGAAATTTTAGGACGACAACAACGTTCAAGGTTGCCAAAATGTATTCAATCTCTTGCGAGAACGTTCCAATACATTCAAGTCAAAAATATTGATTGAATTGACAATGAAATGAGAAGGATAAATTGCAAGAGGCTGAGGAATAAAGAAACTTAATAACAAAAATACAATTTATTATAATAAAATGAGTAAACAAGTATTAATTGAGAATGGTAAAAAATTAGATGCAGCGCAAGTTTTTTTTAAATTTTTTAAAAATCTTCTAGCAGTATCCGAAAACAAATGATCAATTCCCCACCAGAAGACCGAATCGTGTCGAATGCCACCTCATACGTCTCGATTGGTGCACGGGAATTGGTCTAGACGCCAGTGACGGAATGGCAAAAACACACTCAACACGTCCACACTCCCTTACTGAAATTCTGTATAGTGATTAAAAAATTTCAGAGTTTCGATTTTCACTAATGTACAGTATACAATAATTTTACAATGCCGAAACAGCACATTTATATTATGGCAAAACAGGAAGCTGAAATGACCAACAGCTGGAAATTATTTTTGTTCATTATTTCCAGTGATGGTCACGCAAGCCGTGCAGTGTTAGCCCCTACCTTTTGCCATTCTCTTAGTCATGGTCAGCGGTGTATGGTGAACGGTCACCGAGGGGTGTGGAACAACTATCCTCGAAGCAGGAATAAAAATTTAGAGGTCTGGGAATGATCGTTTAACCGACGGGAGCTGGCAGTGAACATTCCACGAATGTGATTTGAAGTGATTGATCTGCTAAACTACACCCCCCAATTCAAAATTCACGAATAGACAGCGAGGAGCCCTCTGAGGTATGAGAGGGAGGGGGACTGGAAGGGAACTTACGCCGCGTAGACTAGCCTCACGTGATTTTGGCTTTATCAGCGAGCGGGCACTTTTTCTGAGCTCTCGATTAGATTTACACTGTTGCGACGTTGCATGCCCCGGGAACTTTGAATAACGCCGGCAAGAGGCCCGCCATGTCTTCTATCACCTACCATTGCTAGCGCACCAATCGCCGACGACCATTTTTCGATAACCAATGTTCTGACAATACGCCCCGATAAGGTGGGTAGATTGTAATGTAAATGAAGGTGAAGAGTAATTAAGGATGTCGACCACCAGGCTACTTCACAGACGGAGTGAGTTGTCGCGATCGCGAAATGAACTAAATTTCGTCTGCTGACGCCAAAAGGCGCAAGATGAACCCGCCAACCTGCCGCTAAGCCCCGAGCCCGACCTGCCACTCGCCTGAGAGCGGTAATTTTTTCCCCCTGCCGTACAAACTACGGCCACGAGCTTCGAGGGAAACTATAATGTCGAAGGACATTCACCTGCATGCCTCCTGATTCATGAACGCCGAGAAATATCCATTAATTGATGTAACATGAACTAAGAATAGAGATTATTATGGGTTATGTAATAGCATGTAATTTCCTTTTCAGGTAATTTAATCTGATCAGAAATTCAGTAAATTCTTTCTAAATTTCTTCTCCTCCGACTTTGTTGATTAAATTCTTTATTAAACTTAACTTATCCTTCTTCTGATTTAATGAAACCCCTTGCGTTCTCCTTAATCACCCGGCAACTCTGTCGCTTAGGATCACCCCACTCGGACGCTAACGCTGTTAAAACAAATAACAGCTAACAAATGTTGTTTGCAATTGTGCTGACATGGCTGAAATAACAATATAATTGTGGAAATATGGTTAAGTTGGTCTAACCCTTTTTATTAACAATATACATATTCGAGCACGCAAGTTATTTATCTTCACACATGCAAAACAATGCAGTTAGGTTTCAGTACGAATTATGTTTATAAAATATGTACAACTGTTTGTATCTGTGTCTTGCAAGCGGGCGTGTGTCTGAGAGAGCAGGCAGTGTTTCGTAGGCATTTCTTAGATTCTTCTCCTACCACGCTCCGCCCGCCTGGTTCTCGGAGCTCATCCACAGCCCATGTGTCGGCACACGTCCGAATAACGTTGTTGCATAAGGCAACTTCTTTAACAAATTAACCACAAAATCTCTATTATAATTTATACAAATTAAATTTCTCCATAATCTCAGAATTCATTTTAATAATTAATGACAATTACTTTAGTTCCTAATTTTATTTCAGTATTAAACAGGATTAAATTCCTCTTGAAGAATTATTTTCACTGTGACAAAATAAATGACTAACACATGTTATGTTTTTATTTACTTTTGATCAATAATAATTTTTTTATTAATTTTGCAATTTTAATTTGAAGATTATTATTATTATTATTAATTAAAAGATTATCATTATTTTAAAGAGTTAAGAACTAAATGAAGTTGTTTTTCCTTGACAGTACTTATACCTTTTTTATAAGAATGTAGGATACTTTTCTATACCCCCTAATTATTTTCTGCTTCGTTTAAAATTAATTGTATATTTTGGATATGATCAATTTGGAGTACTTATTAACCTTTGACTGACTTAAACAAGCTTCCAATTGTCTTCTGTACCTAACTTGCTGAGTCACAAAATATAATTTCTCGAAATTTGAGTGAAATCTCGTAGCGTTCGTTTATTTATTTATTTATTTATTTATTTATTTATTTATTTATTTATTTATTTATTTATTTATTTATTTATTTATTTATTTATTTATTTATTTATTTATTTATTTATTTATTTATTTATTTATTTATTTATTTATTTATTTATTTATTTATTTATTTATTTATTTATTTATTTATTTATTTATTTATTTATTTATTTATTTATTTATTTATTTATTTATTTATTTATTTATTTATTTATTTATTTATTTATTTATTTATTTATTTATTTATTTATTTATTTATTTATTTATTTATTTATTTATTTATTTATTTATTTATTTATTTATTTATTTATTTATTTATTTATTTATTTATTTATTTATTTATTTATTTATTTATTTATTTATTTATTTATTTATTTATTTATTTATTTATTTATTTATTTATTTATTTATTACTTATATATTTATTTATGTATTTATTATATATTATATGAGCCATTTAAACTACCCCCAAAACATAAGTAAACAACATATAAACGGAATCAACAATATATTATTGAACATTCGAATCGGTTTTATGTAATTCATAACTTCACTTTGGATTGAATGATAAAGGAAGCAAAATTTTTAAACCAAATCTAACTTTTTGAAGTAAATAATATATTTTCCGGAATTATATAACAAACCGTGCACTAATAAATTAAAATATCGATTTATATATTATCACTTCAATTTACGCCTTTCAGTGCGTTTCTAATACTCCTTTAACTCATTGTATACTTAAATCTCTACACCAAACACATCCTTATTAATCACCATCCTTATTAACTAAAAGTAAAATAGACTAATACTTGGACATATGCGAAATAATGTTTTTGTTCCTTCACTTACTAATTCGGTACTTTTGCACTTAAATCGAGGTAGCATTAAACATACCTTAGTACCGGTGGTGAATTTTATACATATTTAAGTAGCTGTACCGAAATTTTTTTCATCGATTTCAAAATGGAGCTCTTTGAACACATATTTATTAGATATAAAGCGGTAAGTTAGTGGAAGGAAGGTAGAACTATTTTCGGCGCAAAATTCTGGGGAAATTTGCAGATGAAAAAATTTTCTTGGTTATTTGAATTTCATGAGAAGTAAGCAATGTTAATATCTCTTTTACTAAATTTCACTCACGAACCTTTTAAAGATAGAGTAAACGATGTAATGGGTCAAGAGCGGATTAAGTATGGAGGGGATGTGTTCTTGAAAATGCGGTTTAATTCTGTTAACTCAACTAACGCCGGAAACAGCGTGTGAAATGTTTCTGATTTAATCTCAGCAATTTGTTCTAACAGAGTGCCATGAATCTTCAGTAAAGAAAGCATTAAACTCAAATTGTCGCACATTTGTTTTATAATTGCTTGATACATGAGATACGTACTATAATGTTATTCGAGTGGTAAATAAAGAAGCTGTAAATAATATCTGGCGGAGATGTTGTTCTGCTGAGGATATAGTTAACAGGCACTAATGGAACCAGAGCAGTCACCACATTCAGAAGTAATATTGTTGTGTGTATTGCACTAGGCGTTTTAACCAGCAATTACAGTACAATCTATGTAAACTGGAATCTGTACAAGCCGGAAACCTGCCTTAAGCTTAAAAAATATCCGGCCTGTAAAGTTAAATCGCATTTAACACAGCATACAACGGAACCTCTTCAACGCGGAAACATAATGGTTTTTCATGTCCTGCTGAAGAAAATCTTTGTAAAACGGAATTCTTATGAATTCAATGTAATTCAAATGAATATCCCTGTGACACGCGATTTATTCGAGGCAGCCGGACATTGAAAGAGAGGGGCTTTGTCTGTCAGTATAAAATTCGACCTTGGGGTCGCTTGTCTCAAGGCGTAGGCCTTAGGGGATTTCCCTCTCTCTCGACTCTCTGAGCGTGGGAAGGTGTACGGGCACGGCTTCTATTCACGCGCCTCCCTGCCCCGCGTTGAAAAATCATAAAATGACGCCTCTGAGCTAAATTCAAATCGCCTGTTTTGTCGCCCAAGATATACCTCCTTTCTCTGCTAGTTGGTGAAACAGCGTAGCAAAATTTGCGTGGTCAGACGTAAGAGCGCGCCTGATGGCCCGAGTCTTGCCAAGTAAAATAAGGCATGAATTCAAGTCAAAGTATCGCCACCAATGCCACATTCTAAACATGCTTCAAGCTCCCGTCTGGTGACCCGACATTGACGGTACTGTAGCGCATGCCCGCTTGTGTGTGTATAAGGGAAAATAAGGGGATAAGGATGAGGAGGGAGAGATCGCAGGAGGTCCATAGTTCTCTGTTAAAGAACTTCTTAGGTATTTGCCTGGTACTGAACGAAGAGACTACGGAAAACTACCCATCAGAGCAGCCGGCCGCCAGAATACTCCTCCAGACAACAGCCGGATTTGACTAGTCTCTCTAGCTGTATCTAAAATTCGCCATCGTTGGAATTCGAACTTAAGGACCTCCAGATAAGAGGCGCTGAAACACACACAATAAAAGCTGAAGCCTTCACATTCTATGTTGCTCTGAGCCAATCTTAGAGGGAACATTTTCAAAATATTCTTTTTTACTTATTTTTAACCAACGGCACTCATTTATTGCCAACCGTTTGGCGTCCAGCACTCCCCTGAACAATACTGACTCAAGAGAAATAAATAATAAAAATGTTGAATGCTTGTTTAGCGGTTTCCGACGTTCTCATTGGTCGCTTTTTATCGGAACGCGTTGACAACACCGCGAACGCACGAGGGCGCGCTGAGCTCTAGATACAATATTTCCACAGGCAGCGCCTGGCAGAGCTTAGCCCCGGTGGAGCGGGGCGCGGTGGGAGGGATGGGGCGAGGTGGGGCGGAGCGGGGCAAGGCGGGAGGGGGAGAGGAGGAGGGCGGGCTGGGCGAGGCAGAGCGGGGCGGAGCGAGGCGGGGCTGGGCGGGGCGGGGCGGGGCGGGGCGGGGCGGAGCCTGCGGTGCGGGGTAGGGCGAGGCGGGGCGGAGCGGGCCAAGGCGGAGGGGAGAGAGGAGGAGGGCGGGCTGGGCGAGGCAGAGCGGGGCGGAGCGAGGCGGGGCGGGGCGGGGAGGGGCGGGGCGGAGCCTGCGGTGCGGGGTAGGGCGAGGCGAGGCGGAGCGGGGCAGAGCGGGGCAAGGCGGAGGGGGAAGAGGTGGAGGGCGGGCTGGGCGAGGCAGAGCGGGGCGGAGCGAGGCGGGGCTGTCGGGGCGGGGCGGGGCGGGGCGGAGCCTGCGGTGCGGGGTAGGGCGAGGCGGGGCGGAGCGGGGCAAGGCGGAGGGGGGAGAGGAGGAGGGCGGGCTGGGCGAGGCGGAGCGGGGCGGAGCGGAGCAGACGCGCCGATTGATTGAGCGTCGACGGCCCCGCTGCTCCCAACTTCCCGCCGCCCAACGGAAATGCTGCATCAATACCGGGAGTATTGTGTTGACGGATCCGACATGAACCTAACTCAGCGTTATTGCACTCGTAACTCAATAGCAGCTGCCAAATGTACCTGGAGGTTTAATAAAATCTAATGTTAGATAATATTATTGCATCTGGGTCTTTTAGTTGGATTTTTGTGCCAAATACGTTTGTACAAACAAGTGTTCCATGTTCTATACGAGAAAGAAGAGATTTCAGGAAAGTTTTGAAGTCGGAAGTGCATAGAATCTCCTTCAGATGGAGTAGATTCAGTAGATGGAAATTCTTAAATTGATTTTTTTCACACAAAACTAAAATTTAAAATATGCCGGGAAATATTAATAAATTATTTCCATAACAATTCATGTATGACCTTCAAGCAACGCAAACTATCAACAATTGCGATTCGATATACAAATACATTTTCAACACTCCGAATAAATGCATTTGATACAGCTTTCAAGGCTTTGACACTAGTACTTTCTATTTAAGCCGATGCAATGTATTAATGAAGAATTTTTGCTAATTCAAAACATAACACATTCTATTATCTTTCATAACAATAATTCAATGTAATGAAATATAGTACTCACTTACTAGTTGAATAATCATTCCTCGAAAATCTGGAGCTCACCTGAAAATCAGAAGTTTGTAATCAGCATCCACACAAAATATATGATAATGATAATTATGACACTAATATTAATTCAAAAAATTCTTTGTATTATAAAACATCAAAACCATTGTAAAATTACATAATTTTCAATATATTGGAAATATCATCAGTGTCAATTCAGTTCGTTCTGTAGCTTGACATTCATACAAAATCAAAGAATAAACTTGCCTATGATACCTACATATATGATCAATTCTTTCGTTGAGTTTATAGTTTTTATTCATAGAAGAAAATGTTCTATAATTCATAGAAACACTGGCAAATTCATTTCTCTTGGCACCTTTTTTTAAATTCCCTATTTCTGTAGACAAAGCAGAGGCGCAACGACTTACATTTTTGTAATACTAACCACTGACTGGTCAACACCTCTAACTGATCGATCTTAAAAGGTACATCAATAGCCCAATTATATGTTACCGAATGTTTCATTACATGCCATTAGAAAAGATTGTGTGACGTACAAATGCAGTAATATATTTTCGACGAGATGAACAAAGTTGAAGAACTTTATTAGAGGTCATTTTTTGACGGAAGGGAAGACCAGAGGATTCAAAGACCCAAAATATGATAAATAAAACATTTTTATCAAAGAGGTGTGCTGAACATACAAGGTAAATATTTATATTGAAAACTGTAGCTCAAAATAAGTAGCAAGTTCATGTCCGAATATATTCTAAAAAAAATAAATGGTTCGAAAACGTTTCAAACGTTAGAGAAAAAAGCGTATGTTCAAAGGCGCTTAAGTATTACAGGCTACGAGCAACCTACAGTACAAATATTTCCTTGGGCATAATGTTGATAAACCTTCCCAAAGAAATATCCTTTCTACAAATTACATCTTAGCGAGTGCCAAAATCCTGTTGTTTTCGCGTTATAAATATACATAACTTGAGTAACGCAAAGTGAATCTGCAACAGATTCCTTTCCTCCAAGCGACAGGGTGTCTGACGACCCGCACCAACGCCACGGCTTACAACTTGCCCGAGATTTGAAAATCAATTTTCGCGACGCGCGTCGCAGGGCGTCGTGGGGCGTCTGAAGGCGTCGCCAGGCGTCGTAGGCGGCGGCGGCGGAGGCCGCAACGCCTTCCCTTCGCCTTCACAGGCGAGCCTTCGAGGCGCCGAATTCCATTACAGAGATTGACCGCCCTCGCCCTGCCCCCACTCCTGCCCCGGGGCCCGGCCTGTCTCTTCGGAGCGACCGCGACGCCGCCGCGTCATCTCATGTTGCTGGGAACGTCACCCTGCCACGCCCCCTCCGTCCCGAAGCGCAGGGCTTAGGTGCCAGAGTGGGACAGAGTTCGCACCGACCTCGAGCGCCAGACTGATTCTCACCAACGATACACCGCACTGAATTATATATCATTCTCCAAATTATATTACGTATAGATCAAATACTAAGCGCTTCTAGGATATCTCTTGGGCAGCGTACAGCCCATAGTGTGATGCCGTGTTCGATTTCCGGGCAAGACAAAAATAGTTGTAGCTTTGCTATAGAATCACCCCACGTTCTAGAGTTGTGTAGCGAATAAAAGCTAGTTGCGGTGATGGGAATAAGTCATGTTCGCAACAAGTCGTAGCATGAGAATTTAACTCGGCCTCTGCTTGGGAGACGTCGTGAAATGCCGTAACTACCGACCCAAAATTCCAAATATATGCGAACAATATTAGGCGCTCAAGTGCATGTAGTTAATCGTATTCACTGTGCGAAACTCAATTCTTGGATATTAGGTTAATGAAACGCAAGGTATTTACTGGCGTAAGATATTATTTTAAAATGTACCAAAAGTAGGAAAAATCTATCTAGAGCTTTAAAAAAAATAGTAGCACGTTACCCAAGTGTCATATGAACTATATTCATATATTCAAAGAAAACCTAAGAATGTGAAATATAGTCGACTGTGGATATAGTGAATGTTCGATTATAGAGAACTGCAGGTAAAGGCGAAGAGTTTCCCTTCACATATATAATATATATGCACTAGAAGATCCTGGTGCTGTGAACTCTCCAAGCCGATTGAAGTAAATATAGAAAATTCAAGCTCCGTAGAAAGAAAAGTTAGACCTGAGTACTGTGAAACTACTGATTTTTTAATGTACATGATCTCATTTAAAGATATCATTTTGAAGGGCAGATTTCATTAAAAAATATCTCTACCTTCAATATTGTAGAAATCGACGAAAGTATTTTTAGACATTCAGAGAATTCAACGAATGGGATTTTTATAAGCTTATTTTGCTCTATCATACAAAGAAATTAATTAAAACATTTAGAGACATTTTTGAGAAATATTTGAAAAAGTTATTGAATCTTTATATAAGAAACACAAAAAATAATAAAAAATCTGTTTCAAAGGGCACCACCGCATAAGATGGTAAAATGTTCACCTAAACCAAAAGGCATATGAGTAGTTACTCTATAACTGTAACATAAAAATAAGGGTTTTAAAATGTTTCTTCGCTCTTGTCCCACCTCCCACAACACTCTGTAGTATCCAAAAGAAAGCAATTTCTAAAAATGGATTTATTCAAACCACAATCAGTACAGAGGAAGAAAATTCAAGCCAGATCCAAACAATTTTCCAGAAGATGTACCCAAGAATGTCCAAGTCCCAATTTCCCGGGGAGACGTCCAAAATCGCAGCCGTTGTGCCGTTCACTGTTCCAAGAAAGAGAAAGTCCGTAACCGTAGCTGGTCGTCTCACTTGTTCACAATCACTTATCACTTCACAATGTAGGCACGCTTGACTGTGCCTCAGCTCGTCTGGCGCGGCTTTTATAGCCGACTCGGGCTGCAGGTTCGCTGGCCAGCTGTCAGGTACGGGTGCGCCCGTCCGCTCCGGAGCCTGGTCGAGCGTGACGGCGCCGCGACGTCTGCTATCGCCGCCCTCTCTTGAGTGGCGCCAGAACTAATTTCCGGCGGTACTTCTAAAGACACGCAGTCGGCCACAGTACACTCTACAGCCAAAAACGTGTTTTTATTTTTTTTTGTGACATTTACACTAGCACAACTAACACAACAAACAATCATGTCAAGTTTCAGAACTCCAATTTTTTTCTACGATTACCATTTTTGGTCTAATTTGACTACGCTATGTTTTAGGAGTAGAAGAAAAATCGTTGAAAGTGCTGTGGAGTAACGGAGCTTTTGTCAGCAAAAGTTTAATTTTTCATTTAATTGAGGAAAATACGTTGGTGTATTATTTTATCTCAAACTACTTGTATGTACACAGATGGAAAAAAGATTCGCAACACTTTTTGATGCACAATTTGTTATTCCATACAGATACATCACATGCAGTCAGAATTCTAGATATTATTACAAGGCATGTGAAACTCGCACGTTCGGCAACAGAGACACTTGAAATCCTAAACTGGAAATGACACATCAATATTGCGTGTACCCGGCGAGAGCAGCACGAAAAGTCCTGATGCCTGCTGGCATTCCACCACACAGGCGGTGAATAGTGTCCTGCGATGCACTGTTCCACGCCTCCTGCACCGCCTCACGCAGAGCGGGGAGAGTTGTTGGGGGAGTCGCGGCACGAGTCAGACATTCGCCCATCATGTCCTACATATGCTCGATCGGGGACAAATCCGGCGAGCCAGGGCAATTGACGAACATCGCGGAGAGCGTGTTGCATAGCGCTGGTAGTGTGAGAGCGGGCATTGCCCTGATGGAACAGCACACCACCCTCCCGTTGCAATAAATGTGTTAGTACAGGCCAAAACCGTGCTGGATGTATCCAGCGCTGGTCAATGATCCACGAACACCAAAGACGAACGCGCGTTGTAGCTGACGGCAGCCCACACACTGCTGTCGGTTTGGGTCCTACGTGACGTGGACGATCACACTCCTGATACACGCGCTTGCCTGTACGCACACGACCATCACGCACACGACCATCACGCCCACGACCATCACTGGGGTGCAGGCAGAAGCGGCTCTGATCATTGAACACTACTGCACGCCATTCCGTCTCCCAGCTGACCCACTCCATTGCAGCACATCAGACGTGCCCGATGATGGTTGGGCGTGAGTGGCAGTCGGGCTAGCGGCATGCGCGATTGTTATCCTGCAGCCAGTAATCGGTTCCCAACGGTGCATGGAGACACGTTGGGGACCACACATGCCTGTATCTCGGCGCGGGTGGCAGTACGGTCTGCCAACGCCGCCCTCGCGATGCGTCGATCTTGACATTCGTCAGTGCTCCGCGGTCGCCCCGAAGTGGGTCTACGTCTCCGGGAATGATCGTCTACGCATCGTCGCCAGCACCGCAGCACCAACGTCGCATCACGGCCCACGTGGTCAGCAATGTGCCGAAAGGACAACCTGGCTTCGCACAGGTCGACAAACGACCCCGCTGAAAATGATCTCATGAGGGTCTTGTAAAGTTGCGAAGTTGATGGCACGACCGGGCTATTTCAGTCTATTTCAGTCTCCGGACATCAGTCATCTATGAAATGTTAAACACGGCTTCTACAATGCCCCATCCCTATCGTCCCTTATCGCCTACTTGATTGCTTGTGACCTTTCCGGTGTTGCAATCCTTTTTTCTGTCAGTGTATGTAGTATGTTTTGACTCTTCTAGTGGTTCTGATTTTTTTTTCGATTCACACAACATTCATACATTATTTACATTATATACTCACCCATTTATTGAACCCACCGATCCATTCTCATAGTACGACACTCCCTCATAAAGAAAAGTGCGGGAGGAACTTTCCCTTCTCTTCACTACGCCCAAGATATGTGAACACGCATCTTTGGATCAAGGCACTTCAATCTATCCGGCTCTATATTTTCCTGTCCTACCTAACATCTCGCTAGTCTCCCTAGTTCACGGATTCACAAATTGACCGTTTCACTTCCTGCGTAAAATCTATTCTGCTAAGTCTCTACTTGGGTCTCAGACTTCTGCTAAATCGGCGTTTGGAGGTATCCCATAAGCCTATCTTCGTCGTCTTAGTTTAATTATTTATTTTTGTTTGAAGGGAGCTTCTGAGGTACATCGTGGGATCGATTCTACTTAGCTAGACGATATTGGGTTTCTTGAAACGACTTAAACATATAAATTAATTAAAGTTAAGAATAATACCATGTATGTTTTGATTTTAATGACCAAAGATAATTAACAGGTTATCGAAAATGAAGCCGCCAACACCAAGAATATTAAATTTTAGTGATTTGTTCTAAAAAACAGTTTTGCAAGAACTAATTGTTGTTTGGACAACTTTACACTCGCACTTCAAATACACATTTGCGAAATCAAATTATATTATTCAAAGCGAAAAAGTATTTGATGACAAAAACACTTAATGCCCTACTCACGTCACTTGACATTTAGTGGTACTCTGAACAAACGAAAACCTACATCAAAGTAAAACAGCGTTTGTTTTACTATCATGTGCACAGAAGACCATCTTCACTAACAATATGATGTAATTATTACTGTCGGTGATCTACAGGCATTACACAAAGGAATCGTTTGTTATCACAGAATCAAATTAACTGCATTAACACTGACGATATATTGGTCGCTTTGATGTCTTTGTATCACAGTGCGTGTGAACGACATTTATGAACTGTTTTGCTTTCAGTACTTCCTGGTTTGGCGGAGTGTTTGTCTGCATATGCAAGTAATACGAATAAAGCGGAAAAAATCTCTGAATAACGAAATTTATGTACAAGTACGGTAAAACCTTAGACGGGTCTTGACAATTCCTTTCTTTCAATACGTTCAATACGTTCAATAGGTTTCAATACGTTTCTGTTTTAATAAGTTTCCATTTCTTCGAGGGTTATCTCAATTTGGGGAAGGAAAGCAATTTGAAAATAAAGGCAGTTCAACCTCAATTTCTATTATTCTCTACTATTAAAAATATATTTTCATCTAAAAAGAACTTCGATTTCAAAAGTAATTTTAACACATACGTACTACAATATTATATAATTCTTGTCGTTACTACAAAAAAAGCACACTTAAGCAGTTCAGCAACAAAATAGCACATTTAATCTATACATCTCAATGGCATTGCTTTGTTCTTCTGCAAATTGGTGTCAAAGTTACTTTGGCGAATCTCCCAACATCGCATATAATAAGGAATACTTTTTGCAAATAAAATAACAATACAAAAATGTAGAATATTTACAGAACGTATCAATTCACTCATGGTTTAGTGTTCTTTCATGTAATATTTATATTGAATGAACTGATTTTTATAAAAAAATGTACATTTATCACATATTTTCAATGTTAATTCTCAAGTTGAATAAACAAATAATTTCCATTCAATGAAAAATAATATTATCTTAGTGTGAAACTGCTAACTGAAAGTGATAAATGAAACTGATTCAATGTTTAATAAGGAGTAATTCTTAATGTTAATTCTGAATGATTTAAATTAAAACTTTAATTTCTGAACTATTTCTGACATAAACTAACATTATGCATTTAACGAGATTGATTTTGAATGTCTTGAGGTCCCCTAAGTTGCCGGAGCTTCTGAGCTGCAGTACATCTAGCCAAGCTTTAAATCTGGACGTGGATATTCAACAGCACTTGTTGATTTATAATACTTCTCAACATCCAAAAAGTTTTCTACCAATGTATATTCGAAATATTTTATAAAATTTGAACAACACATACCAATAACAACATTAACCCTAAGCAAAATGTTCTATTTTTCTAGTATTATTTACGGAAGTAAAGATAGACTGTTTAAAAACAAATATACAAGTAATTTTGGTTTTACAGTCTCCCAAAACGTGTTCTTTGAATAAAATGCAAAGATCGATTTTTTTTGCAGGATTTAAAAAAATCTTTTCTCTACACTACGTACCTAGGGAAGAGATTTTTATTCGTGCGCCGCAAAGGCAAAGCGCATTCAGTTTTCTGCCCACTGAAATTTCGTGCCCGGCAGGATGTTTGGTTGGTTCGCCCCATCGCAGCGGAGACGAGGCCGGAGTCGGCAGTGCGGCGCATTGTGGCTCTGGATCATTATCTGGCCGCGTGGCTTTCACGAGGAGGCGTTGTGGCGTTTTGTTGCGCGCGACGGCGGAAATCGGATTCCGGAGCCGACACGGGCGCGCCCCGCGGTTCATTTTCGCAACCAAAGGGTAGGGCAGATTGTCCGCCAGATCGCGCGAGCGGTGGACGCTCCCCAAAGGAAGCAATGAGAGGCTCCATCACGAGTCCTCGAAACAAAGAGTGGATCACGGCGCCAACTCTCATTCACGTTCCGTTGAGCTGTCGCAACGGTGAAAGAATGCCATGGAAACAAAAGTTTCAAACTTTTCAGGGAAAGTTCTACTGAAGATGAATTTCAATTCGGGCGGCAGTATTAGAGTAAGCGCAGACTACTTTTTCGGGAAATTTCCAAGTATGATTCAAATATACAGCACTAACAGTTTTATAACTTATGTGTCCCAAAACTTTAAAACTGTTGTCATTATGTGTATTTTGAGCACTAAAATATTTAGCCCTCTAAAGCATTAGTTTGACGCGCCTCAAAATACTCATGGATTAAGGTAAAAATAGGTTATTTGGCTCTGTGACCTAATACTGGAGAAGAGCTGGAGCATGGGCCCACACAAATACACATTTATTTGTCGTATATTAATATTTTTGGCTGTGAGTACATTTGTGAGGCAATGTTTACAGCGTTACATGTAATAACTACTATATTCATTATATCATATCATACGTGTGTTTGCACACATTTTGAAAAAAAAAATCGTTTTTTTCTGGAAAGGTGAACTCGCTTAGTCATTGTTTTGGAAAATTGTTTCACACGAAAATTGTAGGTTATTTTATCCTTTTTATAATTGGATTTTTCTACAAGAGTTTAGGTTAAAGAATTAGTGACAAAAACCTGAAAAAAGGAAGAAAAATACTGTTTTTTCGGCTTTCCGGAGTTAGCGGAGAGGCTAGGAGGTCGAAAACGTCGGATTTTAACTAGTGCCTGGGTACATAAAACTTATTTAAAGACAAAGTTTTTATAACCTTTTTCCTGGTAACACTCTTATCTTAATTCCCGCCGACTGGACTAATTTTGGAAGGATGGTTTTAGCGGTGTCAATCCTCACTTCTCTTTGTGTCTGCTATCGCTGCATGGGGAGGTGGAACCCCCTCCCCCTTCATCCGTCTTAAGTGAAAGGTGGGCCTCCGCACCACTGTGCTTTAGGGCTAAGAAGTTCGGTAATTAACTTTTGACGGCGAGTGACGACTCTGATGGTGAATATCACATGAGACTGTGGTTTGAACTGATTGCGTATTCGGCCCTCTCACCACACTGGCCAATTCGAAATTTAGGAATCGACTGCGAAGAGCCCTGGGAGGCGTGGGAAGGAGGCTGGAAGGGAACTTCCGCCTTGTAAATCCCGCTGTTTAAATTAGGAATTTTTATATTGGGACGAGGTTTGCAAGTGTATTAAAAATAATAATTTTCTTATAATATGAATTTTTGATGATTTTGATAGTTGAATGATTTTTTATATTTTATAGTGATTTCCAGTTTGTTGTGTCTGCATGAATCTTCACCTAAATAAGACATTATATTAAAAAGCGAATTTAAAACAATGAACAATTAAAATCAAATACCGAAACTAAAAAACTAACTTAATAAATCGTTATTAAGTTCATACTTATACAATTTTTATAAGACCATAATAACAGGCGTACAAATACAAGAACATGAAAAATTGACCCTTCAAGAAGTCACTCAAGGGTTTTGGTACTCAAACAATCACAAATCAGTTGATGCTATTGAGGCTGATCATTTGAAGGTACTCTTAATTATAACAGTATTGAGTTCGGATTTTTCACCACGCGGTCGGTTTTTCTGGTGCTCTCACTTCCGTCACGTTGTTCGGCGACTCTCACTTTGAAGAACGGCGTCAAGCGAGTTGCCATGTCGCTCGACCTTCCGCCATGCAAGCGCACCGACCACCGTCGGCTGTTTCTTATGATAGTGAGTGTACACATCAACACAGTCTCTGTACACATCGACACGGTTTATGCGGGTAGATGTGATCGAAAGTGAAAATAAATGAAATGAAGGAAGTGAGATTGCCACCATGTAATGAAAGGATATTACCAACGGGCTGCTTACGGGCAAGGCGTGAGTTGTCGCGACCGCGAAATAAACTGAATTTCGTCTCCCGACGACCACACTTCCGTGGATTTCTAGTGTGAACTTTAATGAACTTCTACGAAAGAGAAATATCGCGACTGTCCGGATAGAAAGGCGCAAAACGCAGCCGCCATCTTATACCATTCACCGAGTCCGCCTGGCCGCCAGCCTGAGGCCGGCTTTATTGTCAGCGCCCCTTCATCGTAAATGTCACGGAACAAGCTTCTAGAGAAACTATAATGTCGGAAGACTGTCACTTATATGCTTCCGGTTTCATGGCCACCGAGATGTGTCAATTATTGGATGGAAGACGCACTAGAGCAGAGATGTCTCGGTTATCTAAGAGCGGGTAATTTCTTTTTCATGTAAGTTGTTCCTTTCGAAAGTTCAGTAAATTCTTTCAAAATTTCTTTACTCTGATTTATCGAGTGAATTCTTTATTAAAATTAACGTCTTTTTACAATGGTTTAATGAAACCCCCTGCGTTCTCCTTCATCCCTTGGCAGCTTCGATTATTTAAGGTTAGGGCGAAATCAGCTAACATAGCTTTGCTTCTCTAGCGCCCCTGCCGCCGAGCCTCTGGTCTGCTGTACCTGCGCTCCTGCAAAGCTGAGCAATGTATATCTGGATCCCCTGACTCGGGCTGTAGCGTTATAGTAGTCTTATTCTCATCTATAAAAAGTAGCGAAATTATCTACTGTAAATCGTGGCCAGATAATTTTCAGTCTTTGTGTACTTAACAATTATCGAATGTTTTCGCTAGACATCTTAAGCCACAATTAATATGCAAGTAAAATTTCTTTATGATGACAATCCCAATTTCGTACGTTATCATTCAATATCTCCGCTACTATATACGATGAAATATTGCAACCGGCTGCAAACCTTGCCCGTTAAGCTA
This sequence comes from Gryllus longicercus, assembly GCA_038098605.1. NCBI lineage: Eukaryota > Metazoa > Arthropoda > Insecta > Orthoptera > Gryllidae > Gryllus > Gryllus longicercus. The sequence continues at coordinate 563,410 of JAZDUA010000462.1, forward strand.
CAAGAATAACAGTTTATCAAGATGAATGGAGTTCAGCGAGAAGAGAAATAACCGAAGGTATCCAAGAAACATAAATATCTTTTAGTCATCTGAAAGCAGTGTTTAATATGTAAATGTGCAAAATAACACAAACCTGTAAACGATGTGCATTCAATCACATTATCACAGTCATACATCACTCTCATTTCGCGTGCCTGTTCCCTCATTTTTCTCGCATTCGACTAGCTGTTTAAAGAATATATTTATAAACGGACACAAGTAAACCATCTGCAAAAACAACACCTCTGGAGCTCACTCCACAATCAAGCCATACCATAATGACAATACATTAACAGGTGCATTCTACTTGTATAATGTAGTTACCGAATTATGACTTTCTTTTGCACAAACTGGAATAAACATGGCCATTTAAGAAATTAGTGCTGCAAAAATCTTGTGAACGTCTATTGGAAGTTGAAGATTGTGAATATTGAGAATGTCTATTGTAAGTTTGAAATATGTTTTATTGGCAGAAAATAGGTTAACAAAAAATATAACAGATTTTGATAAATAAAAGACAAGCCACTTGTATTGCCACTCTTTTATTATTCAACAGAATACATTTTTTATATTTAATTTCTTTTATTACTCAAAATAATAATTTTATGGTGTTCAAAAGAGTTTCATTTTCGCAACTGGCTGAGTGTAGCTCAGAGCCAAGATAGTCGCTGACTCTTCAACGAATTTGACCGAGAGGCCCTAGGTTCGTGTTCCGAAGGCGTTGGAGATACATAGCTAGGTCGAGAACAGCCGCTGTCTGGAGGATAGTTCTACCGGACGGCTTCTATACTCGGTAGTGTTCCATGGTTCCTCTGATCAATACCAGGCGAATGCTGGAACAGTACATTAACAAATGGGACATGGACCTTGCTCAATCTCTCCTTATTCTTCTTCGTCCTATCCTCCCCGCTTACACACTTGCATACACTACCATACACGCAGGAAGGCCAGTCGGGAGCTTAGACCTTGTCCCGGGAGGGGTGGAGGTCAATTGGAGGGAGATACCCGTAGGTTGAATTCTCCGCTAAGCAAAGTCGAGGTCGGCGCCTGACCTCTCCATCCAACGGGGGGAGGAACGAATAAAACATTCTCTTCATTGACAGGATCGTAGCAGTTGACGTGTACGAAAACGTAATATTTTTTCGCAAAGCGTGTATGTACCATTTCGGTTTGAAACGACAGTTCGTGTTGTACATTCTTCTTTGGAAAGGGAACCCGGAAGAGGACGGGATTCAGAGCAAAGTTTATCTTGTGGTCAGACGTGCCCCGACACGCAAATCGCTCGTTGGGAAGAGACTAAAGGAGAAGAACTAGAAGAAGCGGAGCACATGACTTTACAAGACAACTGCGAAGATTTAAGCCTGGAAATATCGTCATAATAATATCCTCGAAAGCAAAACTTTATTAATAACTTAATTGAATGGTTCAACAATATTTTTTTCAATTAAGGAACAAAAGAACTGAATCTTCGTCTGGCACGTACATCTTCCGCGATTTTAATGTAATTATGTGAAAGTAATGAGTAATTATGTGGTTACTTGTGAAGGCTCGTAAGCAATGAATTCTTAAATGGGATGAGCGACCGAGGAGTTCGTCAGATTTTTGTGGTCACCTCGTACCATGCAGCAACCATCACAAACACTCCTCGTATGTAATGCAGCCGTTTCTTTAGATTACATCACTGTCGATTGTGCATCATTTATGTACAATCTTATATTGTTTATTCTAATGAGACATAACTTTGGGGTGTGCAAAAATATTATCCTTGAAAAATCGTAATGAAAAAAGTATGGTAATTTTGAGTTGAATGTTTAACAGTTTGTAAATTTACCACTGACATAACAAATGAAGTAATGGGCTGTTTTGAGCTTGAGTATTCGTTTTATGTATAGCTGTGATGAAGGTCCGAACTTTGGTGAGTTAAACAGTAAGAATTTAATATTTCAAATTTTAAATAAACAAATAAACGTCTTGCTTTTAAATACATTAAGTCTCAGAACCATTCCCAAATTCACCAATTAATTATTTTTTAGGATATTTAATTTAATATCAACAGTTCAATAATAATATAATGTAACAACTATTATTTATTATAGATAATAAAAATAATAAATGTATTGGTAGCACATTTATAATTGCAGTCTTGCTGGATCTGATTAAAACTAATTAATATAGCATATAATATAATTTAAACTGCATAATGATTTTTTAAATATTTTTTCTATTAGTTTTATCATAGAGTAGAAATTACAGAAACAATTACGTGGAATATTATTTATATTACGGAAATCCGATGCATTTATTTGCGTTGCATATAATATATGCGATATAATATATATGCCATAATTTGCGATGCGTTTATTGATCTTTTAACAACTTGGTTCCGGAGGATTCCGACGCATACCGCCAGAAATCAAATCCTAAGCAGTACAATGGGAAAGGAACTTTAACATCATTAATGTAGTATTCTTCTCTCCAAGCCCTCACCGCTGCCCTTCTTCCCCTGCAGCCGGTTCGTTCAGTGCCTTATTGGCGGCGCGCCAGAGGCAGCGGGCAGCGTGAGAGAAATGAGGTTAGCGCAAACGAAATTCCACGCGTGGCGTTTACTCTATCCAGCGGGGCGCGAACGCTCGCGAAGTTGCCAGCGCGCGGCACCGCAAATGGAGAGGCAGGCGGTTACACTGCGCCGCTGATGAGCGAACTAACCGGATAAGCTTTTTCCCACACCTGCCCTGCACAGGCACCAGCCGCTGCGCTGGCGATGGGGAGCTCTTGCGCGGAAATTCAGAGATTTCGCGTTTGCTAACGAGATTGTCTCCGATCTTCACAAGTGAAAATCCACAAGAAAAAAACATCAATTTAATACAAGCGCACAAATAATGTAATTTTAAAAAAAATATGGTTTTCTCAAGTTTAAAAACAGAAAGAAATCATTTCATATTTACCTTTCAGACACTGTTGTTTTTAAATTCCGTGTTCGAGGCGTGGTATTTTTGCCTAGCCAACTCAAGATTTGTTAAAATACGACTGTAAGTCCTTCAATCCATATTGTAAATAGTTTGTTAAAATTATTGTAAAACAATTTTGACGAACAAAGTATTAAAATAAAAAATATAACATATTAGCGACTAACATTCATTAGTTACTAAGTTAATTAGACACTAACATTCATTGTTTTTAATTAACGAAATAAAACGTACATTCTTTCTCAGATGTAAAGTTTATGTAGAATCAATTTTAATTCTTTAGTAATTTATTATTATCGACGCAATACAATGCATGATATTGGAAGCTGATATTAAAAGCCAATGGCGTCTGTATTTTCTTTTGTGCACTGTGCTCCACAAAATATAGTCGCAATTCTCTTCGGATCTCTGCCTCTCTTCACTAAGGCCGGGGTACAATCGTCTTGTTTTCGTCACTGTAAAAACGGCGTGAGTGCATGGAACACGGTATGATTTACTTTTCACGTGTTGGGAGGAAGAGCCCTCGTAATTCGACGCGAAGAGCAGCTCGTAACTCCTCTGAGCCCCACTCTACCATTCGGCGCTCTCAAAGAAAGAAGAGGCAGAACAGCTCGCGCAGGTAAGTGGCAAAGTATTGGGGCACATACCGCGTGAAACAGACTCCCGAGAGAAAATGTTTTGGACTGTTTTTTGCCTACGCTCTTTTCCTTCCTCGCTCCAGAATATCTCATTCACTCTTTTTTAACGTCACTCTTTTCTATTTATTTCCGTAATTTGAACTCTTGACTACTCATTTAATCTACGAACTATTGAAATGTTTTTGTAAACTTTACATTTCTGTTGTTCTTTTTTGTGATTTGGTAACTTCACATTCAGAAGTAATCATTCGTGAATTAATTAATTATTAGAGAACACATGTTTGTAATTCTAGGATTTACCAAAGAATATTTAAACTGAACGCAGGGCGACAGAAAAGTCTCTCTGCAGTGGCACCATCGACTGGTGAGAGTGCTAGCAACAGAAATTATCTTGGTAGGACGAGCTGCGAATTGTAACAAAAGAAAACGTCAATTGTTGGCTCACCACAATCAAAGTAAATGCTGAAGTGTGGTTCCCTTCACTTGTTTCCCAGTGATCTGGTTGCTACCAACATAAATGCAATTCTTAATAGGAGACCGTCACTTGACCCTGGGTGGAGCGACTTTCCTGGCGCATATTACAAGACGACACCTTGTCTCACCGGCGTCTCCTCTTGTAGTTCCACACATTTCCATTGAACATATTCTAGTTGAGTTAACGTAGAGATTAATGTGTCAAAGAAAATGTTGCTCTATTATTTCGAAAATAATCGACGTAATTACCTCCAGGCTTCAAAAAGTTCCTCGCTCTCAGATGTGATGAAAAATATTTTCCTTTGATTATAAAAACAAGAGTGATGACCATTTTATTAGTCACAGTCTTTTAACAAACGTTTCTTTCGAGAGATTGAGTTTTAATGAAATATACTGTGAATGATGACAGTAACGATTTCTTGAAAATGTACCAAATGAAGCTAGGTCTTTAGGGGTAACGACCAAGCTAAGTTCAAGATTCGCATAAAGCTTGTTGATTTCATATTTCCTGAGCAACGTGGCGGCTCTTTTACTGCTCCGTGTGCTCCATACACAGTTAAAAATCATCTATTATTGTATTGTCCTTCTCCACACAAACGGTTTACAAGAGCTGTAATGGAGCTACGGAGTGCCTCAAAGCGTAAAATAATATAAAACCGTCCTTGCTGGCGTCCATGCTACCGAAGGCAGGAAGTCCGGAGAAGGGGCTTGTCAGCCTCCATTCTGATTGGGATTAAGGGAAGAAGCTTCGTGGGAGAGAGGTGATCAAGTTAGACGTTAGGCTACACGACAGACACCTAATGTTCTGAGAGTCCCGCGGAGATGAGAGAAGATAACCATGATGGGTTTGCTCGAACTTAACGACGGTATGGACGAAAAAAATGTTTAAATGTTAAGATAAGTGAATTGAAGTGAAGGTAAATTCAAAATATTTCATTAAAAATACTATTTGTAGTTTTATGTTTTAAAATTATTCCACTATAAGAAATAACCAATGTCTATCACATGATCCATTAATATTACTGTCATGTATAAACTAGGATATAATCGTTCACATAATTCAGTATTCCTTTTTAAGCACGGCGAGGGCGAGGGCGGGGAGGGCGAGGAGGACGGGGAGGGCGAGGGCGGGGAGGGCGAGGGCGGGGAGGGCGAGCAGGAGGTGGGTGAGGGCGAGGGCGAGGGCGAGGGCGAGGGCGAGGAGAGGGTGAGGCGAGGACGGAGGCGTGGCGAGCGGGAGCGTGTGAGGAGGACGCGGTGAGGCGGGGAGGGCATGGAGAGCAGAAGGCGAAGTGGGACATGGCAGTGCGTTGCGTTGCGGGGCGGAGCCGAGCGGGGCGGGGCCGGGCGGGGCGCCAGCCGGAGCGACAGAGGCGCTCATTAGCCTCCAGAGGTAATCCTGTTAAGCGACGCCGCCCCCACTCCCCGCCGCCCGCGCTCCGGGTGCTGCGCCCGCCAACCCGGCTGTCGAGTGCCAGTGATTCCCAATCTGGAGCTGGTTGCATCCGTTGATTGGTTCTCATGACTCGCACTCGCGTAAAAGGAACCCTGGTGGATACGTGTTTATTGCACAGTAACTGCAGCGAACTTGGAAGCGAGCGATTTGATTGGATGTTTGTGCGCTATTAACTGCTGTAATTCGTTTTCGTGTTTCGGTCGATGTTGACATGTTCTGATACTCCGAATTGAGTTTTCCAATACCAGAAACTATTAACGTGCGACTTAGGAGTACATCGTGATAGTCACCTGCCATTCAAGATACACGCTCTTGAAACGGTTAGTTACATACCAGAAGAGATTTTGTTAATAAGATACGTTTCTCATGTTTTGGAAGAAAGAAAATATGAACGTAGAAAATATATATTGTTTAAAAAATGATGAACTGATATTGCAATAATTCGATATCTTGGTATGCCTCTTGATTTGAAAAATATAAATTGTATCCAAACATTAATCATATTCAAATACAAGATAATACTGATTGTCCAATACATAATTCAATAACTTTTATGATCGGTTTATATTAAAATTATTTCACTACAGTATGATTAAAAATCTATGAGACTTTTTGGTGTCATAAAGAGACTTTACCGTCTACCAACACTTATTTTCAGAGCCAACCTTTTTATACAAACACTGTTCTAGAAACATGATAGCCTAGTAAACTAAAATCTGTCCTTTAACAAAAAAATAGACACAACTAAAATAGGCGCTTAGCTAGGGTAAAATAGGCGTTAGAAAGTCTAAGTTATAATTTTCAAGTCCCTTTCTAACGTTAGAATATGAATAAGAAATTCACGTCGAGTTCTATCGAAACCCCGAAGTTCACCGCCTTCGTCTTTATTGATTAATTGTTTGTGATTCCGGGCGCATCAACGGCTAAGTTCATTCGTGCCATAAGTGTAGTGCATGCTATTTCTCCAGTAGATGACAGTGATCTTCCTCGCTGGATGGCGAGATCCGGAGCCGGCCGTCATGACGGCTAGCGGGGTCTTCCCGACCAGGTATCTTCTACCACCGCCTCAGCCGGGACAATCTCTACACTCCTGATCCGTTCACCGGCAATTGTGGTAGTGTAGTGCGTGCTAGTGTAAGCGTCTGTGTAAGGTGTGAGGATTGGACAAGGAACAGGAAGGCGAGATCGCGCGTGGTCCGTGTCCCGTTTGTGACTGTACAGGCATTCGTCCGGTGTTCATCGGCGAAACCTCGAGAAACTACCAATCAGAGCAGCTGGCTACTAGAATTCTTCTCTAGATAACTACATAATTCGACCTAGCTAACAAGCTAGAGTAAAATTGCTGCCGCCGTCGGGACTCGAAATTAGGACTTCCCGGTCAAAGGCAATACAGAGACATCGCCCGGTGTTGATCAGGGAAACCACGAAAAACTACTGATCAGAGCAGCAGGCTACTAGAATTCTTCTCTAGATAACTACATAATTCGACCTAGCTAACAAGCTAGTGTAAAATTGCTGCCGCCGTCGGGACTCGAAATTAGGACTTCCCGGTCAAAGGCAATACAGAGACATCGCCCGGTGTTGATCAGCGAAACCACGAAAAACTACTGATCAGAGCAGCAGGCTACTAGAATTCTTCTCTAGATAACTACATAATTCGACCTAGCTAACAAGCTAGTGTAAAATTGCTGCCGCCGTCGGGACTCGAAATTAAGACTTCCCGGTCAAAGGCAATGCAGAGACATCGGTCCCCTCTTCCTGTTTCTTCGCCTTGAGGACGCACGCGCTGGCCCAGCGCCCTCCGAGCCTCCGCCCGGCCCTGGCTCTCCGCCGTCGGGCGCGTCTCTCTTCCATCGACCTCGCACTCCGGGTGGGCGCGCACCGCCCCTCGCCACCACCGCTCTCCGCGGGCGAAGTCTCGCTAATCTCGTCTCCGGGCTCTCGCTCCCTGCTCGCTTTCACTCTGACCCCGCTGCCTCCCACTACTTGGGCCTTTCCAGCTACTCTTCTCTCGGCCGACGGGCTGGGTTGGCCCTGAAATGATTTTGACCCTGAAGTCCTGGGGTTCGACTCTACGGTGCCGAATTTTCTAGTCTAGTTTTATACATAGGTCGAATTCAACCGGTGCCGAGAGGAGAATTCTAGCGGTCGGTTGCCTTGAACTGTAGTTTTCCGTTTTTTCTATCAAAGACTGAAGAATTCCGGAATAGTACCCTAACAAAGCGGCCACAGGCCGAACGCGATCTTTCCTTCCTCTTCCTTGCTCTATCCTCAGCCATTATTTACATTTAGACATAAATTAAATACGCTACCACACATGTCAGGTTACTGCTCGGGAACTTACCGTACTACTTGTCACGGCTGGGGCGGTGCTCTGCGGGGAGATATTTGGAGGCAGAAATCTCTCCCAAACCGACGTGTTTGTTGACGTCAGAACTCGAGTGGGGGAGTTACACCGATAACTTTAAAAACCACTACACTACACTAACGGGACTAATTACTGCTAATTAAGCACTTGTTATGTCAGGGAACAACAAATTATTAAAAACGTTTTTGAACCCTTATAGGAGTAAACACACCTTAAACCTCTCAAAATTAGTTGTTTTATGGTTTTTATGCTGTTATTTTTTAGACTTTTTAGGCATTTTACTAGAGGAATATTTAAATATCTGCAGCAGTTTTATAGTTACGATTTTGTAGTTAATTTGTAAAGTTCAGCGTGGGGATGCATACTCTGAAAATGCTGATATTTGGACTTTTAAATATTTAAAATAGGCAGACTCCCTAGGGGCTCATGAATAGCTTGTTAGATTTGCATGCTGAGATTCCGGGTTCGATTAGAGCTCTAGCTTTCTAATAAATCATCGAAGTTTCTGTAATGCTGCATCGCAATCTTCGTTGTGTACCGAAAAAATGCTCAGTCAAGGCAAGTATGGCTATAGGAATTTGTTACATGTCTCCCATACCGCCTCCCATCGTCGATAAGAAATAAAAACAGGGCCCAGGTCTGGGAACACCGTTAGCTGACAAAAGTCGGATTAATTCGACCCTAAAATGCCAAATACATACAAGTATTTTGAATAAATTTGAGAACATGGACGTATTTGTTTGAATGCAGTGCACAAAAGAAGCTAGATAATCCAGATAGAATCCAATAAAGGTTGTCAATAAATCTATTCCAGAGAAGAACATTGTGTTCTTGTATAATTTTAAGCTCTCATGATGTTCTTAAATGTGTTGTAAGTAGTCTTGTAGTATCTTCTTTGCTAATTTTCCAAACCTTTATTTTTCTAATCTGTTTTCGTCTTAAAACTATTAGAATTTGAAATAACTAAATAATGTTTTCCATATTGATGGTGTTATAAAGGATAGTAAATATTTCATTTTAAAACATGATACTTGAATATTGTATTACATTCGTATCTTCGCGAGTTTACTCCTTCATAAAAACACTTTCTAGATCCATTAGCCCTTACAATGTATTCAAGGGAGACTCATCAAGACTTGTTGAACAAAAAGAGGATAAGGTTAGGCAGGGTGTGAACCCCTCCTAGAGTCCCTCATGTTTATGCAGCGGATGCAGAAACTTCTTTATCTCTTCCAGCAAGAGTTACAAAGCCTTCCTTTCTACTGGCGCAATATTGTCTTCTCAAGGCAAACAACTGAGGTAATTATTTGAGATAATTTGGTATTTTCTGGAGTTTTGTAGAATATGTTTTGTGCATGAAGAAACCTACTGTAAAAGTTTATAAGAAAGTTTTAACTAACCCTATATATCCTTTGTAAACTCGTAATTTAGAAAGTCAAACATATTTTTAAAGGAAACTTTTCATTAAGAACATCACTGAGAACAAAGTCTTTGTAAAAAAGTGGTAAAGAAAATAAAATGCATTTTCTGCTAAGGAAATAAAAACAATTATTTAAATAAAGCCGATCCGGTTAGTCGAGATTGCAAAGGCAGTAGGGCCATGGCAATCTCGGACCGAAAGATCTCAGCTTCGAAGCCCGCCTCGGGAATGGGAGTGTATGTCTATATTTGTGTATCTCTATATGTGTGTGTCGATCATTCGTCCCTTATTGCCATCATCATTTTAACTTCCATATCCCAAAGACTAGAAACCCTAGGAGATAAAAATTGGATTCAGCATAATGCTTATCCCCCAAATAAGATACACATACGCTTGCCACAGGATAAATGTCACTGAGACTCGGTAAGTACAGGTGTTTGTCCACGTCCTAGACGGCCAATAAGCGACAGAAGGTAAAATAAATTGAATCTAAATATAATATTTGAATTTGTTTCATTAATCCAAAAGAGGAAAGAACGAAGAAAATTATATTGATTTTGCATTCATTACTTAGTTAATTTTAAAATAAAGAGCAACTTCATATTAATTCGTGTTGAGAATACGAATTCATACGTACCGATCAACTAACAGTTACTACGAGTATGAGTATTTGTTCAATTGCAATATTTGCAATAGTGAAAATGATTTATCAAATTCGATTCAATTTAAAGCACTCAAAGTCATGATCCGAAGGAAATGAAAAGGAAAGAAATAGAGACCAGTTTCGTTTTTAGGAGATCTGTTAAAGATATTACTGTTTCTCTTGCCAAATACATTAGGTTTCATTTGTTTGAAGCTAATTATAAAGGTTTGATTTCTAATGTGTTTTTCCTTCGGAATAGAATTATATGTGGTGTTATTTTGTTTTGTTTACGCCAACAATAATACTTAACAACATAACCACCACGTTTCGTCTACGAAATCAAACATAATACGAAAAAGTAGAATTAGACTGAAAAGGAAATGCAGGGGCTATTAAACATGTGTAGTGTACAAAACGTTTCTGATAATTCTGAATGCTAAAATCCAAAATACGGAAGATAAGATTGGTGATAAAGGATATGGTGACGTCGACATAGTAACTGACACGATCAAACAATGCAGGTCAGTCAAATACCTTGGAATAACTTTCCTCAAATGATAGAGGTGCTGACGTTCTGTTTAATAAAATAGGGCAAGGAAAAAGAGTGATAGAGAAATGAAATTCTTTACTTTGGTGTACAAGAGTCACAAAAAATAGTACACGTGTTACTTATAAACAATGTAAGAGCATAAGTTCTTACGGTACAGAAACGTGGGAATTAATTAAGAGACAGAGACAGTCTGATTGATGTCCTTTGAAACGGACTTTTGGACAAGGATCTGCCGTGTGTCACAATTAAATCATATACAAAAATGACATCCGACAAAAGATGGATGTAGGAGATGGAATGATGGAAAGATGAATGATCTTAGGCACGGTTGAAGCCAAATGATTGAGTTGGTATGGGCACCTCCAACGGATGGATCACATAAGGTGGCCAACGAAAGTGTGGTTGTGGACACCTACAACAAGAAAGAAGCATACACGCACAAACGGACGTTTTAAAAAAAACGCTCTTTCTGTGTCAAGGGACCTCAAAACTTTTATATCCATTTAAACCTGTAAAACGATCTTCTGCAGCATTACATTACTTTCTCTAATCTACTTATTTTTCTCCACATATATATGTACTACGTATACGTGAAAGCAAAAATACAATTTATTACAATACAAAAATGCAATTTATCATAAAGAATATAAAATAATCGAGTAAATGTGAATTGCATTGTTTGTAAATAAGTTTAAAGTTTAAAGTCACATAAATTAGCAATCAGAAATTAGAAATATAATGATAGATAAAGTTGCCTTGAAAGAAGAGTGGCATTATACAAATTTAAAGATTGATTCGGTGGCTGCTTTCATCACAATTAACCATCATACAATCACGATAAGCGTTAATCTGGGATATTCGCATTGCAAAACACGACTGAGGTGGAATGCAGATTTCGAAAATCTGGAGATCAACGTCAAACAATCAAATCTTTCCCTTGTTTTATTCCCGTTTATCCCGTGATTTCGTCCGCCAGCCAAAACACAACTGAGGTGGAATGCAGACTTCGAAAAACTGGAGATCAACGTCAAACACTCAAATCTTTCCCTTGTTTTATTCGCGTTTATTCAGTGATTTCGTCCGCCTTGCAAAACACGACAGGTCGGCCTCTGCGAGTGGCTAGCAAGCGTATGCAAATGCGTGCATAGGGTGAACGGGGCGCAGGAGCGGATTGCGTTACATGCCCCGCGCACGCTCTCGAGGGCCCGGCCGCGTCGCGTTGCATCGCGTTGGCGCGGGGGAAAAGGTAACTGCAGGTGACTCTGCACTGACACCCCTACACAGGGGGCACGGAATAAATATTTCACACCTCCAGAGAATGTAGGGGGATTCGAAGATGATCACGTTTTGCCATCTGTGACGTGAAAATGTGCCCAAACATGTGGACACACATGTGCCATGTATCTATAGAATGTATTTATTAAATGTTAGTGCATGTCAAATCGACAATCAGTTGGGGAAAATGACAAGTGAGTAACTCTGGTGTATGAAATATCACATCACATTGGAGGTGATCATTATTGAGTCCCTTTCATGACTTAGAAGTTAGTAACATTTGTTCTTAGACATACTGTAGACCAGTATCATCTGTGAGTCCTAATTCACATCATTGGAATCAGCGAAAGCTCCGAAAATATGTTGTGACGAAAAAGCCTGAACCGCTCTGCAATCTCTTACTTATTTTGGTAACCTTTGAAATTTTCTTGCTGAAAGAATTTCAAAAATTCTTAAAGTAAAAAAGTATCTTTAAACCTACAGTAGAGATTTTTTAACGTTTTAACTTTATTTACAGCCTAGTTTTGTAATTAAAGAATGGAAAAACGGCTTTCTCTTCGTTTTTTATGAATATATTGCACACATTAATAAAACATGATAGAACTTCACAAAAACACAAATTAGTGTTTTCTCTTTTATAAAATAGAATTGAGTTATTTCTTTTAAAAAATCTACGGTTATCTTCGTTGCTAATAAAGTTAAAGAAATATTCACGTACTTCTCATGATTTCCTCATGACAAATCTTAACAATTCAATGCAAAAGCATAGAAACTCTCGTACTTTCTTCATTAGAGCAGAAATAGAATGCAGAGAAAAGTTTTTGGAACAGACTCGGACTTGAAAATAGTTTAGAGAGAAATAAAAGAACGCGAAAATTTCCGAAGATCATATTCGCTTACTGGGAATCGTCAGAACACAAGAGAAAGCACTGCAGAAATCGTACATCCCATGTTGATTCCTTTGATAAAAAATTCTGGGAAGAACATTTAAACCATATTACTTCAATAGTTATTATTACAGACAAGAAAGACACGAGAAAAATAAAAATAGAAGATGATAGCGAATTCTTCTTTTTAAAACTAACAATACTGGGATTTCTTGATACAGTTTTGAACTGTTTTACGAGAGGTGGTTTCTAAAAACCATATTGTAACCAAAACTCATATTGTAAACAAATAAAAAGATTAATAAATAAAAATGTATGGTAAAATAAGAACTGGCAATAAAGGTGAAGGGAAAATTATTTTAAGTGAGAGAAATTAAAATAGCAGAGAGAAAAGGTTTCAATAAATGTATTGACCAGATAAAATTAAGAAAAATTGCAGTGAATAGCAGCTACGCGAAAATGAAGTGCATTTGGAAGTTAAATGTGTTTTTTCTTTCCTTAAGAGGAAATTCAATCGACTAAAGAATATTAGTAAAGCCAAGTAAAGTAACCCATGGAGTGTAGTGTAATCTCTGAGATGGCGTTCCATGCGCTTATATTAAATCGATAGTATTAGCTGACTTACGAATTAGTGGTCTTCACAGTATTAGATGGCGTTTGCAAAGAGAGAGATTGCAAATTCGTAAAGGGTATTATTACACACGTAGCTTCTCCAATCCTAATTAACCGGAAACGAGCGTGTTTAGCAAGTTTGTATCTTTCTAAATCTGTATATTTAGTTCATGTTAAGTGTTAAGTAATAATAATTATAACAAAAACACCTTCCACAGCAACAACAATAACAATAGTAATACAACCAATGTAACAATGTAAAATGTAATATTAGTACCTGCAATGTTATACTACTAATAATTAGTTACTTAAACCCTCTTGTCTTGACCGAAGCACGGTGTTTCATATACCAATTGATAAATGAGAGTAAATGATGATGACAATAATAATAATAATAATAATAATAATAATAATAATAATAATAATAATAATAATAATAACTTTGAATTTACAGGATCAATGTTTTTGTCTCTTCTGATACGGAATCTAAATAGCCATCCTCTGATTTTTTATTCGTATTTTCCATTGCATTTCTCCATAATGAAACTACATTGACATGAACGTACGTCTGACAACAACCACTACTACAATTACAAATTATATTAAGAGAAATATTTGTTCATTGTAGAGCCAGAAGTGGTAAATAAAAAGGTCAAAAAGTATACGACGAAACTATTTATGAATTCCAGCGTGAAGCATGTTATGACAAATTCACTGCGGCGGAGAGCGCCTGTTGTTCGACCCCACGGAGCGCAACTCTTCGCCGACGTAGCGCGCAGCGGGAAAACCAATCGCTGGATGGCCGCTTGTGAAGGGCCGCGTGGCGGGGCTACTGGTCAATTTCCTTCGTCCGCGCGCCTAATTGCGGCTTCAATCTGCGGCCCATTAGGCGCGTTTCCGAGGCCGCGCGCCGCGTCTGGCTCGCCAAAGCGCTTTCGCGTGCGCGCGCGCGCGCGCTGAATTATTAGGTGACGTTGATGGTGTGTGAATAGACTTTATGCGCCGAGCACGCACAGGGTCCCTGCACGCGTTGAACGGACAGCTTTTCTTCTAATGCTGTTCAGCTTAAACGCGGGAACCTATTTTAGGGAGGAAACATGTCAGCCTGTGGCTCTAGTGGTTCTACAACATCATATAATTACTAGCATTATTAAAAACTGTTACGTAATATTATAATTTTATTGAAATTTCTGTCCTACTAACTCTTCAGCCATTACATGAAAAAGATCAAACCAACACAAACGAAGAGTGTGCGGTGAGAATATACAAGTGCTTTGTCATCACGACCAGTCGTCATTTTTTATTTTTAAAAATGAAATGAACATGATTAAATCACAACCTTTACACTATTCACAGCACAATGTACAGACAAGCAAAGATAATTTCACGCAACCGTGACCACATACCATTGGATCATGTATTACTAGCGTACCCGTGCAAGAAATCTCGCATGTTAATCCCCACCCTTTCCTTATCCATTGCCCTATCATTTCCAATAAGAAGGAGACTTGTTAATGAAAGGTGTTTATTTGTTAAAAAATGTATAAATGTAACTTCGGATTTACAGAATATCAAACCAGAATTATAACAACTCAATTCCCGTTGAAAACAATTGCTCAATAAAGGTTTATTACGTATTATCTATAGAGATATGTTCTCCGAACAATTCACACTTCCTTAAAAACAACATTTGAAGTAATTATTCAATCCTCCTTGACATCTTTTTAATTTTCTTTATAGTTACAAAAATATTAGGAAAGGTTCTTACTCTAAAGAAAGCTGGTAAAGAAGGTAAATTACAGGTTTTGTCTTGTATCAAAAATTTATTTTGCTAATGATCGTTTCGATCGCGTAGCGATGATCCTCAGAGCTAAAATTAGAAATAAGAATTTAGAAAATTAGAAAAATTGGAACCAACAAAACCCTGAACTCTCTTCGCCTCTGCTAAAATTAGCACAAAGTGTACACCACCCCTCCTCCCCCCCACCCGTTGCCGACCGACGCTCTGTGCTTACACAAGACACTCTTTCCAAAAACCGCAGAACTTTGTTTTCGGCTCGGAAGCTGCAAGGTATGTTCGACCCAATTTACTTACGCATCTGGCATACAATATCCACATTTTGTATATAATATTTTGTAATAACTTATACTCAATTTATTATAATCCATCTGTTAATGTAACTTTATTTCGGTAATTCTGATTTTAGCTCTGAGGATAATCGCCATGCGATCGATCATTAGCAAAATACATTTTGGAGACCAGACAACACCTTTAATGTATCATATTTAAATATTGTCGGGGTTTACTTTTTGAATTTCATCAAGTAGTGGAGACTGTTGAATACACTTTGTCACACAACACACAAGAAGGAAAAATAAATGTAAAATTATTGTGTAAAACTATTTCTGAAGCTAATACATCACCCTGGTGAACTAAATAAACATGCACGTAAAAACAATTTTAATGTATGACACGAGTGAATTTGTAATGTAAATTTAGGGATACTATATTTTGTGTTTTGTATTCTGTGTATAAATAGTGATATATGTGGTTGTTCTGACACTAAAATAAAAGATCTTCGATGCCAGAAAGCACAGAGCGGAAAATATGGGAATAAAACTCATAAATATACTCTGTTGATTCTAGCAGCTTTGGCAAATGTCAGCAATGCACTAGAATAAAGTCGGGCATATTATGAATTCATATATGCACACAAAGAAAATATAGAAAATAACCCGCTTATTATTTTTGCAGATGACATGTACTGTAATAGTTTCTGCGATGAATTTTAACTGGTAAATCAGGGAAGTGATGAAGCGGAGACGGAGTTGTTGATTGTGTGGCCAGACTGGACTAAATACAAGTCAATGTGTTAAAGAACGCTTGTAACTAGACCGTTTTCATATTTCCGTATTTTTAGTAATGAAATATATTCTTCAAAGACAGCCCTTTAACACTCGAGTGCAACCCTCGCATTTGTGACGTACACGCCAAATTCTTTCTCGAACTGTAGGTTTAAGCGTGGTAGTAGAGATGGGGTACGATCTCTTGAACTATTTTCCTAAATAGTGCGGAGCCAACCATCAGCATTGGGCCCTTTTTATAAGAAAGGGAATCGTGATAAGCGGTCAGTGTATCTCTAAGATACGGCTGCAAATAAGTAAGTATTTTTATCAATCTACATTTTTTGTTTATAATCCTTCTTTTTTTGTGGTTTACATCTAATTATTCCCATTCTACTCGCAGATGGTAAATCAATTACTAGTTACTTTCTCCGTACTGTTTACGCAGTACAGAGATTGCTCCAAAAAGAAAAGGCGAATTTTCGATAGGAAAAATACATTGCCCTACCCTGATTATTGTAGGACAATTATTGTAGCTGTTTTAATTCGTTTATGAAATTATTTAATAGTTGTAATGTAATTAAGAGTACCAGACTGAACTCTCTTACTAGTTAAAAATTACAAAAGAGAGGAAAAAGTTACTATTTTAAGTAAATAGACATAATCGTCTCCTATATTATTTCAGTTCAGTTATATTTGCTGCTCTCACACGCACCCAATCTTCACAAATTAGATCTTTAAAGAAAGGGAATTTCTCTTAGATGTGATGAAGTGCAGTTTGACTTTAAAAATATGAAGGATTTGTTTAAAAAAACGCATCTAAATATTCATGTCAAATGCAACCCACATCACTCAGTCAGATATATCGTTAAATAAATCCTAAATGAAGCTTTCTAGGGTCTTAAGAACTAAACTTTTGAGAAAAAAGGCACCAAAAAACGTTCCAAACACCACATTCTACTCGTAGAATATGAAATATTCTCGGACAATATATTAATTTTTTGTTTGTTCTTCACTTGTCGATACTACCAATGCCACCTGTATTTCAACTCTTGGCGATATTTCAGCGCTTAGAAGGCTAAGATTTCTTTATCTTACACTATATACGTTTTTGTGCGCACACAATCGTCTGCGCAGACTGACAAGGTTTATTTTCATAATTATTAATTCAAGATTCGCACACGCAGTTAAACTAGAAGTACTATTAATAGTTGTTTGATACCGATGAAGATTGTTTCTTATGTGTGTAGTGAAAACATTCCTTTAACGCTTTGCATGTACCTAATTGTTGAGGGATGTAGGTGTACAGAACAAACGTTTTAAATTGACTAAAGTAAAATAGCTTGAAATAAATGAACAGCAGAACTCAAAACGCACTACCTACAATATTACGTGAATTAATTTAAAAAAGCAAGAAAATTTAAAATTATAGAAAGAATAGTGCAAGTTATTCGACAACTACCAACAATCACAATCCAGACGCACGATTTAAATGTTGCCGGTTTGGCTCAGAGTTGCTTTTTTCTTTTTTGAGATACGAAAATAATCCAATAGTTTTTCAATTTTCGCACCCCAGCAAGATGGCGCCTTCCCCCTTCAAAACTCCTTCTGTTCCTCATAACAAATCCAGGAAAGTTAAATAATATTGAAAAGAGTTGGCCCGATCCTGTAGTTTCGCATGGAGAACTTTACTTGGCATTCTCAAGAGTAAAAACCTTTTCTAATATTTTTGTAACTATCAAGAAAATTAAAAAGATGTCTAGGAGGATTGAATAATTACTTCAAATGTTGTACGAAGAACATATCTCTATAGATAATCTATAATATAAAAATGAATCGCAAAATGTGTTGGTAACCGCATAACTCAACAACGCCTGGACCAATTTGGGCAATTCTTTTTTTAAAATGTTCGTTGAAGTCCAAGGATGGTTTTTACGTCGAGAAAAATTCGAATAATTGCCGGGAAAACCCTCAAAACAGCCCTTTTCTCACGAGCTGCGGCGCACTGTAAAAACAAGAAATATCAGAGGAGCCCACGCTCGCTCTTCCTGCCGCAAGACCGTACTCCATCAACACATCCCTGCCTGATTGCGTAGGCCGGAGCTCCGAAGCACCGCGGCTTGCCATCCGTCAGCAAGCGATAGATAAGAGCCGGTGCGTCATCTGCCGCCGCCCCTTCCCTTCCCCCCCGACCTGCCGAAGTCGCTGCGCGTGGATTGCGTCATCTGCCGCCGCCCCTTCCCTTCCACCCGAACTAGACGGTTCCGGACTATTCGCGAGCCGCGGGGAAATGCCGAGAAGGTGCCGGGCGCCTGGGGGCAAGCGCCGGGCAGGTATAAATGCTCCGCTGCCGGCGGCCGCGAGTCAGTCAGCAGAAGCGAGTTAGAGAGGAGTTAGCAGAAGAGAGTAGAAGTGAGTAGTGAGTATAATATTTCGTTGGTTTTAATTCACCACGGAGAAACGTTACAATAATATAGATATGCCTCCTATTAGACGAAGCAATTTAGGTAGAAGAACCCGAAATGCTACAAAGCAAGCTAATTACCGATCTAATCATGCTGCACAAGAACGTGACGACCGAAATGAACGTGAAAGAATTCGGGCATCACGAACGCGTGAAGCGCGAGCGCTACATTCAACTAATAATCGCGCAAGTTTGAATCGAGCTGCTTTCAGTTACGATGTGTCAATTGACTACAGTAACTACCAATGTGTTGTTATTGGTTCTATGAACTCGGTTTGCTCATATTGTAAGGCATTGAAATTTAAAAACGAAGCTAATGGATTGTGTTGCGCAAATGGTAAAGTGAAATTGATACCATTGGAACCACCACCAGAGCCATTGTACTCATTGGTTTCAGGAATAGGAACAGATTCCATACACTTTTTGACAAATATCCAACAATATAACAATTGCTTTCAAATGACTTCCTTTGGGTCAACAAACGTAGTTCGGGAAAATTTTATGCCAACTTTCAAGGTATGTATTATAGCAGTTAAACATAATTATTTTATGTTCTGTCACCTAAGTTAAGATGTGTTACTAATTTTCAATGACGTAATCATTAAGATCATAATCATCACTTAGTCCCCATATTATTTGGTGATTCAGTTTTAGCGACACTTTTATTATTTTGAAACCCAATATATTTGATGATAGATATTAGTTACAACTAATTAGGAGACAGATATAATTTTAAAGAACAAATATTATTTAAGTTTGATCACTGACAATCCATAAATTTATACCCCACATTGCTTATTTATTTTATTTTATTTTATAGTGTTTGGTACAAACAATATTTTTTTAAATTTACAGATACAAGGCCAAATATATCACAGAGCAGGTTCACTGTTACCAGTGACAGATAGCAACTACAAATTCCTGCAAATTTATTTTATGGGCAATTCATCACAAGAAACTAATCTGCGTTGTGCACATAACAATTTAGTAAAGAGGTCTATTGTAGAACAATTACAAACTTTATTTCATGAACACAATCAATTGATTATATTGTTTAAAACTGCCCTGGATCTGATGCCATCAGATAATCACAAAATTGTAATCAGAGCTGATAAAACACCTGCGGGTCAACATGCAAGACGTTTTAATGCACCAACTATTGATGAAGTTGCTATCGTTGTAGTTGGAGAAAACTTGGAATCCCGTGATATTGTTTTACATCGTCGGAATGATCAACTACAACGTATAAAGGAAACACACCGCTCATATGATGCACTGCAATATCCCATTATATTTTGGCAAGGTGAAAATGGCTATGATTTCTCAATAAAAATGATAAATCCCATTACAGGTAATTAAAATATTAGTTATTATCTCAGTCACTATATTATGTATTTTAATTTTATATTGCAATGTTATTAAAACAAAATCTATTTACAGGTTCTGAAACTAACAAAAAAGTCAGTTCAATGAACTATTATTCATACCGCCTAATGATTCGGGAAAATGAAGACAATCACATATTGAAATGTCGGCGATTATATCACAAATATATTGTTGACATGTATGTTAAAATTGAAACGGAGAGATTAACATTCATCAGGTTGAATCAGACCAAACTCCGATCTGAAGAGTATATTCACCTTCGAGATGCGATTAATACTGATGGAAATGCACAGAATGTTGGTCGGATGACTATTCTTCCAGCAACATACATCGGAAGCCCTCGACATATGCACGAATATGCTCAAGATGCCATGTCGTATGTTCGTCATTATGGTACAGCAGATTTGTTCATCACATTTACATGCAATCCGCACTGGATAGAAATCAAGCAGGAGTTATTCCCTGGGCAATCTCCCATTGATCGTCATGATGTTACAGCCAGAGTCTTTAGACAAAAATTGAAATCTTTAATGGATTTCATCGTAAAACATTGTGTGTTTGGTGAGACACGCTGCTGGATGTATTCTGTGGAGTGGCAGAAACGAGGATTGCCACATGCACACATTTTGATTTGGTTGGCTGAAAAGATAAGGCCAAATGAAGTTGATGCAGTGATATCAGCTGAAATCCCTGATGTACAAGTAGATCCTGGATTGCATGAGGTAGTTATCAAAATATGATACATGGTCCCTGTGGAACTCTTAATCAAAATTCACCATGTATGATGGATGGTAAATGTTCAAAACGATATCCACGGACATTAATATCGGAAACAATTACTGGTAATGACGGTTATCCACTGTATCGTCGACGATCGACAGCAGACAATGGACGATCAACAATTGTCAAATTAAATCAAGAAGATATTGAAATAGATAATCGTTGGATTGTTCCATATTCACCCATTTTATCAAAGACCTTCAAAGCACACATCAACGTTGAATCTTGCCATTCAGTGAAATCTATTAAATACATTTGCAAATATGTAACCAAAGGGAGTGATATGGCTGTGATTGGAATTGGTGCAGAGAATTCCAATGATGAAGTTACCCAATACCAAATGGGCCGCTATGTTAGTAGTAATGAAGCAGTATGGCGAATATTTTCTTTTCCTATTCATGAGAGACACCCTTCCGTTGTTCACTTAGCTGTGCATTTAGAAAATGGACAAAGAGTGTATTTTACAGCACAGAACGCAGTACAAAGAGCTGCTCAGCCACCATCTACTACATTAACCAGTTTTTTTGAGACCTGCCAAAACGATGACTTTGCACAAACATTGCTATATTCTGAAATGCCAAAATATTATACTTGGAATCAATCCTCAAGGAGATTTATACGACGGAAACAAGGAAAACAAGTTCCAGGATACCCAGATGTGTATTCCACCGACGCCATTGGTCGAATTTATTCAGTACATCCTAGCAATGATGAATGTTTTTATTTACGACTGCTATTAGTCAACGTACGTGGCCCAACATCATTCCAACATTTACGAACTGTTGATGGTGAATTGTGTGGATCTTACAGAGAAGCCTGTCAACGTTTGCAATTGCTAGAAAATGACGCTCATTGGGATCAAACTCTCAATGATGCTGTAATATCATCAAACGCTCATCAAATACGAACATTGTTTTCTATAATCATATCTACATGCTTCCCATCAAACCCACTTGATTTGTGGATCAAGTACAAAGATTATATGTGTGATGATATTTTGTATCAAATACGAAATAGAATGGGAAATCCAAATATACAAATCAGTGAAGAAATATACAATGAAGCATTGATTTCAATTGAGGACATGTGCTTGATGATGTCAAACAAACTATTAATTCAATTAGGCCTGGCCGCGCCCAATCGTCCAATGCATGATGCTTTTAACCAAGAGTTGAATCGAGAAAAACTGTATGACCTTAACACTTTGAAAGAATTAATTCAAACAAATCTTCCATTGTTGAATGAACAACAGAAGTATGTATTTGATACTCTTATGAAAGTAACAAATGATGAAACTGGAGGGATTTACTTCTTAGATGCACCTGGTGGTACAGGAAAAACTTTTTTGATTTCATTAATATTAGCAACGATTCGCTCACAAAATAAAATTGCACTTGCACTCGCTTCGTCGGGAATCGCAGCAACTTTGCTTGAAGGTGGTCGAACAGCACATTCAGCATTAAAATTACCATTAAATATGCAAAGCAATGAAACTCCGACCTGCAACATTTCGAAGAACTCTGCAATGGCAAAAGTCTTGCAGCAATGTAAATTAATTGTTTGGGATGAATGCACGATGGCACATAAAAAATCTTTGGAGGCTTTAGACAGAACCTTAAAAGATCTACGGAGCAATCATAACCAATTTGGTGGTGCAATGATTTTATTAGCAGGAGATTTTCGTCAAACATTGCCAGTGATTCCACGATCAACACCAGCTGATGAACTCAATGCATGTCTAAAGTCCTCCAATTTGTGGAAACATGTCAGAGTACTTTATTTAAGCAAGAATATGCGTGTCGAGTTGCAAAATGACCAATCTGGAAACATATTCTCTAAACAACTCATTGACATTGGTGATGGCAAATTTCCTATAGACATGTTGACTGGCTGCATTAACTTTCCTCAAAGTTTTTGTCAGTTAACTCGATCAAAAGATGAACTTATTCAGAAGGTGTTTCCAGATGTTTCTCAAAATTACAGAAACCATGATTGGTTGAGCGAACGAGCTATATTGGCTGCAAAAAACATAGATGTAAATGAATTAAATTTAAAAATTCAAGAACAAATTACAGGCGAATCGAGGATATATAAATCAGTTGATTTGGCTACTAACCAAGATGATGTAGTGAACTATCCACCGGAATTTTTAAACTCGCTGGATTTACCAGGATTGCCACCTCACAATCTTCAATTAAAGGTTGGATCGGTAGTTATAATGTTGCGAAATATCAACCAACCACGTCTTTGCAACGGCACACGGTTAGCGATAAAAAAATTACTAAACAACGTGATAGAAGCAACTATACTGAAAGGAAAGTATAAAGGAGAAGACGTTCTCATACCGCGCATCCCAATGATTCCGACTGATGTGCCGTTTAACTTTAAACGACTACAGTTTCCAGTTCGGCTTGCTTTTGCTATGACCATAAACAAGTCCCAGGGGCAATCATTAAGTGTTTGTGGTATTAATCTGGAAAACCCATGTTTCTCACATGGTCAATTGTATGTTGCCTGTTCCCGTGTTGGAAAAACATCAGATTTGTTTATCTATGCGCCAGGTAATCAAACAAAAAACATTGTATATCACAAAGCACTACAATGAAAATAAAACTGTTTTTTGTTAATAATTATGATTCACATGATTAACAATAAAGCGATTACTTACTTTTAAATGCTTATATATGTTTTATTTAATTATATTTCTTATTCACAACGCCCTATCACCAGGGTGACGGTTCTGTTCAGGAGATTTTTTGCCCAGACTATAAAATATGTAGGAACAAAAAACTGTCACAGTACAAATCTTTTGGACAGAACGAAGTCTGTCGGGTCCGCTAGTACGGAATAAACCTTTATTAAAAATTTGTTTTCAACGTCAATTATTAGAAGGTATCTACCTCACCACGTATCTAATTAATACCGATAATATATTTATATCCGCTGTCATTGGCAAACGTGCACGAAAGGGAAATAAAAAAACTAGTAAATTGATTTATTTACATCGTGTTCTGGCATTTTTTGAACACTATTCACTTATATGAAGTAGACCTGTGGTAAATAGCTAAATGTAAAGTTAAACGGTGAATAATTCAGCAGTCGACACACTGTATCTCCACGTGAACATTCACATTTCCCTTTCTTTCAACACACGGATACTTGGCTTCTTGGCTTCTACAACATTGCCGCTAAAATCACATTACTTCTCTTCGTTGATATATTTCGTATTAGGTTCTTTCCACTAATGAAACATTAAGCTAAAATTGAGGGAATTGTTTTTCAAGTCGTACACAAACTGAATTTTAGTGCAAATAGTGATTGTTGGATCTTGAATTATTATTATATGAAAAGTTTGAAGTAAATTTCTTTCGGTTTTTAATTTAACAGTTTTTGTTGGTTCTGATCTTTGGGATTTCAAACTCCGTTAGAGTCCAGAGCTCGAAATTTTGCATCACGCACGGTAGTGAATGAAAACGTGTAGATGACGTACTAACTTAAAAGATCAATTGATTCCTGCGCCCACCCGAGCTGAGCCACATTAACTCCACATAACAATGCAAATCATTATCCTTACGCCTGTAAGGAAGATATTATCGACGTCAGTAACTAACTAAGCCGAATACGCACTAATGTAATAAAAAAGACCAAAAACCCTCACTTTTGAAGATAAAGGCTCGAGAAATACGGTTTAACGAAACTAAATTCAGGTTAGGCTCGATCGATGTGCCAGGAAATAGACCGTTGGCGGGGTGTGTAATGCAAATTTTCCGCCTACCTGATTTACACTGGTCGTTTTAACAATTTTTTTAACATTTTGTGATTAAAATGAAATTCGTAACATTCACGTAATTTTTTCTTTACTTCGACACGTCAGTTTTAAGGTCATTAGAGGGTGATTACCGCAAAGGGTTTCAATACTGTAAAAATTATATAAATTACAATGCAAGAATTTGCGCATGCTATGTGAATAAAAAACACAATATTTTTGTTTATCCGAACTTTAATTTTTGCGAACGTTCGTTTGTATTTTCGTGCAGATTACAAACATATCTAAATATGTTTCTCCTTTCTAACAATGTTTAAAATACATTGAACGATCTCGAATGTTCTGGTTTAAACCGAGCGCCAACAATTAAATGCCTTAATTTATTACTTCCTAATATCCATGTGTATTGTAGTATTCTACTTTTAATACATCAATTGAAAGCGTTGAAAGTCGCAAGGGAGTGGGTGAGGACAAGCGAAACATCGGGGCGTAAGCAAATGAGTTTCCACTCATAAACTTCTGCTCTCACGCGTGCTCCCTCGCATGCTCCCTCGCGTGCTCCCTCGCGTGCTCAGCGCCCTGCATTTACACCGCGCGTTCCGCTGCTTTTCCGTCGATTCAACGTCGACATAATGGAACTTTTTTTTGTTGACTTTTTCCACCCTCTGAACACGAAGCGCGGCGGCTTTGCTAGAAGCGCGTAGTCAGGCAGGAGATGCATTCAGGGTTATATTTGTGTGACCACATTGTACAGTGCATAAAGGAGCCACGCCAGTGTCACAAAGCAAGCGGAGCACAAGCATCCCGGCGTTCACCTGTGACATTCAGCAGAGATAAACGAAATGTACTTCGCGAGCGGCGGTTTCGACGAGGAAAAACGTTTCATTCATTCATTTATTCATTAAGAAAATTCTTCATATGTGTGACACAAATTTACTGAATTCTACTGAACAAATTCTACTGAATAAACTCGGTTCAATCCATGAGAAATGTATATGTTTTACATATTCTGGCTTTACTAATTTTGGGGGGTCTTCCAAGTGATATGAAGAACGTAAAAATGATGTTGAGTTTAAATGATTTTTCAAAAGTCAGTTTTTACGAGTTAATATTAATGACAGGTAAAGTACTGTTCCATGATGAAACTTCAGAGATCTTCATGAGATTCGACAGCATTACACCAGGAAGATATTTTACCAAAAAAACAAACAATTAATTCTCAACTTAAAAATAAATCATACTTCAAAGGAGCGTAGTATTGGCTCATTCCAAATAAACTTGATTTCAACTTACATTCTCAAAATGAAAAAGAGTATTTCAGCAACGTCTTTTTATTATAACGCTGTTATCGATTTAGCTCACCTCAAAACGTAAACGAAAGCAACCAGGGAACAATGTTTTTACAGTCAAAATAGAAACAAGAGTAGCTAATATGTAACTTCTCCAGTCCAGGGCAGAAAACAACTGCAGCTTTTGTTTATTTGCTCTTGTAGAATTCTGGTTTACTCGAAACAATATTAGCTCTGCTGGCAGGGCACAGCTTTCATAAATTGTAGATCTCTCACTTAGCTGGGCGCGTTAAATCCCTTCCATGTGCACGAGAGATACTCATTTGTAATCAGTGAAAAATTCATAAATGTCCTTTTTATTTTTTGTATGAAGAAAGGTTTTTACAATCAGCAGCTTTAATTTCTTTTTTTTCTCTGAAGAAAATACTAAATTAGCTATCGTCGATTTTGTAACTGTACGATAGTTAACTATCATGAAAATGATGTTTATTTAAGGTTAATTATTCAGAATTTGATCACAATATAACATTGGTGTTGCAATAAAGACAACGTGCAAAGTTCGGAACATTCTGTCAAATGTGTCAAAATGTCGGTAGTGGCAGGATGCCAGCAACAGAATTAGTCTACGGATGGAGCGACTTTCAATGGAATGAATATTGGGAATCCTGGTTTATTTGAAGGGGTCTTTCAGTTATACGAACGAGTCAAAATTTCAGATACACAACTCAAGGAAAATGTAAAAGTACTTGCTAATGCCTTCTGAGCCCAAGTTTGTTCAATTTTCACAAATACGCTGTAGAAATGCGGACTTTTCATCAAGTTAACAGCAAAGACGAGCACCAGCTACATCACAATGGAGTAATTTCTGAGAATCTTGGTAGTGATGTGGAGCCAAATGTGCATCTTGGTAGTGATCTGGAGCAACTTTTCTTCAGAAAGACCATATCCATCATGGGCTACACAGATTGATGACCAATCGTAAATTTTGAGGACAATTCTCGAGCAGTATACATTACACAGAGCTTTATCTGACTTTCAGAAATGGATGCCCGGTCTCTATAATTGAAATTCCACTAACATATCAAAATCATAATGGAGTGCTCTTGCTCATTGTGTTATAGTCCAAATGCGTAAAGCGACGTTGCCATGTGCTTCTCGTAGAAGTCGATAATATCCCAAGGATTTTTTCCACAGTGCTCCTGTATTTTGATGCAAGGTTCTTCTTCTACATTTAGAAACTTGTTTTCAGCAGTTTGCGTTTTAACAGCAGCAGAGAAGAAGTTACCCTCTTCGACTTCTTCCGCTCAACACTCGCTTCTCCAGGTCCTTCTAGCGCTCTATGCGGTGACAACTTCAACTAATGCCATTCTCTACCTGGGAGTAAATGCATGACGATGTAACTTTGTTCTGAAAGTTTGCTGTTACATTATTCAACTCACATATGGAAACTGAACAATGAAGCTGCCCCCACTTTGTTTCTAAATAGCTGAGTATGTACATTATTTACCATTGTTAAACATTTATTTTATCAATAATGTCATTGTTTGGCTATTAAATAAATTGATTGCCGTTGCTTTGTAAAGGTAGAAAATGTGTACGAGTATGCGATTAAGTTTGATTTAAAAATACTAGTGGAAAGAGTAAAGCTGTCGAAAGTTCACTCTCGAATTACATAAGCGATTATAAATGCATGCCTAATTTTTAAATAAATTAGTACTAAAGAGCAGTATTAATAGTTTATCAATGAGTTTGGATTTAATTAGAATAGGAAAGCAGTAGCACAAATGCATTTCATTACATCACATCAAAGATTAACGTTCAGTGTTTCATGTTCGGTTATATTTCATGTTAAATTGGTATTTACTACAAAGGTTACAAACGCCATAAATAAAAGTACTGATTAAAGTAGAATTTTACTGATGAATTGATACAACGCGTTCCATTGTGTAAAAAGGAAATGTTTAATAAATTAATAAAAGTGCATTGACACTCGTGAATCGCGTTCAGTGAACTTACAAAGTTCATTATTTCCCTTTACAGTTTAGACATGTTGTCTTTTCCAGCCGTATTACATTTCTTTGTAGATCCTCTGTGTTTCTCTTTCCTTTAGATTTATATTCCAGAGTTTGCACTAGATGTCTGTCTTGCGACATTTTTTCTATATGTTCCATTCCTTTGCTGTCTTAATTTATTTTGCCATGCATTGATTAGGATCTCTCTTATTCCCTTCTAAAATCTTCACTTCTTATTTCATCTATTAATGTACAATCCTTTACTCTTCTTATATATCTCATATCTGCTGAATCAATCTCCACTATTATGTTTAAGCCCGTTTCGCATCCGAGTAGTAGAAGTGGGAGAGACATATCAACATAAAATTCTAAAACATGTTTTTTCTAGCTATTTTAAGTTTTAATTTATTGTTCCACAAATTGATAAAAATATATTTATTTTCCTGATGACATCTCTATTTCCTCTTAAGTTATTTAAACTCCTAGGTAGTTAAATAGTCATTTTTTCCAAAACCTTATTTTGAAACAATCATTTTCTATACTGCTTCCATCCCTTTAAAATACATTACTCGAGTTTTATTACTTGATTTTATCAAACTACTCCTTACAAAACTCTGAACCAGCAAATAAATTGATTTTCCCAATTTATATTGATTTCTTCTGAAGGATGACCTGAACATTGGCATACAAAAAGAATTTGAACAAATTACTTTTGACCAAGAACATACCTGAAGATACCGTGTCGGTCAACCTTTAAATTACCCTAGACATACACTAAAGAACGTTGAAGAAAGACTCGTGCTGACTTACTTCACTGTTCATTAGCTTCAGGGAGATAACAAATGCACAACATTTTAAATTGTCAAACATACTTTCCTCCGAGTGTACTGGATGACATTGGTGGCTTTCTTGTTTAATAATTTACATGTCGTTACATCAAACTCTTTCTCTATATCAAGTTTTTATGAACCCCTTTAGAGGATTTGGCAGAAAGTACAAACAAATATAAACGCATCATTGTAGATAAATATACAATCATTTGAAGCCTTAGTTTCTACTTTCTCTTCTTTACGAACGTACTGCGTGCGGGAGAAAATGGTGAATTTTTGGCAGAAAAACTCTTACTGTTGGTCCCTGGTAACAAAAAAGTGGATAAATCCATTTGCTAAAAATGCGAGAAAATGCTAAAAATTCTGTAACACGCGGTGTAGCGACAACTGATGTTTTGTTGGTCCTTGATGCTGAAAAATCGATTGACGGCAAAACGTCTGTCCGTCCACCTGTGGTCAACTAGCGCCTAAACCGTTGAGCCGATTTTATCCAAAATTGATATTTCCTGGTCAATCGGAATGAACTCAAGGCTTTGGTTATTAGGACCGAATATTTTCATTTTTGAGTGTATACTATACGACGCGAGCATTTTCGTTTTCAAGCGTCGACTTCAGTTGGCACTTTGACGCACGGTGAAATGGAACGGACGGTGAAATGGAAGCCAGCGGACAGGAGCATGGCCCGCACTGGGCAGATGCGCGGAGAGGGGAGCCCGCTTTACAAAACGATGCGTTTGATGCTGTTTCCACACGCTCGAGGGTCTACATCCTTTCCAGTTATTCTCTCCCTCTCCTTCACGAGTTTCATTCATTTATTCATTGTTTCCATCATCTTTCCTCCTCCTTTCCTCCGCCTTTCCTCCGCCTTTCCTCCGCCTTTCCTCCGCCTTTCCTCCGCCTTTCCTCCGCCTTTCCTCCGCCTTTTCTCCGCCTTTTCTCCGCCTTTCCTCCGCCTTTCCTCCGCCTTTCCTCCGCCTTTCCTCCGCCTTTCCTCCGTCTTTTCGTCTTTGCGTCTTTGCGTCTTTGCGTCTTTGCGTCTTTGCGTCTTTCCGTCTTTGCGTCTTGCCGTCTTGCCTTCTTGCCTTCTTGCCTTCTTGCCTTCTTGCCTTCTTGCCTGCTTGCCTGCTTGCCTGCTTGCCTGCTTGCCTGCTTGCCTGCTTTCCCGCTTTCCCTCTTTCCCTCTTTCCTTCTTTCCTTCTTTCCTTCTTTCCTTCCTTCCTTCTTTCCTTCTTTCCTTCTTTCCTTCTTTCCTTCTTTCCTTTCTTTCTTTCTTTCCTTCCTTCTTTCTTTCACGCTTTCTTTCTTTCTTTTTCTTCGTTTCTCCACATTCTTTACCTCTTCTGTTCTCGTTCCTCTGGTAAGAATTGACGCCCTAGCGATACCGGGGGCGGGGGGCTATGAGAGAAAAGTACATTTCCTCCGCTGGCCACCAGTGATCGTGGTGGACAACTAGGTCGAGATATTCAGAATTGGGAATATTGATGCACGAGCTAGATGAAGTGGACGGCAGTATAGTTTGATGAATTGACGTTATAGCGAGGTTCACAGTTACCCTGCGCCGTTGTTTTTCGTGATTGCCTCTTGTGTGATCTCATGAAAGCGAACTGGACGACTGCAAAACAATTCACGAAATAGTATCAATGCTGGTTTCCTAATAGGTTTAGAGCTGCTTTCTTTCGGGTCTAAGGTGCTGGTTCGTCATTTTGTGTGACAGTAGGGACACAATTTAATCTCCCTCTCTTCAGCCAGAGATGTAGTTTCAATACATCCGATGACCTAAGTAACGACATTATGCTTACAATACAGTGAAACGCGCTCAAATCGCTAATGATGATCATACATTTGTTTTATTTTGGAAATTTTCACTGTTTAATTTTAGAACTGTTATATAAAAACAGCATTTCTCAACTAAATGAAATATCACTAATAACTATGAACAAAACCTTTAATTTTAATAACATACCCACAATTTCTAAAATAATATCACAGAGAATTTGTGAGTGTATGTAAAACGCAAAAATTTCCTGTATTTTATTTTTGATAACATTTTACACCTCCAGAATTTATATCAGAGGTACAGACCTGTATACGGATATGCTATTTTTTTAACCAAATACCGTGTCTAATCAACGTCACATCATCCACATGCGCTGCACATAAGCTCGAAATCTGCTTATTTCCAAATCCAGAGTATTATTTTTGTATTATTTCGCACTTGTTTTCGCACTTGCCATTTCGAAATCCCATGAAATGTTGCCACGCCCTACACTTCCTCCAGGCCCGTTTCAGGCCGCCGAGGCCGGGCTGGGCAGGGCAGGGCGGGGCAGGGCGGGTGGGGCGGGTGGGGCGGGGGCGGCGCGGTCAGAGGGCGCTGGGCCGAGGTAGGGTTACGGCGACGGAGATAATGGGCGCACGCGCCTCGCTCACTACTGATTGCGAGCGCTCGCCGCGCGCCGGCCCAACTTAAAAGCTGGAAGGGAGCTGGAAATAGAAGCGCAAAACGAGCCGACTCGCGGAAGAACGAAGCAAAAAAAGAGGGTAATGGGGGGAGAATTTAGAAGAATTACGAGGAGGTCGGAAGGATTGACTTAAGGATAAACTACAGGAAATATTTGATGTCTGTAACTGAAAGGCAGGAGATGAATAAAGAAGAGATGGAGTGAAAATGACGGTAAGAAAAATGTCGATAAAGGCGAAAGTCTGTAATAATAATAATAATAATAATAATAATAATAATAATAATAACCAATTTTATTCTTCATAATCTCGTTGTTGTTGGCTTGTCAAGAACGTAGGAATACGGTTATTATCATGAAAATGAGCCACTATTGCGAATCAACAACTTCTAAGCAGGTGTATTTATTATAAAGTAATATAAGTACCCTGCCTTTATAATAATAATATAAATATCCTTTCGTTCTCACTTACTTTCTCACTAAAATGTTTATATTTTTTTTTAATTGGGGTTCCCGCCTCAAAACTTCACTCACTTTATAACTAAAAATAATAGAAAAATCTTAACAAAAATATAAAATACATGTACTCATATTATTTTTGTACAATTTAATGAATTATTTTGGCACTTTCTACCAGTTGCCACTTTGCAAAACTGATTCTGTTTCACGTTTTTCATCTGCGTATTTATAAAAAAAGTTTGAAAATAATATTTAATTACACGTCGAGGCAATGGAAATATAAAAAATAAATAAAGTGTTTTTTTTAAATTTAATTCGAGTCGGCGTTTTAAGATTCTTGTTAAATAGTGGCTGATGAAAAGGTGTCATTAACCACTTAGAGAATTATAATATCTCCAGGAATACGAGATCACACAGTGAATCCTGTCTTCACAAAAGTTTTTCTGTTATCAAAAAGCTCTTTTGCTCTATTTTCAACAATCTTAAAAAACAGTGTGTTGTGATTCAAATCCTTCCGTATCTCACTGTTCTTTCACATCAATACTACTTATACTTGCCGAACTTTCATCATTTTAAATAATTATTCCTTCATCAGCCAAAGGTGCGCTTTATACACGCTTTATACACGCTTTACTACACAATTTCAACCATCTGTCACAGTTTCAGCCAAACATGTTAATCATTCATAATAAATTCCACGTTCACTTACTCCGTCCCATCCCATCTCACTCACAAATACGTAATAATCATACTTAATATACAACAACTAAACCAACAACTATTTCCTGTGGGACTCATGTGTGCATTCACACCTTTTACGGCAATGTCAAACATCCAATGACGTTTTCCAAATTGATATATATGTATAATTTCATATATGATAACTATACTTATATCTTGTACACTTAATACATTCACGCCTAGATGCAATTAAAATTCATAACAAAGTTACTTTTTTAAATAGAGTAAAAAATACTCCTCAATATAAACATTTCGCATTTAATAATTGACGGTAAAATCAACCAAATCCTCAGCTATTCTACAGGTATAGGCAATTCTGTGAATTAATGAACTCAATCGAAGACCTCAGTTGAATCTGTGATTCAATGCTAGGCAAAAAAGTCCAGAAAAGTAATTATTTTGTGAATATATTACGATTCATGGTTGTAAATCATAGCCTATAGCACTCCCGTCATTCAAAGGAAGGTAGCACGTAAGTTTTATTGTTATTTGTCCAATATATTCAAAGATAATCGCGCTGTAACGCAACGCCCTAGTGTCTTTATATATTAGTACAGATTATCTTTAAGCTGTTCAAATATTTTGGTGCCCTAACCTAACAGTTTCATTTTAGAGGCATTCAGTTTCTTTAAGCATTTTTGTGTTGTATGATCTGAATTAGGCACTAGTAGAAATTTTTGATGTAACATTGTTCGAGTATTTTTTCAAACATTTTCTAAACGCATATGTTCTTGTAGGCGCAGACTTGTAGTTTGTGCTTGTAGGGCGCAATAAGGAGAACACTACAAAAATTAATCTAGTCATTGGTCATTCGTTTCGTACATGGGAAACACGGCTGCAAGTGCTATTCATCAAAATACACCATTGAGCGAAAATCGAAAAGTAAGAATTAAAGCAGAAATCTTAGAGCTTATATCAGGAATGGTGCATGGTATGTTGCTGTTTGCAAACGCCCACCCTTAGCATATTAGCCATTTGGTGTTGCACCGGCCAGTATAGACGCGCAGACTTTCCCCGTAGCTTGTAGGGATCCGCACGCCCACAATGGTCATGGCGAATCACTGTTGCTCATTTACCCAGGGAACACGTGTGGTAGACCACGGACGCGAGCAACTTTGTCCCCGCTGTAAATTATTATTATTATTATTATTATTATTATTATTATTATTATTATTATTATTATTATTATTATTATTATTATTATTGTTGTTGTTATTGTAGGATTAAAAGGTGATAGGATATTGGTGAAAGGTGATCGTGGACTTTTTGAACCATCCCAGCATTCGCCTTATGACCGAGTGAAAACGAAAACCCCGGTCAGGATTGCTGGGAATCGGACCCGGACCTCCCGATTACGAAGTCAGCGCGCTACGCACTGAGCCACTTCGCTCGGTGAATGGTTCATGATATAATGCATATATGAAAATGACGAGGAGGAATAATGGAATTAGAACGGGCAGAGGGCTAAGAAACCACCAAATGCTAGAGAATTGGTAGTTTATTTAATTAATTAACGCTACGACGCATTGTAGTTCTAGTTGTGCCATGATCTACTAGGCAGATGCATCCAATCGGGGATAAGCGAACATCAAGGACAGTACAGCCATTTAAAGAAACATCACTGAAGAAGACTCAATTAAAGACAATATGCATACCATTTCTACAAATCAGTAACCAACGCTCAACGTAATTCAATTGTGTTATTTTCTTCTATTCCGAGAATTAAATGTCAGTGTTATTGTGGATATTAAAAATTATTTAAGAAGCCACTTTCTGAAATCTACTTATTTATTTCTTCTTCGTACGAATCAAAATTACACTTGAGGTGAAAATACATAACACATTTATTCATATCCTTCATCCATTTCTTTTCTGAAAGTAATGTTTACTTCAAGAAAAAAATAATTATTTTAAATACAATTCAATAACAATTGTAATTTTGATTCATGAAGTATACTACGCAGATTTAATAACTGAATACTTTTCTCTTGTATTCAATATATTTTTACATTAACCTTGCAATAAACTTATTTCTTGAAAATAAGGTAAATAAAAACGTTTTATCGACGATCTTTAAATCCCCTGATCTAAGAAATCCAAGAAAAGCTTAATAACACCTTTCTTGAAGGATACCGCATTGCAATAGCTTGGCTTCCTTCTCTCATTGGCATCTAGGGCAATGAAGAAGCGGATGCAGCAGCGACTGAAGTTGGCGGCACACTTCCTGATCTTAAAAATTACTTCTTGCTTGCGATTAAGAAGCTTTCGGACCGGAACTGAAAAATGTTGCTTTCTAAATTACATGCAGTCAAGAAGAATATCGAGGAATCTCCCATCACGTCCATTAGTGTTAGCAGAAAACATCAAGTGGTTATTACTAGACTGCGTATAGGTCATTTTAGCCTTAGTCATAGCTACCCGATGAAAACGTCTTTTCCTGATCCGTGCCAAAAACGCACGGTCTTTCAAAAGGAACCTTATTATTGACTGTCATGTGATGACGACTGAAAGAGCAAATTTTAATATTAATAGTGATCTTCATTGTTTATTCAACTGTTATTCGGGTTAGATGAATATTATTCAACGTCTTACCAAATTTCATCTGGTAAATTGTATTCAGCAATTGATTAAATAGTGTCAATCTCATGGTCAGGAACTTCATTAACGTTTTATCATAAATGCAATACTTCCGTATAATTATAAGTACTGTATTTTGTAACTGCGGTCTCCAATGAATTAATTGTTTCTAAGGCGACCTTAAATAAATAATTTGAAAGAAAGACGTTCTTTTACTTCCTGTAACTTTGCGGTCTTTAGAAATTGGAAGCTAAGGAAATGTTCACTAAATAATTTTTAGGCAGTTATTTGCACTCTGAAAGTTTGTCATAAACTTACCCTGGCATTGAGATCTCTTGATAAGCAACAATTCACAACTACAATTCATTGGTCCAAACCAATTATTTTCTTTGCCCGTTGGACCCGCGCACGGAAGGCCCACTATGCGACGCGGTGCCCCGCGACTGCAACAGGTGCGCGAGCATCGATTCGCCCCTGCCTTCGCCCCCGCCCACGCCCCCGCCCACGCCCCGCCCCCGCCCCCGCCCCCGCCCTCGCCCTCGCCCTCGCCCTCGCCCCCGTCCTCGCTCCCGCCCTCGCCATCGCCCCGTCCTCACCCCCGTCCTCGCCCTCGCCCCCGTCCTCGCCCTCGCCCTCGCCCTCGCCCTCGCCCTCGCCCCGTCCTCGCCCCGTCCTCGCCCCCGTCCTCGCCCTCGCCCTCGCCCACGCCCTCGCCCTCGCCCTCGCCCTCGCCCCCGTCCTCGCCCCCGTCCTCGCCCCGTCCTCGCCCCCGTCCTCGCCCCCGTCCTCGCCCCCGTCCTCGCCCCAGCCCTCGCCCGCGCCGTCCCCGCGCAGCATCACCCTATTTATATCGCCGCGCCTCTCCTCGCCTTGCGCAATCCCATCGCACGCGCAGGTTCCCACGGCCCCTGCTGCCCCTCTGCGCTGCTGCGACGGCACTCGCACGGGGCTCTTCGCTTAGTTATTTGTTCCGTGTAAATATCACCTCAAATTTGGAAGCGTTCTGTTCGTTTTGTCATATTTTATCTACTGTAGATTAGAAATTTCGAAAGCGTGCAGAAACTGAAAGCAAACTATGAAGCCGCTGGTCATGTGAGAGATATTTATGCTTCCCATAGCAATTCAATTTGTACATTGATTGATTAGTGATTCCGGGCGAATCAACTGCAAAGGTCACTAGTCCCGTAAGTGTAGTGCATGCGGTTTCATTGGGAGGTGGAGGTTATCTTCCTCCGGTTAATAGTAAGTTGCGGCGGCGACCTTCACGTCGGCTAACGGGGTTTTCCCCTACCAGGCATCTCCCACGAGCGGGGTATTGCCCCAGCTCGGACATGCTCTAAGCCCCCTACTGATCTCCCGGCAAGTGTATGTAGGTGAGCAGTGAAGATAGGTGAAGGAAGAGGAAGGTCTGTCCGAGGCCCGTTTGTGAGGTCTGCTCCCGCATTTAACTGGTATTGAGCGGAGAAACCACAGAAAATACCGATCACAGTAGCCACCACTAGAATTATCTTCCAGACAGCAGCTCAATTCGACCTAGTAAGCTATCTAGTCTGCAAAACTTGCCTCCGTGTCGACTCGAACCCTAGAACCTCTCGGTCAGAGGCACTGAAGTTACATCACTTGATGCCCTGAACCTCCTAAGGCGGTCTTAGACACACAAGAACTCGTAAAAAGTACATAGTGATACTATTTATTTTGACTCAAAAATATTTGATTGGGTTATTTCACCTTATTTCGTACTACCTAACAACTGAATTCTCAAACTCTGAGCGTCACTGCTTACATCTGACGGCAAGCTCTGCGGAAGAGGCCACCCGCTATTAAATACGAGTATTAGCTATTCATTTGTTGAATTATTTGATATTCTTTGGGAGTAAAGAACAGTTTTAGGTGGGTGTAAGAAGGTGGTTTCATTAAAATATTTGGTTTATTGCAGAATTAAATGGGAGTATTTGATTTGCTTTTGAGCAGTGTGCGTGCTATTTTTTGGAAAATAATTTTGTGTGGTTTTGCCTGTCAGGTTGGCAGGATTTTCGACACTAGCTTGTTAGCTAAGGCGAATTCAGCCGCTGTCTGGAGGGGAAATTTAGCGGCCGGCTGCTCTGACAGATAGATAACAGTAGTTTCTCCGATCAACACCAGGCGAATGCCGGAGCAGTACCCTAACAAACGGGCCACGGACCGCACGCGTTCTCACCTTCCTCTTCCTTGTCCTAACTTCTCTCCTTACACACACGCTTACACTAACATGCACTACACTATCACACATGCCGGGAGACCGGTAGTAAGCTTACAGTTTGTCTAAGTGGGAGATACCTGGTTCAGAAAACCCCGCTATCCGACGGTAGGTTGGCGCCGGATCTCGCCATAGAGCGGAGGAAATATCACCACCACCTTCCGAGCAAAACACATTGCATTACACGTACGGACCCTGGTAATTGAAGTGCCAGGAATTACTAAACAATCAATCAATCAATCAATTGCTTTTCAGAATTTTTTTCTTCAAGCGTTTCCGGGGGCGTCAACTGCTCTGGTCATCGGTCCCGTGGATACTGTATCTCGGAAGATCCTTATGCGCTAGTACGTGAGGCACGGCGTCGGGCTTCTCGTCGGCATGCGGGGGCGGGGGGATTTCCACCTCCAGGTATCTTAAACAGTGGGGAACCGCCACAACTAGCTCAAGATCGAGGCTCCCTACTGATCTCCAGACTGACGTGTATGGAATAGTAGTGCATACAAGCGTAAGTGAGCTGAAGGAGGTTGATTCATTTGTTTTATCAGTGATCCCGCATGCGTCAACTGTTAAGGTCATTAGTCCCGTAAGTGTTGTGAAAGTTTTTATCGCGGGAAGCGGCGGTGATCTTCTCCCGATGGATTGCGAGATCCGGCTCGACGGGTTTTATCCAACCTATATCATAAAGCCGATTTATATCGAATTAGCTCTGATTCTATTTTCGAAACAGTGATATTACGTAATACCCCCATCACGTGTAGTACATTAATTGAATGTAGTATACATTATCTGGCTAAATACCCTTCTCCCTCTATAAATATTACAACGAAGTTTTACTGAGGTGAACATATAGTTACTAGAATTATCAGTAGGGAGATTCGATTCTATATTCAATGTCTATTAATATTCTCGAAATTTAAATTTATAACCGAAAAGAAAGAAAAAATGGGAAAAGGTTCTTAATTAGAATATATACCGAAGTATTTTTGTTCCCAATCTATACTGATATGTAAAGACATAATGGCGTTGGTTTACAGCACGGTAAACTCTGAATAAACTGGAAGAATAGCAATTAAACGTATGTGCTAGCTCTCTTTAAAGGTCAGGAGTGCTGTAGGCTGTGATTTACAACCATTAACGTTTATATATTCACAAAATAATTACTTTTCTGGACATTTTTCGCCTAGCATTGCATCGTAGACTCAAGAGGGCATCAATGTGCAATAGTTTGGCTGCGCACCACCAGAGGATGACGGCTGAGGTCTACGATTGATTTCATCAATGCACAAAATTGCGTTTATCCGTAGAATAGGTGAAGACTGTTTTATTTTTACAGTCAATTGTTTAATGCGAAATGTTCATTTTTAAGGATCATTCTTCTTCATTCAATTTATAAAACTAACTTCGATATGGATTTTAATTTCGTCTAGACGTCAATGTATTAAGTGTACAAGAGAAAAGTATACTTATTCATACATAAAATGTTTGAAAACCGACATTTTGCTGATAGAAGTTTAATGCTGAAGAAGTATTATTGAAGTAAAACAGTAGTGTGAGATGGAAAGAACTGAATGTATATTAACACTGTTTTTCAAGGTGGTCGAATAATAATAAGAGCCTTTAAATACCAGTAAAACCTTGGTCAAGCCGGTATCCACTGTAGATTTCGGATATTTTTTGATATTTTTATTGTCTAAGTGGTTAATAGCATCTTTTTGTCTGACACTTTTTATCAAGAGCCCTAAAACGCGAACTAGAATTCAATTGAATCACTTCATTTTTATTTATTTTTCAATTACTTGGTGTGGGGT
Source organism: Gryllus longicercus (assembly GCA_038098605.1). Lineage (NCBI taxonomy): Eukaryota > Metazoa > Arthropoda > Insecta > Orthoptera > Gryllidae > Gryllus > Gryllus longicercus. The sequence continues at coordinate 602,386 of JAZDUA010000462.1, forward strand.
CAAAGATCTATTACAAACGTTTCTTTATAAATATGATGGAAGAAAAAATATGAAAAAGAATAAGTTTTATAATGAAGGAACTGATTGAAAGTATGAAAATAATACGTATAATTCCAATTAAAAAATATAAACATTTTAGTGAGAAAGTTACAAAGAAAGGGAAATTCCTGGTTGGAGCAAGGCAGAGAGAAGTTGGGCAAGACGGATCGGGAATACAATAAAATAGAAACAAGTAGGTTTAGGGCAGTATGGGTATAAATGGAATATCTCTTTCTATCTTAATAATTATTGTGACTTTTCCACTCGTGAAATTAAAAACAATATTGTTTAACTACACATACAAAAAGCACCAATCAGGGTGGTGTATCTCAAAAAATGTATCGCTTTTTAATCTGATTTTACTTACCGTTTCTCCCTACTGGCCAATCATAAACTGTGACTCAGTATCATGCTGGGTTGATGGACAATCATAAATTGTGACTCAGTATGATGTCAGATTGATGGGCAATCATAAACTGTAACTCAGTTTATGATTGGCCATCAATCTTAGGTGGTGGTACTACATCGATAACTGTGTCGCATGCGATTTTAATATAGCATTCAGTTATTTTCAGTATTTGGCGCATTTTGGAACTCTGCAGAACATAATTTCACTCGTGGAATAGTCCTATTAAATATCACTCGAGCTTTGGAAATTCTCAGATAAATCCCTTCCTCGCTTCGCGAATCGGGAATTTATCGCACATTTCCAAAGCACTCGTGGAATACACGACAAATATCCCGGCAACGCGGGGTACTTCAGCCACTTTCATATACATTTAAGATATCTTAAAATATCTAGTCGTTTCTGTTATTCAGGTACAATAATCAACGTGTCCTTCGAAATCTCCATAGAAGGATTTCATTTTTTAATGAGTTTACGTAAATGACATAAAGAACCTTTAAAGTTCAGAAGAGGGAATGCAAATGAGAGTCTTTATTTTCGAAGATGCTATGCTGATCCAAAACCACGAAAAACTGTCATGTTCCTTCACGTGTTTCGCAGAAATACAGCATCATGCAGCACGAAATTACGCCTGTGACAACGTACATCCTCAGAGTTCTGTCACGTTCGTAAAAACACAAATGCAAAACAGCTGTCGCGCTCGGCCCTCGCGTGGAAACATTTTCCAACTTTCTGGTGCGCTTCGTCCGACACCCTACCCTACCGAATCTCATCTTGTTTGAATACCGACTCTTTTTCACCAGGTCTTCACGTTCCATCCCCTTCAGAGAGCCTGTTTTCGATAGGTAGTATGCTTCACTTGTTCAAAACAATGGAACGTTGTGTTGGTGAAAAAATGTTAAATCTATTTTACTTGAAATTGGACGCACGATGTCTTAAAAAAAGGTACTCGCGTTTACTGATCGCAGCATGAAGTGTCTAGTCGCATATAGTTAAGTAACGAAAGGGTGGTGACTTGCAGCCCATTATCGTTTGTTATCTAGAAACTTATCAGTGTTATTTAACGTTAGTACTTTATTTCAAGTTATTGGAGTAATTGTCACTTTTTTGTCTTAATGTTCCTGTTTAAGGGGATACAGAGTGAGTTAGATTCAAAAAATTGTTTTCTTTATTTTATTTTTCTAAAATCTTCATAATTATCTCTTTAAAATGACATTTGAATTATTTTAATATCACTCGTACAAGTATTTTTTTTATTATTTATATGTTGAGTCCTCCTATTATTAGGCATTAATATTGGCTCCAATACTTTTAGATGCTGTTACATAAGGCAGTGCAGAAAGACTGAAAGATTTAGACATGCATAAAGTAAATTGAAAACGTCTTGCTGTGAAGTTTACTAATATAAAAAATATGTCAAAAAGAAGTAGTTATTGGAAAATGAGTGTTTTGACAAGACATGTTATGGATCTGGTACATACAGAGGGTTGCAACTTTAGATCCTATTTCTCAATAGTTGATATTTTTAAAACTAGATTTACCTTTTTACAGCTTACATATGTAATAGCGAACGGATCGTTTCAGGTGTTGTTAATAAAGAGCTTATCCATTTACTGAATTTTTTGTATTCAAGCATTATAAAAGAACCTTTTCTGTTGCAAGAAATCGTTCATAATCGGACATTTTACGGCATAAATGATGACGTACTAGATTTTATGTCACGAATGATTGCGTCATCACACATTCAGTAAATCGTAGCGAAAAAATAAGGGGGAGGTAGAGCTAAACGGAACAGCCGACCACCGTTTACTCGCACGATGTCAAATAGCAGAGTCGTCACAGGGAAGTTGTTTCGCAATATTAAGTTTTTCTGTTATAAATGTATAATGCTGTTATACAAATAAAAAAATATAGTATGAAACTCGTTTATAATGTTGCGTTATTACATTCGTACAAATTTGAAAATTCGCTCCTAAAGTCGCTCGTTTTCAAAACATGTACTCATGCAATAAAGCTTATCAATATAAACTAACTGCATAAAGTACACATACTTTACACAGTCTGATAACTCTTTTAGTACCGGCAAGTATTATTATTATGCAATTGTTTTACTAGAAAATATGAGCGCATTATGTGACAATATTTATATCAACAAAAAATACCAATTTTTTTTAAAAATTGGTATTAGTTTTATTATGTGTGGTGTATCTGTTGCCTGTATAAAATTCATAAAATATTGTTATTTTGATGTAAGACTGCTATCCAGAATACTGAAACTGGGTATTAAATGGGAATATTTTAAGATAGTGTCTATAATTCAATTAGAAACCAATCCTCATTCTAAAACATTAAGACAATCATTAGGAGTAATAACTAATTTAAGTTAGAAAGTTTTTCTGTCATAATAAGGAAAACTTCTCATTTGAAGAATAAGAGTTTGTGAATGATACTTTTCAGTGACGAAAAGACAGCAGAAGCTGAAATATCTCTTTTATTTTCCTTGTTTTCGACAAAGTAGTTATGATATTTTAAAGCAGAAGAGCAATATTTTGGAACTGAGATAATTTTATGTTTTTTTTAATTAGTAACGGTCTGGATCAAAATTATCAAGAGGATTTTTTAAATTAAAATTAACGCAGTAATACAATTAAACTGTAAACGTATTTGAGGACTCAATTTGTTTTGGACCAAGATATTATACAACTGTTTACATGTAACATTCATACAACTTGGTTGTTGAATGTAAACATTTAAACTCAACAAAAATTGCTCCCAACCTCATTTTGCCTCCAGACGAACTATAATCAAAGTGTTTGCTTTTCATGTGCGAGGGTCCGGATCGACGCCTGCCAGAGGCAAGAGAAATTGCAGTTTGTAGCTGTGGCAATAGAGAGGTGGATGAGGATATGGCTGGTGCAGGGTGGTGTAGCGTTCACGCTATATTATTCATAGGGCTGGGCCGGCTCACTGGCTGAATGTAGAAAGCAACAGCAAACTAACCCACTCCCTCCAGTTGCCTAGCACGCCTCATTAATGCTACTTTCTAGTAGCGCTTTGAGGATTCCAAGCTACGTGAAAGGGTAAATGTTGACTTTCCATATTATTCAAACTGCCATAAATACCAATATTTAATGACAAAACAAACTCATTTACGTAACTTTCGAAACATTTATTTTAAACTAGATACGCTACTGAAGCACGCAGTACTTTCTTGCATTGTTTCTAACTTTGGCAATTTTTGCACATTCATTGAAAAAACAACAAATATAAAACCTGTGCCACTTTTTAAGAGACCTATGATATATCAGAGGGGAAAAAAAGGTTTGGATCCATTTCTGAAATGAAAATATTTTTAAAGTGCCATTGCCACTAACAAAATTAGACGAAAAATAATCATAGTTTCAAAATGTACTATATGACCGTATTTCGAGATCTAATTTTTATAACAGCTTTCATCCATCATAAAAATATCTAATGTCAATATCGTAGTTTTACCATTCCAACTTTTGATATAATCAAGAAAAACTTCTAAAAAAATACAGAGAACAAAATACTACGCATATTTAATTATAACACAGTCATAACATAAGAAATTTAAAAAGTTCAGTCGTTTTTGAAATAATATTGCTTTTAAAATCGCAGTGAAATGACGTAAAATTGCACGAAAAATACTCATATTTCCGGATAAATTGTAAGGAATTTTGTTTGAATAACTATCTTTTATGAACAGATTTCATTAGAGGAAAAATCAAACTTCTAAGTTGTAGTTATAGAAAGACGCCGTAATCATTTTGAAGATTTGCAATTTTCGAAAGGTCAATGACAATGAACTCTTGTAATTTTTAAGCAAATTTTTCTCTGTCACAGGAAAAAATTAATTCAAAAATTTGATGCAATATTTGAGAGAATGTTAAGGTTTGATGCAAAATTGCCTCCAAAAATAAAATATTTTTTTCTTATTTGCAGGACCTTATATTCTGCCATATCGATTAGAGAATAAGAAATTGGAAGAAAATTGAGATGCAATCCCCTTACAAACATCTTGGGTGTAAAAAGAGAATTTCACATAAACACTATTGAAAATTCATTGAGACAATAAAGAACTTATAACAATATAAAAATATGTAACACATTTTCCGGAAGAAAGACATGAATAATTTCACTTGTTCAAGAACAACGAATTGACTACATTATTTCAAATAGGAAGATGTCACCATTGATTATCACAGAAGATGTCACATCAGTTCAGATCATTTTCTATTTGTCTCCAAAGTTTCCTTGTTGGTTCTATGAAAGCAAGGGAGTCAATCTATGTATCCTAATTTGGATACACCTCATCTTAGATATAAACTCCTCGGTAACCTAAGTATTTTATATTGTGACAATATCCTATGCAGATGTTGAATTGTTTGTATTATCTGCTGAATACGAATTGTATTTTGTTGATAGAATGTCTGTGCAATCACTTAAATATTCCGTGTAATTATCTAATAATGTGTGAATATAATGATAAAGTGGTGAATGAAAATTGCTCAAGTTCTCTAAATAACTCTTAGATTGAAAATTTGGAGTATTAATCAATACTTGCATGTGGATTTCTCAGCATAGCTAGATAGACAGTAATTCAAACAATTACTTTCACGGTGTTCGGTTATCTCATCGTTTATTACATCTTTATTTTTGACTGTAGACAGCCATACGTGCTACTGACATTTGTTTGGTACATCTATGCTTCTAAGTATGATAATGTTTCCTCTCCAGAAAGTGAATTTTAGCGCTATGCTGCGCGGGAAAGATAATTTCGTTACATCATGTTTTAGAATAGATACAAATTCGATTTTGAAATATTATAAGAGTTTTCAATAGTATTCTTCACAAAATTCAATTGAGTATACACATATCCATACACGCTTCATCCATGAACGAAATTTTGTTCGTGGATAATGTGAAGGACATTTAAGAGAATGGTGCATGTTTCATGTACGTTGAAAACTCTGATTTTTTGAATATTGCAAAAATTTAATTTTTTCGGCGTCTTTCTACAACTACAATTATGAAGATAGTGATTTCCTTTAATGAAATCTTTTACTTAAAGATACATTTTGAAATGAGGTTATGTACAATGTTTCGAAAATTTGAGTACTTTTCGTGTAATTTTGCGTAAAAGTACGGGCAAGAAAGTGCGTGCTGCTTTAGCACCAATAGCTTTTTATTCATTTTCCCCTCATATTAAAGACGCCTATACAGTTGGCGCCGGCCTGTTTTTCGTTGAACTCAATGCATTTTCAAAAATTGAGAAAGTTACAAAGAATGCAAGAAAGTATATCGTCATGTTGATTAGCAAACCTCGTAACTCCACATTCCCTCCTCTGTTTTCTGTTCACCTAATGCTAAAATATAATTATGAAAGAAGTGTAATAAATAAAAGTAAATAACAAATTGAGAATCTTAAATAATGGAGTTCCCCAGTATTTATACGCTCAACAAGAAAGGAAACTTAAATTTTGCTTCCCGGGTATCTTTATTGTCTTCATTGCTAAACTGTCCATTCTGGCGTTATTAGGTATGCTAATTAGTATGACTATATGCTGTTGTGACACTAGATCTATTTTGATATAGTAGAGGAAGTTTGAGTATTGTAGAATACTTTAGTAATATAGGTGAAACAGTGGTAAACAACTTCAGAATGCTCGTCTGATGCTCTGCAGTCAGTGTCATCCGCTTACCATGAGCATAACGCTTGCTACTGAAGAATTTTCGGTTTTCAAAATAATAAGCAGGTGGGTTTTGACAAGCCAATACTATTTTTTGTCTAATAATTAGAAACTACTCTCAATGTGCACCACAAGGGTTACTTTTTGTTATTTTATGCTCAGTTTGTGGATTCTAGTTCTTTAGCTTTGTGCAAGTCGAGTGGTATGTAATACTGGGTCTTCTATACCAGACGATGATGCTGAATGTACCTTCTGTAATAGGAATTTTTCTGAAAATAGACGAGAAGTTTGGACGAAATGTTTGTCCTGTTCCCTGTGGGCCCACTTTGACTGATCTGAAGCAAGAGAGGCATACTACATGTGTAATTTTTGCAAGTAAACTCTTAAATACTCATGAAATTTTTATTTTTTAATGCCTGATTATCATTACATAGTTTTTTATCATCCTTATTGCACTTACTCCATATTACCTGATTACTTCATATTACCCTCTAAATGGAACATTAAATACAAGATAAAATTGTTATTAAGAAAGTTTGATTTTGAAATTTCAAAACAAATAGATAATTGAAAAAAGTTGAAGTTTGTGTTCATTTCATATTACATGCTCTGTTAAACAGTTTCATTACATAGTAGTGGTAACAAATATATTCCATTATATATTACATTATGCCAGAACTTCCTCTAAAATCATCAAGTGAGTTGAAATTTAATGCAAATCGATGACATAATATCTTCAATCAACGAGTACTAGAGATTAGGACGTGTAATTTGTAAGATGCCATCACAGTGAAATGACAAAATGTTTTGGAAATTTGTAATGGTTTGAAAGAATCTCTGCCTTCTGAGTCTGCCGTCAAAATGAAGGTAAATTCCGACCCAGCGAGCCAAGTTCATTAATTTTTCCAACAAGAGCAATTAGCCGTGAAGTTAACTACGCGCTGGGTTGGGAATTTCACTGGAGGAAGAAAACAGACGGAGACTCTAGAAGAAAGGTCAAGGTCAGCCTGCCAGCGTTATTGCACTACACACTTGATTTTTACCTTCTACACCAAAAATTTGTACTACACAAGCTACGTTTGTATACTTTAAAACAGATTATTGTTTCCATATATGAATGGTTAGATTTAATTGAAATATGCTTCACTCGTACATGCGTAGGTATTCAATAAATACGCTACAGTAGTGAATAATGCAAGACGTACCCTACTCTAGCACACGACGTAAAAATAACAATTGAATTGTGTACATTGGTTGATTTGTACTTTCTCCCTACGGAGTTGAGAGAATGTTATGTAATGTTGCGCGAAAAAAACCGAAGAATCGGCATAAAACAGGACCCTGGTAAATAAAAAGTGGATAAAACTAGTTGCTAATTTTAGAAATAAAATCCTTTAAGACGTGTTGTAGGCTGAAATCATGTTTTGTGGATCCTTCCTACCGAAAAAATGAATGAAGGCCAAACGTCTGTCTGTCCGTCCGTTTGTCTGTCCGTGAATGAACAACGATAGTGGCTGAACCGTTCAGGCGATATTTTTCAAAATTGATATTCCGCATTCGATCTATCTGACGTCGCGGCCCCTTGAATTTGAAACTCATATTTGAATTTTGGGGGGTACTTTATACGAAGCACTGAAGTCATTTTTAAAATTTTCAAAACAATGGCTCAATCGTTAAGCTCAATGGCTTAAGTTTTGTTGTTGGATAGTACAAAGTATTCTTAACAGAATGATGCAAGTCTTAGGTTCGTTAAAAACCCCGATTTTTCGAAAATTACAAAAGTTCATTCGTTTTTTGTCTTCCTACTACCAGAGATACGGATTTTTCCCTTAATGAAATCTGTTCCTAAAAGATAGATTTTGAAACAAGGTTAAGTACAATTTTTCGAAAATTTGAGGATTTTTAGAGTGATTTTTCGTGAAAGTACGGTAGGCAAAGTACGGGCTGTTTTCGTAATAATAGTTTATTTATGTGTGGATTACTTTTCCGCAACCTGTTACTCGCTAGAGAGAAAGTTATGAAATACTGCAGGAAAAACGGCGAATTTTTTGCAGAAAAACCCTTATTCCCGGGCACAGATAACGAAAAATTGGATAAATTTCAAAAAAAATCCTCTACGTAATTGTGTTGTCAGAATCAATTTTTTGAGGGTTCTTGATACTGAAAAATCGAATGACGGTAAAACGACTGTCCGTCAGGCCATCCGTCCGTCTGTGAACCCCACTACCGCCTCAACCATAAGCAGAATTGTTTTAAATCGATATTTCTCGGTCCTACTCGCTCGACTTGTAAGTTAGGCGATTATAAAAAACATTCTTTAAAATTTGGGGATACACGAAACCCTAGGGCTATTTTCAAAATTTTCTCAAAAATGGCTCTAAATTTTTTCTTTGAATTTTATAAGAATAGTGTAAAATACACTTATGAATACTGCATCATAACTTTTGAATTTTCGAAATTTTTATGTTTTCAAATATTTGTTGGTCCATTCCTAATATTACTAAATTGAAGATAAATATTTTTCTGCTAGTAAAATTGTTTGTACATAATTAGTTATTTAATTATTGTCATGTACATTATTTTCAAAATTTTAGTAGTGTTACAGCAATTAGCGTACAGTATGTTTATTAAAAAATTGCAAAAACAAAATTTTCTCAAAAGCAGCCAAAATTAAAATTTTGGCAGAGGTAGTGCTAAATGTAGTCTATAAGGAATCATAAACGCCATGTTGCACTATTCTGTGTTTTTTAATTATGAAAATGCAAATTCTTGATTTGTATTTCATGTCGTTGAAATTTAAATTAGCGGTCATTTGTTATATTATTGTCTTAATAAGTACATGAGGTTCAAGTGATGTTTGATTAACATTTTCGAAAACTGAATTGTTTTCTGTGAAAATGAGCACAAAATTTCACATTTTCAGAAACGCCATTTGAAACACCGTGTTTTTAATTCTCAGTTTTTTAAAACTTGTACGGATAGTGCAAAATGCACTGTATAAGACGGCATAAAAGCCAGTTATTTTTTTTCCAAAATTACACTAAAGTATTTTTTTAATATCTCTCAGGCAACAGCATTTGTGAGTGGAAGTGCTTCAAATTACTTTCAACAAAATTTTTCGAAAACTCCGAAAGATTTCTGTTGAAAAGAAATTTTATATTTGCAGTAACGCTTTAACTATATTTTCTAGAACACGGGTCCAAATTTTTCAAGAGTTAGCAGCTCAGTTATACGAAATATCCACGGAGTTTAATTGATAAAAGTGCTTAAAATTGACTTAAGACTTATTTTCGGATTCCGGTTCGAGCCGCCGAGGAGAACACTTCGTCTTGAGGCAGCTCGTAACTTACGTTGAGGCCGCGTAGTCAGTGCGCTCTCGACCTGCGCGGGCCACCGCGCACCAGTGTATTAAGTTCTTAGTGAGTATTATTACTTATAGTGCAACGATAAGTACGCAGATTAGTACTTACAGTGCAACGATTTATCAGATCAAATGAGTGTGAATAGTGCCCCCTCCGGGGGGCTACTAGAAACCTCAGAGTTAATAGTGCAGTCAATGGAAGTGACTAACGAAAATCCAAACGGCGGTGAATTCTACGGTCAGGGGCTCCCATTATCATCTTCATCATTAGTGAGCGCCTGTCCACAGCCACTGCAACCGCCAGTATCAGTGGGTGAACACCAGGAAAACTCATCACAGAACTTGGGTTTCAACGGCAACGAGTGCTCCGATTCAAACAAGAGGAAAAGGTTTGGCTTTGACCACGGAACAGAGGAGAATATCAGGTACAATATACCAGTAAGTTCACGCTATGAAGTGCTTAGAAATTTAGAAAATCATGCTAATACAGAAAGTGATAAAGCTGTAAAAATTCCACCAATATTCATTCATAATGTTAAAGGTTATGGATATCTACTTCTAGTTAGTGACATTAAAAAAGTAGCAAAAAACGATTTTACTATTAAACAACAAAAAGATTTTTATAAAGTGAACTTTGTAACAATTGAAGACTACAGAGGTTACAGAAAATTTTGCGATGAAAATAATATACAATATCATTCCTTCAGAGATCCCTATCATTCCAAGCTCTCAGTTATAATTTATGGTATACCTGTAGTTTACTCTCAGAAAGAAATATTTGATGAATTAGCAAGACTTAATTACCCAGTAACCGGCGTAACAAGGCTATATAACAAAAATAGAGAACCTCTGTGGTCCTGTGCTATAGAATTAAAGGAAACTGAAAATGCTAAAGCAATATTTAATGAAACTAAATTATTTTATTCTGTAATTAAAGTGCGGATGCGAAGTGCTCCAAACAAAGTAATACAATGTAAGCGTTGCCAGAGATTCAAACACACCCAAGCAAACTGTAAACTAAGTCCAAGGTGTGTTCGTTGTGATGGATCCCATCATTATTCGCAGTGTAATAGATCTAAAAGTGAACAACCTATTTGTGTTAACTGTGGTTTAAATCACACAGCAAATTATCGTGGCTGCCAAAAATTTAAAGAGGCAGAGAATGGACGTAAGCAATGGCAAGGTCTTTACAGTGCTCAAGCTTCCAATACAACCACTCGGAGTGTGCAACCTCCAAGGAGGCCGCCACCAGTTGATAACATTCAAAACTTTCCCCCACTGCCTCAAGTAAACATGCCTTTGCGTCCTCCAATTTACGAAAATCCAAACTCAAATGCAAATTGGAGAACCCAAAGCCCTAATAATGCAAACAATGTAAACTTAATTAGCACAATAGTAAACCAAATATTAGCAATAATAGTCCCTCAATTACAAACAATGATTCAATCATTAGTTACTGCTCTCATTAATGGCATTAAATAATAATGATGAAATGAGGATATTAAACTGGAATGCCAATGGCATAAAACGACAAACTAATTCGTTCAATCACTTTTTAAATGAATATAAAATAAAAATTGCTTGCATAACTGAAACCCATTTACTGCCAGGTGAAAAATTTAAAATTAATGGATACGCAATATATAGAAACGATAGATTAACGCATTGTGCCTCGGGAGGAGTAGCAATCGTAATTCACAAAAGCATTAAACATTTCCAAATAGATATTTCATCCGACAAAAGTTTAGAAACGGTAGCAATTATAACTTACGTGAATAATGAGGAAATCGTGATTGTATCAGCATATAAACCACCAAACTACCCTTTCCCACAAGATATTTATAAAAATATTATCCAGAAGCATTCGAAATTTCTTATAATAGGAGACCTAAATAGTAAGAACACAGCTTGGGGTTGCAATTCAACCTCATCACATGGCAGAAAGCTATTACAACTAATTATTAACAACAATTTAAGTATCCAAGCACCCAGTGAACCAACTCACTTCTCTTACAACAATAGAATCATCCCAGATATCCTAGATATAATAATCTCGAAAGGAATCAATTTCCAAATTTATCAAACGGTTGTTCCAGATCTAGATTCGGATCATAATCCGGTTATTGGCTCCTTCAAAGGCAAAATTTCAATAACAAACATTAATAAACCCAATAACAAAAACATCAACTGGAATAAATTTAACTATCTAATGTCACAAAATCTAAAATTTCCGAATTCAATAAAAAATTATACCCAACTTGAATCAGAGATAAATAGAATAAATAATGCAATACATAAAAATTTAGATGAGAGTACTTTATCATCCCCTCCATCTTACAAACCCTATAAGAATTTACCAAAACAACTATTGAATCTGATCCAAGAAAAACGAAAACTGAGGAGGGAATGGCAAATAAATAGAAACATTAATTACAAAAGAAAAATAAATAAACTAGCGAGGATAATTAAAATCGAATTAGACAATTTAAGATATTCTAACTTCCAAACTCATCTATCCCAAATACATCCAAATTCAAAACGGCTATGGACAACAATAAAAAATATAACAGGGGAAAAAACAAATATACCCCCTCTAAGCACTCAAACAGGAGGTTGGGTACATACGGACCAAGATAAGGCTGATTATATTGCTGAAAATTTCGAAAATACTTTCACGCCCAACCCAATGACTGATGTGAAGCATAACAAAATAATTGAAGAGCATATGACACACACGTATTACAGAGTTCCCTCCCCAATTAAATTTATTAGTCCAAACGAAATCGCCACTATTATAAAAAATCTTAAAATTAGGAAGGCCCCAGGCCCCGACAGAATAACAAATAAAGTCTTGAAAGAACTACCAAGAAGCTCGATTGCAGTACTAGCAGCAGTTTATAACTCAGCACTTCGAATTGGGTATTATCCAAAATCATGGAAGCAGGCCATTGTCCTTCCAATCAGTAAACCGGGAAAAAATCCTAAGGAAGTAACGAGCTATAGGCCAATTAGCTTATTATCCTCTTTATCAAAAATATTCGAAAAACTAATACAAACAAGGCTTACCAAATATCTCATAGAAATAAGGGCATTACCAGAGGAACAGTTCGGATTCAGGCAAAATTATTGCACAACTCATCAACTCATCCGCCTCGTAGAACATATTGCAAATGGATTCCATAACAAACAACATACAATTGGACTGTTCTTAGATGTAGAAAAAGCATTCGATAAAGTTTGGCATACAGGGCTACTATTCAAACTCCAAAAGCTGGGAGTACCTTTCTATTTGCAGGACATTATTAATAGTTTTATCACAGACCGTACATTCAGAGTTAAAATAAACTGTGCACTTTCACAAACTAGAACAATAAAAGCAGGCGTACCTCAAGGATCTGCACTATCACCACTCCTCTTCAATATTTATTATTCTGACATTCCCACTTTAAAAGACTCAAATCTTGCACTATTTGCAGACGATACAGCAATATTCACAACACATGCAGATATAAATATAGGAAAAGATCACATCGAGGCAGATATCTCATGTTTTCTAAAGTGGGCAGAACAATGGAGAATAAAAATAAACCCAACTAAAACCCAGGCAAAAATTTTTACACTTTGTAAACCAAAATTACCTCGCCCACTAGTGTTAAATAATACTCCCATCCCGTGGCTAGCATCTGATACACCTGTGAAATATCTTGGGGTTCACATAGATAGCAGATTAACCTGGAAAAAACACATACAACTTACAGCAAACGCAACTTATGCCAAAATATCAAAACTATATCCATTAATCAATTTTCGCTCAGCATTAAATGTGGAATGCGCAATTTTAGTATTTAAATCGATAATTAGGCCATCAATGACTTATGCTTGTCCAGTCTGGAATAACACAGCTAAAACCAACATTCAAAAACTTCAAATCATACAAAACAAATTTTTAAGAAAATGTGCAAAGGCTCCTTGGTTCATTTCTAATACACACATTCAAAGAGAACTTCAAATAGAGCCCCTAAACGAATATATAAGAAATAACTGTGATAAATTTTTCACACTTCTTCCATCTTCTCCTTGCAGCAAAAAATTTACAATGGGAAAAACATTAAACAATCCCAAGAGAATAAACTCGCGTTATCCGAAAGATATGTTCAAACCCCCATGAAAATAAGTATCCTCTATAAGAATATATGTTAAAAATATGTTTTTTGTGTCTTTTTTCGATTCAATATATATTGTGTAAAATATCAAGAATGTATTATGGGTAAATTATCTAGATATGTTAGATATATATATATATATACATATGTATATATGTATATATATATGTATATTTATATGTGTATATGTGTATGTAAGTATATATATATTTATATATAAGTATGAAACGATGTAAATTAGTTAGTAGTAATATACTAGAGTGAGAGGTTGTATGCCCAAATGTTATGTGTTAAAAAATTATGTACAAACCCCTGAAAGGCATAACTGCCGAACAGGAAGAAAATAAATTGAAAAAAAAAAAAAGACTTATTTTCATCGTTTCATTGATTCCTCTCTGGGTACCCTGTATAATATAGTGCATTGTTTTGTCTGTACCGAAGGTTAAAGAAAAAATAAACTTCTCTTCGAGAACATTTTCTTGGCTTATTTAAAAAATCCTAACTTTTTAATTCAAAATGTATTATATTATATTATATTATATTATATTATATTATATTATATTATATTATATTATATTATATTATATTATATTATATTATATTATATTATATTATATTATATTATATTATATTATATTATATTATATTATATTATATTATATTATATTATATTATATTATATTATATTATATTATATTATATTATATTTATACTATATTATATTAATATTTTCAAAAAATTTAAGACCAAGTATTGTAGAATAGATTATGTAAAGAAAATAACAGAACTTTAATAATGCAAGTGAGATTTGTAGAAGTTAAACTTTTTAGTTCTGGTTAATACATGACCATTTATACTTTCTCTTTTTGCTGATTATAACCTCTGTTCAGTGAGTGCTAATGAAGAAGCTGCGATAACATCGGAAGTGTAATAGATTCTGAGGTATGTTTTAATCTCAATTTTCGTTATACTTAGTTCCAAATTCAAGTAGTAAGACTGAATGAAAGAGAGTATGTATTTACAATATATGCTATTATTATTTTATGATTTATTTTTGCGATGATTTTATTTCTGCGAAGAATAAAAGGATGCACAAGAGAAGACCGAATAAGAAATGAAGAAATAAGAAAAGAGTTACAAGTGACATCAATTAATACTAGAATGCAAGAATATAGACAAAGATTGGTAGAACATCTGGAAAGGATGAGTGATAGCAGACTTCCTAAAGCAGCTTTGTTATACGCGCCGAGAGGAAGAAGAGACGTGGGAAGGCCACGAAAACGATGGAGAGAAACTGTGAGGACGGAACAGGCAGTAGCCTAATCCATGAAGTGAAGAAGAAGAAGATTATTTTATGATCTACATACGTATATATACGGACTACTAGCTGAAGTACCTGGCGTTACCCGGGCATTTACTACAGTGAGTTATTAGCCAGATAGAAGAATTCCATCTATTCATGCCCTGCAGCAAAGCCTACTTCTATCCCATTGTATTCCTGCTTATCTCTGTCCCACCCAGCTAGTCCTGTTTTGTCTTGCCCCCTATTTGGAAATTTCCGGTGTACCTCGCACTCTTTCCCACTAAACAAATTTTTATTTGTTTTATAGCGAGTTCCAACTCCCAAACATTCCTCTCTTTATAAATTAAAACAATAAACAAATCTAAACTACAAAATCATATACGTGTTGATTCACGTACTTTCTTTTCGTGGAGTTTTATATATTGTACCAATACTTTCAATAAATTGCCACATTGTAAAACTAAATTCTTTTCCATATTTTTTCTTCTATCGTATTAATAAAAACGTTTTCTAATTTATCTACTGGTAACTCGTGCCGTCCAAGGGACTTTTTACGTGGAGATAGAGAGTTCTAGCTAGTAGATAGATCTGGAGTAATTGATATAGATGGTATATGAATCATAATCATAACAGTAAAGAAAATATCTATGCTGGAACGTAATTGCCAGTTTTTTATAATTATTTTGAAGACAAGTACAGTAATAACGAAGCTGATATGTATTTGAAAATGATGGGGCTAATTGCTTAGAAACTGCATAACGAGCAATAGGCGATCGCAATGTTAGGGAAAGAAAAACCAAAAGGTATTCATAATGATTAATGGTGATCACCAAACGGTAACTATTCATTGTAATTTCATTAATAAATATTTTCTTTTTACTGTTCTTATTCTTTAAAGAGGTGTTCTTATTTTTTTAATGCATGGTAAGTTGCATGCAGCCAACAAGATCCTTCCTCCTTAAACGGATTCCCTGTCCAATATTAATAATTTTTATCCAAACGATGAAATAATATGTGATCATTTGTGATCATTGATTCACATACGTGATATATATATATATATATATATATATATATATATATATATATATATATATATATATAAGGTTCTAGATGCTAGTAATATGTAGTATGTAGAAGACTTTTTGTTTGGATAAATGAATTCATCTTACCATTTCAACATAAGAACAAAACTGGTCTACCAACATTTACACTATATGTGCACAATAAATTGACAATGTACTAAACCACTTTACAAAAAACATTAGCTTCATGGTTTTATTGGAGCTTCTAGAGACTATGGATCTTGAAATATGAATAATAGAAACCAAGGACACACATAATTTTTCATTTGCTTAGATATAAATTATTTTAGACAAATTAATTGCCTCTTTTTTTTACAGAAAGTGGATGAATTTATTCATTGAGAGAAATTGATATGCAAAACAACAGCATTGAATAGTCTTAATATGTATAGAATCATTGCTTAATTGCATACCACTGCACTAGTCTCCTTACACATTAAAAAAGGTTCAACTGGGTTGATCCAAAATATACATTTTTGATTTCACCAATCTGAAAATGAGAGCTGTGTATATAATCAAACTAATAGTGATAATGACAATCAGCTCTACTTCCTAGAGAATTATTTATATTTGCTTCCCTCCTAGCAGTATTATTTTCAATGGTGTATGTATGATCTTCAGAAAGTCACTGTTGCACTGAGTAGCCGATTCAGAATTGTTGAAGAATATTCGTGGCATATAGAAGTTATGTAATGTTGCAGAAAATCTATTTTGAGATTTCAACGGAAATACACGTTTTGGTCTTCCCTGAGACGGTAAAAGTTTTTTTTTCAGAACGTCAGTCTGTACACCTTTACTTTTGCACGTCTGTCCGTCTGTCCGTCTGTCCGTCTGTCCGTCTGTCCGTCTGTCCGTCTGTCCGTCTGTCCGTCTGTCCGTCTGTCCGTCAGTCTGTCTGTCCGTCTTTCCGTCTGTCCGCGTGTCAGCCTCTCCGCGAGTCTGCCTGTCCGTGTGGCCACAATGCAAATTTCACAACAACCTTGCACTATTTAGAAGACGATTTTGGTGTTGTGCTCATTTTATAACGATAATGTTTTGTGTTATTATTGTTTCTGTACATATAATATTGTTTAATATTGCTTACGTACTTCAGATCACTGTTTATGCGCCGAGGTGACCTGCAACGTCGATGTTCGCCATTGTAGTAAAACGAAAAGGGCAAGGTGATCGATAACCGTAAAGGCACTGTGTATTTTAAAGAAGCGAGTCTAAAGGGAGGAGAATTTAAAGAGCTAGTCTATCTGGAGTCCACCGCGTGAGAAATATTACTTTCTTGATACTGCTTACGCAGTAAAACAAAAGTTACGTAATGCTGCGGGTAAAATACATGAATTTTCTACAGAAAAACTCTTTTTGCCGGGCGCTGGTCACAAGAAAGGATAAATTCAGTTACTAAATTTATAAAAAATCCTCTTAACACATGTTGTAGCAAGAATCCATGGTTTGTGAGTCGCTGATACCGAAAAATCGATTGACGGCAACACATCTGTCAGTCTCTTCGTCGATCTGTCTGATATGATCACCGATAGCGACTAAACCTTTCAGCCGATTTTCTCCAAAATTGATATTCCCCAATCGATCTGCTTAATATCGCAGCCCTTCATATTTGTATGTGATGTTTCAATTTTGGTGGTACTTTACAAGAACCCCGTGGACATTTTCAAAAGAATTCCACCAAATATTTTGATTAAAGTGTGTTGTTGGATAGCGTTATAGACGCTTAACAGAAATGTGCAGGTCTCATGTTCGTTAAAAACCCAAATTTTTCGAAAATTGCAAAAGTTCGAAACTTCTTCGGAGGCTTCCTACAACAAAAATATTAAAAGAGATGTTTCTCTTAAAAAAGATCAGTTCATTAAACACTGGTTTTAAAGTAAGGTCATGTACAATTTTTCGAAGAAATGAGCACTTTTCGCGTAATTTTCCGAGAAACATAAGTAATTTGTAATTATTATTTTTTGGTGTATGAGATCGCACCAACATCTAAGTCATTAGCGACCACTACTGTAGTAACTGTGAAGATGATAAGATCGGTGATGATAGGGTTGAGAGGACGAACACGAATACAACCGTGTACTAGGCGGGACTCGAACCTGCGATCCTTCAGCTCGAGATTTCTACAACACTACTGCCTTAACGACACCAGAATGAAATGTTTCAATTTATTTAAACCATTTTTCTCAATAATGGCACAATTTTTTTGATTAAATTTTGACCTCGGATGGCGTAAATGGCCCTTCTAATACTGATGCAGGTGTCATGTTTGTTGAAAATTCTGAATTTTTTTAATTGCAAAAATTAAAAAAAACATTAGCGTCTTCCTACAACTACAATAGTGAAGATAATGATTTTTCTTAATGAAATGTGTCCATCAGAAATCGGTCTAAACAAGAACATATTGAATTTTTTGAAAGTATAAGAATTTTTGTGTAATTTTTCGTCAAACATAGTCGCCCGTTTCGAATTTCCTGTGCTTCGTGAAACATGAAGTTGTGGAGATAGTTAGAGTAAGTTAGTATTTGTATATTATTTCATATTTATTTGTTTGTTTTTTACAATCGAGCTTTTGGTAAACGTTTACAAATTAAATTTTAAGAAATAATTAAAAAAACTGTGATAATCAATTCTATGTGATAATATTTTTTTGGTCCGAGTTGCCAGGAATGTATTTGTATTCTCTATGCATTGATATATTTTCTTTCAAACAATCCGCAAACCTTAATTGAAATTAGCCATATTAGGTATTCTGTTTTAAAAATACAATTTAAATGAAGTACGAAAAAAAAGTTGATCACCATATTTTTGTACGAACATGAACATTATTCAGACTTCTTTCAACAACTATTTTCTAAGCAAGTCTCTAACTTTCTTAATTTTTGTCCTCATATGTAGCAAAAAATTCAAAGAAATTGGAGCTGTTCCCATTTTCGATGAACTTCTCTTAATTTTCTGAAATTTGAAACAATAACAAAATTAACATTCCAAAAGTACAATTTTAATGATAAAAGATTTTTAGTTTCTCGCCTTAAGAAGAAACTTCATAAGAAGAAAAAGTTATGTAATAGAGCTACGGAAAATGGCGAATTTTCGGCAGAAAAAGTCTTATTGCAGGGCCCTGGTAATGAAAAAGTGTATAAATCCTATCGATAAGCTTAGAAAAAATAATTTTGACACATAGTGACGCAGGAATCTGCTTTATAGGTTATTGATACCGAAAATCGATTGACGGCAAGACATCTGTCAGTCAGTCTGTCTGGCTGGCTGGCTGCCTGTCTGTCCGTCCGTCTGTGATCAACGCGATCGCCTAAAGTATCAGGTCGATTCTTTCAAAATCGATATTCCCAAGTCGATCTAATTGAACTCAAGGCTTTGAGAGTTTCAAACGGATATTTTGATTTTTGAGGGTATTTTACATGAAGTCTCATAAACATTTTCAAAGTTTTCTAAAAAATGATCCAAAAGTTTTGATCAAACTTTTTCCTCGTATAGCACAATAAAACGCTTAAGAGAATGGCGGCAGTCTATTGTTTGTTGAAATTCCCGATTTTTTGAAAATAGCAAACGTGCAATTTCATTTGAGTGTTTTCCTACTATATTATTGAAGATAGAGATATTTTGCCTTATTAAATTCATCAAATTTTATTAAAATGTTTAATAACGAATCTTTAAAGAAGGTCATATTTTATTTTAATCGAACATTTGTATACTGTTTGTGAATTTTAGAGTGAAATTTATGCAAGTTAATTGTATTTATATTTTCTTTGTCAAAAATCGCTCCAATTTTTTCTTTAACTTTTCTCCTGTCATAAGGTAGAGGGTAAAAGCATAGAGCTAATCCTATTTACGGCTATTCCGTTTTTTTTCAAAAAATTCAAAAATGTTAACATTTCAAAACTACAAAATTTTAGATTGGGACTTTTGTTTTGAACAAAGACTGTAGTAAAAAATCAACTCTTTGAAAAGATCAGGTGCAGTTTTTTTAAAAAACAAGTGGTTTTTGCGTAATTTGCGCGTAAAATTAATGTAATTTCTCAAAAACCGAACAAATTTTTTTCATTAACGTTTCTCCTCATATGTAACAATGTACAATAAAAGTTTGCGGTACGGTAAATCGCAAAGACTTTCTCGCACTACTTAGAATTCTACTCTCTTTAGTCTGGCTTCCGTTTCGCTTATGCCGTTTTAGCTGTCATATTTTGCCGCTGTGATCTTTTGCCGCTTTGCCATAGCTGTGATATTTTCCATATTTTCGCAATTTTTCGGCTCCCTCAACTGTAACATATATTTAAGACAATTGTAGAAGTCTTAATACCCACTCCGACCCTGATGGCCGAGGATGCGAAGTGGCGTATACGGGTTCGGCACTGGTGTAAAAGTCTGTGGGTTCGAGTCACGCCTAGGATTTATTAGTCACATATCTATCAAGAATGTGTTGCTGCAGAAAACTATTGAGAATTCGAGAGACTTTATTGAAAATCATTTGAAGCAGTTCTACTAAAATGTATCTGACGTCAAATCAATTGTTGCCTTACTTGATTGAATTTGAATTGACTGATTGAAAACATTTTGCAAGTTTTCGTAATAGAATTGAATAGCTGTGCAATTAGAAATATACAAGTATGTGCGTTTGCAGCACCATTATTTTGGTTAATAAAATTGTTTCAAAAAACAATTTTCTAAATATGTAAAGTACATTTTTTTAAATAATATGAGTAGTTGACCTTACTCTTGCAAATTCTAATTTCCAGTGTTCCAGTTGCTAGCCTTCAGGAAATATCAGATTGAAATGTAACAATGGCATTCCGCACCTCGACTCTGCAGTTGGATCTTTTCAAAATTTTGTCTAATTGTTTCCATGATATACTGTATGAAACGCAGTTTTAATTGTGTTAATAGTAGCTCGAAAATAATTAGTTTTATCTCCTAATGCTCTACGGTTTGTAATGAGTATTACAAAAAAGATGACTGAGATGTGTTAATTCCAACGAAAATGCTGTTTAATAATATCACGTAACAGTTACTAAGGGCGAGGAAACATACGCTGTTTTAGTACCACTAGGTCTCTCTCATTTAGTTTTAATGACGTGTTTCGAAAAGAATGTCAATGGAATGTGAAGGAAAATTAGTGATTTTCTCATAAAATTAAGTTCCAATATTGGCCGAGAAAATCAATTTAATAGATGTCTATCAAAGTGAAAATTATTAATGGATGCCCTTGAGAATGTTTTTACAATAAAACGTTTAAAAAAGGTTTATTAAATATCTGGCTGTTGTTGGCGAAATCGAGAAATTATTAAACAGTTCTTTTTTCAGTTAAAAGCGAACGAATTAAAATTTGTATTAAAAAGGAGAGGTTCGATCATTGTGTTCATATTTTCAGATCTAATAGAATCGCTGAAGTAGCGACTTGCCAATATGTGAAGGCAAAGACTGTCAGACTGGGTCGCGCGTAAGGCAAGGGATTTCACACGCACATTCACACACATCCACTCACATTCACACAATCACATGCGTCGCATATCAATTGTCTCTTCACATCATTCTCTCCTTTAGACGACTCCTATTTTTACTTTCTCGCCTTACGAAGTTCTTTGTAAGAAGAGAATGTTATTTAATCGAGTGCAGAAGAACAGCGAATGTTCGACAGAAAAACTTATTTATATTGAAATTGGTGTTTAAGAGAACTGCTAAAGTCATGTAGACACAAGAGTGATAGTTGATTGTTTGTCACTGGCATGAACAGATGAGTAGATTGCGGTAATAATGATAAGGTGAATGATGATGGTGATGGAGTGATGTGTGAGGAATAAGGGAAACATAATAATCCCGACGAGGCGTAACAAATGTTTAATATGGTTACTTTCCCCGCGTTCCGTGAATTAGCGGAGGATCCGAAGATACGGGCAGTAGTTGTGGATGTGGATTCGGTAGCCATTACGTCCAGAACCCCCACCGTTCTCTTATCGTCATCCAATGAACAGAAAGGAAAGGCAAATCATCATTCTTTGCCTTGAAACAGAAATTGCTCAGAAACTGATTATTGTATACAGTGCCATCATCACAATTGAGTTGAGTTTGAGTAATGTATTTAGTGACTGTAGTTGTGTAGTGTGTGTAGCGTAGTTGTGCATAATGTGTTTAGTGTCAGAAGGCGCAGTTACTGTATTTTCCTACTTGTTTCAAAACTACATAATTACATTTTGAAGGTGTTTTCCCGACCTCTGGGGCCTTCATAGTTTGTATCAAGTTCCACTTCCTTAAAACGCGGAACCTTCTGGGAGTTAGCGGCTGCGGCCGCTGTGTGTAATTAAACGCGTTCGCGCACGGCGGCGCGTTTGCTGCCAGACCCGCGAACTCAAGAGCGAATTCCGCTGTCGAGCTGCGCGCTAAGATGCTGCAGCCACGCCGTATCGCGTTTCTGGAGCGCCCTACCGCCTCCTCCACAATCCGCGCACACCCTTGTAACCGACCCCCGCCCGACCCCCGTCCTACCCCGTTCGACCCCCGTCCGATCCCCCGTCCGAACCCCGTCCGACCTCCGTCCGACCCCCGTCCGACCTCCGTCCGACCCCCTCCCAACCCCCGTCCGACCCTCGACCGACCTCGTTCCGGCTCCCGTCCGGCCCCCGTCCGATCCCCGACAGACCCCAGTCCGACCCCCATCAGCCCCCATCCGGCCCCCGTCCGATCCCCGTCGAATCCTGCCTGACTAACCCTGTCTGTGCCTGTCTTTCCGCCGTCGTCCCTATCTCTTATCCTTCCCACATCCATCGTTTCCCGTTCTCCTTCCATTAGTCCCCGACCGCACCCTGTCCAACCCCATCCGTCCACCGTCCCCCATCTGACCTCAGTCATCCCCCTTTCGTGGGTATTGGCGCCTCTTGCCTCCCGCCCCTATGCGTCCAAATCTCCCTTCCCTTACACCTGTCGCCGGGAGCGGTTAAGCTGCAGGTAGCTGAGCGGACAGCTCAGATTCCATCAGAAGGGGTGGCCTAGCTGGAGGCGAAAGGGCTGTCAGGCAGAAGTGGCGGTTACGTGACAAGACAATGCACATTACTTATCATCACCTAAGTACGTTTCATTTCATGTTCGAGTATTCAGTCAGAACAGTTAAGTATGTTTTGTGAAGTTTTATTATTACATTCTTTATAGACACACTTTTATGAATATTTATAATTATACTTCTCTTCTATACGTCACTTAGTTTTTTATATCTTTGAAGATAAATAAGTATATAGATAAACACCATAATTGGCTAAGAATACTTTTCAAACGCTTAACGCCGTTAGTGCAAATAGAGAATATGGAGAAACGGTGAACCGAAACCAGGTTCCAATATCTAAACCTGTTTTTATTAAATGAAAAATTCCTAATTTTTTAATCTTTTAAATTCAATTTTCTTAATATTGTCTACCGTACTACCATTTAATAAAACAATTGTTGGAAAAGAAGCAAGATAAAGAAATTAAAGCGTCGTTGTGATTTTCCATCCGGCACATTTGTTATACATTTTTTAAACAAATAAATACGTTTCGCTCATGTTCCCTCTTAATATGGAAATGGAAGGCTATGGAAGAGGGTGGAATTTAACATGTGAGAGATCTCGCTTGGGTACGCTAGTTTTATACAATATGGTTCTACACTTTTCAACAAACTTTTTCATATAAATCCAACTTTTACACATATATAATAATATTAAACTCATATGTCATTTCTACCATCAGGAAATCGAAAAGTTGAGAAAAAGGGAATAAATGTCTTTTATGTGGCAATTGATAGCAGCTGAGAAGAGGATGGGATAAAATCAAAAATATAGCCCATACTAAAGAGAGAAAAGCTAACTTGAACGAGAAATTCTCCGTCATTATTTATCCCCAATAGTTACTTTCTTTTATAATCCGTACATTCCCACTTAGTAAAGAAAATGTACAGGAGCAGAAAATAGTGCTTTAACCTCAGAAAATCTTTCATTGTGGGAGCATGATATTGAATCAGTGGATAAATCATGTTTCTATGTGAATCATATTACTACTTTTAACATGTTGTGTAGTCAAAATCCACGTTTTGTGGGTCCTTGATTCCGAAACATTTGTGTATGGCGAATCGTATATTTCTTCCTGTCTGTCAATCCGTCTGCTTAATGTCTGTCCGTGTCAGCACTAGCTCCTAAACTGCTCAGTTTCTAAATTCTGGACCGCGATTTTCTCTTCTTCTTTTTCTTCATCTTTCTTTTGCAGTTTATACCAGAATGCCACTATAGGCAGTGTCCTTTAATATCTACCATTTTCTCTCTGAAAGTGCGTACTCTTGGAATTATTTGCACATGTATAATGAACTCACCAATAATCAAGAAGAACAATCAAGAATGCACGAAAGCTTCGTGAAAAATGATAATTTGCAAATGTGCATTCCCGCCTGATATATAGCACAATATTCAGTAGAAGCTCATCATGTAGTACCCAGACCTTTAGGATGCAAAGGAAAATTTCGAATAATGAAAAAATGCCATCCGCGTGATCTCTGCAAGTTTGTCTTCATTGAGCTTTGAATGTTACCATTGCCTTGCCTATTTATTTAAGAATCTGTAATTTTTGTAAAAAACTGACTTACTAAACAGTGGGAACATATTTTCTTCCAATACTGATTTTTTTAATAACACCACACGTCGTAGAAATCAGGTCCATCAAGTGTCAGTATCAACAGCTCACTACCATAAATCCACATATAATACATGTACGTTACTTTACAACGCATTTAAAGATGACAAACAATTGAAGTCGGTACACAAATTTAAGTTAAAAGTAAAATATTTTCTTCTGCATAACTGTTTCTAAACAATTAGAGACTATACTGATCATCAAAACAATGTTTATTTTAACGAAACAGAGATATATAATGAATTGGTTTACGTTTGTCTTGGGTAATGTTTTTAAAAATACTTAACTATTTATAGTTAAATTGATGGAAAGGGATTCTGGAACTCAAGAAAAAGTGCGCAGATGATCTTCTTCCCCATACATTTCAAACAATTTTTACAGTTTTTTGACTAAATAAATCTAAATCTAAACGGAGGAATAAACAGGAGGAAAGAAGATTAATGAAATTCATAGGAGGTTGACAGAGTAGATGTAGGGAAAAAAAATGATGCAACGGGAGAAATGGCGGCGGGGAAGAGAAGAGGGGAGCAAAAGGGCAGGGACAACGGAAGCTTCGTAATGGTCAGCAAATTGCGACACCAATTACGCAAAGGCCGGAAATTGGGACTAAATGCGCCGCCTGCACCTTGACGCCGCCCGGCGCCGGCGCGGCGGTCACGGGGTCACAGGGTCACGGGCACAAAGGCAGCAGGCCCCCGCGGCGGCGCTCTTCCCGCTGGCTGCGGGCGACAGTTCACTTCCACGCAACTCGCTGGTGCACGATACAACCAGCAGCACATCTGATGCGAGGAAAACGCGCCAGAAACAAAGCTTTTCCCTTTAGTCGTTGGAGTAGACATTGTATAACCAATGGCCGTACGTAATGATATACTGTTCCACAAATGTCAGGGGAAAGAGGTAACAACCACAGAGGCATTACAAACCACAAATTCTAAATTGTATCTCTCTTTGAAACATCGACAGAAAGTACTGCTGAATTGTCACGTTCTCCCACTATTCAAATCAAAGTTTTATTATTTATAAGTTTTACTATATTAAACATAATATTATTCATTCCAGAAATATTATTCATTATTAAACAAAATATAGCGATCTGAATAATGTAGTATAAAATATGACTAACGAATTTCTATATCTTTTCGAAATTCAGAGAAATTTTCATTTACATCAGTTGAACCGTTTAAGAGAATTAGCTCAGTATACCGATAAAACTTTTAAAAACATTTGTATAGGCTTTTATACAATTTTTTTTCTTAAGCTATCTGCAAAAATATTTTGAAATCACTCACACACATACATACACACTTAAAAGTTTTTTTATATTTAAGGTCGCACCAACTTCTAGGGCATTAGCGACCACTACTGAGTGTAACGATGTGGTAACCATGAAGACGACACGATATGATGATGACACATGGTTAAAGGCGGGACTCGAACCCACGATCCTTCGGTCCGAGATACGGCACTACTAGCGATCACGGCCATCCGGACCGGTTGAGGTTTTTTGTTGGTCATTTCTTTTTTGTTATTGAAGGTCGCGTCAACATCTAGGTCATTAGCGGCCACTATTGCATTTAACGGTATGGTAAGTATGAAGATGTCATGGAATGGTGATAATAGGGGTGAAAGGAAGAACACAATACACACCCCAGGCGGGACTCGAACCCGCGATCCTTTGGTCCGAGATCGCTATGTCACTACTGCCTTAGCAATCTCGGCCATCCGGACCGGCACTTAAAGCATTTTATTAACATAGAGAACAGAAAAGACTGATTTTTAAGTCGGCCCGAACGTTCAAGATTATTTAGGCGCTATGTCGACCTAGGTCACTTGTGCTGCGTGATGAAATCACGAGAGGGCACAGATGTTTACTCTTTTGACATGATGGGCTTTCTTATTCACCGTGCACCGTGCAACCTTTCCTTGCCCACATTCAAGAAAGAATAGAAAACAGTAATGGACGACTCTTCCGCTACCGTTTACATGAGCATAACTTGAAGTGAAGAAACTGCGAAATAATATAATTAAGAATTGGCATTTTTAGTCAAAATCGAATTTGTTTTATTGTTTTCCAATTATTCCGGTCTTTCGAAGTACCAAAAAAACCATGGAGCTATTTCATTCATTATTTTTTCTTTCTTTTTTCCTCTCTTACTTTGTTTCTTTTGACAGTTCTAGTAATTTATTAGTGATTCTAGGAAAGTGATCCTCATATTTATACTCATTGCTTCTTTTTTCTATGCTCTAACATAACAGATCACTTCGATGCATACGATTCCACAAGGTATTAGGTTAAACTCTGATTGTTCACAAGTCAGTATGCGTTTGTCACAATAGCCCACAGCAGGATTCAGTTGAAGCTATATAATTTATGACTCAACTTTTGTTGTTAACTCACTATTGCGGCAACAATAGATAGATGAGAACCTTTAATTTCAATACTTTTTATAACGTGCCGTGAAATACGATGGTTTTTATACAGATGAATTGGTTCAAGTAGAAAAATTACAACAATATGTTCTTGATGGTCTGAGTCATAAATAATCCCTCTACAGTTTTGACCTCAAAAATGTAGATAAGAGGAGTTTTTTAAATATAATTTTTGATTTCATCACAGCCTGTATATCAGCACGTCAAGACTCGAAACGCCGTTGTCGGCTCTGGAAGCCAGGAGATATATTCGTAAACAAAGAGTGCATCGTAACTCATACAGTCACATGACAGGCTAACGTTCTCACCTGACTTGCAGACTAAACATAGATGCGATCGCACACCCGAACATGATACAACACTGTCGTAATTTGTACTTGAATCCTTCAATTCAGAAAGTTGTGTTTTTCTTCGTTAGTATAAAAAAAAGTAGATTTAATTTTTGGCTAAACATAGAGGTATTCTGCAGAACTTTCGTGATATTAAAGAAGAAAATTAATATTCAAGAATCTGCTGTGTAGGACCGAAGCGTTTCTCATAAAAATTACAATACAAACATTGAACCAAATGCCGTCCACTCATAGATTTCGCAAGACCGACGGTTTGGCACGTCTGCACTGTATGCTGTCGTTTCAGAAAGTGTTGATTTTGCTGTTCCACAAGAATGACGGGTCGTTATGGTTTTTATTTTATTTTATCTTATTTTAATAAAATTTAATCTGTTGGATATGAATTACGTTTGCAATGATCAAAACGAAAATGATAAATTAATTTAATTACATAATTTATAATAACATTACAGTGTTTTACTTACGTTAGGTTCACATGAGGTCATTCAATGCTTTTGCATACCTGAAACCAAATAAGAGGAGTTAGAAACAAATTATTAATGGTATTATTTGGCAAGTTTTTGTAGTATAAAACATTTCATAAACAATATTTTTTTCTTTACTCGCATATACATTAGGATATGTGAATATCATTTTTCAATAACTTTTCAATACGACGGAAGAGAACGAGATAATGGTCAAGTCTAGTTTTACTTTCACACACACAATCACCTATGGAAAGAAACCATCACCAAGTTAATTTTGAATGTAATTTGGGTTAAAAAACAGTATCCATAAAGTGAACTGCCACACGCGCAACAGAAAATTAAAGTAATCTTAAGAAGGATTAAACCTTGCATATAGAGTTCATTAGATCAATGTATATTTTAGTAATCATTCAAAGAAGCAAACATTAAGCCATTTTCAAAACCAGAACTATAAAGTTCAAATTATGAAACGTTTCATATAAACAAAACCATAGATTTGTACGACTCTGTATGCTTAACCCGAAATAATCACACGGGCACGTTACAAGGCTACGCCATTGCCGTGATAACTTTGAATAATCCATCTCTGGTCGTTGATTATTCCTCACTAATCTGAGAGATTTTACGTAGTAACGTGATTTATATTCATTTGTATATTTTTCATAAGAATTGTTCGGCACATTTTCGAAGATACCGCACCTACTATGAGACTAAGCATATTATCCTCTTAGATAGATAGATTTATTAAAGTTCGCTTTGAGCTAATGCTCGGTGGCAAACATGATAACAATTAGAATTAGAATTACTATATAGAAGAACATTATCAACATTTAAAATTGGGTTTACTATTAGAATTAGGAGTCGATATAATAGTTTCAATTTATTTCTAGCTAACTCTAAATTCACTTCTAGTTTACATAACACTTCACTACACAACACTACACTGCACTCCCTTCCCCTCCACTACACTACACTTCACTCTTAGGTCATATTTGAAATTATATATGGCCTTATGGTTTTTATTTTGGGAAAAAGTCGAGTTCTTTCACCGGGTATATGACATTTACACATAGTGTGCCTGTTTCAAAAAAGTTCACAACCATCCTACTACCCTACGTTTTATTACGTAAAATTCCAATATCTCCACAGCACCGAACACTGCGTGTTAGAAAGGTGAAAAGTAAACCGCTACTCACGTAACGTTCAAACGTTACAGGCCGGCCCGGTTGTGTCCGGACGTGTCAAAACCAGCATATTTGAAAAGCGCCAGCAAAAAGCGCCGGGGCGACAGGGCCTCGCCCTGCAGCCCACGTGCATGAGAGCGCACTGAGGCGTTCGCCGAGAGCTGACTGACGTCAGCGGCGCGGCCTCCGCGGGGGGCGGGGCACGGGGCACAGGCAGGCGGACAAGCCGCTCGTTCACGAGTGTGGCTCGGGGGCGCGGCCGCGGAGGAGGTGAACGTGGGGATGTAAGCTGGGGCGGGGACGAAGGCAGACGCTGAGAGAACGGAGGGTGCGGAGTGGATGAGGAGTCGCCGGCACCGGAGGATGAGAGGTGGCGGGGACGAAGGCGGAGCCGATGTGGAGGGCGGTGAGGTGAAAACGTGGTAGGGGCGGGTGAAGGTGGAGGAGAGCGGCCATGTACGGGGAGGGAAATTGTTGAACGCAGAAGACGTGAGGATCTGAGAGGGCGGGGGTGGGGAAGGGGGTTGAAGAGGTGGAGGCTGAGGCGGAGACGGATGCGGGAGCGGGTGCGCGAGCGGAAGAGGGAAAGAGTTTGGCGAGCGTAGTGAACCATGTGGGAGGAGGAGGCGACAGTGGTGGTGGAACCAGGGTGATCATAGAAGGTAGAGGTGGCGCCCATACAGGCGATGGAGAGTGGGCGTTTTGTAAGAGCAGAAGTGTCGGGTTGGAGACGAGGGTGGCAGTGAACGTTGAGGGAGAGGCGAAGACGGAGATCAGGAGCCGTAGGTAGAGGTGAAACGGGGTCCCGGGCAAAATCGAAGGACAGCGGAAGTGGACGGACGTATCTTCAGCACAGATGTCGTGGGGATCGGAGTAAAGGCGAGCAAGATGCGGAGGTTGGGGGAGGGGGAGGGGGAGGGGGAGGGAGATGGAGGCGGGGAAATCTGGAGTGTGCGTGCGTTCATTGAGCGCAGAGGTTGTGCAAGTCGAGGTGCAGTAGGGGGTGGGGCAGCGGTAGAGGGGAGTGACCGGATCGGGGTGGAGGTCGGGGCGGGGAGATCGGGAGTGGGCGTGCGTTCGCTGAGCGCAGAGGACGTGCAGGTCGAGGTGCAGAAGGGGGAGAGGCAGCGGCAGAGGGGAGTGGCGGGATAGGGGTGGAGGTCGGGGCGGGGAGATCGGGAGTGGGCGTGCGTCCGCCGAACACAGAGGACGGCGTTGTCTGGGGCGGATGTGGGTGTGGGTGTGGGGGTTGGGGCGTGCATGTCATGCGGTCGGGTCTTTGAGGCGCGTGCGGGGCAGGGCAGTCGAGTCGCGCTCCACAGGGCAACGGGGGCCCGCCCTTTTTGTGCGAGCGCGCGCAACGGTTCACGGCCAGCGACAGCAAACGAGGGAGCCGGCCGCACCATGACCAACACAAGCTTTTAAAAATTGTCAATGAAATTGTGATCGAACCTCGATGAAACCATTTCAAGTTCTTCACGCTCTGAAAAATATGAACGATATTTATTTATGTAAGGTGACCTTATACTTTTGCGTCCCCCAAGGTATTCCATTTGCCATCCTTCTCTACTCGTCGCAATACTTCCTCGAGAACATCGGATGACATTACACCCCCCTCGCCGTCACACCCTGCTTTGTGATGCATTTGTCTTCAGATTCTTAGCAGCCAGTTTCGCTTGTCTTTAAGACATGTAGGCCTGGTCAGCAAGTTTGACTACATTCTTGCTCGTAAAATGGAAGGATTGATATTAATAAATAATTGGAGGTTGCGGAAAAGGTGCATGACTTAATAAATATTTAACATTCCACAAACATATAATGATAACTCACATCCGCGTAATGAGGGTGGCCAACCTATGCCCTGCAAAGATCGGCCAAGTTAAGCCATATGCGTTGTTAAGTACACGTTCACGGGGTTAACATCTACGTCATCCTCTGCTGAAACACCGTTACATTCCATTTATATGCAATGGTGATTAATTGACTATGAAAAAGTCATTGAACTACCATATACGTTTCAGGATGCACGAGCTTTAGAGGTCATTCATACAAATTGAAGTTCTTTCACCTTGAGAGAGATGGGCAACTAACTGAAAGAAAACGTACCACGGTAGTGATTTGTCGTAACAAACTGTTGTTGTTGTTGTTGTTGAGGCATTGAAATGGGGATGATATGCAATTATAGACTTGTCGAGAAATGGAGACTCCTTATCTGCCTACAGAAAGGAGCTACTAGGATTACTAAGATTTGCGTTGCATTGGGCAGGAATTGTCCGCATGTACGGGTTTTTATATGAAGGCCATTTCAAAATTTACGGTAAGACTTGAAGACGCGTGGTATTGTCCCATCACTTATTTTAATCTAATGTGACTCGGAATGATGTGTCCAATATCATAAATGGGAAGAAAACGACATTACTAAAATAATTGCAAACGGAATTATAGTAAATGACAAGTTCAGACAAAAGTATCGGAATCTGAAACAATGGGGATTGGGATCGTATTGCATTACAGAAAAATCGATGTATTTTGACGTAATATATTACCCGCAAACGAGGCTAATCGATCATATTGGCATTGGACAATCTCACATTTTAGTAAAGGACACGTGTTCATTAGAGACTCACTTTTAATATTAAGTACGAAACATCATTTTTGCAGAAAAAATGTAGCCAGTTTATAAGACGAGTCTTCTGAACACATATAATACTTCGCCAGGGAAAAAAACTAGAAGAAAATAATATATTTCTGATAAACCGTAAAAATAGTTGTAAACAAATTATTCTTACTACAAGATCCTCTTACAAAAATTGTCATACAATTACAACATCTTCTGGTCAACTCTCATCACCTGAATGGCAAATAAGGTCTTATATTTATTTTCTATATTTTCCGGAACGGAGAAGCCTATTTATTGAGGGAGCTGAACCTAGGACCTTTGGAGCATACGCTTTCGAGGTCTATTGGACATTTGGGGTTGGGCGCCTTTGTCATGGTCACAAGAGGCGACTGCACGGCGGGCTTCAGTCGAGTTGCCAGTGACCTGTTTCAATGCTCGCATTTAAGCACATCAGCCGGTATTAATTAACAGCGCATAGGCAGATTAGAGGAGACAGGCGAGTGGGTGGGCAACTTCCTGGGCCCGCAACGCCAACGGGGCTTTGTGCTCACGTCATTTATCTCATCACCCTTACTGGACACACCGGGTACGCACGAAGGGTTAAAAACTGCTCCACACTAGCTGATTGAAACCAGCTCTTGCCAATGTCAAGTCCCACTAATTATTTATAAGGGGTATCTACATTAAAGGAAAACATCAATAGAAGTTGCATTCTTCATTTACTGAATGATGCGAGCATTATGAACACTAGACTTTACGTACATCGTTAACAATTTTCGAAGCTGAGATATGTAACACTAACGAAAAGTCTTGAGTGTTAGAAAGGGGTTTCTTGGTCAGCTTTCCACTATGCGGCTCCGAGTTCGATTCCTGGTCGAGACAAGACTATAGTGTGCGTTTTCCTTGCAATGCTCCAGTGTATGTTGCTGTGCGACGATGAGAAAATTTACTTCTCAGGTTGAAAAGACCGGTATACGGTCTGAGGATGTCTACGTGCTAACCACACGTCCCCCTTTACCCATGGCCGCGAGGTACGGACGTCGCCGGTATGCCTGAGCCCGTTCACTGGCTGTCATGCTAAGTACATACCTGCATGTATTAGAAAGATATTACGGGCGAAACAACTTTGAAATATACACAAGATGAACATTTCAGTCTTTAATTACCAATAACTAAATGTTTTGATGTGAAAATATCTCACTAAGAAGAACCTACTCACATTATTTTTTGCCATTTTTGAAAATTCAGAGAAATGAACGAAAATATGATTTCTATACTTATAAGTGTACATTAAATTCGAGAAAAGAATTTAAAGAAAAAATTGGAAACATTTTGAAAAAGTCTGGTTTCTAAAAATATTGCCTTTATTTAATTACGCGAAACTTTGTCATCTTTTGAAAAAAAATGTATATGACCTAATTTAAGGCATGAGTTTGAAGAGCAGAGTTCATGAAGAAAACCATTTTATCACCAATATTATAATTTTCTGAAGCCGACAAAAAAATTTAAATTTTGCAGTTTTCAAAATTTTATGCTGTTAGAACAACAATCAGAAAGGCCTCTTTATGAAGGTACTTTACTGTACATAGAAATAGAAAAGAAAAAATGGAGTCATATTTGAGAAAATTTTCAAAATGTCCTTCAAGCTTCTTTCATAGTAGCCTCAAATATCAAAATATCCGTTTCAAATTCAAGGGGCTACGAAATTAACCAGATCGGCTGGGATATATCAATTTTAGTAAAAAGTACTACCTGCAGTGGACTTTTGTACGTACGTTGTACACTTGCGGACGGAAGGACGCACAGACAGATGAACAGACCCTTGGCGATAAACCAATTTTTGATATCGAGGACAAATAAAACGAAGATTCTGACTCTACGTGTTAGAGAAAGTAACTTGCTGCATGTAAGGACAAGAGTTATCCACTTTCAGGCCACCACAATACGAGATTTTCCATCGACAAGAAGCCGGATTTTACTGCTGCCTTAGTTCTCTGTACTGTACAAGTAGTATGGGAGAAAGAAGAATAGCTTACTTTCACACAGAAAAAGAGATCAGAATCGTATTTTTATCACTTTTCATATCAAATTTCTCCTAATTAAAAATTCACAAAATGGAATCGAAAATAACGCAATTCAAATTGCACATTTCAATCATCTACCTCCAGTAAAAAAAATACTAAAAACCAGCGTAGAGCTCGATTCATGAAGCACGCCCTGATTAAGAAACGCAAAAACGCACATGATATTGCTGAAACTTTACAAATCTCGTCGAAAATGAAGCACCTAACCGTATCCTCAGCGTGCGTTCAACGAATGGGAAATTAATTTTCCTCCGCTGGGAAGGCAACGTGCGTGGGCGAATGCACCCCCAACGCAGCGCGGTGCCTCGGCAGCTCTCGCCTCGGGGAGCGCGAGCACAGTGCACGGGGTAATTACGTCACGCTCGCGCCCAAGGGCACCGAGTTCTTTGAATCGCCCTGGTTCATCTTGCGATCATTTCTGCTCCACTGATTAGAAAATACTTCGCGTAGAATGCGTCAAACAGGCAGCGACCATTCAAAAATATTAATTTCAACTCCCTTGCCTCCTTTTTATTACGCTCCCGCCCTTCAAGTTTATGCTTTGGTGCAAAGCACCGAGCGCAAAAAAAGAATTCCATACCGTTGAGCTAATAGAAAATTAATGTAACACTTTGAAGACTTCTCACCCCGCGCTCCCTAATTTGAGGCGAAGCGAGAAATAACAAGAAAAACCTTTCGAGTTTCGCGTGGAGATCTTGAATTATGAAATGTTTTAGAATTTCTGCACGGCCCAAGAGACGAATTGAAAGTTCTACGTCCTATTAACAGTGGAGAGAAGCTGATATTGGGGGTCATATGAATAAACTGCGAAAAGAGTTATGAGAAGACACGGCCGTCGTGGACGTTTTCTGCGAAATTTGTGTTAGAGTAAGCTTCCGTCTGGATGTTCAGCTGGGATAAACACTACACGTAGCAATTTCACGAGTATTGAAAACTTTTGCAATAAATTCCTTACGCAGATTTATTAACTCATTTTATTCCAAATAGTCAAATACACCAGGAAATCAAATAAAATAAAGCAGCAGTAAAATCCGGCTATTTTTCGATAGAAAATCTCGTATTGTAGTGGCCTGAATACGAAAAAGTGGATAATTCGTGTCCTTACATGCAGCAAGTTACTTCCTCTAACACGTAGAGTCAGTATCCTCGTGTATCATGTGTCAGTATCGAGTTAGTGTCCTCGATGTCCTAAATTATAGAATATCGAATTAATCTATTTCTTCAATATGTTCTCTTCTCTAAACTTCTTTCCAGATAACTCCATTCGAGTATTAATAGACATTAAATCGTGTTTCACCCTTTACTCTTTTCTACGAATAATGTAAACTAATAAGAGTTGTACGTAGTTACAATTTCTGCATCTGCTTTTCGAAACAGAAGGTATTTGCGATATACCGCCCTCTCCAGGCATCGTCTTGGCACTGCAATTCTAATAAACACAATCAAACGAAACATTTAATCTATGAGTGCCCGTGACTTATTACTAACCAGTTTTTTGCTTGTGATTGCAGTGGGTAAACGAAAAGGGGGCCCCAAGCTTCCGAGACCATAGTTCGACTGGCTCCCCGACTGGCTCCTCGTGGCAGTGACCTGATACTCGGGTTAGGAAAGGGACTTGCCTCGACGCCTTTATCTGACTCCGGTTCTAGTCTGGATAGCTAGGACCTCAATGACTAACATGTGCAATGTGATTTCAGGTGCTGAAGTAGGACTAGGTGTAGAAATAGGAAAAAAATCTGCCCATAAGCTGCCTTCTCCCCATTTCAAGATTTTATCAAGGAATATACTAACTCTGTTAAACCATATGTAGCCGTTATCATAATTGTTATCATGTACTGTTAGTATCACTGTTATTATTATTATTATTATTATTATTATTATTATTATTATTGTTATTATTATAAATAGTAGCAGTAAAATCACTATATCAAGAAAATGATATTCTAAAAACGAAATGGTATAAATCTTGAAATGTTAAAATATTTAAAATTAAATTAAAGTAAGTCAATGTTCAACTATTTGCTGCTTATAAAGAGATATAAAGGGAGGTTCCCGAGAGGGTAAACTTCGTTCTGGCGAGATCCAGATACCAACGTGTCTACGTACTAGTGCGCCGGCGGGGGTTGCGGATAAAGGCAAAAAGCTGAGACACCCACCCTGGATAAATACCCTCTGGTAGAACAAATTGTTGACAACGCAGGGTTCCTACTTCTCCTAATGTCAACAATTACTCATATTTTCAAACATGGCATCCTTTAAATATCTACAATGGAATGAAGAAGTGGGAAAACATCCAAGCTAGAAACATCAATGTTGTTGAAAATTGCTTGGCAAGTTGGGACGTATCTTAAAAGTTTGATCAGCAAGAGTATAGAAAAAAATAGTTATGTGGGTTATTGCCGTGAAAACGTTGGATAAGTTCTACATATTCACTATAGTAATATTTAAAATCACGAAAATATTGTTTCATGCCTTAAAGTGTAGAATCTAGAAGACTAATGAAATACAGAAAGATTTACACACTCTGGAACAATACAATCACTATTCACTGTGAACTCAGAGTTCATCATCTTTCGGAAAAGGTAAGGGATTTTTATTTACCGAGATCTGTACATGTAGGCTGGAGGGAATCATCACAAAGAAATCCTACGTTCCTTAAAAACGAATGGACCTCATAATTACAACAATTTTTAGTGTGTGAAAGACCACATGTTTTAGACGATTGCTAGACATTTCGTTTACATACACTCACAAATATTTATATTTGAAAACAATATTCGAACTTAAGAAACACTCGTCATAATGTCTCTAACAACTTTGCACTCATGTTTTCGCAAAGAGGATGTGTGAAATGCTTTCAATAGATCTATAACAACTCATACAATGAACGGCCTATTAGAATTTAATGTATTAATTTTATGATTTTATTAAAATTTCGTATTTTTGTGCATGAAACTCATACGATAGTATTTTTGCTCGTATTTCAATGACTCGAACTCTGCTACTTTCGATCTCTCGTCAGTAAAGAGTTCTTTCCTACAATAAAAACACATACTTTCTTGCATTATTTATAAATTTGCCATTTTCAAAAATTCAGATTTCAGAGAATATAAGACCCACGCCATTCTTTTAAGCATCCTTTCTTCTGTCCGTGAAAAGAATTTAGAGAAAAAATGTGTTTTTTTTTAGAAAAATGTTTAAATTTTTTAATTGCCTACATTTGCGCCAAAGTACACGAAAATTACTCACATTTTTGAAAAATTGAACATGAATTTATTTAAAGACCTGTCTTTAAGGGAACAGACTTAATTAAGGGAAACTATTTATTTTCAATGAAATAGTTGTAAAGCAAAGAGGTCCAAAACAATTGTACTTTTGCAATTTTCGAACATGAGACCAGCACAACTCTCTTAAGTGTCCTTTACGCTATTCGAGGACAAAGTTTGTAAAAAATGTTTGGTTCCATTTTGGAGAAAAATTGAAAATATATTTGAGCCTTCATGTAAAGTACCCTCAAAAATCAAAATATCCATTTGAAACTCCCAAAGCCTCGAGCTCATTCAGATCGTTCGGGGAACATAATTTTGAAGAAAATCGAGTGAACGGTTTCGGCACTAGCGTTAACCACAGACAGACAGACGGAGAGAGACCTTTTGCTGTCAATCGATTTTTCGGTATCTAGAATAAATAAAATGAATATTCTGGCTACACAATGTGTTAGACGTTTTTTTCTATATTTAGCAACATTAATTTATCTACTTTTTCGTTATCAAGGTCGGTCAATAAGAGTTTTTCTGCTGAAACTTCGTAGTTTTCCTATGAATGATTATATAACTTTCTCTTCTTACGAAGTACCTTCGTAAGGACAAGAAAATAAAAATGAGAGTGCCACAGCAAAAAAAAACCTTTTCTAAAAATAATTCATGTTTACTTGTTTGTTAAAAGCTTCGAGTAAATACTTTAATAGAATTGAAATAAGTTCATCCAAGCTCGCAACTCATGACTGATCCTCAAATACGGTCTTCAAACAAACCCTGTAAACTTAAGCTTTCCTATTTCTTTTAACTTTTATATCGAGTTTGAAATGAGTTTTATTTAAAATGCAATTAGCAGAACAGACAGTAATTAATTAAAGAAGGAGTGTTCTCTTTGTATCAAAGACATGAAAACTTTTAATTCATTTATAAGGTAAATCTCAACTCGATTGCAAGAATTATTTATTTAGAAATTAACGCCATATTATTCTCAAAACGCTCTTAATTTAATTGAATTTATAGTTTCGTAGTACGTATTCGTGATTTTGAATTTCGAATAGATGTTCAATAGTTAATATCAGTTAACGTTTGTTTCCAAGCAAATCTCAACTTTCTGCCACGTTTCCTGCAGTGTCAATAGTATTTTCAACCAAATATTTATATACATTTCTCTAAAAGATTAATAACCACAAAGACCACTTTAATTTTCATTCATGTATAGAGAGGAAAAGCATTGGAAGCATAGAAGCAATGCTATGGATGTTCGTAAAACCCGTCGTTAAGATTATTTTCAGCTGTAACTTTGCAGATACATTAAGAATAATGTTTATTACGGCTGTTCCAAAGATGATGGTAGTTAAAAATTTGTTCATGTGATAAGAAGATACACGCTATTTTGCACCTTAAAATCAGGACGTCCGTACGAATGGATGAATGTAAGTGTGTGTCATGCATGGCTGTCAGATTAGAAGCTTTGCACGAAGTCTCTGTAAACATTTTCAATATGTTGTTGAAAAACACGCCATTTTTTTAAATTATTTTTTCGGAAATAGAAGAAAATGCATTATGACTATTGTATATTTACTATGTCATTAAAACATATGCAATTGTGAAAAACGCAAAGTTTTTTAGACATCAGTCGCAAAGAGAAGACCCTCGTACATTAGAAGTTGAATAACAATTCTATTTCCTAAATATTTGTTGGAAATATAACAATTAGTACGAATTTAGATATTTCAAATTGGTTTAGTAATAACAAATGACAAGGAAAATTAATTCAATGCAGTTTTGCAGTTATACATCTGTACCAATGAAAATGAACAATTCGCAATTGACGGATGTTAAGAAAGAAAATGGATAGGGCTCTCAATTCAAGTGAATTTTTTAAATGGAATAGCCATATAAATAAATTGATACCTAAATGAAATTCATCATCTTACATATCGAGGTCTACTAAGAAAAAACTTTTTGACTCTATCATACAAAGAATAACATTGTATGCTCAGAATCAACGGAATTAAGGAAAAGAGATCATTTTAGTACCGGCTGCAATTAAAATTCCCGCTAGTATTGTGACGCAGACTGGTGTCAGAAGCTCATTGGCTTTAGTCGCATACGATACGCACTAGCTCACCATGTCTTTTCATCGTAGGATTATCCCTAGGATACCAAACTTTGGGGCAACCGACCAGTTCGTCACTGAACGAGAAAAGGGTCTTGTCCAACACATTAGGGTTTGGGCCTTTCATCTTGACGTAAATACTCGGAAACTGCAAAAAACAGGTTCATTATGTAAATGAGTGAGCGAGCGTTGTCGGCGCCGTCGCCTTTTCTTCCGCCAGCTGTGAATGGGGGAGCGGCGGCGGGGGCGGGGGTGGGGCGGCGCGCCGCCGGCCGTAAGCTTTACGGGAGCTGCAATCCCAGATGAGCTTGGGCTCCCGTTATTTCCCCTCCGCTGCGAATCCGTTTTCATTCGACCTCGTGTAATCCAGTCGGGCGGACGCAAATTCTATCTCACAGGCCGAAGGGATCCGACTTGAAGGGCTTGAGAGTTGTCACATTCCTCTGGGAGTCTTAGCGGTGGAATGAAAGAAAGTTTTAAGTACGGAGGACTTGGCTGCGTGCAATCGCCACCATTTTCCACTGGAATAACGTCTGTCAGTTTAGATGGACAGGTAGTTTTGCATCGTAGTGGTTTTCATCTCAGTGCCATAGGAAAAAAAAAATCACAAACTAATTTCAGAAAGATCAATTCCGTCATAGAGAGTTATTCCGCCATAGTGAAAATTGTATTTGAATTCTTATTAAATGAATTAATTACGAAGTAAAGTTGTCGATGAAATTAGGTATGAACTTGATATTTCAGTGAATGGCAAGTAAAAACTTCATTCTCTTTCCGGAACTGCCCAAATATGGATAATATTTAAGTGAATGGCTAATTTTAATTACTACAGTAGCTAATTACTACATTGCTTTAATATACCACATTTTTCACTATAATGCATTTAATCAAATTTGTTTTGTAGCTCGTTCTACTATTGAAATCCAAATTATGAGCAAATCATTAAATGAAATCTAAACGCTGTCACTTTTCTCAAAAGCTTTTTATCATGATTAAAACCGAGTGATATGAAACACGATATGAACACGTTAATCAATTTTTAAATAGTATAGGTATCAGGGACAATTTATCATAGTTTCTGATTGCCAACATTTTGTGTGATGATTGATGGCCGATGTCATGTGATGTATCATTCCTTATTAAAAGTAATTTTTTTTGCAGTTGCTGAATGTAGTTGCCAGTGAAAGTGATTCATGGATATAATACCATTATACATTTCGTAATGTCTGTCAATAAAAAAAGAATTCTACGTATTAATAAAGTTTACATATGCATATTTTATAAAATATAGGATAAGTTATTTGAGATGAAAAACACATCATTGTCTCCTCGTTTACACGAACTAATGTTTCTGTATCATTTCTTTGGGACAGGCTTCTTTACTCTACAGCAGTTTCTTGATTTGTCTTCTCTAAATTACAAACACTTGTCAATATATGGAAACCGTTGTGCAATCAATGTGCAGATGTTATTTCTAAAGACTGGCAAAGAAAAAAAAATTTTGGATTAAAATGTCGAAAAATGAAAATTTTTGAATTCGCAGAACAGGGTTGAGTATTATAACAGTAGCACATTTCGCCATATTATTCGTTTTCTGAAGTCAAAACAATTAGATATTTATTTATTGCTAATTCCATAAGAAACACGCTAGTGTCTTTTACCCCCTGACATTACTCACCCTGTAATAATATTTTATTTAGAAACAAGATTCAAAATAATTCTGCAAATGAGTTACATGTTATTGCTCATAAAATGCTTAATAAAATAAAATAATAATTTTCTTTTGCATTTCATCTCGCCAAATCATATAGTGAAAACACTCCTGTCTGACACTTGGAAAAACCATAAGCCCAGCACAGAGCTGCAGTCGTTGCAAATATCTGCACTCTTTTTATCGGTAAGCAAGAACACAAGAAATTAATAAATATACAAATTCATGTCATTAATGCGCTTACAATCCTACCATTCCCTTTCTAACTGATATCCTAATATGTTTTTGCCTGTAGTGGCATGTCTGTGTGAATTCGAGAAGCCGTAAAAACGTAAATATAATTTATCTCCTGGAGAGAAAATATGAAAGGAATAGCAACAGCGAGTTGCGGAAATATATCATCGCATGTAGAGCTTCAAAATCGGAAACTGGAGAAATAAGAAACTATGGAACTAAATAATAGGCAAACACAAAAAGCTAAAAGTCAACGAACCTAAACTGATTTGTACTTTTTATGCACCATTTTGTACGATTGTTATTTGATGCACTTCCTAAATATAATGATCAATTCATGTAATTTAAACTATGTGTTTTAATTTATTTTTTTATCGACGATTCCTTGTAAATGGGTAAATCACTTAAATTTTGAAACAGTCTTTTAATCAAACCCAATGATGTTAATTTTACCATTATAACGTCATCGAATAAATGTTTACGTAACTACGATCTTTTATTCTACAGATTTTCTCAAGCTTTCAGAAAACCTATTTTTGTTTCTTTTTAGTGTATCACGAGGTTTCCCATCCGTTATATATAGATGAACTGAGCTTTAGTTGGAGAAGATTTATGAGCAGGCCATTGACTTCAGGCCACTCATTCAGTGAAGGTGATTTACTCGAGTGACTACCGTGAATTCTGGCAACTGAACATCAGGAAGCCCCACGAAAGGACCGTAGGAAGAGGAGTGAAGGAGAGTGCCAAACCCAAGGATTTCAATGAAGTATTAGTGGAGGAAGCTGATTCACTTCCAATAAATGTTTTCCGTCGTCCATATGTCTACGTCTACGAATGGTCATTTCTCATTATTTCTCTGAAGTCAACATACTACTCGTAATATTCTTTTTCCTAAATAACTCTATTCATCACAAATCTGACGCTCTTCCTAAAAACTGATCCAATGACCTAAAAGACAATTATAGTTATAGATATGTGGATACTAAATTAATAAATTAATTATAAAGTGTGTGTTTTATGTCAACCTGAATGTTTATTGAAAGTATCAGAACTTGACACACGATATCAATGCTGGTAGCAAGCAAGGCATTTTGCTTGAAACAATTCTTTGTAAAAATTAATAATCAATATGAATATTTTAGACGATTAGAAATTACTCAGTTATTTGGTGAAATTAACCAATACACTTTTCGAATTAGAGAAACACTACAGACTCTGATCAAAAATAAATAATTATCTTCCGAAAAATAAAATTATGGAACTTCATTGATATGAAAATATAGTTGAATGTCATACGTGTCAACAACTGAATACCCACAAACATTACATTTTCCGAGCGTTTGAATTTGATTCTTTAATTGATTACTGATTCCGGGCACGTGAACTATCAGGGTCATTAGTCCTGTAAGTGTAATGCATGTTTTTGCTCGGGAGGGGCCGTGATCATTCCATCGCTGTATGGCGAGATCCGATGGCAACCTACCGTAGGCTAGCGGGGTTTTCCCCAATCACGTATCTCCCATCAGCGGTGCACCGCCCCACCGCCGCAAGCTCTTAACTCCTGCCGGATTTTCAGGCATGTGTCGTAGTGTAGTGCGTGTTAGTGTGTGTGTGTGTGTGTGTGTGTAAGGGGTGAGGATAAGACAAGGAAGATAAAGGTGAGATCGCGCGTGGTTTGTTAGGGTACTGCTCCGGCATTCGCCTGGAGTTAATCG
Source organism: Gryllus longicercus (assembly GCA_038098605.1). NCBI lineage: Eukaryota > Metazoa > Arthropoda > Insecta > Orthoptera > Gryllidae > Gryllus > Gryllus longicercus. The sequence continues at coordinate 645,285 of JAZDUA010000462.1, forward strand.
GAGTAACCACAGAAACTACCGATCAGAGAAGCCGACCGCTAGAATTCTCCTCCAGACAGCGACTGAATTCGATCCAGCTAACAAGCTAGTGTCGAAAATCCTGCCACCGTCGGGACTCCAACCTAAGACCTTCCGGTCAGTGACATCAGTTGATGGCATGGGCCATCTCTTGCGGTCCGAACGTTTTAATACCCTTGGGTATAATCAATGCAATTCGTTGAAGAGGAATTATTTCATTGTTTAATGAGTCGAATTCAATCGCCTCACACAATCTCCCCTCCCCCCCGCATACACGAGATCTTCAATGTCATAGAGAGGCAGGCGCAAGGCAAGGCGATCTGCCAGGGCCCAGACGGCGGCCCCTGTGGCAGCGCGCCCTGGCGGTGTCGGGTGTCGGAGGTCGGGAACTGATATGGGGCCGCAATCCCGCCCACCCTGCCTGCCTCCCTCGCTCCCCCCACCCTGAGGCGGAATGACGGCCGGGCGGACGGACGGACGGACGGACAAGAGGACGGGCTGGCGCGGCGGGGGAGCTGGCTGGAAGCTGACGGACGGACGGCGTCTGCAGGCGAGCAGCTGACAGGCTGCGCAGACAGCCAGGAGGAGGAGGAGGAGGAGAGGGGGGCCGCCTGAGAATGCACATGCCAGCGCACGTCACTCGCCGCTGCAGAGCCTTCTCAGTCTCGCGCTGACAGATTATTAGTTAAGCTCTATCGAATCGTCGTCTTGAATGCCATGTTTACAAGCAGCAAAGCGCAGTTCGAACATAAAAACTGTACACGTCATTTTATCACGTACTAGCTTTCGAAAACTATTACGTATTCTAATTAAGTGCTATGGAATTAAGAAAAAAATTCGTACGTTCCTTAGAGAAGCAGATATCCTACACAACTGCTATCTTCGATCTTCGTTGGACTAAGAGGGAAGCAGTATCCTATGTTGCCCCTACACCAGCTTCCTTATTGTCACCTCTGTCACTTCAGTTGCCGGTCAACACATCGCCCCACTCACCAAGTTTCTTCTAACGCCCACACCATTCTTGCTTTCTATGAAGACCTGTGGTCTTAGATTTATTTTCAACTGACGAACCCAGACCGTCTTCCGTCTTTCTTGTAACTGAATTTTTTCAACATACTATTTCCAACGGATAACAAAATAAGGGTTTTGATCCGGCAAGTCAAACTGTACACGCACGAGCTACTTGCTCACCTGGAAAGCCCGGAGCTCGGTAAACTTCCCCTGACTTCGCTCGCGCTTCCCCTCCAAAGGTCGATAAGGGTGTACAAACGCAAGCTGTAGCAGGAGCGGGAAGCGGGAAGCCCGATTGAAATATCACGACGGTTTCTTCGTACGAAAACATGTTTACGGGATGCTCTCTATAAAACAAGCTAGGTTTGAATAATTAAACGTATAGATTGAAAATTAACGTATATATTATCTTAAATTCCAGAGATGAAAGGAGAGCTGGTTCCCCTTTAATATCGCTTCCCGCACGCATCTAAAGTTCAGCAACAGATTTGGAGTTTAATCTTCTTATGCGGCACACATTTTTTATGCTTCGATGTATCCATTTTATTTTTCTACCAATTTGTCGTTCGAAACTTTTCCCTCAATGTTTTGACTACGGGATTTTTAAACAAGTACTCAAAATTCAAATATCAGCATTTTTGATGCGTCTCTACAATAAAAGTATCGATACTTTTATATTTCCACTTGGCTCGACGAAGCTAATAGTGAACCTAATATTTTACAAGGTTTCTTAAAAAACATTCCTATTTGTGTTGCATTTTTATAAAGTACAGAAAGACGATTACACAAATGATCAGATCAGGAAAATGAAATAATATAATATAATATAATATAATATAATATAATATAATATAATATAATATAATATAATATAATATAATATAATATAATATAATATAATATAATATAATATAATATAATATAATATAATATAATATAATAATATATTGTTCTAATTTTTAATAATGAATAGAAAATTGGTAGCATGAAGGTTAGAGTGTACTTTGCATATAAAACAGACTATCCTGTAAGCCGCATTCACCCGAGGCTTCCTTCTTCCCATTAACACCGCCAGGCCCTCCCAAAGAGCGCGTCGCGAATATTTCTGCCCTTTGCGTGCCTCAATTACCGCTGCCACCTTTGAGGCCGCGCGGGGTGCATTGCAAATGGGGCGTGCGCGAGGGGCAGGGGCGTCGTCACACGGGGGCGGCCACGCACACATGCGCGACCCCGCCTAACGCACCATTACTCCCCTGCGCCGACCCCCCTCCCCCCGCCTCTTCTAACCCTCGCGCCAGTTGCAGCTGCCTCCACCCGACCGCTTCTCGCCCTTTCGTGCTAATTTTCGATGCGCTCGGAAATTGAAAGAAAACTGTGCAGTTTCAGCCCGAGAGAGAGAGAGAGAGAGAGAGAGAGAGAGAGAGAGAGAGAGAGAGAGAGAGAGAGAGAGAGAGAGAGGTGTCTATTGAATTGCACTGAATTAATGCCTTATTTTACGTGGCGAGACTCGGGCCATCAGGCCCGCTCTTCCGTCTGACCACGGAAATTTCGCTACGCTCCTTTCACCAACTAGCAGAGGAAGGTAGGAAGGGAGAGAAACAGGCGATTTTGAATTTAGCTCAGAGGCGTCATTTAGGCTTGAGGATCTTTTACATGCAAGTGAGTCTACTGACATGGGACAGCCGGCTTTACTTCCCGTCCGAAGGAAGGCGTATGAAGGATTTCGATCGGGTTTGAACCTCCCAACATGGGTACAACAGTCCGGTACGCTAACCGCTACACCAGCGCCGCCTTTGGTCAATGGTTTCGTTTTGATATCTCTAAAAAAATTAAACAGATTCGGTTTTCACTGAAAAACGCATATATTTGATTTTGTAATTTCGCTCGTTCCTATAATGGTCTTAAGTACCGACTGAAATATTGTACCCAGTACTGCTGATGTCATGCGAAAGTAAGGCTCCAAGCAAGAAAGATAGATAGATCTAATTTATTGCAGTGTTATACGAGACTATTTTATGTATTTTTCTTGAAAAGTGCGCATGCTGCATTTTGTCATTTTCGTTGGTTTCATTCGGAACCATTTTTGTTCCTGCAGGCCACTAGTTATATCTCGTTCTTTACCATGATATCTTGAGCGTATCAATAATTTTAAATTACTATGGAATATTACTCGTATCATTGTTCACAGTATTAGGCAATATAGCGCCAAAAATGGACGTAATTACAATGGCGTAGTCTACTGGACGACGCGTGTTGACGTTCACCGGTAATAAGCACGCACACAAAGTTACGTGTATTTCACCATCTAGTCACACAATGAAAGTACCTAGAGTTTTAGAAACGGGAGTGAGGGGAAGGGGGTGGTGGAAACTTGCGGCACTAAAATCGTCGTCAGACGCAACTGACGCCTTTGCAATCTAGGGTTAAGGTGGAACCGATTGAAGTCAAATCGGAATGTCAGAGGCTGTAAACTTAGGATTTGACGTTTCAACTCAACTTTAAAATATTGGTATTGCGATGAGTTATCATTGGCGTTTATAATGAAATAATTATATGAGCCGTCATTGCCAACAATTTTGTTAATTATAATAGCAGCTTTCGATGGTTTAGCCATCATCAGCAGTCGTATTGTGGTTTCATTGACTATAGTCGTTTTGTGGCTTTCATGCAGCAAAAAACTGATGATGATGGCTAAGCCATCGAAAGCTGTTATTGTAATAAACAATATTGTTGGCAATGACGACTCATATCACTTCTTCAACTAAGAACCCAGCAATTCAGAACGAACGGACTTGTGAAACACCGTATCGCATAGCCAGTGAGCTCTTCACATTAACGTGGGCTGCGGAGCAATGTTGCTAGTGATTGAGAAAGCTACGTGCGCGCGTTCCTGCGGCTGTTCCAGAGACCCGCCCCCTTCAGCGCCCTCAGCGAAGGAGATGGACACGAGTCCTCAGCACCCCCTCCCCCCACCTCAGGCCAGAGCGCTCGCTGCCTCCCTCAGCTGCCAATTCCCCTTCCCGCTCACCATCAACTACAAGGAAAGGAGTCGCCTTCGTTGAAGAGTAATCCGGGAGAGGTGGCTTGGGCCTCATCTGATGCCATTGCAGTGCCTCTGGCCGGCTGGTCCAAAGATCGAGTCGCGACGGTGTGGCAGGATTTACGATGTAAGCTACATAGGCCGAAATCAGTCGCTGTCTGAAGGAGAATTCTAGCGGCCGGCTGCTCTGATTGGTAGTCCTCCGATGAGCACCAGGTAAATGCCGATGCATTACCTCTGACCTGCAGGCTGCCTTGCGACACTAGAAGCGTCGTCAGACGCAACTGTCGCGTCTAACGCGACAAACGGACGCGACAAACAGACCACGGACCGCGCGCGTTCTTTCCTTTCTCTTCCATGTCCTACCCTCACCATTTACGTACACATTCACACACACACACACACATGTATGTTACTATACTACCTCGCATACCTGAAGACCATACGAGAGCTGATAGCTCTACCAGCCTGGAGAGGTGCCCCGCTTGTTGGAGATACGTGGTTGAGAACATACCGCTAGTCGACAGTCGGTTGTAGGAATGTGACATCACTGTCGATATTTTCAAAACATAGATGTTTTAGTTGAAACATTCATGTTTTAAACATCGAAGAATCAACGCCGATGTTTTTTTAACATCGATGTTTTTTGGGCGATGTTTTTTCTTTGCTGATGTTTTGTTCCTGAATGAAAAATTCCCATTTTTGGCAGGTTATACTGCAATCAATTACAATAAGTACTCTGTACTTGCACCGTGTAAGCAGTAAGAGAGAACGTAAAATATGAAACGCGATGTTTACTCCCCTGCAAGGATGCTTGTTAAAACTGACCGTGGATCACATATTTCACTACGGAATGTCTTCGTATGACGCTTACGATCTTTGCGCCACTGAAGAGCCCCTTTCAGTGCATGGAGTCCCCACCCTCGTCCCTGCGCCCCGCCCCCCGCCCCGTGCGGAGCTTTCCGGTTGGGGGCGCCGAGATCGAACCGTCGGACGCGCAAACGAAGTTCGCCGCGGCGCCGGCTGCACGGACGCTAACGATCAGACGTGAGGGGACGGCGGTGGCGGCGGCGGCAGAGGAGGAGGGGGAAGTCTCGACGAGATCTCGAGAGGTGAACGTGGTGAACGAAGAAATGGAGAAGGCGGTGACGGTGACGGCGGACAATGAGGATAATGGCACTGTGGAGAGGGGTGAGGAAGGGGAGGAGGAGGAGTATTAAGAGGATGTGACAAAGAGGACGACGAAGAATCGACGACGAGATCCCAGCGATGAGCGTGGCGAACGAAGAAACCGATACGGTGGGGGAGCAAAGGGCCGCGAGAAAGGGTTCAAAGTGGGTCATGAAGTGCAACTAAGCAAGGACAGACGGGGCTAGGTAAACCGAGACAAAGTGGAGCGGGGTGATGCTGTTCCAGGCAGGACAAGGGGGGACGAGCGGGCGTTAGGTGAAGTGGGGCCAAGCAGAGAAGGGCGTGGGGAGCGATGCGGGGCGATGCGGGGCGAAGCGAGGTGGGGGGTTGCGAGGCGGGGGGTGGCGAGGCGGGCCAGAACAAGGACGGATGGTACAATGACAACCGACGGAGTGGAGCAGGAACGACATTGCGGAAGGAGGGGGGATAGCATGGAGCCTTTTGGGGAAGGCGGTGATTTGCAGGGCGTGGAGGGGCCTAGATAGCATGTAAATAAATGTAAATTCATGTTACATGACAGAAGTCATTAATTTATTGTCTTGTGTAATATGTGTGATGACTATTTGTAACCCTGGCAAAGCCATGGTATTGCAGAGCATTTTATAATGCAGTACAAGAAGAGAGGAAAATGGCATGTTTCCGTCAGGATAAACTTAAAAACATGTAGCCACTCACGCATTCAATACGATAATAATCAAATTCCCCTAGTATTTGAAAATCTCTCATTTTAATTGGAACCCAGATTTATATTGAGCAGTTCAATGGAATAAATTACAAAACATTATTACACTTGATTAAGTGGTTTTATTCAAGCTTTATTTGTGATGTTACTGAATACATGGTTGACACCTCTTTGAAGAAATATTACTAAAGAATCAGCCACGAGATAATTGTACTCCCAATTAAAACAACTTATGCACTTGATTGAGATTATGTTAAATTAAGATGTACTTATTTGCTCAAATGCACACTCTCTTTGAAGATGACAGTGAAACAATGTTAGGATTACGTTGATATTAGTAAAATTTGAAAACACATCTACCCACTAGCAAACAGAATCTATTACTTTTTATCATGATTATTTTTCTAACAGACTGTGAAGTAGAGAGATGGCTCCTAGTGAACCCTTTCTGTGGAACTTGTGCTCTTCAAAATCCTTCAAACTTTCACTGAAACAACATTACTAACGAGACCAAGCGTCATAATGAAGAGATGCCACTCTCTTTATGTCTCCAGAATAAAATACAGTGGGATTTGTCAACTAGGTTGAGACAACCAAATAACAAATATTGAAAACTTCTGTTGGAAGTAGTTTACGTACAAATATTTTTTTACTGTTCAAGGTTAACAATAACAATCTTATTTCATTCTTAAATTAATCTAAAGTAAATGCTCAATTTGTCATGTTTCTTTGGTTTTCAACGCCTTCAAGGTCTTACACAATATTTGAGTTACAAGATATTATCAAGACAAATTACCATGTACTAATCAAATCATTACTACAAATAAAACTGCGACATTTTTTAATGATGGCAATAAATTCGTAGATTGCTTTCTTCAATTCCCTAAGAGATAATCAACGTTCTAGCGTTCAGAAAAAAAGAAGTTCTTCAAACATTGTAGTGTGTACTGTAAAACGTGCAACGAAATGTATAACACTACGATATCTTAGTTGTATAGATACAAAATAGAAACAGGTTGTATTTAATTTTTCCTTCCCAAGAAAAGGAGTCAACGTATGATATTTTATTTCTTATTTCATCGCAAACATTGTCTTCATTCTTCATCAGCATCTAAGCACTTTTATAAGCGTCAAATCTAAAGTGATTGGAAACAACTATTATTCAAGGATTAATAACTACCACAATAAGAGTGCAAATGCAAATTATTGATAACTTGTAATATGAACATTTTTGCAAGCATGCAGGCAAGAGAAGTACTCTACTTTTTACCAACGTGAACAACTTTAGGGGATAAATCGAAATGTCCTAAACATTCGTGTGATTTGCTTAATCTTATATAGAGCTTGAATGGTAGCGAACTATTTATGAACTAAATAATTTTTATAGCCATTTTTACTTCCTTCAGCTTTTAGTTGCATATTTAGTTAATTTTTCATGACTATCACGCCTGCTTCATATAAGCGCCCGGAAGCACGAAATAATCAATCATCTCAATTTGTAATTTCTCTTCCGGTCCGAAAAAGTGTGTGGCTGTTGTCTTGTGCCCCGAGATTCGAGGCAAGGTGCAGTGTGGCAGAGTGCTGTGGCGGAGGGCGGCGAAGGAGGGGGCGTGGGGGGCGTGGGGGGCGTGGGGGGCGTGGGGGGCGTGGGGGGGCGACGCCGAGTGGCCCTCGCGGTGGAGTCGCCTCGAACAGCGTGGCTCGCACTCCGGCTGCGCTCTCGACGCCGTCGCCGCTCTCGACGCTCTCTCGCCCCGCCCTCGGCGCTCTCTCGCCCCCGCTCCTCCCCCCCCCACCCCGCTCCGCGGCTGCCCGGGCACCGCCGCGCGGCGCCGCCTCCGTCTTTCCCCGGCTGGCGGTCCGTCGCAGCGGCGGCCAACTCGAGTACTTTCGCGTGGCCTACGCCAATTTGTTCCTGCGGAGAGCGTCTGGGGATTGACCAGACTGATTAATTGATTATTCCGTGTTCCCGGGTCTTCAATTTCTATGAGCATTAGTCCCGTTAGTGTAGGGAGTATTTGATCCTGAGAGGGTGGTGTTCCTTGACCGCTGATTGACCGTTCCTTGACCGCTGATCTGAAGCTTTTTAAGCGCCTTTTTAAGCGCAGGAAATCATTAATTAATTAAAGTTATTTAAAAACAGTAAAAATTAACATTAAAGAATAATGTAGAGACATTATTTTAAAAAAATATAAATTGTTTTACTTCGTACACAAATTAGGTTGTGTATACATCATCCTTGTGTATACATCATCCTTGTGTATACATCATACAAAATCCGTATTTTCAAAGAAAGTATAGCCGGTCCAGATGGCCAAGATCGTTAAGGCAATATTGCCGTTGCGATCTCGGACCGAAGGATCGCGGGTTTGAGTCCCACCTCGGGCATGGTTGTATTTGTGTTCATCCTTTCACTCCCCATATCATCACCGTATCACGTCATCTTCAGTTACCATACCGTTAAATGCAATAGTGGTCGCTAATGACCTAGATGTTATTGCGACCTTAAATAACAAAAAAAAGAAAGAAAGAAAGTATGAAAAGAAAAAAGAAAGAAATAATATAATCTTATTTAAATAACCAATTTTTGAAAACGGAATTCGTAAGGAAAAGTATAACATTAATTAATATTTATTAAGTTAAATATTGTACATTTATAATGCTCTTATGCAATTTTTGAGTTCACCGAAAATAAGTATTAAAATTACAGAGTTCACTGATAGAATTCTTAATTACAAGACTTTATCAAAAATAACAGTTGTGCATTTTATTAGCGTTCTTTACTCTATTCGAGAAAAAAAATTAAAGAGAAAATTTTGAAAAAGTAAAAGTAAAAATAACTAGCAATTAACTCAGAGGAACGTATGAAATATAAGGTATCGATTTCGTCAATACAATTTACATTTCTAATTCTCAATAAACGTAGGAATAGTAATTTCTTAAAATAAATAAAAATGTGTAATAAAACAAAAAGTATGCGTCAAACAACCAAATACGTTTTCTTTTAAAAATTCTTCATTTCGTGCACGTTAAGAAATTCAATTCGTAAGTAATATTCTGCCTCGTTTCTATCTCTCCTCCGAGCTGCACATTTCTCTGGCAAACCTTCATCATCAGAAGCTCTTGCACAGATTTCCTCGTTGCGGAAGGGCAGTTTGCCGACTAAACAGAAGCCTCCCAGGAGACTCGAGTAACAAAGAGTCTCATAAGAAGGGGAATATGAAGCAGCGTGAGCCCAGCGAAGGGCGACCACAATGGAGTTGGGCCAATCACGAGAAGGTTCCGGACCGAAATGAGTTCTTTGCCTCAGCGGAAGCACGAGCCAACGATACGCCGTGGCGTCCAGTCATGTGCTCTCCTTTCTCTACAGCCCGGGACGATAATCGGCTGGGAATCTCGCGAGGTTGCATTGCATGCTTTTTCTGATTGCGATCGGGAGAGATGTTGGCGAGAGGAGGTCCGGGAGGGGGCAAGAATGATGTGAAGATGACAGAGTTTGTGTATGTGAAATATGCTGACGAGATGTACAGCAGAAAAAAAATTAAAAAGTTTCTGAGTTTTTACTAAACGCAATTTTTTAATTAAGATCTTTGGTAATTAATACAATTAGGTATTTGTTAGACTCTAGACAATGTGCGTGATTTGCAAAGTTCATTCAATTTTACGCTTCATTTCAAAGGTTTTTGGAAGATGACTGTTTCGATTACGCTTCACACAAGTTACCAATGTACGTATAGGCAATTCATTTTGAAGAACCACAAATTAACAACGTGTTTTTTCAAGCAATGTATATTATTTTAAGCCATTCAACTGCTTTCTCATGATCACTTCTGACGTGTTCAGTTTATTAGCTTCTTTCAGTCATTCGTTCATTAATGTCTGTCTTCATCGATTAGGTTTTACAAAGGATTTCAAAAGAATTAAAAGAGTTATTTAATGTACATTTTCTACAAAAAATATTTTACTATGTATACAATCTCCTTCGTGGGTTAAGCAGTGAAGTCTTGGTTGCTGTGGATAAGCCGAGAGAGATTCGCCCCGGCTCACCGGCGTTATTTTTCTTCCGGAAACAGCGCGCCCAGCGATTTACCTGGCGTGGTGTATCCAATTGGCGGTCTTGAGTTACAGACCCTTTAGAGAAAAGAGAAACAAGGAGAGAACAGATTTACAAAGCAGGGGTGGGTGCACTTGTGTTCATTGGCCGTTTACCGCCGCCACTACGTTATAATCAGAAAGCAGCTTTATTATACGAATATCAATAATTTGTTAGAGATCGTTTTGAATATGAATAGTGTTATTACAAAACTTTCTTATTCTTATATTTCTAACATCCCTAAAATTTCTAAGCATACAAAATTATTTCCATTTTATAGTCTGAAAAGACCCAGTTAGTATTGAAAAAAGTAAAATTTTGTCTTCATAAATAATTATAAAAAAACCGATATTTTAGTTTCTTGGAATGAGATCTTGTTTAGTATGGTATTTGATAAACGTAGAAAGTTGCAATGGAAAGGATGCTATTAGCGTGGCTAAAACTACGGATTTCAGTATTTAAATAGGCATTGTTTAAACCACAAATACGTCACTTTGGTTCAAAAAGAATTTTCAAATGAATTTTTTAGAAGATTTAGTTGATATCTGTTTATTATGACTATTAGTGTTCTCATGAATTAAAACATAATTCTCACTAATTAATGCTTTTCATTGCGATTCGAATCCGTAACTGCATTTTAGTTATTATTGGTACTAAAATTATACCTTCATAATTTATTAACATTAGTAATTGCTAATGATACACTACTACTGTTTTGTTGGTTTTGCATTGCATTTATGCAATGGTATATGAATAGCCTATCATCCGTTATGTAGTGAATGGGAAAATCCACAACTCATAATCAAATCTATAACTCTCAAACGTAGTTGCTATTATCCTCTCGCATCTTTACATCACGTCCTTTTTATTAACATATGTTTGTAAGTGCCGTCACAACTCGCGAGTACATCTCTAACAATTCACGGGCGGCGAAGTGCGCAGAAAAAAAAATTTTCCGACCCCTAACACCAAGTCTGTTTCGGAACGCAATTCGGTGAGAGAATAAGAAACGGACAGCCTGGAGAGAGAGGCAATCTGGGTCGTGGGAGGGGGAGAGGAGGGGGAGGGATAGTGCGGCGGGGGGTGAAGGAAGCGCGAAGGAGGTGGCTAAGCCGAAGGGCAGAGGCGGGGGAGGTGGGGGTGAGGGGACTCTAGGAAACACTAATTTTAATAAATTAAATATATATATATATATATATATATATATATAATTTTTTTAAATGTCGGAGTTAAGGAAACACTCATCGAATCCTTTCTGCATTTTCTTAAGCTCCAGCTCCTTACCATTGCCATATTTTGTATTGATTATGCACTTTCAAGATATTTGAAACTTTTAAATGGTTTTCTTTAACTGTCAACTGCCGCCACATTAAGGATCATTCTATAATTTTGAACATCACAAACAGGAAAGGCGAAGCTCATTTTGTGGCTCTTTGCAAAATTAACCTTTAGTCTCTTTCTTTATTAAAACTCTTACATCTAATTGAACCATGTTCCTGGCCAATGATATCCTCGTGTTCTCCACTGAGAATTCCTACGTTTTTTAGAAACCATCTGAGCCTGTTCCTACTGTGAGCAGTAAATTAGCTTCATCTCCTTCCAAACGCCGCGTACAGTCATTCTGTTTATTTGACGTAAATAAAAATCTTTGAAATCTTTGAGCCTCCTCCCGGCCTCCACCGAGGGAGGCAGGTGAACTGAGCGGCAACAACCTCCCCCCAGCCCCCTCCCCCCTCTCACCCCCTCTCCCGCCCGCCCCGGCCCCTCTCGCACCAGCGCCGCTGACGTCAGCACCTCCCTTCCGGTCCGATGCACGCCATCAAACGGCCACACACTGACCACACAACACACGCACGCACGCACACACACACACACTCTTTCTCTGTAGGGGGCCTCCATTGAGCGCCATCCGGAACAAAAGCCTTCAACGTCACGCTCTCGATCGCCGCGCTTGTTTTTACTGCGACTCTTTCAGATTGCTGCCTTTCTGCCTTTCTCCGGCTTCGAGCGCGGCGCTCGCCAGCGATCTCCACACAGGCAGGGCATACGAATGGCCACGACATCGTAACGGAAATGGCTTTCGGACGGATGTTTAGAGGTATTTAAACAGTTATGACTGCTCGAGTCAATAAAAAACAAAATCATTGTCAAATGACATAAAGAAGGCTTTTCACTCGTAGATGAGTTTGCGAAAATCTGTATGTCGATTTAAATTAACAAAAGAACTTTCTGGAATTTCATTTTGCCTAACACTTCAACCTCAAAGTTCGGCAGTAAGGTACAAAAATATTTCTACGGATATTTCAATTTCAGGTGTGCAACTCACGTAATTGTCTAAATGTAGGGTTCCATCTAGAGCTCGAACACCAAATTTTTAATACGTGCAATGTGTCTTACACTTCTGCTGGTACGCTAAATGATCCCGATCAAGGAATGTTTTTATATTCCATTCTGCTTATCGTTATTGTCGCACATGTTCAGTGACTAGTATTAACATACAACAGTCATTTTAAAATAAATATACAAAGACGGAGTGTAAAGATATTCACAGAATATACTATTTTCTCTTGTTACCAAATGTTGGTAGTCAGGTTAAACAGTTAGTTACTTCTAAATACATTCACTGTATTCAATCGCTGAGTTTATCGTTTGTTGTTTATTGAGTATATTATTGTTTCATTCATTGACTTACTATAACGCCTTCAACAGTACGAAGCATTTTACTTTGGGATATGGCTAAGTATAAGATATTTCACAAGAATTATCTTGATCTCTCCCTGACATGCACACTCAACCTCTAATAGGAGTCACACAATCGTGCTCATTATTTTAAAGCATAATAACTCTTTTGAATGGAAATACAATGTCTGCTTGCGCTAGAATGAATACAACTACATCTCATTGAATATTTATTCAAATTTATATACCTTAAGTGCCTGACATTGTTAAGTGCCTGAAATCATTTATCACGATCGCCTGTTGGAAAGGAAAAATAAATGATATCATAGTGTACAATTAAAATAATAGTATTTTCATCTCCATTAGTGCCCAGATTCTTCCAATCACTCCCATTCCCAACCTGGCTCGACTGATTCCAAACGAACCCTCTTCTCTACACTGAGACCGCCCGCCTTTCCTAAACGTATTGCGGGTTGCATTCAACATGAAAATCGGTCTGAATTATCACTGAGCACTCTAGTCGATCATAAGAGTGATATGAAAATGCACTATGTTGAAATATAATCTGAATTGAAATTTATAAAATTGGTTGAGACGTTTAGATGCGGTGAGCCGTCAAATATATTTAATTACAACGTGATTTATTTAAGTATTTTGTGTTTTAATATTGATTTCAATGTATTAATTTTATCTGTGTATTAGTGTGTAATCAATTTGTAATTAATATCAGTAAGAGAATCTGCTGCAGGAGCAACAAGCAGGAGGAGCAGTGGAAGTAGCGCTGGAGCAACAGTAGCAGAAGTAGAAGCAGCGGCAGCAGCAGCAGCAGTGGGAGCAGAAGTAGGAGTAGTAACAGTGGTAATGTAAATGTAATAGTGTGTTTTAATTAAAAAGCAAAACAATACACGATAATGTATCTGTGTGTAAGGGAAATTTTCAGTTGTGTACACCGCTTCAAATTCATCACTGAAGATACAACTTATAACTGAAGTTCAAAATCCCCTACATGGTATGTAGTAGTCATACGAATACGTAGAGTATGAGGCTGAACGAGATGAGATTAGTGTTGACAAGTACAAATATGTATTCACCGTCAAATCAGTGAGATGTAGATCGTTTGCTTAATTTGGAAAACTGTAATCGTATGAAGAGTTGGAATTGCCAGAAAGTGATATTAACCACATCATTTTGACATTCTGCCGATATCTAAGAATACACGAATACCAGTTCGCATAGTAAACCAACACTACGAAAAGCCTATTTGTGCTTGTTTGTGGGAACAAAATTGTGATTTCAGTAGGCTATCTGAACAGAATAAGACAAACTCTTGTGATCTTTTGCAATGTGAACTAGTGCTGCGCAGCAAGACGTAGCAGAAGTGAATAAAGTAAATGAAATAAAATTTAAGATTAGAATTAGATACAACTGAATACGATAGGATATAATAAGAAGGAATTTATTAGCTGTTAGTATATTTTTGGGGTGTACATATATATATATATATATATATATATATATATATATATATATATATATATATATTGTGACATACCTGGTGGTGCCGGGTATTTTCACTGCAATATAACACTAAGAGAGGGTATCTTTTACGTGAATGGGTCCCTGGATAAGTTGGTGCAACGTTGGGGTGGTTAATCATAAATTGAAATACAATTATAAACAAGATTTATTTTAAATCAAATTTGTTATTTACATAATCAGACAACGTTTTTACACTCTGCCTTGGTACCAAGATTAAGAGTGAAATGCATTTCTCATACCTTCGGGGCCCAGATCGAATACCTATGAAGTTCGTAGAACCGCTCGTGCCGACAGGATTGTCGACCTCTGCTACTGCTGCGGGCCGTCAGCGGCGGATGGCGTGGTAATCACCCACGGCTGATGCTCCAGCAATTCTTCCCCGATCAGGATCTTGACACCTCGGCTTCGCACCTTCCTCGAATCACTGTCCGTTAGTGGGTTTAATTACACAACCCGCGCCTACTCTGTATACTGGTTACAGTTCTGTACCGCGCAATTTCAAGAATGTTTCCACCGCGCCAACTAATAAGAACAACATCAATTATTCTACCAACACTAATCTTTCACTATACTGACACTTCTAATGCTCTATTTACACGTCAATTACTTTGCGGTTTCTAATAGCACATAAAATACGTCGCAATGTTATATGCGTCCATACACCGGCGAAGAACTCTCGCCGCACGTCCGCACTCGTCGCCGCTCTGCTAACGTCTCTCTGGTCAGCGCTCTGCCAACGGCTCTCGTCCGCGATTCTCGTAACGAACTTTTGCACGTGCGCGCCGCCCAGTTCCAACCGAAATTCACACGCTGGTCTCCCCGACGGTGGCACCGTCGGCGGTGGCCGCGGTCGCTCGCCGGCCCCGGCGAGCCGCGCTCGGCGCGCTCACCGCGCGGCCCAAACTAGCGATTAATTTCTTACACTAATGATTTAATTAGTGTAATAAAACACATATTCTGGGTTTCAATATATATATATATATATATATATGTGTGTGTGTGTGTGTGCGCGCGTTTGTGTGCGTGTGTGTGTACGTACTTGTGCGTGGTGCGTGCGTGTTTGGGTGTGTGCACAGAGAGTCTGAGTTTCACATGTGTACGCGTGAAATGGAGGCTTTCTTGCTATGCTGGGGTATACACGGTTCTATGTAATACATTATATTT
The DNA here is from genome assembly GCA_038098605.1 of Gryllus longicercus. NCBI lineage: Eukaryota > Metazoa > Arthropoda > Insecta > Orthoptera > Gryllidae > Gryllus > Gryllus longicercus. Next base: position 660,702 of record JAZDUA010000462.1, read on the forward strand.
ACTATTACTTCATTTTTCGTTTTCATTGTATTTATTATGAAATATTTAAGGTCACTTCATTTTCTTTTGTAAAGTGTAATTAATTGGCTACCACCTGGCAAAGACGCCAATTGTGGCCATAATAAATATATTATTATAATGAATCAACTGCATGCAGTAGATGATTGGGCTGTGTGGGTGACGCCGCGTCGCAGGCTGAGGTGCCGACATTTCGACCGACATATCGAAGTCTTCAAGGCTGTAGTGCGCTAGGATGTTGTGCGCTTCGGGTTATGTAGTAGGTGAGCCAGGCTGTGATTGTCTTAGGTGACCGGCCAATGAGGCGGGGCCAGGTCACGTTGTGGTAGGCTGAGGCGTCGGCTAAGACCGTGATATGTGGGTCGAAACGTCGGCACCGCAGCCTGCGACGCGTCGTCACCCGAACAGCCCAGATCATGGGTCTGGCAACTGAAGCCTACGACATCCACCATACAGTAGATGTTTGAAAGGACGCGACATTGAAGTGTTTAAAGTCACCACAACAGCGAAGAGATAAATAACGACAAGTCAGCGTAAAAAACCTTCTTAATATCACAAATGCTTGAAAATTGGTTATATCCTAAAGTAGAGGTGAAGACATGACTTATCGGAAAAATGAAAATGAAAACTTTAGAAAAGTTCACAACATGACATGAAAACGAAATTTATTTCCACACTGCAACAAATCAGATATCTCCGTAACTTCCACGGGAAAGAGGGCAAGTGAAATGGTTTTGCACTCCCCTTTCATTTTTCATTTTTTGATCATTTAGTATAATTCAACGTTCGTAGAAACATGAGGGTTTTGATTTTTGAAGAAATCGTTGATAAATCTAGAGTACGTGAGACTGAAAATGTTATTCTTGAAAATTTATTTTTCAAACACTTCATCTATTCAACAAATTGAATTATTTAAAATTATTATGAGTTTTAAACTTGTTTTTCTAGAATATTTTTTAGACAATTTTAGGGTAGGTCTTTCATGTTAAGCTTTGAACCCTGTAGTGCCCTGCAATTTAGACGCAAGAAACGAATTGTTATAAGAGTATATATTTGTAACTGATTATATATAATTAATATATAAATAATGTATTATAATAAATAATATATAATGATGTGAAGTAAATATTTTTTTAAAAACATGAGCATGTATTTCATTACAGAATGCATTCTATTGTATTCGTACTGCAAAGTTTGTCTAATCGAATTAAACATTAAAGTTGAGCGTCCTTTCTCATATGAAATGAACGATATCTTCTTGACAAATTATTAAGATTTTAACTTGCAATCTTAAGGTTTTGTGTTTTACACTCAAAAGCTTAAAGTATTTGCTCGGAAGGTACCATGCTTGAATTACTAGAAGTACATTTTCCACCATTTTCCTTTTACCATTGTCTTCATTTGTAACAATAAGTAAAATATGATGAAACTAAAAATTTAATACCACGAACCCTGACTATATTTCCGAGATACCGTTCAACACCTGTAATGCTGCTTTCTGTCCACTGGATATGACACGTATGACATGAATGACCTGGCGTCATTATGTGTGACAGGCAACATTGTAAGCTCGGTGTTAGAGCTCAGTGTATGTGTTCACATTTTCTGTATTTCCACTCTTTTCACTTTCTCACTCTGACTTCTTAAGAGGAGAAAGTAAAAAACTTTTAATACTACAGTCTATATAAACATAAATATACATTTTTATCACCGCGCGTATATAGAGGATCATCAGAGTGATACGAAAATATATTAATGGAGGATATTATCATTAGAATTACCACGAGTCCTTAGGAAATTTTCGATAAATCCCAGTCTCGCGAAAGGAAAAGGGGATTTATCTGAGAATTACACCTACATATTCATGAACTACACAACCTCACAAGCCTGGAGACCAGTCGGGAGCTTAGAGCTTGCCCCGTCAGCAGCGGTGCCCCTCTGGTGCGAGATGTCTGCTATAGGAGGAATCCCGCACGCCGATGGAGGTCGGCAGGCAGTGGAATAAGATCACAGCCACGTCTTACAATGAAAACATGCACTGCACTTACGGGAATATGACGCAGTTACTAGTGAGAAATTAGCAGTTGACGCGTCCGGAATCACTAATCAACCAATCAATCAAACGTTGCAAGATTTTGCCTCAAAGAAAATCTACTCTAAAAAATTATCTATAAAAAAGGTTTTTTTAATTTTTTTGAAAAAGTGAGAGAGGTGTGAACCCAATGCTCATATGAGATTACCTAAAAGAATGCCAGAGGTCTCATTTACGCGAATTCTGAATTTTCGAAAATTGCGCTTTTAGAAATAACGCGAGAGAGTATGGGCATTTGCAGTACAACTGTTAGTTTCTCGACATACTTCGTAAGAAGCGAAAGTTTTGAATCGTACACGAGAAAACGCTGGATTTTCCACAGAAAACTTCTTAGGGCCAGGGCCTTGTAACGAAATAGAGGATAATGTATTTCTGATATGTTGTAAATGAATTCCTCTAACAAACTGAGTTATCAGAATCCATGCTTCGAGGCCCCTTGATAACTAAAAATTTATTGAAGGCAAAACGTCGGTATGTTCATCTTCCTATGTGCCTGCTCATCTGTCTGTCGGCTGGTTTGTCCAAAACTGTAAAATTTATATTATGTTTCGGCGTCTTCTTTCAATTACAAAATTGCAGACAGCGATTTTCTCTTAATAAAATCCCTTACGCAAAACTACTCATAATTTCTAAATGATCTTATGATCTACATGATCTTATTTTATGATCTGTCTTTGCACAGAAGATTTTATTAAGATAAAATCTCTATCTTCAATATTGTAGTTGAAGGAAGACGCAAAAAAAAATTCTGTGGAAAAAAATTAATAAAAAGTATGGATCCATCTTTTTAGAAAATTTTGAATATGTTGATGAAGATTCATGTAAAGTGCCCTAAAAATCTAAATATCCGTTAATTCGAGGGATCTCCATTTCCTTTTTCCGATAAATTGATCGGAAAATACCAGTTTTGGTGCAAAAAGGTTGAACAGTTTAGGCGCCAGCCTTGTTCACGAAACGGAAAGAAACTGTTTTGCCGTCAATCAATTTTTCGGAATCAAGGTCCCACAAAACATGGACTACAAGTGTTAGAGGAAGTAATATACTATATATACAAAAATATTTATGGATTCATTTTTCGCTACAAACTCTCGGCAATAAGAGATTTTGAGTGGAAAGTTCGCCGTTTTCAATTACAATACTTTTTCTTCCTACGTAAGAGCGAGAAAGTAAACTTAAATATTTCGATAGAATTGTTGAAAATTGCGGAGGAAAATTCAGGACAATCATATCTATTTTCCTCTACCGAAAAAATGGAAATTTTTTCCTCCGTTCTTACTTACAAATTATTCTAAGAATTTAGTTGAAAATAAAGAAAATATTATATTATGATTTTGCCAACTACGGCCAACGCTTGATTCATTTAACACATGAGTTCTCGAGGCTTCTGTGTCTAAGAAGATTGGCACTTTAAAAAAGACAAAATGAGGGAAGAACAAAATCGATTTTCTCCAACAAAAGAAATTGAAAATTATTCCGACTCCATTAATGTTACTTTGAAACTCCGCTCGGCAAACGCTCTCGCTCAGAGATTCGATAGCCACGATCGTAAACAATGAGAATACATTGGCGAATGAGGATCCCTTGCGACAGAGGGTGGTGGGAGTGTAACGTACGACAGCGTGGGTCGGGGCGCGAAGGCTAGGCAACGGAGCGGGCACTGGGGGAAAGCAGTGAAGGGAATAACTGAGTGAGATGGTGGGTGGGGGCGTCGGAGCTGGTATGTTTACGTTGAGAGGGAGGAGGATGGTGATGTGTGTGAGAGGGTTATCGAATGGAGGGAACGACTGAAGATACTGATGCACGTGAACTGTTGTAGTTGGTAAGACAATGGGGTGGATTGAAATCGGCGTGTGTATGTGTGTGTGTGTGTGTGTGTGTTTGTGGAAATGGGTGTACGGCACCGAAGTCTACAATGATGTAATGAGGTGACATGAACGGTGGTAGATAACACAAAAAATGGTATAGAGAAGTTACTTTAAGAAGAGATCACTTTAAGAAGTCGGGAAACTAACGAATATCATGCAGGGCGATGACATTGCAAGAAATAAGGATGAAGCCATTAACATGAACTGTAAACGAACGCATTGAAAAAATGAGTACATGGACGTAACTTGCAGTGATATTGCCAGTAGTGTCTAAGAAGGGATCAAAGAGATCAGAGTATTGATATTGAGATCAGAGTATTGATCAGAGCAGTGATATTGCCAGTAGTGTCAAAGAGATCCCTTCTTGTAGTAATCTCTCTACTCACGGAGTTCGCGGCGTGGCAGCATGAGAACAAATGAGAGTGAGGGTAATAATGAGTCAGTTCAACAAACTAGATATATTGAATCAAATTAGAACCTTGGTTTTTTGAAGTCAAAGCAGCGCCCTCTGGGAAATAAAGTGTTCTAGCATTAGGTTTGGAGGTGGTTATAGACGGTTAAACCCAGGTTACACCGCCACTCGTATGTTTTGACTTCAAAGAACATGGCGGCCAGTAGTTCGGCGAGTCTCCACCAAGAGCGCTGAAACTATAGGGACAGACACTCTATGTAGTATATTCTAGCTCGTTGGCTCAGTTTTAAAAGAGTTGGCAACACCGAGTTGTGAAGATGGTGTAACGTGAAATGGAGTACCTCAGTCTACTGGAACGGCAGGACAGACGGGGCCAGCGTGGCTGGTAAGGCGGCGAGGGCGTCGAGGGCGCCGAGGGCAGCGTGGGCGGCGTGAGCGGCGTGGGCGGCGTGAGCGGCGTGGGCGGTGTGAGCGGCGTGGGCGGTTTGAGCGGCGAGGGCAGCGTGGGCGGCGAGAGCGGCGGGGGGAAGGGCGAGGGCGGCGACGGAGGCGTGGGCGGTGACGGAGGCGAGGGTGAAACAGAGCAGAGAGAACGGTGACGGCGGCGAGGAGAGCAGCGAATGGGACGAGAGCGGGGGGGGGGGGCAAAGCGGCGCGGCCTGAAGGGGGGGGGGGCGACAGATCCTCGGCTGTGATGGAATTCACAGAACGCGTAGGCACAGCGAGCGAGAGCCTGAGGCTTCGGCGTTAGCCCGTACAAACATCGCCTCCCTCAGGCAATGTAACACCTGGAGCCACTCGCAGACTTGATCCCCAAAGGGCAGCAATGGGATGGGGAGTTTGTGTTCTCGTACGTGTAGAGAGTACGCGAGTTCCTTTGGGATAAGTTGACATTTCGCTGGAAGCAATATTACGTCGTTGGGTCTCTAGCAGCGTACAGAATCAACTTCGAAAATACTGTGGGAATCAAATACATGACGTCAAGAGGTTTATACAGTACGGATATACAATATGGAAACAATACATTTCCATTTCGTAGATCTGTACTCCAATATAACATTTGAACAATACCACTATTCTCCAAAATAATCTGTAATCTACTGGATGGCAATTTGTCTGGTATCCATCCACTAAACAAGAATACACACGACTTCATTTCTCGATGTTTTCTAATCCGGTGGCCACTTTAAAGACTTAAAAAAACTTGGGTACCCGTCACTAGTGCTTCGTAATTTTAAGGCATTTAGTATATTCTTCTGATTAATAGTTTGTAGAGCATCATATTAACATATTACTAGGAATACAAGCTTTACATAGATAAGCAAATTAACTATTTTGTGTGTAATTAAATACTGTTAATTGTGATTAAAAGAAACAAATAGTTTAAAAAATTAATTTTGACCGGATTTCAGTATTAAGTTTCGCTTTCTCGGAGTTAACATGCATTATTTTACAATTTGCATATTACAATACTCGCATATTTGCAGTGTTTGGACTCTGCGTACCATCAATCTCTTTATCAGGCAGATTGAAAAACTGCACTAGCACGTTATTTCTCTTAGAGAATGAAACTAATTTCACCTTCTCCAATTTCTATACATTAATTATAAATGGACGGTAAGTAAAATTGATCAACAGACCACTGCTTAAATTCGTGACAGAAAAACAAAAGAACGTTGACATCAATAATACTGAAAGCGAAATAGTGACTGGGAGTTGTAGAGTTGTTTGGGCGAAACCCTATTAGAACCGTATCTGTCGATTACATGTATTTTCAGATCTAATATAAATTTGGGGTCTGTCAAGCGAATTACTATAATAGAATAGTCATATCAGCTATGAAACAAATAATTATAAATTGAATTTAATGAGTTATTCTGCAATCTTTTATCTTAAATATGTATGTCTATCATGCCAATGTCACAAAAAAACCAATTCGTCGCTCCCAACACAGAAAAAACACAGCGAAAGAGAGAGAAACATGATTTTCATTTTAAATGTTTCTAGTTCAATCCATTGTGGATATAAACCATTAGAGAATCACTTTCTGGAACATAGTCTTTGAAACAAAATAAAACCAAATTAATTTCTTCACTATACAATAGCTTGTATTCATTCTATTGATCTAAATGCAAGCGGTTGAATACAAACCACTTTCCAAAAGGGTGTTCTAGAAGTTGGCCACCAAGTTCTCTATCTGATGTTATATCGTTCACACCAGCTTATATCTCCCTCAGTACTGTGAGCTCCAAGGTTTTCCGGGGCAGAAATAAGAGAGCATCTCAACACTATCGATTGGAAAGTCGAAGAAACGAAACTTCGAGGAGATGAATTTACAATATTGACAGTATTGAATATTCTAATACTGTAGTCGAATCTTCTGTTCAGAATCATAACCATTATCAGCTTAATAATGCAATTGCTTCACCGAACGTAACGTGAGGAAAGACATTATAACAGTAAGTGAAAGGCTTCAATGATGGAATAATATTGGGTGTGTAAAAGCAGAGAACTATCATTGGAAGGTCTTTCCATCGCACCAAAGTTTTGGAAAAGAGACTGTATAATGTGGCAATGAAAACATTCTGATGTAGAAACGTCCTTCATAACCTGCCGTCAGTAGGTGAATACTACCTAATACTTTTTTTTCTAAACCAAGAATAAATATTTATATAATGTCATAAACTATTTTTAATCGATCTGTTTCAGAACAGTTATGTGCATAAATATAATGACATATTTTTTAAATATACGTATCAAAAAATTAATACTGGTAAGCAATTATTACACAAACTATTACATGTGTGTAGTCAGTGCAAACTGATATCTTTGTTATAAAATTAACATAATGGCATCCCTTCAACATACATTATGTGATCAAAAGTATCCAGAATCGTGGCTGAAAATGACTTACCAGTTTGTGGCCTACCTTTAGCCTTGATGACAACTTCCACTTTCGCAGTCATAGATAGATTTATTATTTCTGCACTTCTGCATTTCTGTAGTTTTATACAATCTGGTTGCAGAATACTACAATTAACATATTACAGTTAGCAATATTGACACAATGTAATTTTAAAACATTTTAAGACAATGAGAGTAATAATAATAATAATAATAATAATATGATAACAATATAGACAATATTAACAATAGCATTAACTCTACATTTTATGACTGTCCTGCACAGATATTTTAACTAATTAATACACTTTTTAAATACACTGCACTTCACTTCACTCCCTACACTTGCACTTTACTTCTCTTTCTACTTCTCTATTGCACTACACTTCACAACACGTCACGAAACTCCAATTCAGCTACTATTATAAATATAATTATATATTTAATAAAGCAATGAATTTAATAGTAATTATCACAATATTAATAATAATAGATATTACAATTATAATGAAATAATAGAAAAAATAATAACTATTTTAATAAGCATAACTTACTAACTAATAAATTTTACAAATGCCCTTAGTTAATATACTTTTAAAACTTTGTACACCTAGAAGAAGGGGTTCCATGGCTGCCGCAGGTAATTTATTCCAGTCCGTTATTGTTCTATTTGTGAAGGAAAATTTTCCAACATCTGTTCTCTGTGGTCTGAACTGAATTTTGTGCTTGTGATCCCCTCTACTAAAGTAAGTGGATCTATCGAGTCGAATGGAAATATCTTTTCAATTTGGATACGCTTTGTATAGGGCACAGTCTTGTTTTAACCCTCCTGATTTCTAGAGACTCCCATTCTACTTTCTTCCTATTACTTCGGAAAGTAAGTTTACACGCTCTTCTCTGTACTCCATTCAGATAGTCCTTTTGTGATTTTCTATAAGGGTCCCAACAAGTTGCCCCTTATTCCATTAATGGACGAACTAGATATTAGATTAGATTAGATTTATTAATAATTCTGCAATTAAGTGTGAGAACTTGGTGGCAGAATACACTAACTTAACATTACAGAACTTAACAACTATACAAACTCTACAAACTTTACAAAATCACATGAATATTTCACCGTGCAATGTTTCATAGAACTCCACTTCACCAAACTTCACTTCGCCACACTTCACCGCACTGCAATACAGCGAGCTGTAATGTCTTTCTTACTCACTCGTTTCTCTCAGTTACACAACGTCACTGCACTTCACGCCACTGCACTGCACATAATAATAATAATAATAATAATAATAATAATAATAATAATAATAATAATAATAATAATAATAATAATAACATTAATAATATTAACAATAATAATAATGCTAATAATGATAATAGCATTAATAATAATAACAATAATAATAATAATACTTAATTACAAAGAAGACATAGGTAATTACACTGAATTTTAATAAATATATTTATAACATATCTACATTCAAGAAACTAATTTATTTTTAAATTTGCTCAGGCTTTGAGGAAAGGGATCGAAGATTGTCACAGGCAAACTGTTCCAGTCCCTAATAGTGCGATTCGCGAATGAATATTTCCCAACGTCCGTTTTCTGAATTCTTGTCTGAATTTTGTGCATGTGATCCGCACTGCCGAAATACGTAGGTTTCCCTAATCGACTTTGAATTTCTTTCCACGCTCGAAGGCCTGTGTACGCTTTATACATTGCATAGAGACGTGACTTTAATCTTCTCCTTTCGAGTGACTCCCATACCCCTTTATTCTTGGTACCCCTGAAAGTAAATTTTGATGCTCTACGCTGGACCTTTTCTAGATTTCTTTGTTGCAAAATTCTGTATGGGTCCCAACATACCGCGCCATATTCTAATATAGGTCGCACTAATGACATATATGCTAGTTCTTTGGCTCTCAGTGTACTCTTTTTCAGTATCCGCATAACAAAATGTAAAGATTTCCAGGCTTTCCCTACAAAATGAAATTGACTTGATTTTCCCAGCTCAATTTACTATCTAGCTGCATTCCTAAGTATTTGCAAGACGTGACTCGAGGTATAACATTATTGTTCAGTTGGTACGCAGATTCATTGTAACTTCGACCCCTACCAAACGTGATGGACTTGCTCTTTGAACTGTTTATTTCCATGCCGTTTGTTTCTGCCCAGATATGTAATTTGTCTAAGTCTCGCTGCAAAATATGCTCGTCTTTCTCCGAGTTGATAATCCTATAGATTACGCAGTCGTCTGCAAAGAGTCGTACATTTGAAGCTAACTTAGTCGGCAATTCATTCACGAAGGCCAGAAACATGAGTGGTCCAAAAACACTTCCTTGTGGAATTCCTGACGCGACGCTTCTCGAGGTTGATAAGTAACTACCGATTCGAACTTTCTGTTTCCTGTTTCGGAGTAGTTCGTTTATCCACGCTACCACTCTAGTGTCTATTCCCGAATCTATTAATTTCTTTATAAGACGATCGTGTGGAACAACATCAAAAGCTTTGGAAAAATCTATCACTATCGCGTCGACCCTTTTCCCTTCATCAACTACGTCGGTTAGGTTCTGTAGAAGTGAGACTAGCTGACTTTCGCATGAGAAACTATTTCTGAAACCGTGCTGACCCTGATAAAACCACTCCTTGCCCTCCCATTCTTTCCTGATATAGCTTGAAATTAGATGTTCCATAAGTTTGCATACGACTGATGTAAGGCTTACCAGACGGTGCAGTATGAACAGGTGCTCGATCGTGTTGAAAGATGCAATCTCCATCTCCAAATTGCTCCTCAACAGTGGGAAGCAAGAAGGTGTTTAAAACATCAACGTAGGCCTGTGTCGTGATAGTTGCACACAAAACACAAGGGGTACAAGTCCCATCATGAAAAACACGACCACACCATAACACCATTTGGACGTATCCGGGTACTTTTGATCACATTGTTTATAACAGTAAATATTACTTATTATATATCGTTATAACAGCAGCCATCATACATTGGAAATTACACATTTTTCTACGAATTTTGCAAAATATTCATTTCAATCCAAGGCCAGAAGTTTGTACTTTTGGCTAAACATTATTTTGAGCATCCAAAAATTTGGATGAAAGTTACCTCCTGATTTCCCTTATGTTTTACCATTAGTTCATGTTGGTTTGAGTTCAATCATAATCTGATTATTTTTTATACAATTTTTAATTATTTTTGCAATTGCGTTACTGACGATGGTGGAAAGGTTCTCTATGAAGTTAAACACGACGAAATTAAAAAATCTACGTAGCTACCTAGCGACTAGAGAAATTCCATCGCTGTCTGGAGGAGAGTTTTAGCGGCAGGCTGTTCTGATCTACAGTTTTTTCTTTCGCCGATCAAAGCGAGGAAGATGATGGCGTACTATTCTATCAAACTGGTGACTGATCGTGCGTAATCTTCATTATCGTCCCCCGAATTCCCTTGTTAAGAACACACATTTACATGCACCACACTACCACACGTGGGGGGAGGTAATCAAAAAATTACGGCTCCTTCTGGCTGGGGAGGTGTCCAATTGGAGTAGGGGACACCCTTCACATCGCAACTTGTAGGTCCACGCCAGATATAACTATCTATCGGGGGAGGAACATCGCCCCCTTCCAGGATGGTACATTCATGATACTTATGGGATACTAATAAAACAGAAGTTGATGAAACGAAGTAACCAATCCATGGATCTGTGTGTACAAGGGTTGCCTTTTATATTTCAGGATTAGAGAACAAAAACAAATATTAATCATCGCAAATCACTTTATTGCTTTTCAAAATATTCCCCATGAAGATCTATACACTTTTGCATGCGTTTGAATCAATTGTCCAAGCACTTTTGCCACTCTGATTGAGGTATCTCCAAAACATGCATTCTGAATGCAGAAACCGCTTATCAGGTGTCGAAAAACATTGACCTCTCAGTTTGTTTTATACGTACGGGTATAAAAAGAAGTCATTCGGTGCCAAGTCAGGACTATACGGTGGATGACTCATCAAATCGATGTTTTGGGTGCTCAACAATGCAGTTGTTTGAGCCGATGTGTGAGAGCTCGCATTGTCGTAGTGAAGAGTGATCCGTCTTCGGTGGTTAGTTTTCCTGATTTCTTGGAAGACAGCTGGAAAACAAATCGTTGTGTGCCACTCAGAATTGACTGTTCTGCGTTCTAGTGGTATGGTTGCGACATGTCCAGTTTTTCCGAAAAAACAGGCGACCATCTGTTTGGAAGTGCTTTGTGCGCGAACAACTTTTGTTGGATTTTGTTCATCTTGAAACATCCATACAGTCGACTGCTGTTTACTTTCGGGCTCATACGCGTAAATCCACGATTCATCACCTGTCACGATGTCATAGACGTGTTTTGAAGCACCGCGATCGTATTTTGTGAGCATTTCTTTCGACCAATCGACACAAGCCTTTTTTGATCGATTGACAAATTGTGTGGGATCCAACGCAAACACATTTTTTTGACAGTCAAATGTTCGTGCAATATTGAATGAATGCTGGTCCCACTAATACCTAAGGTTGTCTCAATCTCACGATAGAGCACATGACGATCTTGCAATATCAGTTCACGCACAGCATCAATAGTTTTCGTAACAACTGATTTTGGACGACCTTCGCGAAATTCGTCTTGGAGTGAACTACGACCACGATTGAATTCACCATACCATCGATAAACACTGGTCCGTGATGAAGCTTTTTCGCCAAAAATTGAATTAAGTTCATCCATGCACTGTTGCTGAGTTAATCCACGTCGAAAGTTGTAAAAAATAATCGCACGAAAATGTTCACGATTTAATTCCAATTTTGGGCCAAGATGAATCTTTTAAGTTACTGTAAACAACACAAATAGCGCTCGTTTGTCAAAACGTTCTGAGTACGTATAACCTCAAAACCTCCAACTTTACGATGGAGCTGTCAGTTTCCAGATTGCAACACCAGGGTTGCCAAATCCCGAAACATAAAATGCAACCTTCGTATCAGACTGCGCGCAGAAAAGTGGCAAGAACGCAATCGCGATGCAAGAAATTGAAGGGAAGGGAGTAATTAGGAAGAGGAACAGTAGAGAACATGTATTGGACGTATCCTGAACCATTTCTCACTCCCCCCGAACTTACATCACATTTATAACAAACTTATTCCCCACGTTGGTAGAAAGGCCACCTTGTTTGCTGGTCCATGCGCTTCTCGAGTCGGGCCTGATCTGTGCGCGGGGGGCGAGGGGTCCCCGAGCCCGTTACTTCCAAGCTCCTAACGTACGACGCGGCCGATTCCTGGCAGGGAGTCCGCAACTCGGTCCCCAAAGGTTGCAATAATTAATGAAATCGACCGCCGCGAGTACCGCCGCGCGGCGTGGGCGGGGTGGCGCGGAGCGGTTAGGCGGGGCGGCACGGGGCGGCTAGGCGGAGCGGCGCGGGGCGGCTGGGCGAGGCGGCGCGGGGTGGCGCGGGGGGGGGGCACGGGGCGGCGCGGGGCGGTTACGCGAGGCGAGGCGAGGGGGCGCGGGGCGGCTTGCCAGATGGCGCGGGGAGGCTAAGCGGGGTGGCGCGGGGCGGCTAGGCGTGGTGGTGCAAGGAGGCTAGGCGTGGTGGCGCAAAGAGGCTTAGGCGGGGTGGCGCGGGGAGGCTGGGCGTGGTGGCGCGGGGAGGCTGGGCGTGGTGGCGCGTGGCGATTAGGCGTGGTGGCGCGGGGCGGCGTGGCTCGGGGAGTCTAGACGGGGCGGCGCGGGGCGGCAAGGTGGGGCGGCGCGGCACGGCCTGGCTCGTCCCGGCCGCAAGTGCAGCCGCAGCAGGATCTCCTTGTACCTCGCCTCGGGCTCTCACGCAAAGCCCCCTGCTCTTTGGGGCATTACGCCTGCCTCGCGCCGCCTCACTTCTTCTCCAATAAGATGTACTTAACCTAGATGGAGGTCTTGCCTCGTTTACTTCGCTATTCACGGGCCACCCTTTTTGGGCCTACACGTTTTTCCCTCTTTCGGCACAGTAGCAACTAGGGTCATGGAGCATTATTATCAGAGAGACTTTCAAACTCTGTCACGCCTCAGTGTGCATAACCCATTGGAATGAACACTGATCAATAGTAATTAGTACAGTAAGAAAAACAAATGAGAGGAACTAAAATAGAATATTTCTAATTGTTGTTGTTGTTATTATTATTACTCGGGACTAGTTAAAGTTTCTGTATATAAATATATAGATTACATATAAATAAACTACACTATCTATGAGTATCATTGCAGGATTTTGTTTTATTATTGGTTTATCGAATTCAGAAATTTATTGAAGAAACGTGACGACAGAAATGGAATCATATAATTTTGCACGTGTCGATACAAACTGAACTATGACGAATGGTCCTGGAAATTTTTGGACTATTATACTATTATAACTACGGGAGTGATTATAGAATATTTTAAAATAAAGACAAAATTTTCCCAACAATAATAATATCAATGACTTAGAAAGAAAATAGCACGGGATGCTTAATAAACAGCATAAATTGTATTTCTTATTGTAACCCAACTCTCTCCTTGAGCCGAGCTTGAGTAAAAAAATAATAAAAGCCTTTTTGCGCGAAAACCTTGCTTTAGGATTTTAGGGTATAAAATTGATATCACTCCATTTAATAACACAAGACATTTATGGATGAAGACACAAAAACGAGCGCAGAAAACCGATACAACGAAATAATAGAATTGATATGGCAAATATAAAAGAATATATGTTCCAATGTGTATAAATTCTAATTGTTAACTAACTTGTCTTCATTAATTTACATTGTAGTTTACTGATCACATATTAACTCTCCGTACATAAATAAAGGTAAACTCCACAATTCTCATTATTTATAACCTAATATTAATGTAAAGAAAACGTATGACATACAATTAGTTATTCCCCAGCATGAGGTCGACATGTATCAATGTCTAATAGTATTTATAAAAGTGGTCAATGTTTTGCACAAGAAACATTCTATCATACCACAATAACTATCACGCACCTTATTTCTGGTCAATTCTGGGCTGCACCACCATACCCTGACCGGTATATCAAACATACCAGAATCATCCTCTCTGGCCTTCCCGCTCCTTTTCCCAATACCACTGACTGCAGCAATATTTACCGAAAACGACCTCAGTTTTCTATACAGAATGGCCCCGGTTGCGGGCAGCTTCGTGGGTGCTCGGGCCGGTTCGTCGTCGCTCGGGTCGGATGGGTGCTAACGCAGTGCCAACCGCTGCTTTCCCTCGCGTCTCGCTGCCGTTTCTTCTGATTCGACTTTCCACCACGCTGCTCTGTGCCGTGGAAATCGCTATCGCCGGTAAGATTTTGTAATATCTGCCGTGCAATTAGGAGGCGGTCCCTGCCACAATTACGGTTCAAGTCGGCTATTGCTCTATCCAGGGAATGTCAGGAAGGATGATTGTAGTATGATTAAAATACCGGTGAAGGGAGGGTGGCGCAGCCGAAAAGTGACAAGAAATACGGTGCGTGATATTTATTGTGGTATGATAGAATAGTTCATGTGCAAATAATTGAGCACTATTAGTAATACCATGCGTTACCACGTTTTACCACGCGTTATCGCATACGCGCATTTAGATAGATCGATAGATAGATTTATTATTTCTGCAGGTAGGTATGCAACCTGGTGGCAGAACCCTACAATTTACATATTACAACTAATAATAGTAATACACTGTAATTTTAAAGCATTTTAAGGAAATAATAAAAATAATGTAACAATAATAACCATAATATATCAATAATAACAATATAACAATAATAAAAATAACCGCGTTACCTATACACTTTATGACTGTCCTGCACAATACCTAGCCAATCCCCTTCGCCATCATCACTTCGCCCCCCATTCACCAAACACTTTCACACCTGGCACGACGCCGGTAAGTCCTCTTCTATATGACCACCACTAGCAGTCTTTCTTCCTCGCATAACACCATCAATCTCTAGGTCCGCTTTCACACCATTCATCAACCACGTTCCAACAGTTTCACCCCTGCCCACGCTGGACAGGCCTTTACTCACAATCCGTTTCTCATCGTTTCAACATTTCTACGGCACTTAGCACTTCTCTGTCCGTTAAGAGCACAAGCGCTGCATCCACTATTTGTTTATTGTCGCAATTATACGAATGCTCTTTTGCAACTCCTGAAATGCGATCGGCATACTCGCCGTGTTCACATTCACACTGCCCCATATTACCCACTTTGACCCGTTTTTCTTTCACGATTATCATTGATGGCCGACTTGCGCAGTGACTACCGTGTTAGCTTATTTTCTATTGAGGCTCAATTAATTTCTCAAGAGACGATTATTATTTATATGCGTGATAGAGGTTTCATTATTTATATGCGTAGGAAAAAACAAATAATATTCATTTGAAATTAATTGCCTTCTTAAGCTTTGTTGAAGATAATAAAGAGTTAAAGAATTAATACGCCACCGATCATCAAAGTGATTTGTCATACTCGTAAGATACCGAACTTTATAAGGAAAATTATGAAATCCATCTCACAGAGTTCTCTTTCATTGACACATAACTTCACACACACACACACACACACACACAAACTCAAAATACCTGTATTGATTAAAATTTAATATCAATTCATTTCTCTTCAATATTTTGAGTAGAAGTGTCGAAAATTCATACTTTTCCTTTCTCTAATATTCAATTTGTCGTTTTAAATTTTCTCTATATGTATTGAACCGTCGGAAACAACGAGAGGTCAAAGTCAACAACGCCAAGTTACGCACCGTTTAAAACTGTTTTAAAAATTCCATTCCCAGTAAATATACAGTAACATCTTGAGAAATACACGACTAGAATTTATTATATGGCAAAAATGGTTGCTCCTGTAATTAAAACGTGTATATTAGTTTAAATTTCTATTTTACACAATACACATTATAAATTGTATACAATTATGAACTATGTCAAGCTATTAATCGGTTGGTAATAAAAGTAGATATATTGTCGACCTTCTGCAGTTTCAAGGACACTTTTACAGTTCTTGATACGGTAATCATACTGTATAGATTTATCTACCATTCATTTGAAAAATCATCTCACCATGAGAATGGAAATACCCAAAGCAAACCGTAAAGAACTTTGAGATAATAAGCGTAGAGACGCTATGCTGCCCATGAGGCACTATTCTCCCTTACGTCCCGATGACATTTCCATCGTCCACGGCGAGGATGGATGTCGGCGCGTCGAGGCACCCGTGGCCGCCGCGACGCTTCGCCCGCCCGCCCGCAGGCGCGTCCGGCGCCGGCCGTGCAGCCCGGGGGCGCAGCTGCGGCGCGGCAACAAATGAGCGTCGGCGGAGACGCGATTCCTCGCGCAGCTTTGCCGGGTAATTCGCGGGGGGGGGGGGGAGGGGCAGCCGCCGCCGCTGGCGCTGCAGGGCCGCAAATAGACGGCGACTGTGAGCGAAGAGGCGGCGCGGCGCATCAATCTTCGCGGCGGAAACAGCGCGCTACGCACGGCGACGGCCACGATGAGAGGGGAGGGGTGGCGCCCGCCGCGCGGAAATCCAAAGCGAGTGCCAGCACCGGAGGGTGGGGGGGCATGGAAAAGGAAGTTGGGAGTGGGCTTAGAGGGAGCGGCTGGGAAAGGGTTTGGAAGAAGTGTTTAGGGGAAAGGTTTGGGGGAAGGGTTTGGGGGAAGGGTTTGGGGGAAGGGTTTGGGGGAAGGGTTTGGGGGAAGGGTTTGGGGGAAGGGTTTGAGGGAAGGGTTTGGGGGAAGGGTTTGGGGGAAGGGTCTGGGGGAAGGGTCTGGGGGAAGGGTTTGGGGGAAGGGTTTGGGGGAAGGGTTTGGGGGAAGGGTTTGGGGGAAGGGTTTGGGGGAAGGGTTTGGGGGAAGGGTTTGGGGGAAGGGTTTGGGGGAAGGGTTTGGGGGAGGGGTTTTGGGGAGGGGTTTTGGGGAGGGGTTTTGGGGAGGGGTTTTGGGGAGGGGTTTTGGGGAGGGGTTTTGGGGAGGGGTTTGGGGGAGGGGTTTGGGGGAGGGGTTTGGGGGAGGGGTTTGGGGGAGGGGTTTGGGGGAGGGGTTTGTGAGAGGGGTTTGTGAGAGGGGTTTGTGGAGGAGTTTGTGTGAATTGGGGAAGAGTTTAAGGGGGTTGGAGCAGAAAGGGCTTACGGGAAGAGTTTGGAGGTAGTGTTAAGGGAAGGTTTAGAAGAGACGTTAGTTGAAGAGAAACGGAATGTGTTTCGTAGTGGTAGAGGATTGTGGGTTCAGAGCAAAAGTTGAATGTGAGGTATGGAGGAGGGATTGGAGGCAGGAATTGGAAAGGGAATTAGAATGAAAGGCTAAATATATTATTTTATTGGCACAAAAGCATATTGTAGTTAGTAATAATATTTGACGTATAAAATATACCATTTTTCGGAGAACCCATAAATAAAGTCAATTAGTAAGAAATCACATTCGGAACGGCACGACAACTACTAAAAAACCACACTGAAACAAAAACTACAAACATACAAAACGAACATAAACACACATCTTGTTTTTCTTACTGATTTATTCAAGAATAAGTTATAATGAGGACCTGCTTCAATGAAAATCATTTCTTTTAACAATTATCAGACGTTTTTGAGAACCTGATGAAAGTGACAAAAAACATGAACGTTGTAAAAAATTAAAGTAAAACGGAGCAAAATTTTCAGACGGAGAAACGAGAAGCGGGAAGGCAGCCGAGAAAAAAACGCCCAATGGGAAAAAAGACAGAGCGCGCTCCGAAAGAGAAACAGCGCCTAACTAGGCAAGAAAAGTGGCTCTAATGAGCAGGGGAGGATGCACCCGAGGATACGGTTGAATTAAATTCCCTCCTAGCCGCCCCCTCTCCCGCCACCTCCCGCCCCCTCCCGCCAACTCCCACCCCCTTCCACCCTCTCCCACCCCCTCCCGCCCCCTCTCATCCCCTCTCGCCCCCTCTCGCCCCCTCTCGCCCCCTCTCGCCCCCTCTCGCCCCCTCGCGCCCCCTCGCGTCCCCTCGCGCCCCCTCCCGACACCTCTCGCCCCCTCTCGCCCCCTCTCGCCCCCTCCCGCCCCCTCCCGCCCCTCCCCTCCCCGCCCGTCCCCTCCCGCCCCCTCCCGCCCGACCTCCCCCTCCCGCCCGACCTCACCCTCCCGCCACTCCCGCCCTTCCCGTCCCCTCCCGGCCCGAGAGCCAGGGATTTGAGAGTAGTGGACGCTGCCGTTGAATGTTTTACGACTCCGCGCCTCGGCCGGAGCAGAGCGGAAGGGAGGCGGGTAGCTCGCAGATACGAGCGCCATCACTCACTTCCAATAAGGCTCCGTGAAAGGAGAAGCGAAACTTTTCAGCTAATTCTACGAAATCGAGGAACGTTCTGCAGAATAACTGTAGTATTTTAAACGAACTAAAATTCGTCCGTTGACATCTTAGTTTAGTGAGATGGAATTGAAGATTCAATACAAAAAAGTCTGAGGTAATGGCAAAGCATAAAGGCTCTCTTAAAACATTTTTAAACCCGTTTAAGATAAACTTAATATTTCTAATTGTATACTCCTGTATTACTACATATGTTATCATAGATATCGATAAATAAAAAGTTATATTTAGGCTTTATTCATGTGATAAAGTTAAATGAGAATAAACAAGCACGGGATGATGTATTTTTAAATAACTCTTTCCAGCCGCCATGGCTCCGAATACCGGAGAAGAGAGACATGATCACACGACACACGGGCAGGTCATGCGTACGACGTGTGACTGAATCATTAGTTATTGCGTTATCGAGTGAAAGATCACATGACTGTAGCATATTTAAACGAAGGATATGGTCGTCAGGCAGGGTTTTATGTCTTGGAATTCTCGATTCTCAAAATCTATTCGTATAGAGTCCATCGTTTTCGTATAGCTACCATCCGGTAGCGAATTGGTGCAGAAATTACGTTCACTGATAAGATACTTCTGCCACAAAAACAGTTGTGGTTTAAGTGATATGAGGGTAGGTTTCTGGCGGATCTCTAACTTATATTCCTGTAAATACGTAAATGGATTGTATATAGATATATACCACTATTCACCTGTTAAGTGAACTAATTCCGATGACTTCACATCATTCACTTGGGCAAACATGAATTCCTTGCTTAGACTAAATAGCAGTGAACGGAATTGGTAGTGTCATTGTGACATGTGAGTGATAAGGGAGGTTGAAGAAAGAAATGTACGAAACTGCTCGTAGCAAATGAGCATTATTGAATAAGGCAGAGTAACATCGAAAAACATGAGAAATAAAAAGAGCGAAAGAAAGAGCACCGCCATCTCCCGAGCAAAAACAACAACATGCATTCCACTTACGGGGCTACTGACCCTGGTAGTTGACGCGCCCGGAGTACCTAAAACAATGATTCAATCCACGCCCCCGCGATGCCCCCTCTTCAACTCCGCCCAGCCTTGACCCCATCCCCCACTACTCGTCCGCTCAATGCCACATCCACTCCTTCACCTTGCCCTACACCAACCTCGCGTCGCGTTGCTCCTCGTGAAAGATTGGCAGAGGAATTCATCACTATCGCCACCTATCGCCATATCACGAAAAGCTGCATCCACATTCAGGAGCGAAGGTGTCGGATTAATTCGAACTAACGAAACGAGGCACTGCTTGCGTCTTCATTCAACTCCACTCACACTGGCAAAGGTGGCTCAGGGCATCAACTTATGGCACGTGAGTGCCTTTGAGCGAGTGGATTTTTTGACACTAGTTAGGTCTAATTAACCTGCTGGAGGAGAATTGTAGCGGCTGGGTGATCTGATCGATAGTTTTCCGATAGTTGGTCCCATCAACACTTGGTTAATGCCGGAGAAGTACCCCTAACAAAACGGGTCACGGACCGCGCGCGATCTTTCCTTCCTCTTCCTTGCACTATCCCCACCCCTTACTTGCACACAATTACACGCACTAAACTACCACATATGTCAGTAGGCCAGTCGGGAGTTTTGAGCTTTTCCCGACTAGGGCTGTTCCTTTTCGTGGAGACGTCTGATTGTGGAAAACACCGCGTGCCGATGTGTAGGTGAGCGCCAGATCTCGTTATCTAAGGGGGGGACAGATAAAACATGCACTACACTTACGGGACTAATGACCTTAGGGACGACCCACAAGGAACCAGTAATCATTCAACTGCACTCACCATTAGTTTTAAAGGTGAAAGCATGCGGACATCGCACTTTTGTTTAAATCGGTATACTTTGTAGTTTCTGGTTCGATATATTAATTAATATGTGATAAATCGAAAGATTCGTTTTATTTCGTATATTCTTAATGTTATAGAAGGCAGCAACTTAATAAATGCGTTACCTACTCGTCAGATATGGGTAATGTACTCCGTAAAACTTTCAAAGTTCAAAGCTTCAGTATTACGCGAACCTTCCACAGCCTTTATCTATGCAATGGGCTGAAACTCGCATGCCGCATCGCATGCCGATCGGCAAACAAACATTCCTTCTTACACACTACAGCAAAATATTATCTCCATAAAGAAATAGATAAAAACTGGCGGAGTCTTAGATTCACCGTTTGCACAACATATAAATGTTTCGTGAATGTGTGTGCACGTTCAGGGAGTCCCAAAATAATCTGTTTAATGCCCTTAAAATTTAGAAGTTCTAAAAATGAAATTAAAATGGCTAAGTTTCAGTTTGGCTTTGTGGATAATCAAAAGGCAAAAAACACTCAGTGCGATAAGGTTGGGTGGAGGGGCAAATGGTATTTGACGCGTAGATTGAGATGTAAATGATCAAAGCAGACATTGTAAATGGACATTGAGCGATGTCGGATCATAGAGGCAATTGATTTTATTATGAGCAAAATTGAGTCCCAACTGTTGTCAGATATCAAAGTTGGCAATGGTGTTAATTGTGAAAAGCTGGTAAATTGAAAAATATAGAAGCATTTTGAGGCAGATTTCCTGCAATTACAAGTGTGTTATAAGTTTCTTCCATCGATTATAGATTCTTTTCTACGTGATGAGCTGCATGAGCATACGCAAATTTGATATTTCATTTCAGGCTTTTACAAAGTCGCATGGATGATTTAATGCTCGGCGTGACCATGGAACATTACCGCGATGAAAAGAGAGAGTAGAGTAGTAGTGGGCTGGTGGTTAACATTACACACATCAGACGGATATAATTCACATCACTAATTCTGATTAGTCCATGAACCGAATAGTACCTCCAAAGCTTCCGCTTCTGCATTTGCAAATGGGACGTGCGAGTGAATGTTTGCGATGGGTATGATAAATGTAGCTTATTTCTAAAATTGACAGTAGGATATTGCAATTGATTTTATTCCGTAGCACTAGGAACAAAGAAATTTTTCCGACTCGGTCACGAGTTCTTTGAACTCGTTAGTAGCGATGTTAAGTTAAGTAATGAGTAATTCAGTCCATTAACACTTACTTTATCATGAAAACGGAGTATACTCAAGTACACTCAATGGCTACCGCTTTCGAATAATAGATTTCAACTTGTGTTAAATTCGTTTGAACTTTCAAAGGAACACACATGTGCACTTTCAACATGTTTCACTGAAAGACCACCTTGGATATTGACATTGAGGAATTTAATAAAAGAATAAAAAACACAACATTATTACGTGAGTGTTTTGCAGTTCTATTGACCGTTTCTTATGCTACACACCATTGTGATTCATTCTGCCAGATTCTATCCTTTTCTTCATCGTCATATCAATGACGATCTTTCGACCTTTTTGTGATGATACCGAGAATATATTTCCGACATTCATTGCGTTCTTCTTTCGCACGGGATCCAATCAAAATCCATTTTTTTGTTTTATGTCAGAGTTCATTCTCATTAGTGATCTAGAACATTACAGTTGCTTCAATATTCCTTCTTACTTGTCTATCTGTCTGCATTATGTGTCTAATCTCCTAGTTTCGTACTCTATTAAATAAGGTATTCTGAGAGCGTTATCTCCAAAACGTAACCTCCACATCATTTAACCACGATTAGGTTGCATTTCTTTTAAACACAATTTCTTATCTGCATGCAACGCTCACAATATAGCGTATTTTTATAAAATAAGCTCTTTTTTTCATAAAATTGGCAACAAAAAAGGATGCGAATAACTCGTCTAATATACGAGTATATCAAAATCAAAAAAACAGTATTTTTCAAAAATATTCTTGAAAAATAGCAGTTTCCTTTGCAATGACAGAAAAGAGAGATTCAATACGCGAACAATCGTTTCCGAAATTTTCGTTCAAAAAGCTCGGGGAGGTCTTATGCGTAAGGGGGCCTCTAATGGCAATACAAAATTAAACCAATTCGTTTTTCTCATTCCTCTTACAAGGGATTTTTTAGGAGCTAAGGCTTGAAGAAACGGCGGTTTTCTCGCGGCCGGCCGGGGCGGCAGGCGAGGAAGGGCGGCCGAGGCGGCAGTCCGGGGAAGCGAGCGCCGGAGGGGGGCATCTAAGCGTCCGGCCCTTTGTGGCCGCGAGGCGCCGGCTGTCTGCGTGCGCCGCTTGTGCGGCTTCTTATTGTCGCGGCTCGTTACTCCGCTGCAGCAGCCTGCCAGCCGCGCCCGCCCAAAGACGCCCGGCCAAGGCGGCGCTGAATGGCGGAGGGCTTCGAATTAGACTTAGCATCCCTCTCTTCTGCGTCGTCTTATTCTTCATTATTCTTCGGCTTTTCTTCTTCTATCATCTCCCGATTTTCTCAAGTATAATTTTGTGACGCATATTCTGCCATGTTAACGTCCCTTACGACCGACGTCGTGGCTGATCCTCAGTGTTTTTCTTTACATGGAAATTAGCATTTTGCTTAGCAGATGAATTTTCTAGAACTTTTTGCCAACACTGAATTCTGAACCAGCACCCTCGTTGTTGTGTACGTTTCAATGCATTTTAGGTGGTCCAGAATTTAATAAATTGGTCGCTAAACCATGTCGAAAAGAAATCACATATTGTGCATCAATTTCCTTGTGTTTTGGCTGTTCAAAAACATCTTTAACTTTTGTATTGTACCTGGTTTACAAATGGCGGCCATTTTTGTTTTACGCCGCGGCCCATTTTTCGCATTTGTAGACATTTACTCTTTTTCAAATTACTCACCTCTGGATTGTTCTAGTATTCTAAAACAAAAAGAATTGGATTCAGTATATTTTGGCCTACAAATCGAAATATTATTCACATACCTTCTATGTTTTGGGGGGGAAATATTTGCAACCAAATATATGGTACGCGAATGAATAAAGTTTGATTTTCAGAGAGTAATTTCTCAAAGAAGAAATACAATCACAGCCTTAATTTTCTCTGTGCTTTTACATATAACAGTATAATTACTTTTTGAAAAATATCATTGGTAAATAACGTATTTGTTAATGACATGGTCATGATAACAGTTTGTATGCCGAATGCCACATGATTCAAAGGAACTTTGGAGAGATTATAGTTTCATAGGCAAATAGTTTTGGAAATTATTGCTATCGCCGCAGCGTCGTTATGCAGAACGACTACAGGGTTTCTCAAATTATGGCTTCAATATTTCCTTTTCCACTATTGTGCAACAAATGAAAAACTGAACTTATTTTAACAGCTTTTTCCACTCTATACAATAAAACTAATATCAATGGTCTCTTCTTTACCACAGATAGGGTTCATTGGACTTCGTATATTCAGCGGTGGTTTGGAAGCGTGGTTGACGGACTGTTCAATTTCCATTAAATTTTTCTTCGTCGATCAGTATCACCCATGTATGATATATTATATCCTCTGGTCCATTGTAAGTTTCAGAACAAAATTTACTAATGTCACTAAAACAATATTTATACTATACACGCGTGGATTTTACAGTTGTTTTTTAACAACTTTCCTAATGGTTCTTCATAATTAATTTACTTTTAATATTTTAATTAAAGCCCTTTACCATTTTCGTGTTTACGTCATCAACCCAACTGTCATTTACCAGCGATTCCTTCCTTCTGTCTTCTATCACCCACAACACTCGCCTTCAGCTATCTTCTAGGTGAAGTTCTCCCGAAAGTGTCCTTTTTACGTTAACCTGCACAAATATATTCAGTTATTATCCATTCTTCTCTTTTAATTGGCTTTATATATGGCGTTTATGGGTTTGTATATGGCGTATGGCGTACATTGATTATGAATTTAATTTTCCTCTTTGCTTCCTCTACACACGAAATCACTTTATATATGTTATAATTTCTACAAAATATTATCTCCCTATTTTGTCATCCTAGTGTTGACATTTACTATATTTCTATCTTTATTTTATTCACAAATCAAACGTTCTGTCCGTGGCTTATTTGTTTCCCATTCTTATCACTTTTTTTACACACTTAAAAATGTTACATGTTTTGATTTTTGAGATTGACAGAAATGACTCATCTCAATATAAGGATGGAAACTAAGAGCATAATTTTTTTCATGAGGCAGGTCGAACTGATATTTAGTAATGAATACTATTTATCAGCATTATGAACAATGGCATTTCATTATTTCCCTCTATAACAATTAACTACTGTACAATCATTATAATTACACAAAATACAGCATTGGAAAACACTATATAATTTTTTAACTAAAGAGTGACCAAAGTAATTCGATAGTGAGGTGAACTCTCCTGAACTCCCTTCTGGGAACGACATAAACATATGTTCAAAAGGAGGACAAACGAAATCATTTAGAGACAGGCGAAAACTTGGTGTGTCCAGATTCCGTTATGTATCACTCATTGGAAAATAATACAAATAAATTCAATAAACAGAACTAAAGAACGCAAAAATAAATATTGCTACATGTTAGGAGATTTCTTTACTATTAAACTAGAAATTTTGTTTAAGACTTATGTCGGAAGCAATCACAATTGTGATATCACATTTGCAAAAAAAGGTAAGTATGCAAAATGTCCGTCTGGATATAACAAATGCGTTTGGAATATAAATCGAGATTCTGACAATGAAGATATTGACAGTGAAAACATACTTTATTCGCATCAAAGAATCTCATATGCTATCCATCCCCGGGTGAAGTTCTCTTTGCATTCTATGTAATCTTGTTTGCCACATCAATCACTGGTGACACCTCTCTCATTTTTCCTCTCTATCTTCCCTACCATATAACATACTACATTGACCCATCCTCCCGTAAAAGTCATAAATCCTCCAACACAGAAGAAAACTCTCATAATTCTTTTCTCAGAAGGTGTCGGATGCAATGTTAAATATTCTCAGTGCTGCTTTCGTCAGTATTTGAGGGGAAAAACGAGAAAAAAGTTGTCGGGCGGTTTACGAAATCGATGGCCCTTGGAGTAACTTCCTACAATAAATTCTTGTTGTGAAAAGAAGAAGCTTTGTGTGCGCACAACACAATGGATTTTTATTTGCACAGTATATACACGCAACATCTTCAAATGGATATGATGATGGTGTTACTACTCGTTGTTTATTTAAGGTTCTACCCTTTTATTTGACGGTTGTATGCTTTTTAACCGTAGATCTACACAAGAGTATTGACTTCGAGAAGTTACATAGACCTATGGGTTATAAAAACCACGCTTGAATTTTATGTAAACTTAAATAGAAAAAGAAAAGGTTCCAAGAATTCATGACAGCGGAAAAATTATTTTAAAACAATATTATTTACTGCACCAAGAACAAAGAGCGGAATAATTATTACAAAAATTATAGTTAATTTTGTAGTACACTATGTGGCATACTTTTAGTAAAATACTGTAATTCGGCACTATGTGACTTCAGTTGACCAAACATAAAAACTTCAGTTAAACTCAACAATTTTCTTAATATTTGTTTCCAAAGCCTTTTTCCTTGTGAAATAGGCATTAAAAGGAAGAATTCAATTAACTTCAGATTGTAGATTTTAAACCATACAACTATATATTGTATTAATCGACCTCAATGATACGCTGGTGGGATAATTGAAGTTAATGCCTAGCATAGTTAAAGTGTAGCATAAACTACATTTATTGAAACCGCTAGTAAAATCAACGATTTAATATAATACAGATGAACTAATAATTAAAATAGATATAAATATAATAACTACAAGAAATTTTTGTTTATGACACATTTTTATTGTGATTCCATCTGCATATTGTAAAATATTTACAGAATTGGAAATGAAGAGAACATTTCACATTTGTGGGCAAAAACCACTTATGTGATTTGATTTAACTCTTCTTGGGGAATAAACAGTGTTTTGCAACCGTCAGTGAGCCCTAATCAGATACGAGGTTTTCAGCAGATGTGAATAAATCTGGAAAGCGTGTGTGAGTGATAGTCATGTATACACTTCGTACCTGTGTTACCTAATGATTTTTTTACTAAATGTTTTTTGTGCTTTACTTTTGCTTTCTATATGTCAAAAGATATGCCTTTTTAAAGTTCAATATCTGAAGATATCAAATATTTTTTGCATGAATTTCAAATTTGCTATTACTCGTAATTTTGTTCTCTTCGGTCATACATTTCAAATTCAAGTTATGCAAGTGCTATTTTAATAGCGATATTCAGCTTTAGAACGCCAATATCTCAAATCTTAAAATTTTGAGTTGTTGCCTTTTGAAACTGGGATATCGTGATATATAGGATATTCTGCGACAAGTGGCCTGATTTTGAATAAATGCCCCGTGCCGCGACCACTTCAGGTTTTGAAGACATTTTACGTGATGAGTCCCACATGCTTACGATGAATATTTGGGAAGCTGTCGTATCATAGAATATAGTTATTAACGTCGTTAGGCGAAGTTGAAGTTTGTAAACCAAAGCGATACCCGGGTTTATAACCAACCAAGTTTGTTATTTGTGTTATTGGCCGTGTGTTGTTCAACATTTTTCGTAATACCATATAATTATAAGAAAAATAATATAAATAATCAATATCTTTGCTTGTAATATGAGTGCAAACTATCATTCATTTCAATTAGATTCTTGGATGCATCAGACGCGACACTTTGTTTCTACAGTCATTCGAGTACGTCGATGTCGGCACCTTAGATATTTTTATGAAGGACTCGCAATTATAAATAATAATAATAACTGTTCATTCAACATCCATATTTAAGACAATGAGAAATTATAATTTAAAAATAAAAATACTTTAATTGAACTCCTAGACAGAACATTATTTTTGTATGTATTGTTTATCGTGTTTGTGAATATTCCTTATGTTGTTTTTAATTTGTTTTCGAAGGTTATTAAATAGTTTGAAGATCACGTGGTTTCTTAACAGCAGGTGGCTGTTAATTCCTTAACGCCCGGTTGCCATTAATATTACCTTCCCGTTCCTCTGTCGGTTTGCATTAATCAAATATATTAACAGGTCAGTATTACGAAAATAATTTTTAAAATCAAGCGATTTATTTGATCCCGTGCGGTTGACAGAGACAGATTTTCGCAACTTTCAAATACAATATTTTCTTCGTCGTTGTCGCTAAATAAATGAAGCTGAACTTACTTGAACACATTTTTCAATGAAAGTAATAAAACTTTGTCTTTACGAACCTTACACTTATTTTAAGAGGAACGTAGAAGTATGGTGTTTTTTAATTAAACAAGGCAATATTTTGCCAACAATTTAATTTGAGATCTCACGTCGTAATTCTTCACTACCAACATTGTCCACGATTTAATTTCATTCTCCGCGAGGCAGAGTTTATTTTTCCGGCCAATTCAACGTGGCAAACAATTCAACGACTCTTGGATGAAGGGTTTTTAAAAAAGAATAAATGGTTGAATACGTGTTCCGTTACGACTAGTGCCTTTCCACTGTAATCGGAGGCGGTGCATGTTAAAGCCAAAAGTCCACTTATTGATTCTGAGAAATATTTGATTGCTATTATTTCAAAAACAGGACCGTTTTCTCTTCTCCCCTGCCGAATAAGTCCCCACAAATGTTAAATGATATGTCGTTTTATCTTGTCTGTCTTCTTCAGAAGCCGTTGTAGTTCACTGGTGCTTTTGAGGCTGGTAAGAGGTGGCTGTGTGTTTCATCTTCGTGCCTAAAGCAGATTACACTTCGTTTCCTTTCTGCGGGCACACATTTGAGAACTTTGGGGAAGCTGAATGGTATGAACTCATTTTTATACACAATGGAATGAACAACTATTGATAACAAAATACTGATGGAAATTAGAACACAGCCAATATATGATGTACTGTTGACAGATACATTGATAAACAGCATCCTCGTGAAGATGATCTTGTACTTCAGAAAGTGTGACAACTATCCTTTTGCAAGATATCAAAGAGCTACTAAGAATTTGTGAATGTAGTAAAAATGGCATCTTATCGCGTTTTTATGAACAATTGAATTTTGTACTATATTTGCAGAAAGTACAATGTATTATTGTTCTTGATATTACAACATTTATATACGAATTTGGTCACGATCGCTCCCACAATGCCACCACATACAGAGTAACAGAGACGATTTCAAAGCAACTGATCCGCTCTTATTGACTGAAGTAGATACATCTCTTCATTGACTTGAACAAAGACCTTTGAGTAGTATGTTGTTTAAAAGCCCAATGTGGTCTGTGAAAGGTTGAAAGATGGAACTAGGCCAAACCATCAAAGAGTCAAATGACATGAGTACGATGAACGTATCTTCATGAACATGATTAAAGACAAAGTAACAAAGAATCTTTAATTCAAAATCCTGGTCACTAACAAACAAAATCACGTGTCAAGAATACTTCATTTCTTGTAAAAATAATATAAACCAAATTGATTAAAAATTTGAAATATTTTATAGGTAGTATTTTCCTAAAATATTGTGTTAAAATATAATATTCCAAAAACGTAAATCTCTTTTTAAAGCAATGGTCTATATTTTTAAAATAAAAACTGAATATTAACTTTGAACAAAAATATCACAAAATGTGACTTTGATACTGGTCAAAATTGCTCCCATTTGAGAATAGTCGTTATACTGACGAAGCTAAAGGGTATTCGCGCTCCTAAATTGGCTTTAATGTACAAAACAAGGCGATACGCCGAATAACAAAAATTCTCATAGTCGTAGTCTTCTGAAATGTTGAATTTGGATGTTGCAATTATTTGGAGTAAATGTAACATTTTACGCTGTACTATGTATTTCAAAGGCTTCACAAATGTTGCTAATAATTTATGCGTTTATTGATAAAGAGTAGCGTAGTGGAGTAAAACAGTACCCCTCGAAGCCAGCAAGCATGGTGTCACCCTATTACTTCACACTCCCATTCCTCTGGCCCCTCACCCACATGTTAGGTCACACCACAGAATTTTATGGATTTCAGCACCACTTTAATTAGAAAACGCAGTATTACCTTCCTCACTAACTGCCCTCGTGTAAGCCTACTGAATCAGAAAATGTGTGAGATAGGGTGAGCCTGGTGACAGAGAGACCCCCTAACGTCTTATCTCATTGTCCTAGTTCTCGTACTGAACAATGCAGGCACTGTTTTTGGTACAACACTGCCTGTATCTGGTCATCTGTATCAGTCATAAAGTGGTGCAAGTACATTTCACATCTTTTCTCATGTTTTTGTAGCAATATTTCCGAGTAAAACTTTTTATATACTTAAATGTAGTATATAGTTTGTATATACAACAATTCGCTACTCAATAATAGAGGTTTCTTATGTTTATTTTGTTATAGATTAGGAAAATGAGTTATTGATGATATGAATTTGAAAAAAAAAATATTTGTGATAATGTCGTGCGCAATATAACTGAACTGCCACTAAAGAACAGAATAAAAATAATTGAAAAAATGTTTTCCATTCCCAAAGATTCACATTTGCATCTCCAATAAATTATTAGCTTTTCTGGGGCGGCCTAATACTGCAAATACGGTCTAAACGATTTTCAGAGCAGCGGGGAAATAAATTGAGCATTCCCGGATTCGAGCAAAAAACATAATACTCCGTGAAAAGAACTCCAAGAAGCCGGATGGCCACTTAACGACGCCGTAATGAGCCAAGCACAACGCTAACAATCACTCTTTACCTTCTTAGCTGAAGCATCTCGAGAGGCATCCGGTAACGACCTCCCCTCCCCTCTCCCCTCCCCCTCCCCCCGTCTCTCAACGCGGAGCCCCTCTACGGCAACCTCCCCTTCCTGCGGAGTCGTTATTTCTGAAGCAATTGCATCGATTAGCGGCTCCCGCAAGCGCCGCTCGGCACTCGCAGCGCGGCTCGTGCATGTGAGCGCACCCCGCTGCCCTCTTCCTAAAACTGAAACGATTCGCAAACTTCCGCTTTTGTTACCTGCTTATTTGTGTTCGCAGAATTACTTGCCATCGTTACATGATTGAAAGCATTGCTTCTCCTTTGTAATGATGTGGAAATATACGTTGCCCGATTGTGTAAGCATTGTGGTACTGTAGTATACAAGTACTTGTTGGAACCAGCATTTGAACTTGACGGTTGAGAGAGATGCAGGAATATTCACATTTGCAATAGATGCATCTTTTCTCAGAACGATGATTATTTGGATGTTTAAGTAGAGATACATTTACAAAAGATGAGAAAATAAACTACAATGTTGTAATTTCAAAAACTTCCTCTATTGCTTTCGTGTTTTTCCACTACAATGTTCCTGTACACTATAATACTCCAACATTTTACCATTGAGAAGAGCATAATACAATTTTCAGTAACTTATAATTTTCGTAATTTACTAATCATAGGCTAGAAACTTTGGATAACTGACCATGAAAGAAACGTTGAAGACGGCTTGTTGCACAATGCAAATGGGTTCAGTCCAACTGTTGCAAAAGCAATATTTACTCCATAAATATCGAGAGAGTTCTGTATTTTACCCGTGTTGATTTAAATACAATTACAATTAGTTGCATTGAGTTACATTGATGTACGATACAAACACAAGATCTCTTCGCGTCAAAACGTGACTCACGAAGTACTAGTAAATGATAAGTTGCCAACTAATCAGGGGCAAAAGACACATACGCTATACACAATTCCCTCCACATTTTCATTGTCAAAAAGTTATCTTCGACCTGTGTATAAGAGGTAAAGCCGTGTTCGTAAATACTCCTATTATTCATTCCGCATAGGAGCAACGACGTTTCCCTACCCGACTGCCCGTAGAGTTGCGGCGCTTGAGGTTTCTTTACAAAGGACCCAGGTACAATGGAACGCGTGCAACCAGTCAGACCACACTGCCGCAGTCGGCGTAGACACGCCCACCTCGTTGCAATTTTTCCAGCGTTGAAATGCTGCGGACCAATTTGTCCCTCATGGCCACGTCGGCAACGTACTGTAGTCACATCGAATGGCACAACTCTTTTCTATCGCGTGGTTTCATATGCGCATCGCTGTCGAAGCAGAACGTCCTGCACGAGCCGAAATGGCACTGTGACAATCCCGTTCTCCGAAGATCGATCATTCTGCCGGGTGCGAACTTGTTAACGTGATGATAATGTGCTCTTTGCCATCAACGAGGCAGCACTCGCTTTGGCGTTTCCACTTCGTTTGACGGCTCTTCACTATCGGAGTTCGCGGGAACACTGACCTTTTCGATCTCGAATTCTTCTGGCGCAGCTGGACCTACATGTGCGCGATATTTTCGAAAACTGAACCGAATACTGCCCGTATAACTATCATTTTCCTAGTTTGTATTCGTTGAGACACTACCTACTGGCTGTTGCAGTTTTCACAAACAGCAGTGCATTTACGGCTGCATGACATGTACCGAATCATATACAACGCATACAAAATACGAATATCAATATACCTCTATCACAAGGTTTGCTGTTCTCAGACGATAATAGGGTCATTTATGCTAAATATTTCTTGCCTCCAAGGAAATTTTGTGATGTTGAATATTCATAAATAAAGTAGTTTAAGTGAAATAGTGGGTTGTTGTATCCTGTAGAGCGTTGTTCTACAGGATGACTAAAAGAGTTACTAAAATTTGGAACATAATAATTACTTCTCTGTTATAGCTTAACAAAAGAAACTGAGTTAAACTGCACATCTTTTTACTCCCTCCCTACCTCTCTCCCCCCTCTTTACCTCCCCTCTCTCCCTCCCACCCCTCTGTCTCTCCCAGCCCCTCTCTCCCTCCCCTCTTCCCCTCCCTCCCTCTCCCTCCATCCCTCTACCTCCCTCTCCCTCTCTCTTCCTCTCTCTCTTAATCTAATATCAATTTATCCTTTATTTTGTCACGTATAAATTGCAGCAAAGTGTGTAACAAATAGTATTCAAAATCCATACTTACACATTGAATAGCTTTCTTAAATTTGAGTAAGAAAGGTGAAACGACTCTTAACGTATCGAAATTACACTGTTTCGTAATGAATAATTTCCATATCCTAGTTCTAAATAATAATAATAATAATAATTATTATTATTATTATTATACAAATAATAATAATAATAATAATAATAATAACAATAACAATAATAAACCGCACCGAACTGTTCTAGTCTCTCCACGTTCGGTTCTCGAATAAAAATTTTTCAACATCCCTTTTCTGTATTCTTGTCTGAATTTCGTCATTTCAAACTAGATACTTTGTGAACACTTTGTACATAGCATACAGTCGCGACTTAATCCACCTCTTTTTGAGTGACTCTCGTACTCATTTTTTCTCAGTACATCTGAAACTTTGATGCTCCACATAATCTAGAACTTTCGTAGATTACCGTGTAGCAATATTCTGTATGGGTCCTAACATACCGTGCCATATTCGAATATGCATCGGACATGTGACATGTCTGTTAATTCTTTAGCATTCGCGATAATCTCTAAGAATTCGCGCACCAAATTAAAATTCACACTACAAAATGTACTTGTTTTTTTCAGATCAAATTAATCTAATAGTTTTCCTAAGTATTTCGAGTTATAACACTGTTGTTCAATTTGTTCGCACTTTCACTACATCTTCGACTCAAAACGTGAGAGTTTTGCGCTTTTAACTGTTTATTGCTATGCCGTTTGTTTCTTGTCAGAAGTGTAATTTAAGTTTGCATGCAAAATATCTTCGTCCTCTTCAGATTTGATAACTTGATAAATTATAGCCATCAGTTGGCAATTAATTCACGCAGGCGAGAAACATGAGAGGTCGAATAACACTTCATTGCAGAATTTCTGACATAAAGCTTCCGGAGGTTGACAAATATCTTCTGAATCGAATCGCCTGTTTCCTGTCACGAAGTTGTTTGTTTATCCACACCAATCTTGTGTCTATACCCGAATATATTTTTCAAGACGATCGCAAAGACAACCTGTAAACTATATTTTGTTATATCACGTCAACATTTTCACCTTCATCAATTTCGTCGGCTAAGTCCTGAACAAGTGAAACAAGTTAACTTTCACAAGAGCAACCGTGCTGACCCTGATACAGCCATCCCGTACCCCCAATTGTTTTCTAAAGTAGTTAGTAATTCTTCCATGAGTTGACCTACAACTAATTAATGACAGTTAGCTCACAACTGATGTAAGGCTTTTCTGCCAACAGCTGCTAAGTAGTTTTATCGTCGTATTTAAAAATGGATTCTACGAGAGCTAATTTTCAATCTTCCAGTACGCAAGTATCATTGAAACAATTGCAAGGAGCTATTGTAGTAGTGGTTCCTCAATAATCAAGTAAGAATATTAAAATTAAGCAACTAATATTTCAACATATCATTTATTTTAAAAGGAAAATTTCAACCTCTTAGCTGATATTAATACTAAATATTGATTGTAAATTGTCAAAATGTTTCAGAATTGTGTATTTTCAATCCATGTACTTCGATGGAATCTATTAAAACAAAATACACAGAGGTTGAAATGAAGTCACAGGCAGGGACTCATACTGGGTATATTCAGAGTCGAAATACAGAGATATAACTTTTTTAAAAAGCAGAAGCAATGCTGAAAATACGAAGAAAATCTGCAGTAACCTTAAGACTTACGGATATTAGTCTGCCCGGCTTCCGCTTCCGGCGCTGCTCTTGAAAGCGTCCGATTCGCAAGAGCTTTATATCTCCTTTTACTACAAATTTAGAAAGCTTCGCTGTTATTGAATAGTGAGAAGACACTTCTCTTCTATTGTTGTAGTAATATTGGCCTCTTATTTTATTATTTTCTACGCAATATATACATGATTTTAAAGCGCTATTTTCAGTGTTCATAAATGTATTTCTTCACTTTGGTTAAATAAATGTCAACATTTATGACATATTATTTAGTTTACTGCTCTAGTTAGGTAAATTACATTATTACAATACTATTGCGGTAAAGTAATGGTGATTAATACTATATATTTATGTATATCTTCTTTTGAAAATATTGTAGACTTGTTTGCGGTATGACCTTCACTTTTTCTCTTCAAAGTCGCTAACATCAGCGTAAACTTACTTCTATCAATATTGCCATTCAATGAAGTTGAACTCCTTAATAAGGAATATTGCGTCCAATGATTCTCACTTTTTCTTTCCCAGCCTTAAGAAAATTCCGAAATTGAATTAATATTTTTTACGCATTTCTTTAAAAAAATATTCCCTCACACATGTACTTTTCGTGTTTTTTTCTGAAATTAATGTGTGTAATGCAGCGCTTGCTTCTATTTCAATATCTGAACTACATCTTTTACTCCTTTTGAAAATAATACAGTGAGTCATTTTGCCAAATCGCACATTCATAAAACATATTTTTAGCGACTTGAACTTTTTATAAGGTCAAGGGTTGAAAATAGGGGTCACGTGATTTTGTTTTTTTTTCCTTAATTCCGCTCCTTTCAGAAATATTACCAATTATTTTTTCGGAAAGATTTTATGCAAGCTAACGGGTAAATATTTTCCCCTCATCTACCTTTTCTTACAAAAAATATAACTACTCTTTAAATAATCCTAAAAACGGTACTATTATATGATGCAATATATGTTTTTTGTAAACATATTATTGAAGTATTTAAAAAAATAAATTTTAATTCTTAAAATACAAATTTTAGAATTGAACATATTTTTGAAAATAAATTTAAGCAGACACTTAAATTAATTTTCAAAAATACTGATGTATTTCTACGCTATCGTTGTCTTTATCTGCCAGATTTCAAAATGGTACACAAAGAAATTATATTTTAAACAATTGTTGACCGAAGCACGCAGGCTGTCCGCCAGCTCAATCAGCCTACTGGCCGCACGCACCCCGAGGCAACAATGTGACGACGTCCGAACATAAAGCCAGTGTGAGACTTATGCCGTGTTATGAACCGCACGACCACGCACACAGTCGTAAGTGGAAGAGTTATAACAAAACTACTCTTAGGTTTATTTATAAACAATGGTATGGGCTTTCTGTTTAATAATTTATTGATCCTTGTTTGATAATACAATATCTTTCAAGGGGTTGAAGAAACTACGATAACAATCATAGCTTATGAGGGAAAACTTACAGAAGTAACCTTAGAACAATATACTGTAGCACGTAGTAAGTTTGCGTATTATTATAAATTGAATCAGTAGGAGATAGCTGTACATTCCAAGCTGTACATTTTGCCTAGTGGTGGGAGCAAAGAGGAGATGGGGAGACATACACTTGGGTCAGTTAAAGAGAAGTTACACTTGTATCAGTCGATCGATAGTGAGATCATACAGTATCTATTCTTGAAGTGTGTAAATCCGCTTACGTTATGAATATTTTTTGCGCATATTCTTGTGTTTCTTATGCTCAACTATGTCTAGGAAGTGTGTTAATTCATCAAACATTTATTTTACTGTGTGGCAAGGTTACGACTAAATCTCAAAGACATTCCATTTCCCCGATCGCCCAATAGTCGTACGAGTTGTATTTTGCATCAAAGATAGATCAGGCTTACTGTTGGCCATCACAGAACTGTTGCTCATGTTTCTCCCACTAATTAAGAAGCTTGTTGCATGGATCCCACCCAACTACGCAATTTGCCGTAGCAGGCACCTTGTGCAAATACCTCACACTGTAGCCGTAGTGAGGCAACTACAAATGAAAAGGTGAGTTCAAAACATGCTTTGTCGCGGCGCTAAACACATTATGCAAATATCTCAAACTGTAATTGTATGTACCCGACCTACCTTTGTTAACCTACCCGTAAGCTCAAATCCTAACCTAACTTAACCTAATCTAACCTAACCTAGAGACCACATTACAGATTTCTACGTTTGTTTAACGAAAGCAATAGGAATCTCAAGTAAATCAAAACACACAGTTTCTTATCCAAATTTAGAATCCGCAATGCCAACAGTTCCGCATTCTGATTCTCTCCTAGTTCCAAAACCACCAACGGAATAGGGAATGAAAGATAAAATAGATGATGGTAGCTACAAACCAAAAGATCACGACGATCTTGATTACACGCCACATGCAGCATGACTACAACCACAGCCTTATTGCATGTAGAATTAAACAATCTTGTAAGAAGTCCAAATCTTCCAGCGAGGCAAGCAAAATTATTTGGGTCTCCTCTTCAAAAAAACAACCAGTTACCAAAACACTAGTATTACATTCCGAACAAGACCGCTTGATCTTTCTTCTTTTGTCTCAATGACAGTTTGGTATATTGCAATGAAATAAGTGGACTGTTTACAAAATTTGGGATGATTTACAATCGGGAAGAATGGGTCATACTCAGAGATTCCCAAAAAGTAATCTCAAAGCTATTCTCTTACATAAAGGACACGTTCGATACCAGAGGGCCTTTCCGTTCAGTTAAAGGAAACCTACGAGAACATGAAGCTACTCCTGAAGGATACTGGCTATTCTAATAACAAATGGATAATCTGTAGTGATATCAAAGTTCTGGGAATTCTAGAAATGCAGACTGGTTACACAAAATATTCCTTTTTCTTGTACCACTGGGGTAGTGGGGCAAGGAAAAAACAGTATGTATTCAAAGAGTAGCCATTGAGAGAAATTTTTAATCTGATGAAAAAATGTGATATATGAATTCCTTGTTCACAAAGACAATGAACTGTTACCATTACTCCATATGAAATTGGCCTTAATGAAGAATTTTGTGAAACCAATGGACAAAGATGGTCAAGATTTTCAGTTTTTACAATCTACATTTCCTGCGATTCCTACTGCAAAAGATTAAAGAAGAAATTTAATTGGACCTTACTTGAACAAGTATAATACATTTGAATAGTTGCTGACAGGTACTGAGAGGGTATAAAGGTACTGAGAAGGTTGACTTGCATTGAAAGATATATGCGACAATGTAATGTCTGAGAATTACCAGGAACTGAAGGAACATATGTTTTAATGGTATGGGATGCATATGCCTATTACATTTCCTTCATTCCCATTTGGGTTTCTTCCTTTTTAAACTTGGAGATGTGAATGACGAATATTATAAGCGATTTTACCAAGATATTGCTGCCATGGAAAGACAATACAAGGGAAGATGGCCATCAAAACTTTTGACGAATTACTGCTGGACACTCTTCCAAGAAGTATCAACATCCACCTACAAACGAAAGGTTTCCACAAAACGTTCCTTACTTGTAAGTTCATTTCCATCTTTATTAAACTTTATCGTACTGTTTTTATTGTATGTTTTGTAATATATACAATTAATTTTACAAATAATTTAATAAAAACAGTTTTTGTAATACAAATAACTTTTGTTACATGATCTGTAGATTAATGCATTACAGGTACATCCTGTATTGTTATTGAGTCGTCTCCAAGTTTCTCGAATGTGGTATATGTAGTGTTTATTTTACAGAAAAATTGATACCTGACGGAATATTTCTGATTTTATTTTTGCAATCAGCTTATGTGATTTATTAAAGAACACGTACTTTCATCTCGCGCCAAGACACAAAGTTCAAATTGATTGCACTGTATCATCAAGGAAAGCTCCCCTCTATCCCTGTCATCCCTATTATTTTAGATAACGGGAAAAACATTATCTTTATATTTTTAGCAACGCTGATCATTACTTAGAAAGAGACCTACTGGAACCGTGATGAGAAAACGAAAAACCAATCGAAGACACAAAGAAAATACATAGTTATATTTCTTTATGAAACAGTAAATAAACAATATTTTCTCTAAAAGTGAGAGAATAACAATTATTAATTTAAATATCTGTATAACATAATCTTATTGTTAAAATTAATTCATCTGTTTAATACTAAATTGAATACCGTTTGAGACTTTTTAATCTGAATTTAATGGTCAGTGAAGGTCATATCCGGCACATTTTAAGATGTAAAGGATACGGTTATTTATTACTCTGTGAAAGTAAAACGATGGTAATAGTCCACGGTCGATTACCATTTCCATCGGAGTGACGCTCCGGCACGCCCTGTAGCAAAACGGCCACTATTTTTTTTCTATTGCATTTAATTTCTCAGAATTCTCTCGCTGTCCCAATTTGAAACTTACCAGACTTATGTAGAACTCTTCATTAAAGACAATGATATTTTTTCTAATTTTTAAATTGTCACGTAAAGGAAGGAATTTAAAAATAAAAATATGTCAAAAATGCATTTTAAAAAAGTAAGAAATTCAATACATGCATCAAATAAAATAGCAAATTTTGTTCTTTAATAACGCAACATACTAGATTTCTGTCTCATTTACTGCGACTGGCGACCCGGCCAGTCTCCAGGGTGCCTCCGTCCCGGATACTGCACCCGCGTCTTGACCGCCTCTGAAGATGTCCACTGCAGTCGCAGACGAAACGTTTGGCTCTGTAACGCCAACTGGACGACGGCCTACCAGCCCGGAAACTCTCTCTGACCAAACCTATCTATCATCAATACTGGGTATTGCTGTGTTGGTTGCTTTCGCATTCTTCAAAAATGTTTGAAAATGTTCTTAAGGCTTCATGCACTCGAGGGTTGGTATATAAAGTATCCCCACAATAGGGGTGAAAAATCTTTTATAAATTCAAAGAGCCGCAACATAAGCCAGATCAATCGAGAAATATCTATTTTTATGACAATTCTTCTTAAGGTTTAAACGCAAGCTTTGTTCACAGTCAGACAGTCGGACTGATGGACAGAGGTTTTACCACAATCTAACTTTTAGGTATCAAGGAGTCACCAAATGCGGATGCCAAGTACACAACGTGTTAAAGGAAGTTTACTTCATGTAGGAATAAGATATATCCAGTTTTTGCTATCAGAGCTTGGTAATAAAGAATTTTCTGTCGAAAAACCGCAGTTTTCCGGCGCACGGTTACAGCACATTTTCCAAACTGTGAAAGCTCTAAGCACAAAAGTAAAAATTATGAAGGCTTCATGAACACTTATCAAATGTCAAATTCTAACAAATGTTTACAAATTTAGTAAAATATTGTCTTGTAACACCTTGTTACAATATATAAATGGTCATCAAACGTATTTAAGGGCATCCTTTGGCAATTGCCGAATCATGTATTGTAGAAAAATGCATTACAATATTACATTTAAAATAACCATTATTTTATATTGTATGTGTTCTCTGGCTCGTAAAAAGATTTTCGGTGTATTTCATGAAAAAACACTGCTATATCATCCTTAATACACACGTATGAATATTAATTTTCAATGTCACAAATCTTCTTTTTAGAATGGTTTTCATTCACTTGTAATTCAGGTTAGTTGACTAAAATCCGTTTGAATTATGTATAGTTAGCATAGTGTTCAAAAGTTAATAAATGTATTGTTGATGAGGCTATCCTTTTTCCTAAATAATAGTGTGAAGTCTTTGAACCCAATTGTGGTGAATTTGGGAGAGTTCCGTCTTTATACAGGGTGCGGCAGAACCGACTAAGCAGTTTCTATTGATTACCAAGGGAGCTGTGGTGGGGGTAGGCAGCTGCAAGTGGTCTGCCTTTGTTCAGTAGTTAACCCCATTTCAGTAGCCAACATGCTGTAGACCGGTGCACATCGTGGTTTTGCCATTCGCGCTTATTAAGAAAACAACAGATCTGTGATCGCTACACAACGAGCTTTTCGGCGACAGTTCAACATTCCACGCAACAATGCCGTTCCTAATGCAAACACAATTCGGTCCTGGGTTCGGCAGTTGGAGGAAACTGGTAGCACACTAAGAATAGATACACATGGTCGACGCATATCCATCAGAACGCCAGAAAATGTGCAGCGGGTGAGAACAGCAGTTCAACAATCGCCGCAACGTTCTGCTCGACGACATGCTGTTGCATTGGGGATATCAGACCGCAGTTTGAGAAGGATTCTGCGATTCGATTTGAAGTTCCATCCTTTCAAAATAATGATTGCTCAAGAATTACGCCCAGCAGACTACGCCAACCATCAAAATCTGTGTGAGCAAATGCTTGCTCAGATCCCTCCGACTGCAGCTTTCTTCAGTAGTGACGAGGCACATTTTCATCTTTGTGGGTGCGCGAATAAGCAAAACTTTCGTTACTGGGCTGAAAATAACCCCCGAATCATTCATGAAAGACCGCAACATTCCCCTAAAGTGACAGTGTGGTGTGCCATTTCAAAATTTGGCGTGGTTGGCCCTTACTTTTTTGAGGAGGAAGAAGTGACCGTGACAGTGATTTCCACACTTATGTTTCAATGTTGAGAAATTTTCTGGAACCCAAATTGAATGAGATTGTTGAAGAACATGGACTGGGGGACTTGTGGTTCCAACAGTATGGAGCTACTGTTCACACAGCTCGAGTTTCACTTGATGTTTTGGGAGAAATGTTTCCGGGACGCCTCGTCTCTTTGAGGGGTGATGTCGGATGGCCTGCGCGGTCACCAGATCTGAGCATTTGTGACTACTTTCTTTGGGGATATCTGAAGGAAAAGGTTTTCAAAAGCCGCCCTCACACCCTAGCAGGGTTAAAAATGCGGATTATTGACGAAGTTAATGCCATACCCCGCGATATGTGTGCAAATTCAGGTTAGTTGACTAAAATCCGTTTGAATTATGTATAGTTAGCATAGTATGCTAAAGTTAATAAATGTATTGTTGATGAGGCTATCCTTTTTCCTAAATAATAGTGTGAAGTCTTTGAACCCAATTGTGGTGAATTTGGGAGGGTTCCGTCTTTATAATTCCATTGCAAGGCCATTACGAGACAGCATTGAAGCATTAGACCAGCTAGAACTAACTGTCGCTTTGGTGTTCATGTTTGCGCTGTCCGTGGACACTCAATAACACTAATTACCATCTGCAATCAGAGCTATTAGGGGATTTGAGCAAACGTATAGGGATTGAGATCTAAATACACATTATCGAAGACGTAGTACGGAAAGCAAGGCAAATAATTTTACGTTATGATTCCAACTGTCTTGCAGTCATCAAATTTTGAGAACGCGTAAAACTAAAAATAAGTAAGTTAACAGTTAAGATGGCTATGTGTAGAAACTATGAAAGAATAAGGTTATATTTTGGACAAACATATTTTTTTAAATGAATTGAAATACCTGTCTTTCTATTTAATAGTTGGTAAGAAGCATAATGCCCAAAAATCTATAGTCAAGCGTGAAATAATTAAGATATTTTCCCTCACGATATTAGTATTGGCCGCTCTGGCTTCCAAAAGTTATTAATAGTAACGGGAAGTTCAAACATTATTTAACCTAAAATAGTCAAGCACACAGGCATTTATGTTTATTAAAATACGTATGAAAAAAAACATTCTAGCTACACAGGGGTACCAAGAGGCACGTTAATAATGAAAAAAACATATTTACAAGCAACTATAATAAAAATATTAATTAAAATGATTCCTATTTTTATTCTAACTAATTTACATTAGGAGTTAACGTATAAGAAAACGACCTTTTCATTGTAATCTTGATCCCACATGACCATTCGGTAAGATGGCTACGAATTTGTATTACACTCAACGCTGTCTCTTCGAAATGCTCTTATGAAGTGAATCTTGAAATTGCATCAGAGAAAACGGAATTATACTTTTAGTTCATTGCACTTGTATAATCGAAAAAAAAAATCGAAGAAATGTAAAATTCACATCATTTTACTTTTTACTTTTTCGCTACCACTTACGCAGTAGAAAGAAAGGTATGTAATGCTGCAGGAAAATTCACGCATTTTCGTCAGAACTTTTACTGCCTGGACAAGGTATGAAAAAGAGGATAATGTTACAATTAGAAAAAAATCCTCTAGTACGTGGTGTGGCCAGAATCCGTTTTGTGGGTACTTGACACGGAAAAATAGATTGACGGCAAAACGGCTGTCCGTTCGTTCGTATAGATGGACTACGCTAGCGTCTAAACTGATTATCCAATTTTCTCCGAAATTGATATTTTTGATTAATATCCAAAATACTTCCGGGATCTTCCTACTACTAAAATGTTAAAGATGAATATTTTTCTCTTAATGAAATATGTTCCTTAAAGACAGATTTTGAAATAAGGTCAAGTACAATTTTTTGAAAATTTGAATACTTTTCACGTAATTTTTCATGAAAGAGAGCCAATTTTAAATTTTGTTTATACACTTTTTTTCTAAAAAACGGCACCAGTGTTTTTGATTAAATGTTAACTCCCGATAGCCTACACAGTGTATAAGACGCTTAAGAGAATTGTCCAGGGCTTATGTTTGTAAAATATTCTGATTTTTGAGAATTAGAAATGTTTAAAACTTTTTCGGAGTCTTCCTACAACTGCAATTGTGAAGACAATATTTACTTCAAATAAGATAATGTTCACTGTTTTGAAAATAGAGTAGTATT
The DNA here is from genome assembly GCA_038098605.1 of Gryllus longicercus. Classification (NCBI taxonomy): domain Eukaryota; kingdom Metazoa; phylum Arthropoda; class Insecta; order Orthoptera; family Gryllidae; genus Gryllus; species Gryllus longicercus. The sequence goes on from JAZDUA010000462.1 coordinate 703,723, forward strand.
TGTGTAATTTTGCGTCAAACATAGTCACCCGCTTCGCACATGAAACCTCCGTTTCATGAACGTAATTTGAGAAGTAATTAGTAGGCAGTTGGATGCATATGTTAGGATTTGTACATTATTTGGTATTTCTACGTTCGTATCATTCTTCGAGATTTTGTTATAGTATTTTAAATATATAGTTAAATTAGTATTTTATAAATATAGTTAAATTAGTATTTTAGAAATTATTTAAAATCTATTATACAATATACATATTTTCTCCGTGTTGTGAGGAATGTTTTTGCATTCTCAATGTACTGATGTATTTTCTTTCAAGCAATCTGCAAATCTTAATTTAAATTCCCCCAATTAGGTTTTCTCTCTTATAAATACGATTTAAAAGTAATAAGAAAGAAAACTTGCTAGCCTTCCAGGAATATCAAATTGGAATTTAACAATGGCATTCCAGCCTGCGAGACGGCAACTGTAGAGGTGTGAATTACTCTCATTGTTGAGAATAGGATTTAGCAGTATGAAACGCAGTTATAATTACCACCGACCTGGATGGCCGAGGTGGCAAGAGTGCAACTCAGCGCGTCGGTCAGAAGACTCGGGGGTCGAGTCCCCCGTGGGCATGGTTGTTGGTCGTTTGTCTTTCATGTATGTGTGTTATCACGGAAGGCATGAGACTGCTGACCACAGACCGAGATACCCGCACCTAATGCTCTACAATTTGGTATGGGTTTTACAAAAAAATGAAGACTCAGATATTTTAATTCGGAGATAAATTGTACTATAAATTTAGAGAGATCCAATTGCCTAAAGGGAATTTTGTAAGAAATTGTTAAAAATAAGTCGACTAAAATAAAATAGGAAGCTAAATCCCAGTAAAAGGTAAGATTAAAACAAAATGCCAAAAATAGTTATGAGAAGCTAAAATAGTCAAAAAAGAAAAAATGAAAAGTCTAAAACAACTACAGAGGTATAATTAAATTATTGATATTGTTAAAATCATAAAATAGTTGCAATAACAAAAAGGATTTTTGCCAAACTTTTGGGCTCTAGTAAAAATGAAATCTCTACTTTTTCGAAAAATGCATTTATTGAAGCGTCTACCTGCAACTGCAATATCAAGATAGATTTTTACCTAATGAAAACTGTTCATTAAAGATAGATCTTCAAATAAGTTCAACTTCAATTTTTCGAATATTTGAAAGGTTTTTGTGTAATTTTGAACGAAATTTTTACAGTTAAATTTTTTTAAACAATAATTTCTTTCTGAAAAACTTCAATTTTTTCTTTAAGTATTCTTTTTATATGTCATATGAACTGGAAAAAAATATTGTGCTAGTCCCATTTTCAGCAAAGTCTTCGTACTTTCGAAGATTACAAAAATTACGTTTTAGAAATATTGGGTTATGACAGTTACATTTTTAAACGTCGACTGGAATTCAAGCCTTACCGTTGTTCTGCAGCGAAGTCGTATGGCTGACTACGAGTTAACCTGGAGAACCAGAGTTCGAGTCTCAATGCGGAAAATATTTTTTTTTCTGGCTGAAAATACGTTTGCATATTTATGTAGTAGTATTAGATAGCAAAACAATTGGAAAACAATGCGAGAAAGTATGCGTGGTTGTAGAACTACGAGTTTCACTTGAGCTGCAGATAATAATGTGGTAACAAAATGTTCGGTGATCTACAAAAAATGTTATCCATCAGAATCCATTTTACCTCAGAGCAATGGATAGCCATTACACCTATTGACGTCGCACTATGTATCCATCCCGAAGTCCATGATTTCGGAAGTTCTACAGCGCTCTAAGACGCGCTGCCCCGTCAACAAAATCCGTGTCTGACGAATGACGTCTTTACCGGAGCTCCGTTAATGTGCTCCGTGGCTGCGAAGTCAAAGCGGGTCGAATGGAGTTCTTTGAGTCGCAAATGGCCGCCACTGATCCGGAATGACTTCGCCGTCGGGGAATAGCGCCTGACACATAGTGGATTTTGCGTCCTACGTCTTGCTATCGATTGGAGGCGGAACGCTAGTAGAACCAAATTCACGGGTTCAGAGTTAGTATCTCACCGGCACATTTAGTCGTGTCCTGCAAGAACGCAAAAATTTACAATATGTGATTCGCCGGTATTATACGAATGTTAAAATAACAATATTATGAAATCCAACCTGAATAACCCTTGCGAATAAAATGAAAACATATGAATTATAATAGTATCAAAGATATTGAATAAGTGACACATCTCAGTAAATGGTACTTGTGTTCTTTTGCTTTATCTGTCGTGAATAAAAAGCATTACATATTTTTTTATCAGTGGAGCCACCATTCATTTATGATTAACTGAATGTTTACAATAGAGACATGCATTTCAGTGCTTGATTGAGAACTGCGATTTCACATAACGACAAAAGATAAATGATATCCATTTTAGTATTTATGACATACAATTTGAGACACCATCGACACAAAAATCTCGTTAATGTGATATTGTTGGATGGGAAGTCTTCTCAGGATGAATCTGTCAGATTATAGAAAAAAATGTTAACTTTTGAAGATTATACTCCGACGTAATCAGCAGGAGAAAATGCAATTTGCCACACACGGTACGTGTGGTCACGTATAAATGGAAAGCCGAAATTACAGATTTGTTGAAGGCGACTGTTTAACGCTATCAGGATGCAACATATATTAGTACACGGTATGGTTTTTTAAAAGTGATTCCTACACTTTTCTAGGGGTTCAATTTTTTGCACAGAAGTGGATGTCTTTTCTTCAGCAAATTATTAAAACTTACCATATAGCACGTACTAATGACATAACTATAATGAAATTAAATAAACTAAATTTGTATTAGTAAGTATATTAGCAAGATTATTAGTAAGGTGTGTACTTCCTATATTTTTCGTGTTTTATTTATCCTAGTTTATAATTTTAAAGTTTAAATTTCTTGTTTTTTGTTGTTCTTTTTTGTGTTAATTATTCAACAATCAATTTATTGTAATGTATGTTGTCCTCATGCACTGTTTATTGTTTATAATGTAGCCCTGATGAAGAAATTATATATTTCGAAACGTTGGCGTAACTAATTTGTTTCTCCAACCACATTGACCAATCCCGTGAACCGATTTTAATTCTTTAAATTTTTATTGAAAGTTGATCACACTTTTGATGATTTCGTTAATTAATACAAATGAACTTTATTCACTCAGGTCTTCAAGACGATCTGGGCTCCAATTCAGGGAAACTCCAATGCTACCCAATTTTTTTATTTTTAGACATGACATACAAATACCACAAGCCACTTTGTCAAGCCCACTTGTCATCCAAAAGTCAAGCATTGATCGGTTCATTAAGTGTCTCGCGTGTTTATCAAGTGACTCTCTAGTTATTGAACTTAAGCGCTCTATTGAATTTAATCGATCCAATCACAAATAGAGTTCTCACCTCATTATACCTTGTGAACTACAGATTATTGAATCCGTCTGATTATTTCAAAAACCGGGACGACACTAATTGGGCTAATCACTATAGCAGTAACGAAGCGTAGCTTAGCGCTCCGAAACACGACATAACTAGTAGTGCTACAGACTGGCACGGACTTTCTCGTATACATTTTCTACTAGTTCGTTATCAGGACCCGGCAGTGATTTTTTTCTAAAATATACTTTATATATACGTTCTTTTACGAGAAAATAATAAAACAATCAATCAATAGAATATTAATCGTAAAACCACTTACGATTCTTTCCATCCGCAACTTCTAACACACGTCACAATTAAGGTTCCGTGTTAACAACAAACACGTCACATCACGTCACAAAAACATCACAAGTGCTCTTCCAAATATTGTTAACACAGCAATTTGTAACAAAAAAAAAACGATTTGTATATGCCGATGAATGTGTCAGAAGTTACCTTAATATCTTGTAAAATACAAGTGATAAAATGAAAACAAATACATAAATCAATTAGACCCATTCCCTCGTGCACTTCCGTGAAAACTACATTGCCTATAACTTCAACCGTTCCAACATTACAGGAGGTGCTAAAGTTACGTGACTCACCATGAATATCGAGGGTAGGGGTGCACGTGACTTTTATGTGGGGGGATCAACATTTTCATGCTGAATCCGTTTGAACACCCATATATGTTATTCCTGGGGGGGGGTGAGATGAAATGATAATGATGATGAAGGGTGAAATGGACCACCACAAACATACGGAGACACACACAAATTAAACCATGACCAATACGGTACTCGAACTCGCAATTCCTCAATCCAAGACCCCCACGGTGCTACTTTCTTAGCGATCTCGGCTACTCGGGTCGGATTTACTACTATAATATTAAATATGTATGAAATGTGTTTTTGACAGACCGCAAAATAAGATCTTGGACAATTTTGAAGCAGTTTTCGCGTAATTTTGCGTAAAATAAGGCATTTTTAACAAAATCATTTATTCATATTCCATTTCAAAAAGACTTTAAAATATAGACCATTTAAAACATATTTTAAATAGTTTTAAATTTTTATTACTTGTTTTATTCTGTTATAGCAATCGGCATTAAAGAAAATGGCTTGTTTCTATTTTTACCGTATATTAATTTTCAAAAATTGCAAAACTTTAATATTGAAGATAGAATATTTTGCCTTAAACTATATCTGTTTCAAAACGAAAATCACTTGGGTTTTAATTAAAAAAGCAAATACTTTTTGCGTAAATTCTTTTAGAAGTTAAAGTATTTTTCTTCTTCAAAAACTGCTCCAATTTTTTCCTTAAATGTTTCCATTGGATAAAAGAAGTAACTCTTAAAGGTGGCACAGGTATCATTTTCGGTTAACTTGTAATTCGGAAAATGGCAAATTAAAACAAATTCGCAAAACTACAGTTTTAATGAACGACATTTTTTCTTTAATGAAACATATCCTTTAAAACTAGATCTTGTAAATGAAAATCTACATTTTAAAGAAAAACAACTGCAAATTCATATTGTTTATACGCGACAAAGAAGTTGAAACTGGCTTTGGTGGTTGTTGCTGGTGGATGGCAACGTAAATAGAGTGCTACGAGTAACTCTAAGAACCTGTGTTTGATTCCATCCGCGGAGACAAAAAAGGTGGTTGGAAACCAGCGTGCCTTAATTTTGCGTGTTCATGTACTATATTGCTTAGCCGTTACAAATAATGTGATAGAGTATTTGCAGATGTAGCACTCTTACTTTCTTGCGTTTCGAAATCGGTCCGGAAAATTCGACAAAGATTCGTCTAATTCCCAGCAGGAGCGTAACAAAAGATTTAATTTGTTAGTCAATTGACGCTGAATTCATTAACAAGTGAATATGTTCATGTAAATTTAATTTATTTTGAGATTTCATATTAGTATTTTCGAAAGTGAAATTCAAATCAAATTCTGCAGATGACTAGGACATTTTTCATATTAATTCGGAGCCCAGAGATTATTTCGAAAACAATGACCGTCTGGTTGATAGAGATATATAAAATCATATTTACAAATAAATTGTTTCAAACATTGGTAGTTTCTCTATATCAACAGGAGCTTCATACACCTATGTAATGATATTGTACGAAAAATGTTTAGTGGTTCATTTTGAGGTACAACCGCAGACAAACATTACAGATCATTTTAGAATACTGAATAAAATGTGACCAATCTTCGCAGACATTGAAGCATCACCTTGTAAAATGCATTTATGAATAGTGTGTTAAAGAGGGGATCACATTTTTAATTTCATAAGGTTCGCTCCTTGAATAAAGCATATGTAATCATTGAAATTATAATTAACTTACTCGTTCTGTGACAATAGTGAAGTTCCATTACGGTATTGTGAAGTTCATAGAAAAAATAAAGAAAACTTTCTAATAATAAAATTGTAACGGTTACGACCTATCATAAAACTTCTCTCACCGACAAAATGCATAAGGGTTTTCGATAACTCCATTTATCAATATAAACGTAAATAGTGGAAATAAAATTCACGTACGTGATCTTTGGAGTTATTAAACCGCCACATTTGCTTTAAAAACTCATTTACAATCTAATTTAACAGGGAATTAGTTTCAAATGTATTTTATTTCTAGTTACACACCGTAAATGATGATTCTAGCGCAACCATCAACGTGTACGGTTGATTAAATGCCCCAGTGAATCAATTCAAATAAAATTCGGTATTCGATTCTGAGCGAAAAGGGTTACACGAATTTACATTTCCATGCAAATTGCATTGCTCACGAAAGTGAAGATGTAAATTAATATGGTATCGATGAACGGTGCAAAAATCCCACCAATCGTTTTTTAATTGGCCGTTTTTTATCCCTAACAAAAATATCCTTGAGATCTTTACAGTTGTGAAAACAAAAATGAAGATGAAACTAGTGGCATCCAGCGGCAAAAGGGCTGTCCATCAAAACCATACAAAATGGTTTTCATAAAAATAGTACGGATACTGCCCGAGAACAACATATAAAATGCTCGCGTAGAACACTGTAATGAATTAAATATTTTAACAAAAAGTCTTCATTAATACTGCAAAAACATAGTATAGTATTTACACACTGCAAAGCTCTATACATCCTATCATGATTATCAAACGTTTTTTATAGCACATGTGAATTGTAATGTATAGCCAAATAATTTTTTATTTACGTCAAAAACAGTTAAAAACTGTGTGTCGTGCTAGGGGAGAAGTTAATTTGAAGTTACATTTATGTCCAGAAGCAAAACAAGGGTCCATCTCAGCATTTGCCTGAGGATCAGCGAAACTTGACGAAAACCTGGTCGAGATTGGGGTCATTGACCCAGAAGCTGAAGTACAATACTTGTTACAGGTTCTTTAGAATTTTACAATCCAAATAGTATATAATACATTTAATGTCATTGTTAAAATTAATATTACTTTCCTTTTGGTGCTCAGTATAGTCTCTAATTGTATAGAAACAGTAGTTCAGCAGAAACGATTTTAGTTTTGTATCGAATTTATTCGTTCAATGTCATCTGGCAAGGAGTTGTAAAATAATGTACATGTATTATATGTGCATTTTTTGTAGTGAGCTTTTGGTACTGTCACCTGATGAATATTAGCGTTTGCTGAAAATATAGTCCAGCTCTTAAGTAAGTCATTTTTGACAAACACCAATGATTCATATATCAAGAGACAGGGTATTGATAAAATACCTAGATTAATAAAGAGAGGCTTACAAGAATCACGTGGGTGGGATTTTCTTATTATTCCTACAGTTCTTTCCGTAGTTTAAAAGTCTGGAAGCTATAAGATGTATTTCTCCAGAATAGTATGTCAAATCTCAGGCGGGAATGAACATTCGCGAAATATACTTAAAGACAAGTATGGAGGCTCACTGAATTTGAAAGAATTCTGAAAGCGTAGGATAAAGAACTCATTTTTGTGTTCAATTCATTTATATGGACGTTTCATTTAAGGCTTGACTGGATAGAAAGACCTGAAAATGTTGTTACCTTAACATCAGGCAATGGCACACGTTCATTGACAGTGAAGTGTAGAGCTGTTTATTTGAAATGGAAAAGTATTTATCAGGGGTGGGCTCTTTAGTGGAGATTGCTGTCGCATGTCGTGAACTGTGTCGTTAGAAGTGATGCAGTGAGTTCGAGAATGCATCCAGTAGGCGCAGTATGAAATTGGGGAAATAACACAAACGAGTATTTGCATTCTTAGTGAAAACAGAATCTGTATCAGGTTTCTTTGTAATTTTCCCAAATTTCTGAATATGTAAATAAACCGTTGATAACTATCACATGGGCACACCACTTAGTTTTTTTGCCAATTACACCGTCTAGAAGAAACTAGTAATACAATGAGAGTGGACTAGGAAAACTAATATTTGTGGGAGAGTGGTACTCCGTAAGACATTATTAAGTTGAATAATACGTAATGCGCCCGATAAGACTTCTGTAATTTGCCATAAAAATACGAGCAATCAAGTAATGCACATAAGATATATTTTAATTAATGGGAGATAATAAACGAAAAGATTTTGAATTAAAATGAAAAAATACTGTACTTATTTTCAACATCAAATAACTTGTAAGTATCAAGAAACAGAAAAATAATTAGAACAGAGAAGTGCAAGATGTAGGATAGAAAAATCACAGCCATATATTTTCCACTAATAATGCTCAAAGTTGTATTATTCGTACATAGCAAAATGATGCATTTTGAACCTCATGAGACATGATTTGCAAATACTAGAACGTTTTATGACAACGTATAATAGTTCCGAAAAAGTAAAAGTAATACAGTTATTTATGTAATTATTATTGTTATTTATTTATTTTACGTCAAAATACAGTTAAAAACTGTGGGACGTATTATGAGATGTGCAATATGTACAGGGTTTCTTGAACTCCAGGGTTTCCGTTCTAATTTATATACATATTAAGTTGAATTATAAAAACATGTAGCAACGAGCAGTTTGGCAAGAATAAATAAGAAAGTATTCCTGTAAAATAGACTATTTGCAAAGGCAAATCAGAGATTTAGGCTATTATTATTAGTGGTTTACGTGAAGGAATGGACTTACTTGACGGGATAAAATAGAAAACGATTATTCCAATATCTACATTCCCGAAAGAGCTCATGAATACCTTCACAGAGAGGTAGCTACAATTATGTCTAGAAGCAAAACAATGGCGTTTGCTCTTTTCTCAGCATTTGCTCAAAGCTTCAAGGAAACTGGACGAAAAACTTGATGACTTTTGTACATTCAGTATATTCTTTGAATTATTCAACAAATTACTGGGTATCCTGTGAGTGTTGTGCTTTCTACATGGAAATAAAAGAATGGCATGAACTAATTGACGACCTCTGGCAGTCGGAAACAAAACACCAGAGGGAGGCTAGGACGCAACGCTGACCCAGTAGCCGCCAGAGCAGGAGCTGAGCAGTGGAGGGCAATGTCTTAAAGAGGATGCTCCTTTGCAAGAGCCAGAGGGCAGGACTCAAACCAACAAGGACTAAATCTCACCAAATAAGTGACCCCAAAAAAGTATTTCAAATTGATCCAATAGATGAATAAGAGACTGCGAACCATTTATGTACTGTGTCAACGATGTTAAGAAGGGTGGGTTGTCGACAATGATGATAATCTCGACATAAATATGACTCGTCCATAAACATTAAAGAAACTTTCGTCGTGTCTAATTGAAAAAAAATCAAAAATCTTACATTCTTGTAACTTTTGTAAAATGTATTTTTTGTACTGTACATAGTGTGACTTTTGTTAACTAGCGTTTTTGTTCAAATGTTAGCGCTATTGACAGCGGTAAACATATGTATAGATAAACGTACAGCCCATATATTTAGGATAGAAGTCTTTGGAAAACATTTTAACGAAATAAATATTAAAACAACTGTTCATATTTTATATTCCGTTGAAGAAGTAGCATCGCATTGTTCTGTCCAAATCGATTGGGAGACTCAGGAATAGAAGTTTCCCGTTTATATCAACAAAAAATATTTCTTACCGTGATGGGTATGAAACTTGCACGCCTTGTGAGGTGCATTCAAACCTACAAATAATTCAATTGCAAGGCAGAAATACAATTTATGTTCTAATATTTCTTAATTTTTGGGGGATAGTGATTCTTACATACAAAAATAATTATTCACATCGTGAAATCTTTGAAGTTTAAGAGAAAATATTACTTTAAAATTTGAGAATCGGCAAGGGAATGTAGAAAATTGTACAACGGTAGGATACACATGTTTAATGCATTTTCGTTTCTTCATGAAAACTCATATTCAAAATGTGTTTGGAGTAATAATACTTACACATCATGTCTTTAAATAGTTTTTATTTCGTTGCCAGTTTCTGACAAAGTTTTCCAAAACTGCCGATCACATATTTCAGATTTAGCAAGTTCAATCGATTCACAAAGTTTGGACCAGGCGCAACCGCAGCATCACAGACCACCGAGAACGACGTGGCATCATGCATAATGAGTTGTTTAGGAGATGCTGGAAAGGCATTTTCGTAGCGTGTAGCCAACTTCAAAGTTAGCCAGTTTTGTGCGAGGGAGAAGATCGAACATGAAAGCCTCGAAAGGCAACGACGTTGGTGCACAAGACGAACACAATGCACGGGCTCCATGCAAAGGGTCCGGCGACGGCGGCACAAACGCGTTGATTGGAGCGACCCTTCACGCGCTGATCGCCGTCAAAGAGAACCGTCGCCCAATTACGGGGCGTCAGACGTCGCGGGGGCGGGCGCGGGTACTGCGGGGCGGGGCGGGGGCGGAGGCGGGGGCGAACGCCTGGACCTGAGATTAGCGGCGACCGGAGAACGACGGGGTTCTGAGAATGAGTGAACATTGCAATGGCAGAGATATGGCGATGGTGAGGGCAATGAAATGGCAGAACATGAAAATGGCGGGTTGTAATAATGGCGGGGGGGGGGGGTGGAAATTTTGGGGGCATGAAAACGATGCATTCTAGTAATGGCGGGGAAATGTGAATGCCGGAGACCCGGGATGGCGGGGACATGGCATGGCGGGGACTTGCGAATGGTGGAATCATGAAAATGTCTACGCTTGGTAATGGCGGGGGTATGAAAATCGTCGATGCGCTGGAATGGCGGGGGCCTCGCAGGGCGGGAACATTAAAATGTCTACGCCTTGGAATAGCGGAGGTATGAAAATCGTCGATGCATTGGAATGGTGGGGAAATGGGAATGGCCGGGACCTGTGAATGGTGGGCACATGAAAAGGCTACGAAAGGGAATGGCGGGGGTATGAAAATGGTGGTTGCATTGGAATGGCGGGTATCAAGCGTGGAGGAGTGCTGGAATCGGCAGGGCGGGGTTCGGGCGGTGACAGAAGCCAGAGAGGGCCTGGGAGGTCAAGAGCAAATGCGGGGCAAGGTGGAGGATTGGGGGCGGGGCTTCGCAGACGTCGACGAGAGAGAGGCGAGAAACTTTGCGTTCAATGTGCGGGGAGCCGCAGAGACGAAGTGGCGGGAGGGAGGGGAGGGGCCGACCAAAGCACACTGGACGTGACTTCGAAGGCGAAGGCTGCACTGGTCGGTCGAGGGGATGCTGGCACCGCAAAGTGGCAAGAGGGAGTACAATATTAAAACACACTGTAAGGGTGCCCACTGGAAGGATAAAGAAAGGAAAAATACAGAAAAGGTAAATAAAAAGAAGCAAAAGTTATAAAAAATCGGAAAAGAACAATGTTTTTTAAGAAAAAATCACGCGTGGAGCTTGTATAACCCAGTAGTTTATTTGTAAACATATTTACTCAAAACTATGCCAAATATTTTGAATTTCTGTTTTCTCTATTTTCATCCGATTTGACATTAGTCTCTAATTACTGTCATGTAACCTCTTCCACAAAACACTTGTTACATCCAATACATTTTACAACTTTCAAAGCCTTGGAAATTTCTTTCATTTTTAGCGTGTGGCAGCAACTCGAGGAAAGTTTTTAAGTTCGGAAGCAACAAGGCGATGTCGCGCTCTTGGACTGAAACCCTACTCTTAAGTTTGTTATAAGTAGGCTCAAAAGTTCCAAACTTATTAGCTACCAAGAGGGAGATAACCACGATTTTACATTATAATATTTTTAGAACAGTTAAAAAACTTCCTTATATCGCTATTGAAAAAGGGGACATTCTTTCGAAATCAAAAATTATAATTAAAACCAATTCATTAAGCAAAATCACACTATATAAAATATTTAAGACGAACTTAAAAATATCATACACGTTTTTATGGCGCACACTCATCACTAGTTTTTTGTAATTTCTGCTCTATCTTTTGGTCTGCTTGTCTGAGCTAATCTCTGGAACGGCTTTTCTCGGCTAATCTCTGGAAAACCAATTTTTGTGGGTTTTTTCCAGAAAGATATGATACTATTTGGTTTGACATAATAATTTAGGTAACATTTTTAGATCATAATATTATTTTTTCCCAAGTAGGCAAACTCGGACCTCGCGTGCAACTTGCTTCAGAAGGCGCAAGTACCTTTATATGCGGGGGATCAGCATTTTGGCTGATTCCCGACTTTTATCCAAGGTTGTTAGCCCTGGCGGTGTGTACGAAGAAATGATGATAGTCAGAAATGAAAGTACGGCACAAACATATTGACATACACAAATATACCTATGCCCGATGTTGGACTCGAACTCGGCCAATTCTAATTCTATTATAAAAAGAAAAATATTATTTTTTATCTATAGTTATCTACTGTTTTATGGTAGTGAGAGCAACAAGTTATGTGTAGCACATCTTTCATCCATCCATCCATCTATTCATCCAGACATGCAGATTTGGGGATAACAAATTCCGTGTATATCCTCGCCTCCTGAACCACTTATATCTTTGAAAACAGCACTAATAGACGTTAATACTGACGTGTGTGCAATGTTGACGCTTAAAAAACGTTAAACAAGGATTTCACGATCTAAAATTAAATGCACTACTTTAGTTTTGAGGTGATTTCAATACTTCTCTTCGCTACACTGTAGTAATATTGAGAGGAAAAGTATAAATTAAAAACGATGTTTTACACGCTTACTGAACTTTCGGGTGAAATGTATCGTAATTTCGTAACTTAATTTCTTCATTTCTTTACATTTCGTTTCAGTCTTTGATAATATTCTCTTGTCAATGCCCTAAGTTTGCCGATTAATAGTCTTTACTTCGTTAGATTCTGCTTCTTGCCTTCTTAAGAACATTTATGAAGGAAGATCTTTAAGGCATTGCGGCCTGTCAACAACTTAATTTTTTTTAGGGAAAGACGCCTTTTGGGAATAGCTGAGGTACTGAAGGTTAAAAGCGCAGAAGAAAACACTTCACTGCGCATTCGCAAATAAAAATTCTTATCTTTGCTGGTCATTTCGCCTTTTGAGGTTTTGTACGATACTTCAAGTGAAATAACTGTATAACTGTATATAAAATGTTTCTAACGTCTTTGACACCTGCCATCGGTTTTTGTAGTCGAGTTTTGCCTGACTATGAAACGTATGTGCATGCCTGCATAATATATATATATATATATATATATATATATATATATATATATATATATATATATATATATATATTCAAATATGCTATGTTTATTTATACGGAGAAATAAAAAATAATAATATACATGCGTAATCTCACTCATCTAGCCTGCTTGTGGTTTTTCTAGAACGTACAAAAAGTTAGTAATATTTTTCACTAAATCTCTCAAACATTATTCCCAGCGTACATTATACAAACGTTTACAATGTTTTACATTTCTGGCTTTATATGTACAAAGCAGCACAAAGATAAACGACCAACAACTTTTCCCCAGCGAAATACTCGTTTGTTCCCGAAAATGCTTCCTCGAGTACATTTGTTTGCTGTCGTACGTAATTGTGTACCTGCTCACTCTGGACCCAAACACACGCTTATATGCTCCACGAGCAGAGACTTCTGGTTCCTGTTGAGATACGGAAGACTGCTATGTCTGCTGAAATTAATGCCTCCCAGGCCACCGACTCCTCTTTGTTGAGAACTGCAGTAATTCTAACTTCTAAAATGCATTGAGAATATACTACACACGTGCAGATATTATTACTCTATATTTTAATGTAAATACACTTTTTGAACATCGGTGTTCTCAAATTGCTGTTTTATTTCAATGTGACATAAGCTACTTACATTTACAGCGGTGTAAGAAAACATTGGCAACGAATCATCATAATTATTTAAAACTTTCTTTTCAATTACATGAACACGGTTGCATCGGCATAATTTTCATTTAATAAAAAATCGTATGTGTATTTTATCCAATCACAATATTAACGATTCTATAACTGGTGTCGAATGATTTCCAACAATAACCTCTCCACTAACTTTATCTGATAGTTTTCAGCTAATACCAATGAGCAAACAAATGGGAGACAGACACTGAAAATTCATTACACCTTAAAGACGTACATTCTTAAATTGCAATTGTTTTATTTTCGTATTGTGATTTTAATATTGTTAGGTAGTTTCGCATGAGTATATGACAGACTGAGATGGCTCAGGGAAAGATACTGTCAATACAGCGTCTCCAAGGAGGAGGTCCTAAACTTTGAGTCTCGACAGTCTCGGAGGAATTTGACCAGTACATACTTGTACCTAGGTCCCATTCAGCCACTGTCCGAAAGAAAATTTTAGCAGACAGCTTCTTTGATCTGTTTTTTCCAATAACGCTTACACACACACACACACACACACACACTACACTACCACACATGTCAGAGACCAATCGGAACCTTACAATCTGGCCCGGCTTGTCCGGGGCCGTTCAGGTGGAGATAACTGGAGAGGGGAAATCCCTGCAAGTCGACGTGTAGATAGGTACCAAAAATGGCGTCCTAGAAGGCAAGGACCTCCCCTCAAGACATATCAGGCACTACACTTACGGATCTGAAAACCAGAGCAGCTGACCCACCTCGATCTCAAAACAACGAAATCTTGCATGAATGTCATGATAACGGATTAGTAAATTTCCAAATGGTGGATGTTGTATGTGCCGTAGAGGCCTAAAGATGAGAAATAATTGTTTATGAACTAACTACAGCAAATTGAAAGCATTGATTGACACATTTGTTATAAATAATAATAATAATAACAACAACAACAACAATAATAATAATAATAATAATAACAATAATAACAACAACAACAATAATAACAATAATAACAATAATAATAAGTTTTAAATAAACTAATTTTAGATAATCAAGAAACAGGGATTAAACGTACAAAGAAATTGCATAATCTATTTCGTCTACTGTTTGGGTTCAATTTCTACACTTCTGCTTTAGAGAGGTCTCACAAAAAGAAATCTGATGGGATCAGATTAGGAGAATGTAGCTTCTAAAACTTTCTACGAGTTTAAGGAGTCCCGAAAACATCTGATAATATACCGTTTTAAACACCAGGTAGTTACATCAATACATTTCAATCATTTGAATCATGAAAGCACGTAATTCAATATCTACAAAGGTAGTTCAATTATTTTATCTATAAACCATTAAAGATTTTAAAGGAAACCTTTCGGAAAATGCTCGTCATCATATCCGTTACAGAGCAAATATTCGTTCATGTGTTAAATTACTTGTAAGAAGTGGACTATTTCCAGAACTTGCAGAAGTGCGTTAAAAATGCTTTTGCCGAAGAAAAAGTAAGATATTTTGCCTCAAAGATTATCAACAACCTCCTGAATTTGGGACCTAAATAATTGTGAGAAATATATAGACATTTGGGAAGTTGGCATTAAGACTAGATTTGAGTTTCCAGTTTTAATTTAAGATTAAATTATTTTATTAGAAATTTAATATAATTTCAATTATTTTTTTACATTCGAAACGTTACTTGCTTTCTACAGAAAAATACATCGCTCTGAAATGTATTTTCTTGATACAATTTGTGCGAATATTATGACATATAATACGTTTATCACAAGTACATTTAATAATTCTTATCTCAAACTGCAAGAAAGGTTTTTCCTTAACAACAAACGTACCCCAGAAGTGCTTTTTACTTATTTAAAGTCACTTTTCAAGTACTAATGTCATATAGCAACCACTGTAAGTAAGACACGGGGGATAGCGGTAATCCATGCCCTGGGCAGGATTCGAACCCGCGACCTTACAGGCATGACGCGGCTACGGCTCTTCGGCCTTGGCGATCTCAGCTATCCAGGCCGGCACCCCGAGCAGAGTTTGTGCGACGGAAAAATCTCCCTAAGCCATTTGAAATTCAGCTGATTAAGCGTCTGCGGTTAAATAATGTGTCCCGGGTGACAATGCGGGCGCCTCCCTGCGTAGGCGTGTACCAGGCGCTCCCTGTCACCTTCCCCGCACGCACACGGCCCACGCCCCGCGCTGCCGCCGACCTCCCCTCCCCCTTCCCTTCGCCTCTTCCCCTTCGTCCCCTCCTTTTGCTACGCTCCCGTTCGCTCCCCACCCCTTTGCCCTCACTCCTTCGACTCCATCACTTCGCCTCCTCCCCTACACCCTCCACCCCTTCGTCCCCTTCCCCTTCGCCACTCTCCCCTTCACCCTCCTCCCCCACCCCCTTCGCCACCCTTCCCTTTGCCACCTTCTCCTTCGCTACCCACCCCTTCGAACTCCTCCCCTTCGCCACCCTCCCCTTCGCTACCCTCCCCTTCGTAGCCCACCCATTTATAGCCCTCCTTTCGCCACCACCCCTTTTCAACCCGCCCCTTGGGCCCCCTTTCCCCTCTCCCTTCGCCACCCTCCCCTTCGTACCCCTCCCCTTTCGACTGTCTCCTTCGCGAGGCGGGAGATTGATGATCGCTTGGCGGCGCTCTCCTTCCGTCGTTGTCGCCGGTCGATTAGGCGGCGCCCGCGACGCCCCCGTCCCACGCTGCACTTTCCCTTCGCATTTTCCTCTCCCTCCTTCTCGCCTACGCGTCTTCGCCCCCGCCAGCGCCCTCTTGGCGTCTCCAACAGCCTGCCCGACGGCGTGTCCGGTTGGCACCCAGCCCCCGGACCCGTTCCCCGTCCGCGTTCGCGCTCATGTTCTCGCAGACTGCCGTGTCCAACCGTCACGACGAGCCGGCTGCGATAGATCAGTGGCAACAGTTGACTCTACAACATCGTTGAGACGTACTAGGGTTTCAGTTCCAACGGTGGCGTTGTTTCGATACTAGCTAGAGAGCCGGGTCGAAATCAGTTACTGCCTGAAGGAGAATTCTATCGATTCTCTGGTCGGTTATTCTGTCGATTGCTCTGGTCTATAGTTATCTGTGGTTTCCCCAATCAATGCGAGGAGTATGCCAGAGAAGTATCACAGAAAACGGGTCACGGGTCACGCATGATCATTCTTTGCTCATCCTTGTCCGGTTCTCTCCACTTACACTTTCATTTACACAGATTACTTAATTGATTTATTGCTATTCCACTTCGCCGTTTTACTGTTTGATTTTATAATATTTGGTTGCATAATTTGTTTGCGGAACATTCCGAGATTCCAGTTTGTTTTCGTTATAAATCGGTAATTAATTAATTAATTCAAAATATTTAAAATATTTATCAATTATATTCATAAATTTGTACAATGTATCATAACACAACTTTTATTTTCATAGTATATCATTTTAGTTTCCTACCATGAAATTATATCAAGTTGTAACATGTGTCACGAAACGGAAAGACAGAACAAAAATATCGGAAATAACAGGCCAAAATATTATTAAATTCACTACACTACTTTCTACAGGTGTAAAACAAGTAAATGGCTTACACGTCTAGAGCGGCGCTCTGTTGGGGGAACTTGAAACCTCGGTAAAAACTTCGCAAGTTGACGTATAGGTCGGCACTAGGTTTCACATTCCAGTGGCGGGAACACTGCCACATCTTGAGACTAATGTGCACACCCACACCGACGGAACTCTAGGCCTGAGTGGCAGACGCTGTCGTCGCCACTATATAGCCCCATCTGTGTCCCTGATCGTGTATCCATCACTCCCCGCGTTACCGTCGTCTTTCGCATGCGTTCGCCACTTACTTCAGGTTCGCGTCCCGGGAGCAGTAGCGTCTGCCCCCTCTTTCCTTCTTCCACTTCTCATCTCCCTTCCTCGCTTGGCAGTCCCGTTCACATCTACACTATGTGATCAAAAGTATTCGGAAACGTGGCTGAATATGACTCACCTGTTCGTGGCGCCCTCCATCGGTAATGCTGTAGTTCAATAGGGTGTTGGCCCACCCTTAGTCTTGATGACAGCTTTCACTCTCGCAGGCGGGAATCAATCAGGTGTTGGAAGGTTTTTTGGGGAATTGCAGCTCACTCTTCACGGGGTGCTGCACTGAGGAGAGGTATAGATGTATGATGGTGAGGCCTGGCACAAAGTTGGCGTTCCGAAACATCTCTAAGGTGTTCGATTGAATTTAAGTCAGGATTTTGTGTAGGACAGTTCATTACAGGGACGTTATTGTTGTGTATCACTCCGTCACATGCCATGCAGTATTAACAGGTGCTCAATCGGGTTGAAAGATACAATCCTCATCCCCGAATTGCTCTTCAAAAGTGAGAAGCAAGAACGTGTTTACAACATCAACGAAAGCCTGTGCCTTGATAGTGCGACACAAAACAACAAGAGATGCAAGGCCCCTTCATGAAAAACACCACCATACGAACACCATTTATGACGTGTTCGGATACTTTTGATCACATCCTAAATCTTCCTGTGTACATCCTAAATCTTCCCAATCCTTCAGTCATTCCCTGGTCGTCTAGAGCCCCACCCTTGTCTCTTCACTACCATCCACGCCTCGTAGGTTCCCTTTCCTTCACCGCCTGTGCCTTCAGCCATGCCAACTCCCCCCCCCCCCGAGCCTTCGTCAGCACGAAGCCTCATGTCGAGTGGTGCTGCTTGAGCTTGTCATTGGACTGTTGCCAACAGCGCCCCCCCCCCCCCACCACCACCAGCCATTCAAATTAGGACAGGGCGCCCCTCCAAATGTGGCGCTCCAAGCAGACAATAGACTTTCTCTCGCCAGAAGTGGAAGATCAAACAATTTGATTACATTTGGAGTAGTTTGCAAACTTCTGAAACATGTTAAGTGCTGTGAAAATAGCGGCAGCTTTCATTTAATACAATTGTGGTAATGACAAGTTTAGTTATTTCAAATTTAAAGTCTTCATAGCAACTTATTTTCTTACATTACTTTGCTGATTAATTTATAATTCAATATTCATTTTTATCAAAGAAACGAATGAAGAAAATACTTTTAGCACAAGATACAAAATCAAACTAAGGATTCTGCATATAATCTCTTTAAATAAAAAAAACAACAGAAGACCTGTTATTAAATCATATATAAAGCTGCCCGACGGAACAATAGAACATAAACACAAAGGTCCTGCTCCCTAAGTAACCCAGCTACCCTAATAATGGCCGTTTCTAATATCATAATTCTTCTATTATCTCAGTGAATACATTTCCGTAGTTTTTCTTTTAATGTTCTCTCAATTAACCTACCGCATCGAATCTACCCATCATTCCTTGCACGAGACAGAATAGCTCAGTCAGTGGGGAATCGCATTGTGAGTTATATTGCCTTTCTCCTGCTGTCCCATCGTCACACACATATGTGCCAGCCTGCGTTTTGTGCACGCTCCGTGATACTACTCGCACGGCCACCCACTCACACCTTCCTCTCAGATCTCGCCTGACCCGTGCTTTCTCCTTCCTAGCACACGCCCCCTGCCCTTCGCTGGAGCCCCGTCCTCCACTCCGATGTGACCGAGAAAAGAGCATTAAACTTGATATTCTACGGGGAACAAGTTTATTTAAACCAAAAATCCAAAATCGTGCCAGGACAGCCACGTTTATTTAAAAAATTTGTAGTGTCGTCAATTGATGCCACGCGTCTCCAAACCCTGGGGGGTGTTGAGCGCTTTGCGCTGTTGGAGTAATCCTCCATTAATATTTCAAAGTCATATCCGTCAGGTCTTGTCAAGAGGACTGTTAAGTAGCTTCTCCACGTACGCGCCCTTGCGTCACTACTTAGCGGCTAGAATTGGGAAGGAATTAGGATTGGTTAGGTAGGGTTTAGGACACTTCACAGGAATTAAACTATCCACTGAATCATGCTAACTCGAACAAATTTCACATGAGGTTCTAAGGAAACCAAACCCGGTACGTCAGTGGTGAAAGGCAAGCTACTTCGCCACTAAGCCACGAGAGCATTTTTAATAATAACGCCAGGAGATGTACCGTTCAATAGAAAGATTGCACGAATCCACAAAATGTACCTAATACCTAGCAGGGGTCCTAACAATATACCAGAAGAATATCACAGTTCGAGAGCAAGGGCCAATCACAATTGTCCACTGTCTAAAGTCGCTAGCGCACGAAAAGTTCCGAGGAGGCGAGCCAGACCACCCCCCAACAGCCATCGGCTCGGCGGAGTGAGACGAGAAGGGAACCGCACGCCACCCCTCCACCATAACCCCTGCTACCCCGCCACACTGCACTACCGCTGCAACGCACCGTGCACGGCGCTGACATGGCGCTGCCGGGGGTATGAGCGGCGGTGGGCGTGACAATTATTTTACCGCCACCTTCACTCACCACTCATCCTCGCACAACCTCATACTCGCCCGCCCAGTCGCCCACTCATTCCCCGACACACGTGGCGGCACTCCCGCGGACCGGCCCCTCCAAACCTTCCCCTCACGACCCTTCTTCCCAACCCTTCTATCGCCGCCACTCAACCTTCCCCGGGGGTGCCGTTCTCCCGCACCCACTCTCCCACTCGCAGTATCTCCAGATCACCTGCCCTCGCAACCTCATTTCCCACCGCGCTCACCGCAGTGCCTCTGACTCGGCAGGTCCTAGTTTTGAGTTCTACTGTGGCCGGATTTTCATCACTAGCTTGTCAGCTTGGTCGAATACAGTCGTTGTCTGAAGGAGTATTCTAGCGACTGCTCTGGTTGGTAGTTTTCCGTGGATTCTCCGATCAACACCAGTTGAATGCCGGAGCAGTGCCCTACCAAACGGCCCACAGACCACGCGCGATCTTTCCTACCTCTTCCTTGTCCTATCCTCTCCCTTACACACACACACACATTTACACTAACACGCACTACACAAGCGCACATGCCGGAGACCTGTCGGTGGCTTAGTGCTCCCGGCTGCAGCGGTGCCTTGCTGATGGAAGATTCCTGGCTGTGGAAAACTCCGCTAGCGGAAGGTAGGTCAGCGCCGTATCTCGCCATACGAGGGAAACATCACCGCCACCTCCCGAGCAAAAACATGCACCACACTTATGGAACTAATGACCCTGGTAGTTGACGTACCCGGAATCACCAAAACAATCAATTAATCAAATCCTAGGTTCGAGTCCTGATAGTGGCAAAGTTTTCGACTGTAGTTAATTAGCTAGGTCAAATTAGTCGCTATCTACAGGAAAAGTGTAGCAGCCGCCTGATCTGATCGGTAGTTTTTCGCGGATTCGCCAATGAACACCAGGCGAATGTCGGAACAGTGCCTTAAAAACGTGTAACAGACTGTGCACAGCCTTTCCTTACTCTTCCTTGCCTTATCCTCACCCCTTACAAAGACACGCGCACTACACTACGCATATACATACACATGCCGGGAGACTGGTCGGAAGCTTAGAGCTTGTCCCAACTGGGGTGGTGCCCCGCGAATGGCGGGTACCTGATTGAAAAAAAAAGCACTATCCGACGGTAGATCGACGCCGAAACTCATCATACAGCAGAGAGAAAATCACTGCCACCTCCCGCAACAAAAACATACACTACGGGAATAATGACATTAGTAGTTAATTCGCTCGGAATCAATTAGTCAAAAAACCCTCTGAGGTCGCACGCCCACTGCCCTACCGCTCGCTGTCCGTCGCGCTCTCCGAACCCTCGTCCTCACTTCCGCCGACCCCCCCACGAATTGTCATTCCCACCGCGCTCCTTCACACGACCATCATTCCTATCACTCAACCTCCAAACTTCCGTCCTCACTCCGACCCTATCGCCCTCACACTCTCATTCCCTTTAAGCCAACACACACGACCCTCCCTACAAGGACCCTCCCCTCATCGCTGTTGACGTAGATTCCTGCTCACCCGATCTCCTCCCGACATTCTCATTCTCCCCATGCTGACCCACAGAGTCCTAGCACCTAGAACTCGCTCTCCTACCTCGTGCCCGCTCTCATTTCTCCAGCATCTGTATAGAGACGTCCCTCCTTGCTCACTCTCTCCTCTCCTTTCTTCCCGTCTTCATTCTATCCGCTCGTTCTCCCTCTGTCCATCGCTGTTGATGTAGATTTTCGCTCACCCGATCTCACATCCTCATTCTCTTCATGCTGACCCACAGAGTTCTAGTCCCTAGAACCCGCTCTCCAAACTCGTGCCCGCTCTCATTTCTCTAGCACCTGCCTTCTGACCTCTCTCCTAGCTCCCTCCCTCCTCTCCTTCCTTCACCTCTCTCCATTCTATCCGCTCGTTCTCCCGTGCGTGCTTCCGCTCTTCCATCTTCATCAACCTCATGGCTCTGTCTCACTTCCTCCAGCGATCTACCACTCTTCCCTCCCGCTCATTTTCACCGCGCCAGTATATTTCTGTTCCAGTCAGTTTGCGAGAGCCCTCTCGCGCGAGGATCGAAAAAAAGAGAGGGCCTTCGAGGAGAGCGACGCAAAAGTGGGACACAAGTGTTAAGTGGTTGCTCGCGTCCTCGATTCTACATTTGGCTCTCGCGCTTTCAGTGTGAAAAGTGAAAAGTGCAGGGTACTTGACGATGCCTCATTCTGTAACTGAGCGGAGAAAATGCATGTTTATTTAACTCATTTTTTCTATTAATTAGATCGCTGGTGAGGTAGATACCTTTGTATTATGATAAATAAATAGAGATATTGTCTGGTATCAATACTAAGTATTGATACCAGACAATATCTTTATTTATTTATCATTTTTTCTAGTCGCGCTGTAGATTTCAATGTAGTATTGAAAAAGTTATTGGATTTTTTCTGGCAATTTAACGGCTTTTGTGGTTGTTGATGCAAATCACTTGATTAACTATTCTGCATAGAATGAATAGATAACAAAATGTATGGAATATTGCACGCAACTCTGAAGCATGTACACAATTTTCTAAGATTCAAACGTGGAATTTCTAAGCTTGAACGAATATCTGTTAGCACTTGACTGTGTTGACATAATAAATCCACGAATTCGGAAAGTTATTCTTTACTAAAGAGGGTATCTCTGAAAACACCCACAAGAGCCTTTTAAAGCGTTGATATTGAATATTATTTGAGAGAGAAAAATTAAATAATGCTTAATTTTCGTTCATACATTATTAAAAATAATTTGTGTCACAATTATTTTTCATATTGAGCCAATAAGGTCATTGAAGATTATAAGAGGTTTCAGAAAAAATGAAAATAAATGTGAATTAAGTACCTATTGCGCGATTATTTGTAATGGTTCGAAACACTCCATAAGCCACAAGTGTTTCGTCTCACTAAAACACTCCATTAAATATAGAAAACATTTTTTCACAATTATACGTAAGAAATATATTTTGCAAAAACTACAAAATACAACTTCACCAGGATTTTGCCTACGTGATCTACCTGAGATCAGGTAGCACTTACAAAAGAAAGATAAAAAATTCGCAATTAAGTTTGATATAGATACTTATATAACCATTGAACAGTGAACTATACATAATATAGAAGAAGAAGTGCTAGTGAAAATGTTTACCCACTAATTTAATTCAAGAAACATCAAAGACCAAATTATTAATTTTGATTATGAAATAAAGGGTAAAACGAGTTCTTTGATTTCCAGGTGTTTCATTACATTTCTATATAATTGAAACACTAAAAATTATATTTCAGGGCGAAAATGGAAACGGCATCATTGGGCGTTGGTGACAATGACGACGAATTCTTCGACAACCTTTGGGCTGAAGCCCCTGGTGTGCCGCAACCCGCGCGCCACGCAAGGGCAGTGGAAGTGAGAAGCCCTGCAGGGAAATTGCTGTTGGCAGCCGGGTCCCGCTCATTTGCGCACTTCGCTTTTTGCACTTTCGTCTTTTTTGCCCTCTTGGAGCCAACAATGTCACCTTCCCGAAAACAATTTTCTCCTTCGAGACACTGCCGTTCGCGTGGCGTGAATATCTCTTCCGTGGCTACGGATGTCAATGGCAGAGCCCCCTTCTAGATTCGCACCGTTCATGCAAGCATGCGTAGACTTCAATCATAAAAAAGTGTTATCACAAATATTTTTGTTTATAACGTACGTGCAATTATAATGCAATTTTTACGTAGTAAATAAAAGTAAAATATGGCAATAAAATCCGGTCTTTTTGCAAACAGTTCGTAATTTATTTTGAAGTAGTCTATGTTACAAAGAATGACCATAGAAACTGGAATCTCATAGAAGTTGGGCGCCAAAGCGTCGTGAGATGTAATATGGCTGGCCGGAACTGGAAGCGGTGTGAACGGAAAGAGTGAAAACGACTCCGAGGAGATAAGAAAGTGGAAACAGTGGGAGTGAAAATATTAGTTACAAAGCGAATCTGAAAAGCGATCGAATAGGCTTAAGTCTCTGAGGGTCAGGGGAGAACAGAGGAGACGTAAGTCAAAGTTTCGTAACTCCAAAAGAAAGTTGAGCTCCTTAAGAAAATTATGAAGCCTCGCTCCTGAGGTGACGTGGGCCTGAAGAAACTGAATTTCCAGTGGGAATTATGTAATATTATGAGCTGTGAGATGGATTACATTCGAGCTCAAAAAGTCAAATGAAACACCTTGGCTAAAGTAATCTCTTTCTGTTTGTAAAAACGCCTGTATAAAAATTCACAAAAAAACATTAACTCAGATTTATTAATACATCATAGACATTAACAGAGACAGAAACCAGCAAATATTTCTTTGGGAAAATAGAAAGTAAATTGAAGAGATATTAATGATGAAATGCCCTAGTTTTGTATTAAGAATACATCATTACAATATGATGTATTAAGAATACATCATATCAAATAATGACTGCATTTGTAGTAAAAATGGTATTTGTGTGAAGTTTTATTTTGAAATTTCCTATTAATGATATAAGCTTAAAAAAGGCAATTAAAATCATTTATCATCTCAACATCCAAATTCCTACCGAGAAGTCATGGGATTGTGCAACCCCATAACACCACCGTCTCGTATGTGTGAACACTACGGAGGCAGCGAGGATAGCAGGCGCGGAAAGCAAAGGTTCATAAACGCGCGGCCAGGTATCCGTTGCCCGTACTAAACGAAGGCGAAATAGCGAGAAACGTTTTCCTTGTGAAGGGTTGAGAGAGAGGAAGCAGCCCCACCACTGAGAATTTCCCCAGGCGTCGCCGGACGATAAACACGCGAACCCGCAAGCGGAAGCTCTTTTCTTGCCACCACTTGTCGAGTAAGCAGCTCTTCTCTTTGGGTTCCCGATTGCCGAGCCAGTAGCATTTTGATCACCGCTCGCCGAGCCAACACTTTCGTTAACATTAGTTTAGATATTGTTTACCGCTGCAATGACTACTAGGTAGGAGTATTCGGCGTCGAACAGACGTTCTAGTCAGTCGTCCGTGAGATAGTGCAAATTCAGTAAAGTATTGCTTCAATTAACGATACGGGAAGTAAAAGTTACCCGTTGTGAGAGAAGCATTGAAAGTTCTGGTTCAGCAAAGTAGAAGTAGCAACGAGCGAGGAACTTACACGAGTATTCGGTGAAGTGCAAGGGACATTTTCGCAACGTGGGCGTAGTCAGAGGCGCCGGTAGCAGACGAGGAAGAAGAAGAGGCCGACTAGGAAGAAGAACGGAAGAGGACGGAAGAAGACAGCGTAGACGGCAGAGGTGAATCTCGTCTCTTACGACGCAGAAGCTGGGACCGAGCGACGTCGACGCAGAGACCAGCGCACGACCATCAAGGCCAAAAGTGGGAAGTCCACGAGGTAACGGTTAGGGCGCGGAAAATAGGTCAAGTTCACGTCGGCAGGGAAAAACTAATATAGGAAAGTGTTAAGAAATTGAGGACACGGGTGGCAACAAATTGCAGTATCGTAGTAGGAGACATTTCGACACACTATTGCCTGCATAAAATATTCTATTTAGGACATTTATTATTCTGCTATTTTCAGACACAGTTACATTGTAAATGAGAGTAGTGCACTTACACACATTTTGTTCTTTGCATGTAATATTTTGAAGCAGGAGATTGTAAATTGAAATTTTGGTTTCATGTGCAATGTAATTAGAATAGCATAAATTTAGATATAATTAATTTTCCAAGGGAATTCCCAGTGTAGATTAGGGTAATTATTTCAGAGTATCAATTTTGGAGTAAATTATGTGTGTTCATTCATATGAGTGTGTGTTGTAAAGGTTTCTATTTGTGTTTTGATCATTCTTTGTAAAAGTGTGAATCTATATTCTTGGGTTTTGTCAGGAATTTATGCCACTAAAAGTTTATGGGTAAGTTATACGCTCGTTTTTGTGCAATCTGTGTCATTTTATTGTGTCAAGGGTTCAAACCTTTCTCGCACCCTGAAGATCCTGCTCCCTAGATTTTAAGCTCGCTTTATCGCAATCTTGATAACCCGCTTACGGTTCATGCGTGCTACTGTGAAGGTGGCTAGTTGTGAGTGTAGGTGGGTTAGTTATATATATATATATATATATATATATATATATATATATATATATATATATATATATATAACAATATTTTGAGCGTATATAGAAATGACATTGTGAAAATGTGGAGTTAAGTGACTCATGACGCATTCAGAGGTAGATAAAAAATGTGTATGTTCAAATGACTGACTATTTCGTATTAACAGACGTGTCAAAAGCTGTTGACAATAATCCCGTAAGTTTAGTGTGTGTTCATATCGCGGGAAGTTCTTCCACAATTGTGAGATCCGGAACAGACCTTTACGTCTGCTTACTGGTATTTCCCCACATAGGTATCTCTTACCAGCGGGGCACCACCCCAGCCAGAACAACCAAAGCTTTCAACCGCTCACCCGGCATGTGTGGTAATGTACTGCATGTGCGTAAGTAAGGAGTGAGAATACATCAAGAAAGAGGAAGAAATGGTTCAGACTGTCTACTGCGATTCACTGCACTGACATGTGCGGCATTCGCCTATAACTAGACTAGGGCCGATCGTGTCCGAGAGCCTCTCCTTCTCTCTTCGCCCGTCAATGGACTAAATAATATGTGGGCCACACCGGTGGCCCTCAGATAAACGCTGCGCCAAGTTGCCAAGAACGCCAAGTTAACTGGATTAGAGAAGCCTTCAGAAGTGTCATCTCAGTGGCGGTCTTCTGCGAGTCAACTTCTTAGCTGGTTCCGAAAATACGTCAGATCAAACGTGCAAATCTAACGTCGGTCGTCTCGATTTTAGGATCCCGAATGCCTACCCATCTTTCAGGCGCGGAACAACGGGGATGGAAATAATGGATATTTCTCTCATAAAATATTTCAGTAACTATTAATTTTAACTTGTCAGGAAACTTTCAAGCAAAAATATTTTCGGTTTGTCATTCAAACGAATAAAATCGTATCCTAATATGAGCTGATACAAAACAGGTTTATTACAATGTTGTTTATTTTATCTATATAATAATGTTAATAATAATTTAATAACCATTCAGAATTTCGCAAGCAGATGTTAATAAAAATCTTAAATCATATTTCAATCATTTTTATAAACTTTTTGACATTTCGGATAATAATTTAGAACCCTCGTCAAAGTGTGTTACAATCTGTTGATGTTTCCATTGCTTCGTTATTGTATTTTTCTACAATATAAGACAATTGGGAACGTCCTCTTTATTGATAATTGTCTACAATATCGACGAAATTGATGTTTAACACATCCTAATGATGGTTATAATTTATAAACGTCAAGAAAAACACAACAGTGATTAAGATAATATTTTAAAACTTTATAGCCATTTTTTATCAATTGAAAGGCTTAGACAGTAACGAGATGCGACGTACAAGTCATAGCACACCTCCTGTTATTAGTCAATGTTAATATGTCGATTTTAGGGAAAGTATAGAAAATTTTGTAACTGTCTTATTTACATTTATAAATGGCATGCGGTAGAAACAATATGAGGCATAATTCGACCAGAATAGAGATATTGTTAACCAACAAAGGGAGACTTGCTGGGGCTGTTGGGTACTATTTTTTTAAGGAACCCATTCTTTCAATTCAACTGCCTGCAAAACACGAACTACGTTACTAATTTAGAATTACGCTTACAAAGAAACACAGAAAAGAAACGCCTCTGACCATGCGAGAGGTATCTTTAATTTCGTTAAAAATGCCGAAAAACTGGGAAAACCATACACAAAGAAGCAGTTGAAATTTGACTAAAATGCCAATATTGGTTTCTCTTAGTTCGGAAATTCTCATGCCCGATTTTACGACTACATTCTCGCACTTTGTGAAAGTTTACGCCGCCACAAGGCAGAAAGACGCCTCAGAATTGAGGTCTTTCAAAAGCTCCAATTATTTCTGCTCTAGAACCCCATTTTCCTTACACACCCACAGCAGCATTTGTGCGTTCGCAAACCAACTAGTTTAGCGGTAATACAAGAATAAAATAATTTTTAGGTTATTGTCCGCGAGGAGGGGAGTTTGTGCGCAGGGGGCGGCGCAGGCAGCTGTCATCGAGGCGGACGAGGCATCCGGCGCCCGTCGCCCTGCGGCTTTGCGTCGGGGCCGGCGGGCGGCTGCTATCTGCCCTTCGCGAGGGGGATTTCTGCGCCGCCGCTGACGCTCAGCGCCGCGGGCGGGTCGGGGTGGGACGGGGAAGGGCGGAGCGGGGCAGAGCGGGGCGGAGCGGGGCGGAGCGGGGCGGAGCGGGGCGGAGCGGGGCGGGTGGGGGTGGAGTGGGGTGGGACGAGGCGAAGCGGCGCGGGCCGGGTGGAGACGAGACGAGGTGGGGTGAGGCGGGGCGGGGCGGGGCGGGGTGGGGTGGTGCGGGGTGGGGTGGGGGGAGCGGGGTGGGGTGGAGCGGGGCGGGGTGGGGTGGGCGGTGTGGGGTGGGTGCGGTGGGTGGGGTGGGGTGGAGCGGGGCAGTGTGAGGTGGGGTGGAGCAGGGCGGGGCGGGGTGGGGTGGGGTGGAGAGGGGCGGATCGGGTCGGGTGGGTGCGGAACCGGGTTGGACGAGGCGAGGCGGGCCGGGCCGGGCCGAGAGGAGATGGGGCGGGGAGGGAAGGGGCGGGGCGGGGAGGGAAGGGATGGGCTGGGCGAGGCTCCCGCAATTCCGGGAAAGAACGTTCCGTTCCCGATGCAGCTTTTCATTTCCTTTGCAACTCGGGCCGCTCACTGTCGCTAATACTGTTCTCCGATTCTCTTTCCCAGTACTCAGCTCGGCTTAGTATTGCTACTTTTTAATTGGCAGCTTCTGGGTTCAACTGATAGGCACGTTGAAGGCTGATTTATTAGTGATCCAGAGCACGTCAGCTGCTTATGTCATTGATCCCGTATGCATAGTGCATCAGCGGTGTCCGAGATCTTCCTGCGCTGGATGGCGAGATCCAGAGCCGACCTATGTCGGCTTGCAGGGATTTTCCCTAACTCGGTATCTCCCTCCAGCGGGGCACCGCGTCGGCCAGGACAACTCTAAGATCCTGACTGGTCTCCCGATCAGTGTAGTGCATGTGAGTGTGTGTTTGGAAGGGGCATGGAGAGGACAAGAGACAGGAAAGAAAATTGCGCGCGGTGCGTGGTCCGTTTGTCAGGGTACTGCTCCGGTATTCGCCTGGTGTTGATCGAAAATAAAAACACGAAAAACTATGAATCAGAGATGTCGGTCACTAAAGTTTTCCTTCGAAAACCGGCTTAATTCATTCAAACTATGTAGCTGGTTTTGAAAATCCTGCCACGTCTGGATACTAACCCTAGGACCACCCTGACAGCTGCACTGCAGTGATATCAGTAAATGACCTGAACCACATTTGCCGGTGAAATGTAGTAGAAAACCTTTTATAGAGTCCAGAGTTAGTGAGATGTTACATTTGGACTTTCTCAACATCGGAAAAACAAAGGCACTGTAAGTTGTTCACTGCAGACCAAGAAGTGAAAAATGCCGCATCCACTGTGCTGAAAAGGATATCAGAAAACGCTTAATTTCGTGAGTTTAAATAACTATCTAAATGATGAAAAAACGTTCTTCGTGTAAAGAACCCTTTATGAGTTGGTGGTGCTACAACACATTATTTCTCCCATTATTTCTATCTTTTGCAATTTTTGAAAGTTCAGAGAGATCAACGAAAGTTGGATGTCCGCCATTTTTTAAGTGACCTCCGCTCCATCCGTGCAAAACATTCCAAGAAACTAGTGCTGCTACAACAGCACGTACTTTCTTGGTCTTTGTACCGGTTACGTAATACTGTAATACCGCAATTTCCATCCGTAGTAACACTTTCGAGTCTTTACCTATAAAACTCGTAATAAATCGTACAACATTAGGAGCGGAAACTAATTCTTGTTTCATCGTCAATTTTTGTCTCAAATTAAACTGCATTTTGTAACGACATAAACAACTCCCAACAATGACAAGGAATTCTCAGAATTTCAAACTGTCAACTTGAGGCGGGGTATTGCAAAATGTATAGCAATGTGGTATTTCGTGAAAGACTCTAGCAAATGAAGTGCGGAAAATTCAAGTTTGCAAATTTTCAATATTTACAACAATTACTATAAACTACTCACAATTTAAAAAATGTTTATGAAATGTTTTAAAGAACTGATTTTTGGACCAAATTTCATTGAACAAAAAATCTCTATCAATAATATTGTACTTATGCAAAGTTCATTTTTGCAATTTTCAAAAATACAGAGAGCTTGCTGAAAATGGAAGCAGCAACACTTGCTTTACCATTGCTATAAACAGGGAGGGGGTAATAAATAAACAATTGGAGCCTTTTTGACAAAAATGTTTGAAAACTGCCTCATTTTTGAAAAATTGTATATGAATTAATTTCAAGTTCTATCTTTGAAGAATACATTTAATGAAGGAGAAAATCTTCTATAATTAATATTGTAATTTTGTGAACAAGCAGAAAATATTTTGAACTTTTTCAATTTTCTAATTCATAGATTTCAACGAAAATGAGACGTGCACCAATTCTTTGGGGAAATTTAAGCTTCCAGAGGGCAAAGTTAAATAAACATTTTATTCATATTGTTTAGGCTTCATGTCAAGTATCCCAAAAGTATCCGTTCAAATATCCTCGAGTTCCTTTCTGATCGTTCTGAAAATATCAATTTTGAATAAAAACAAAATGTATCAAACGTTTTGTTACAAGGGTCTAACAATTTGGATATTTTTATAAAAATTCGCCAATTTCCGCCACATCATTACAGCATTTTTAATTTACTACGTAAATACGGGCTATGGCGAAGAAGTAAAAAAGATAACAATATACAGACGATGGAAGGAATTAACTCTTACTTTCTTGAACAATTTCAATCCGCCAACGTTTACTACCTCAGCCGTTGGCCCCTTATATTTTTTCTGGTTTGTTGAAAATGTTACTGGTATCGTCACTTACATTATTTATAAAAGCAAAACAAAAAACTTCTGCGGAAGAAATAAATTCTCCCCGCATTAATAGTAAATTTTTAAGCGGACGATGAAATATACAAATTCAGCTTTGCAGTAAAACAGAACAATTTTAGTTCCTTTTATTGATGAAATACTAAATAGCGTTAAAACAATTTCAAAAATAAACTTTTCAATTGTTGCAAGTCCATTTCTAGATGTTTCCAAACGAACTCTCACGAAAAGGTGTTCCATTTACAGAAGTAGTTGTATTACGCATTCTGTGGGCTACCATGAAATGTCTAGCTATGTAACCAAGGGTTTACACGTCAACGTTTGTTATGGAGGATGTCAGATATTATAACACAAAACGGCTAACTGAACGTAATATTTCGAACTGGGACAATTTTGAATTTGTATTGTAAAATATCGTGCACAATACCACAACAATAAAATAATTTTTAAATTTAAATTTAATTTTCCTTTTTTTGTAGGTGCCTATTATTTACAAATAACTTTTTCCCCGTAGGTAATCGAAAGAAAGGTCTCGCTTATATACCTCGTCTTTTCTAATAGCGTGTGCTCGGATGCGATTGCAAAAGGATAATGTAATATAGATGTGAGATAAGACGTGATGCAACACACGAAAGCATATGTTGTAGTGTGGTGATGCCACCGTGTACAAAGACACGACAATTTATGAGTAAAATCATTCATGGACAATTAAAATGAAAGCACGGAATTACACTCACTACAAATACCATCCCCTCACAAACTTAGAAAGTTAGAAGCGGAATCTAGATTTGATTTCAAAATAAAAATCGAAATTATTGTAAGAGATTCGTCATCAACAGCGTCATCAAAATATGGGAATTATCAACAATCATAATAATTATTGGTCTAATACCGAAATAAATAATGCATGCAATCCACGTATTTCAAATGCTATATTCGTATGTAGATCAGATATCAACTAAACAGTAATACAGTACTGTTCTTCTGAACGGCGAGAGTTTTGGGATGAATTAGTGATTGGGAATTAATACATTAATAGATATTGTGTGGAAATTATCAGGGGACCCCAAAACCTGTAATTCCGCTGAAATCTCGAAATCGATTTTGCGCAGCATTACATAACTTACGTGTACTAGTCCGTATATACGTACGTATACGGGAAATTAAAAAGTGGTTTTGTTGAATAAGGTAGAAAAATATAAATAAAGTAAATACAGATAAAGAATTTACTGTAATTTTGCAAAGCAAAATTCTTCTTAATAATCAAGAGCCTATATTTGTACACCAAATTGTGGTAAAATATCACAACTTTTGGTAATTCATATAACAAAATGAATTTAAAATGAAATTAAATACTTTTCAGCACTTAAATAAAAGAATTATTATCAAATATTTTGAATGAAAATGCCACTAGAGAGACGTAACCGTAAGGAACGGAGAGGCAACACACCGCACGTAGGCACTCAGTTTACTCCGTTACTCTGCAAGGAGTGCGTCTGAAAGGATTGCGTCTCATTCACTCCGAACGAGGTGATGCCCCATAAGGAATTTGCAAATTTAATAGATTGAGCATTCCATAACTGAGCGTTATATCCGCTTCCAATATTTCTCGCGACGCGTAGCGCTGCCTCGGCGGAGAGCGTGCGGAGGCAGTGGGGGCGGGGCGGGGCGGGGTGGGGCGGGGCGGGGCGGGGCGCGGGGGCGTGATCGCATTGGGGAGGCGGGGCTTCTGCGCAGAGCGGGGGCGCATAAATAAGAGCCGAGGGCGATCGATCGCAGCGCACCTGTTGCCGCCTGGTGGGCGAGACGCCGCTTCCTGCGACCAGGACACTTCCAACGCAACGCTATACAGTATTTGAATCAAAACAACAACAACAACAACAACAATAATAATAATAATAATAATAGTAATAATAATAATAATAATAATAGTAATAATAATAATAATAATAATAATAATAAGAAGAAGAAGAAGAAGAAGAAGAAGAAGAAGAAGAATAGAGCAAAAGCACGTATACCGGGAGTTCCGGGTTCAGTTCCTCGCTGAGGCAGTTCATTCTTTGAACAGTCAACCATCTTTTGAAATAATAATAATAATAATAATAATAATAATAACAACAACAACAACAATAATAATAAGACGCCTTCGCCAATCCTGGTAGCCGAGATCGCTAAAACAGTAGTGCCCTGGCCGTCTTGGACCGAAGGATCGCGGATTCGAGTCCCGCCTCAGGAATGGTTGTGTTTGTGTGTGTCTCTGTATGTTTGTGATTGTCTACTTTATCCTTCATCATCATTATCATCTCACCATATCCCGCATGGCTAATAACCCTGAGTGTAAAAATGGATTCAGCATGAAAATGCTGGTCTCCTCCATAAACGTCACGTGCACTTACCCTCGATAAATATAACTGAGCCCCGGTAGGTTGCACGTTCGCGTGCATGATGGCCAATTGGCGACCAAAAAATCAAACAATAAAACGTTCTCGAACTTCCAAACATATGCGCCAAGTGGTACGAACACTCGCCGAAACCGGTGACGCGTGTTGAACTATATTAGTACTAATGAACAGTCAAACTGTTAAACTATACTACAAGATTGTACCATACATGCTTGTACGACCAACAAATTCTAACTGATCCCACGATAGAGGCAAACAAAATATTGTTTCCGGCATTTGAAGAAAAAACGTGTCTGCTTGCACATGTTTCTGTTCCGTGCAATAAAAACATCGTAACCAAGAATGCAGAGAAACATCATGATACAAGAGTTTGAAAAGCGAGATCAGGCGAATGTAGAGTGTAAAGCACAGGTCGGCCCGTTATTTTTCAGGACTCTAGGATTTGCACCTTCATTTGCTTCTGAGCATAAATAGAGTTAGTTCACTATATACACGTTTTATGCTAGTTGTGGAAAGAATAGATCGAAGGTTGATCTTTTGTTAGAAATACAATAAAATAAAATCTTTAGTTTGTTTACGAAAATAAGTTTTCTAATACTCCGTAGCGGTTATTTTTAGTTTTCAAACGTTGATATCCGCGCTTTGTTAGTACATTTATTAATAATTCTGCTACTCATCGTAAAAAGTGAGGGCAAGGCTTCTGAAAATCAAGAAAATGTTCACAGATTATACTTCTATTCCATTCCACACGCAGAGTTTTATTGTTCTTTGACGAAAACATTTGAATACTCGTTAATATTCAATATTCGTAAAATCAATAAATTCAAATTAAAGAGTGAGTGATTTTGGGGTTACCTCATTCGGGGATTATAATTTTGAAAATACGTTCTAATTCCTGATTGAAGATTCCGACCCGAGTAGCGAAGCTAGCAAAGGCGAACGCGCTTTAACAGTCTCGGGTGGAAAGGTCACTGCTTCATTCTCAGCCTGGTGCACGAGCTTGTCTCGCGGAAAAATGGGGTTCCTTAATCACCATGTACCGTTATCAATACTCTATCTTCAGCCTTGGTGGGTCTGAAACTTGAGGCATTTGCGCCCAAGTACGTGAGTGAAATCAGTTGCGTGGGTTGGGTTGTCACAGGCATTCTGTTCGAGAATTACATTTTAATAAAAGATACACTTCAATAATTGACGCAATTTGGTTTTACATCAACTAATGAACAGTGAAAACTGTTCGCCTGCTTATAAATGAAGGGCCAGGACAAAAAAATTCACAGTAAAAAATGTGGAATTTTGAGATACTGACACCATTTTGTAGAACATAAGAATTACTGTACGCGTCCCCGAAAAACGTTTAGTATTAAAAAATAATTAAAGGATTTAATGCAAGGGGGGATAGTGATGAGAATCAGTTGGCAATGCTGCAAAAATGAATTCAGAGAGTGTAAATACAACTATACATTAAATGTTATTATCTCTGTTCGAAGTCAAACTCTACTTTCCCTCACTCCCTCGGCACTGTAAATGTCAATACCTATACTGAAGTATCTCGGAATACTGACACCAGTACTACATTGTCAGTATTCACTGCATTTTCAATAGGAAACCAAATAATACGACTGTGATACATAGAACATTTAAAAAACAATGGTTATGTATGAATTATTCCACTTTGTCGTTTTTTATTATTAGCAACAGGTAATTAAATGTTCATTGCTCCATTCTGAAATACTTGAGACATTCTAGGTGAACGCAGAAGGCGCTCATGGAAGAGTTAATACAATAATCCTTAACTAAAATGCACTTATACTCGTATCTAATTGGCACAGCCGATTTTTTCCGTTGATCATTAGGCATTGGTTACATTACTTTCGGAAATATGTGTGTGAATATTTATCATACGCCGAAGATAATTCTATAAAGCTTAGAAATAACTGAAGACCAGTAAAGTTTGGTTGAGAGATATTTTATTTCAAGAAACAAAGATAATAGTTACGACATTTAAATGTTTCCTTTGACCTTTTCTGGTCATGATATCTACTTGCGAAACAATAAGTTTAATACAAATTCAAAAAACACTAGTATGTTCGTTTTATCTGAATAGATTAAAAGCCACATGGACACACAAAATCTCCATTTTTCTCTCTTGTTTATCAAAATGTGTTAAAATTTTGAATACGCATACGTTTTCATAACTGTAAAATATCGCTTTGTCGTCCTAGAGACAACATTGATGCAGTGGGTTGATATTGTTAGCTGAATCTGGGCGCATGAGAATGGACGTGTGGGGTTGGGGGGCGAGTCGTGCGTGCGTGCGCGTGGGCGGGGTGGGCGGGCAACCGGCCGCGTCTGAGCACGGACTGCGTGGGCGGGCGGACACAGCGCAGAATCCCTCCCACGCTTATCTAAAACGGGCGCTTTCAGCTCGGAATGTAAATTTAGCATTTAGCGTAGTAATGCACAATGGGGTGACAATAGGCCCATGGCCGGCGGTCCGTTGTGGTTTTGTCCTTTGTCCGTTGCTCGGATGATTATAAGCCTCGTTAAGGGACGCTCGCTCGCGTGTTTAATCGTCATGTTACGGACATATGTTGGCTTTCTTTGAAGGATTATAGTATATTTACCCAGAGACTATTTCTTGGTCGCGAAGAAATACAGCCTTTGAGATTATTAGTTATCCCGAATCTTTCTAAAAACAAGTGACTCAAACATGTTCAATTCGTTTTCGAATCATGTGTTTTGATTTCTTTCGGTGATTCGCGTTGCTCCTGGACGAGAATGACCTGCAACGTTTTCCTAGAAATTTGTTTTCCAATGTTTTTGGCGGGGAAATTTCTTTAAAATTTGAAAGAGAACGTGAAACTTTTGCATTTTGACGAGAGTAATATTTGAATAAATACTATTATTGTATTCGATAATTAATTATTGCATTTAATAATGCCACTTAGTAATTGCGTTTAGTAATTAATCGTTGACATTTGCAATGTGAAGTAAGAGATTTGTCTTTCGGGGCTGAGCTGCAACCCGCGAAACATTCATGTATGGAGCATCTTTGGTTGCTGCTCCAGATTTTCAGGCGCTTCACTAATGCGCTACACCTTACATCTGAAAGTAATTTCAACCGACTTCTCCACAAACCTCCACTTATTATGGAGTTTAATCACCCTGTCGTTAAAAAATGCTTTTGGATACTCTTACTGAATAATTGCACAAATGTGCTAAGAGAATATATATTTGTCTAAAAATTTTAAAATTACGTTTTAATTCTAAAGTTTGAAAGTTTTGCTTTCACGAATGTTTCAGTGAGGTTCATTGAAAATTTTAACATCACTTTAATATCACTACCCATTCACTGTTTCATTCACCATATAACTACCCGTTCACTGTTTCTAGTTAATTGTGGTTCAGAATACTTTACATAGCATACGCATTCCTATTTAAGCAGTCCATTTCTAACTCTTAGCAATACGAAACTCAAAATACGTATGAATGTATGTATGAAAGTGCCATGCCTAATTTTTTCAGATCTGAAGCTCTTGACCTGAAACGTACTTAACTCGCTAAGTAAGGACAAATAGCTCCTGTTCAAGAATTTTAATTTTGGGAAGAACTTTACATGAATCCTCTGTAATATGTTTAAAAGTGTATGAATGTTAGCCACAGTGTTTCTTTGAATTCTTTGAGTATTCATATGTAACATGCTAATACTTTCAATTTTCAATAAAAATCGTCAAATTTGGAAAATTCCAAAAAATTCAATATTTTTCGAACAGTTGCTACGCTCTAGTATGAACCCACATATTTATTTTTCAATTAAATTTATCCCTCAACTTCAGTTCTTTAAATGAAATGTTTTTTTAAATATGATAGTTGCTGAGTAATTTTGACAGAAATCGTGGCAGTTTCTCTGTATCTTGTAACCAATTTTATTGTGTTGGCATCTCTCTTGAAGCACTAAGATGCAAAAAGGGAAATTATTCAGTCTACGTTTCGTAAGAGTAAAATGTAGTCAACACTAGCACGTTCAGTATTTACTACAATATAAGACGACTTATTTCTAAAGGCGATGCGACTTATTTCAAATGGCGACTTCAATTTCTATGCGACTTATTTCAAAAGGCGTCTTTAAGGTGTCATATTACATGTCTCTAGTAGTCTTCTAAGATATTTCAATCCAAGCTGAATAATTCAGCACGTGGTTCCTGGATATTTCTAGGTAGCAATTAAGTCATCATAGCACTTCCTATTGCACCCCACACATCCATACCTGGGAAGAGTTTTGAAGATTCATCTTGGTATGACTGCATTATCATATGAGATACGAATTGATAACAAAAAAAGGACAAGCCCTCTTCTGCAATCGTAGAACACTAGTATAGATACTCACAATCATCTCGATTACTGGTTGTTGGTCCCTGTAAACGCCCTGTTGAAAGTGTTATTAAAAAAAAACAAACAAGTGTCTTATACTCTTATAAAGCAATTGTTCTCCATATCGTCACACTAAATTGTCGGTACCGAGACAACACCATGTGACAATGTGACACTGTTCGCGTTGTCCCGCTCGCTGCCATTCTAAAAGGCCCCACGACCGTCTTTAACTGCATCATTCGGGTATGTAGCAGGGTGCAGTCTAATTAAATTACCCCCTTAGTTACAAACGGGAGGCAGTTTTCCCAGACGTTTTCTTCCCATTGGTACTAATGGGACATTTTTCGCCTTAAGAAGAATATCTCTCGCTTACTGAGGATGACAATCGGAGTTGTGGCGATTCCCACGTATTGGAGCCTATGCAAATGTAAGGAGAGTGTTAATATATTAGGGGTTTGAGGCGTTACACAGTATGTGTGATCGAAAGAAAGAAAGAAGGAAAGAGAAAGAGAGAAAGAGAGAAAGAGAGAAAAAGAGAAAGAGAGAAAGAAAGATAGAGAGAAAGAGAGAAATAGAGAAAGTGAAAGAGAAAAAGAGAAAGAGAGTGAGACAGAGAGACAGAGAGAGACAGACAGAGAGAGACAGAGAAAGACAGAGATAGAGACAGAGAGAGAGAGGGAGAGAGATATCGTTTAAATTCGCCAGAATATGGTGTCTCAACACAGACGAAGAAATTTAAAAAGAGGAATGTGAAGAAGAGGCAGCTTCAGACATTACTTCAACACAAAGTGAAATGAATTCTTCAGTTTGAAGAGTAAGTGAGCATCTTTTCTGTGCGGGAAAACAAGAAGAACATTGTATTTTCATATGTGTTTGCAAACACCACTTCTCTTATCGGCGACTCGCATTTGATTTTAAAATATTTAAGAACAAATAATAGTATCGTAATATTTCTATGCATTATCTTATATACTGTCGCCGTTGTTCAATGAAAACATCTTTGAAATCTAATTTAGCTGATAGGTTTACATATCACGTTACTGTCACCTACGTTTGCCTGTCTCTTACGTTCACGTATCACGTTACTGTCCGTCAGGCACCATTGTCTTCCTACATGATACTAGCCCGCCTCGACCCTCGTCAACACTTGCTGCAGTTAAAAGTCCGATGGGATCAAGCATATTCGCCTATTTAAAAATTCCCATACCGCATGCTAGGACGCCAGAAGGACAAAACTCCGTATATAAAATACTAGCTGAAAAAACCCGCGTTGTCCGGGTATTTATCATAATAATTTATTAGACAGGAAGAGGAATTTCATCTATTCCCGAGATGAGATGTAGCCTTCTTCAATCTATTCTATTGTATCTTTCCACAGCTCTACCCCGCCCCTATCTACCTTGCTTCCAACTGGAGTACCTAGTCTTCCGTTCTCACTAAAAATTTATACTTTTTTTGTTATTGGGGTTCCCGTCCCCAAATTTCAGTCACTTTATAACCGAAAATAACAAGCAACTCTAAACTAAACAAAATAAAATTCATGTACTACTAACTTATATTATTTTTTTGGAATTTTAAACATTATTCCAAGACTTTCAATCAATTACTACATTGTAAAACTTACCCTTTTTCATATTTTTTCTTCACACATGTTTATAAAGGAAAGTTTGAAATTGATCTATGATTGACGCATAAATATAATTAAAGTAATTTTAATTGAATTTGAGTTAGTGTTTTAGAGTTCTTGATGAATGGTGGGTGATGGAAAGGGTCTATTAAACTTTTAAACAATTACAATATAGCCGAAAATTCTAATTTACAACGAAACTTTTCTATTATATAAAATAACCTAACAATATCTCTATTTCGTACAATCTTGAAAACCAGCGTTGACACACATTTAGTTCTTCCAAATATCCATTTACCATTACTGTTTTACTTCAATTATATTTCTTCCAGAATTTTCATCGATTTAAATAATCATTACCACCAAAAGATATCTTTTGATAAAGATAAAATCTTACCACCAAAAGATAAACTTTCACTCTCCACTATAACAAAACACGAAAATCCATTCCACCGTCAGTGTTTCAGCATAATAAGTAAACCACTAATATGTTTTCACTCACACTGTCCTTCGGCAACTCGCAAATACATAATAATCATGCTTAATTTACAACGTAACATGTGTGCATTCATACCTTTTTACGTCAACACATCCATCAAAAAATTATTTGTTTGAATCATTTCATATGTCTGGTATACTCAATACATTCACGCCTGGATGGAAATATTATCAATAGCCAAGGTACTTTTATAAATATAGAGGAGAAAATTCAGAATAATTTTGGATACGATAGTTGACAGTGTAAATAAACAGTATTCTCCAGTAAATACACAATTCTATGCATTGATGAAAGTCAGTAGTAAATCTCAGCCATCATCCTCTAGTGGTGCGCACCTAAACAATTCAATTGATGCACTCTTGAATCTGTGATGTAAAAGCTAGGCAAAAAATGTACAGAAAAATAATTATTCTGTAAATGTATTAAGATTTATGGTTGTACACCATACTCTATAGTACTCTAGACCTATAAAGGAAGCTAACACAAAGTTTCATCGGTATTGGTTCAGTATATTTAGAGATTATCGCGCGATAGGTCCATGCACTTCTGTCTTTATATATTAGTATAAATTAAAGACGTACTTGCTAACATGTAATTCAATGCAAGGCATTACTACAAAAGTATCGCCGCTTAAATACTTCGTATGTATTTATGTAGTGCCTAAACACGAAAGTTAATACGGAGAGTCTGTGGAAAATAAACCGTCACAATGCGGAGCACGCTCCGTTCTGTTTTTTTTCGTACCTTGTATTGTTGAACGAATGAAAAAAACGGACATTCACCTGGCGACATAAAGAATGACACAAAGCCCTTAAAAATGAAGTGAAAAAAGGCACGTGGCAGTGACAGTGAACGAAAGCGTTACAGGGAAACGAATTCCGCGGCGCTCGCCTGCCCGATCTGGAAACACATTCGCGTCGAGAGCTCGCGAAGATCACTTTCGGCGCTGTTTTCCACTCAATTGACTCGCAGAGTGCGGGGGGGCGCGCGCGCCGGGAACGAGGTGCCAAGCGTCAGAGCGAAGGCGGCCTTCAGGAAGTGAGCAGCGGCACATGGAGGTGAGAGGCGACGGAAATGTGAATTTCGACGAGCGGAGCAGTAGACACCGTACGCTACGTCATAGAAAGCGACAGAAAGATACGAGGTGGTGAAGAGGAATACAGAGCACGAAGGACGAGAGAAAAATATCGAAAATATGGAGAGTGAAAAGCAAGGTCGAGAATAATGGTGAAGAGGAACAGATAGGAGAGACAAAAAGTGCTTCAATGTCCTTCTTGAAAGCAGAGTGTAAAATTAACAGACCGTAATTGTACTCCATTGATCTC
Source organism: Gryllus longicercus (assembly GCA_038098605.1). Lineage (NCBI taxonomy): Eukaryota > Metazoa > Arthropoda > Insecta > Orthoptera > Gryllidae > Gryllus > Gryllus longicercus. Next base: position 745,068 of record JAZDUA010000462.1, read on the forward strand.
GAATGTTTCCTAAACTTGCGAAGTCCAAACATCCAAACATCAACTTTCCTAAATGTGATTTTTCATCAATGAATAGTAAAGGTGGTTGTTTATGTATAGTTTAATAGCAATAATAATAATAATAATAATAATAATAGTAGTAGTAGAAGTAGTAGTGGTAGTAGTAGTAGTAGTAGTAGTAGTAGTAGTAGTAGTAGTAGTAGTAGTAGTAGTAGTAGTAGTAGTAGTAGTAGTAGTAGTAGTAGTAATGGCAATAATACTATTAATAGCAATATTAATATCTAGATTATTATATTACAATTAAGAAACAATTGAATAGCAAAGTGTACTGAAAAGTCATTTTTACATTTTAGCCCAATTATCATATATGAGTTGATCATTGACGCAAATAATTGCAATATGATTGCGATGGCATTTGATGTCAGATTTGATAAGATTTTATTCTTTGGCTATTATCGAAACGCGTTACTTTTTAAAACGCTACTTCAAAGAAGCCACTATTACTTATATCTACGTAAATACTTAGGAGTATGCGGGATGTGGTTAGCGTTGCCCAAGACTTTTCGAAGATATACCCAATGCCTTGCCGCCGCCGCCACCATCCACCTCCGCAAGAGCGTCTTGAAAACAGTTTCCAACACAATGGATCCCGGGAATTCTGCAAAGGAGAACAAGGGCCGCGTCGCGCGGAGCGGCGCCGTGACAGGCAGCGACGGGGAGCCCCCGAGGACGGCGCAGGAAAGCACGCGAGGTACGCGGAGGCTGAGACAGATCCGAGAGAAGCGGGGTCTAGGCGATGTGTAGGCGCAGTGCGAGAAGGACATGACGGGTTGTGATGAGGCGAGGCGGGGCGGGGTGAGGGGAGGGATGGTAGGGAAGGACGTGACGGGACGTGGAGTGGTGTGACGGCGCATGGCGGGGCGTGGCATGGCGTGAGGGGGCGAGGTGTGGTGTGGCAGGGCGGGGCGTGGTAATGGTTGGCGGGGCAGAGGGTGAGGGGCCGTGGCGAGGTGTAGCGAAGCATGATGGGGCGTGGCGAGGCGTGGCGTGGCGGGGCGAGTCGTGATGGGTCGTGACGGGTCGTGACGGGTCGTGACGGGTCGTGACGAGGCGTGACGGGGCGTGACGGGGCGTGACGGGGTGTGACGGGGTGTGACGGGGCGTGACAGGGCGTGACGGAGCGTGGCGGGACGTGACGGGGCGTGGCGGTGCTAGGCGAGGCGAGTAGTGGCGGGGCGTGACGGGGCGTGGCGTGGTGGGGCGGGTAGTGACGGGGCGGGGCGAGGCGAAGCGAGGCGTGGGGGGGCGTGACGGGGTGTGGCTGGGCGTGTCGAGGCGTGGCGGGGTGTGACGGGGTGTGACGGGGCGTGACAGGGCGTGACGGAGCGTGGCGGGACGTGACGGGGCGTGGCGGTGCTAGGCGAGGCGGGGAGTGGCGGGGCGTGACGGGGCGTGGCGTGGTGGGGCGGGTAGTGACGGGGCGGAGCGAGGCGAAGCGTAGTGTGAGGGAGCGTGACGGGGCGTGGCTGGGCGTGGCGAGGCGTGGCGGGGTGAGTTGTGGCGGGGCCTGACGGAGCGGGGAGCGGCGAAGCGTGGCGGGGCGGGAAGAGGTGTGACGGATCGAGGCCGGGCTACGCTGAGCGATGGGGGCGCGAGACGCGAGCGGCGCTAAGGAGACGGGCGTGGCGGAGGCGGGGGCGCGGGAGATGAAGTGTCGCCCGCGGCGCCGCCACGCGTCAGGAGGCGAAACACTGGGCGCCGCCTCCGCAGAATGCCTCGCGCCTCCAGGGAGGGAGCGTCGCGGAGGTGTCAGGCACACGCTTCAAGGGACGGGAAGCGGCGGTGGCGGGCGCCCTGGGGCTCTGGCGGCGCCCGAATGTTTCTAGGTGCATATCACGTCACACTGCGGCAACACTGAGATGAAACTCTGATAATTTCTTCCATTGTTTCCATGAAAATGCAGCTTTTAACCTACGAGTAATTGAGACTCCACTCATATTTAGAGACATTTGTCTGACTATTAAACTAGGCTATTCAACTTTAATAATAATAATAATTATTATTATTACTATTATTATTACTATTATTATTATTATTACTATTATTATTACTATTATTATTACTATTATTATTAGAGTAATAACTGACAAGCTCGGAGGCTTTACTCAAACGTAGTTTAAAATTCTATTTCATATTAATGGATCAATATACATTTACCATTAGACTGTTATCAAATATATGGCATACTGAATAACTGAAATTATATAGAAATGTTACTTCGTTTTAAGGTGTGTAATTGTTAAGCTCATTCCTAACGTTTGGCTTGTTACACATGGAAGCATAGAAAGTTGAGAGTAGTTTTGGATAAATTTTAGCTTTTTATAAAATAGTCAATAGTGAGGTTCAATTGGCAATGCATACTCAAGGCAGAGAAGCGATGAGAAGTGCATTTTAATGGCGGGGAGGTGAATTACCGAATGAAATAGAGTGATCAATGGCTGACGATAATTGAGATCGGCTGAGAACAGGTGGTGTATTACAAACCGAGTCGAACTTCTTTGGAGAGATGGGTTCGGCAAAACCCAGGCACTACAAGAGATGCTTCGGCAAAACCCAGACCTCAAGGTTTGGTTGCTTGATAAAATTCTTTAAAGCCAGGCTAAGGATGAGATTCTGTAACGCTTTTCAGACTTACTTTTATTTTTAACTTATACGATGGGACTTACGAGACCTTCGCAATTGTTTTCTTTCAAAGAATTTGCATTATCATCGAAACTGTGATGATCCGTCTCTTCTACCTTAAAGTTCAGAAGCTACCAACGTTTTCAGGAAGTGGCCTCAGAGGCTTTCGTCTTCTCGGAATGATAGCCGATTATATTTCCGGAGGGGTCTCATCGATGTATCGAACCAGTAGCGTTAGTGGTCTTCCTCTCGGGTGATTCGTTGACTATAAACGTTTCTCTGGTCCCATAAATGCCAATTTTTCTTCAGAGTATGTGTGAATTCGAGAAGTGTCGCAAAATATAGTTTTAACAGAATTTGGGTGCGCCAAATTCCGTTGTTAGTAGGAGTGAGAAAAATTGTAGAACTTGAATAATCCCGTGAATGATGTACTGCATTGTAGATGATGAGATGCACTGATGATGAGAACATTGATCCAGATAAAAAACAAGTAATAGTTGAATTATCAAACGTGTGTGCGTTTCTATGCTTGTGCAATGAGCGGTGGAGGTTGGAGAGACAAAATGCGTTCTGGAAATGCCGTTGTCTTAATAAGGAAAATAATTATTTATGATGAATGGTAAAATAACATTTAACTTTTTGTAGGAAAGGCTATGACAATAGGTCAATAAGCCGAGTGGTGCAATTCTACACGCAAAATAAATTACATTTCGCTCATCTGTCACTTTTAGAAACTCTCACTAACTATCCATCGTCTCCTATTTCATTTTAGTAGTATACATACCGTTTGGCACCCACACGCAACCAATCTTTATATATGAGATCTATAAAGAAAAATAATTTCATGGAAACCAGAAAATGTGCACTTTGACTTTAAAAATAAGGATTTGTTAAAAAACGCATCTAAACATTCAAGTCAAATGCAATCTGCAACACTCGTTTCCATTGTCAAAGTCTATGTAGCTAAATAGCCCCTAAAAGAAGCATTTTTGGTCTTAAACTTGAAATTTTGAGGCCAAAGGTCTCAAAGAAACTTTTCTCATTACGTAGTCTACAAAATGAGATATAATGAGACATTCTATTACATTTTTCCTGCCCCGGCGCGAATCGATACTGCCTAATACCACATTTATAAGGCCGTGGCGTTAGATACAGTCTGTGTGACGTCACGCTTAGAAGGATTAGCTTCCTCCATCTTATGTTTACAGTTTCTATGTACACCGTTGTTTGCGTCTCAGTTAAGGTTCGGTCTCGTAACAGCTAGAGATATTAATAGTTCATTGATACCGATGAATGCCGAAGATTGTTTTTCATGCGTGTAGTGAAATCTTTCATTTCCCATTTCTGCAAGAGCTGTGTATCTAATTGAAGGAGGAAGTACGATCGAAATATATCACATATTTCTATGTTTCATTTTCACGATACCCTTAGGAAAAATTTAGTTTCAGCTATTTATCAACAGGATTTAGTTCCGATGACGCACTCGAAGGTAATTACTGACATTCTTGTTTCTGTGAAAAGTTTATGACATAACCTATATTACTAAAACTCTTCGCATGATACTACACCACATACTAAATTCTAAACGTAGCTATTTGGTGCCTTAAAATTCGGAATTTTGAAGCCAATGTCCTCAAAGACTCGTTGCTCGCGACATAATGTATAGGGCGAGAGCGTCTTGAACATTCTATTACATTTTGGTGGTCTCGCGCTTCTCGATACTATCCCACATCTGCAGTGACGTGCAGAATCTGCAACTGTGTGTAAAATCAAATTAATTACTGATATTTGAATCACGGATGTACCTCTCAGTTTGGTAATAAAGTTAAATAATATTCGAAAGAGAAGGTTGTTCTTACTCGATTTATATTTTTGCATGGATAATTTATAGAAGATTTCTGAAGATTAAAAATATTTTATATTATTGTTTTTATTATCAAGTAAAGGGAACAGTGAACTGTTAAGCAAGATTGTCAAATTACTACAAATGTATTTTAAGGAAGTGCTGTGAATTGCTCCAAGAAAATCTTCCAATAACACTGAATAATCCTTTATTCAAAATTTGTACAATTCTACATCACATAAATTTTGATGTTTTTATTTTCAATTTTTTAAGTACTTTGAAAGTTACCTTTACAATATTAAATACAATTCGTTGAAGCTTTTCCTCTTAATATGGAAACAGAAGGATAGAGAATAGGTTGGAGTATAACATGCGAGAGTTCTTGAACGGATACGCTAGTTTATTTTAATTCAAGTATTCAAGTCACTTAATTGGGTGCAATGTTACATTAAGATCAGTTGTATCTTATCAGACTCAAGTGTTTTGTTTTCTTGTCGCATTCACATTTTTATCTAAATATCTCAGCATCGTTTCCCTTTCATCTCAAGAGCTTTACTGAACTGTACTGAGCACGCTGTGTATGCTCCAGAAGTAACAGCTTTTATTAGTAGATGCTAAAAAATCATTTTTTATTCAATTTACATCATTACGTGTGTTTACAATAGAAGCTTCTTATTAAAAAAGTGTTAGAAGATTAGAACAGGCCATATAAAATGTATTAGTTTCAAAAGATTAAAAACCACTACAAATTTGGGATTTATTATTAATTTTCAATTCAGATACTTTATTTTGGTTATTTTATTGCAGAATTAACTTAAGGAATTACCTTTGAAGTTTAGGAATTAAAAAGTGTACAATGAATATCGTAAAATTCTAAAAAATATATCGGGGAGTGTTGGTACATGGGTGGCCAAATTAATTCAAATTTCGCGGCACGTTTCGAATATCTCAGATTCGCTATTCTTTGAAGGAGTTTTAAAAGAAAAGATCATACATTTCAAACTTGCGACCTTTGAGATAGTTAAATGTTGTTCAAAAACAAGGCGAATTCTTTGACAATTGACAAAAAATTCATTTTTGTACAAATCTCTTTGAAATCGACTTTCAACTGTTTTGAAAAATCTCCAATAGATCTCGCCACTTCCTGGGCGGCTGCGACGAAAGATTTATTCATTGTCAGATTTCTTGGCATCCAATGTTTTCCACATCAGACGCGACGAACTCTCATTGTTTGAAAAGGAGGAGCCGCGACCATTTTCATAGCGATCGTGCAGAGAAGCTAAGCAATACGCGTAATGGGCGCATTGAAAGTTGGTGGTACTTTGGCAGCCATCAATTAACATGTAGTTTCTTTGAACAAGCGCTCTGAGACGCGGAGGGGAGAGTAGAAAAAACGAATGACGCGAAATTCGTAGGGAGAGAATGTTTATTTTCGACCAGACCGAGGTAATCATGGCAATCTCTTCATTGATTCTTACGGCAAAGTAATAATCCTTGTCAATTATTTGTCGCTTTTTACAGAACTCTCTCGTCTGATGAGAACAGAAGGTGATGATTAAAACTTCTGGTCGCAGTCTCTGGTAATACTCTCGCAATCAGCAAAGCAATATTTCGCAGCCTGAACAGGAAGTCTGTAGATTTCACTGTTCAAGTTGAGTCAGAAACAAATGAACCAGTTAAGTGTTAAGTCCGCACTAGTCAATGCGTTTCAGAGGGCGGAAATCTACAATTAACATGCTACATTTAAATGTTCAAATGGCTTACCTCAGCCAGTACGTAACGTAAAGATCGTATTTCTTGAAAAAAAAAATGTCACACTTCTTTCTGGAGGATATTCTTAAAAGGGAAAACCCGGAAGTTGATGTATAGGTCGGAGCCGAATCTGACGTTCTAACTAGTAACCGCCACCTTCCAGATTATAGCATGCGGAGCTAATAGCCATACAAGGAGTACTTCTCGCGCCTAGTAACGTTAAATCATGAATCAATTAATCAATTTTACAGCGAAAGCCGCATACACGGTCAAATGGCTGGCTCCACACGAATTAACCGGCCAGCAGAATGAACTCGAATCGAGACAGCTTGGGCGGCTGGTAGCAGCTGCAGCTGCAGCTGCCCGAGGGGCGGCCGCAGGCAGCGGCAGCACAACCGCCAGCGATAATCGAGCGCGTGGCGCACAGCAATCCATCTCCCCTCGCGAAGAGGCGCGCGGGGGAGGGGGCGACAGCATGGCGCTGCCAGCGCTACCTCGGGCGAAATGGGAAACTGCGCTTCCTGATGCTGCCAACAGCATTCACTCACCACGAATACCGTATTATACCAAGCGTACCATCTATTTTTGAAGTGTAAAAATTCTTGCATTTTCACATTCTTTTCTCCTTTCAAATTTACATTTTTAAGACCATTTAGACAGAAATATAACCAAAGTAGAAAAAAATATAACCAGAACTACAACATACCAAAATTCATGTAGCGTACTATTCTCGTATTATTTTGAATCATTAGTACAATTCGGTTAATTATATTTCAACTCAAACTACTAATATTTACAACTAATTTTACAAACTCTTCCAAATCTCTCTTCATCAATTTCCTTAGTGTACAGAAAAGAGATGTGACAAATTATTTCCCAAACATTTGAGGATGTTATACATTAGTATTAGAGACCTTCTAAAACACGGTTGTCTAATTGGAGGCTCGTGGTGCCATTCATGGTGACATAGAAAACGTTACAGGCACACGAATTAAAATAAGTTGTCAAAAGTTGTCATGTTTTATTATTCAAAAGTGAAACTCCCTTTACATCCATTTTGGGCAAGAACATAGTGCGTCTAGCGCACGAGCGCTACCGCGGTTAACACCTCTTTGTGTAAAAATAGGTTGCTTAGATTTAAGAATTTTTTTCGTAATTTCAAAATCATCCCAATGTGCTTCGCTGTGTGCGGTACATCACGCCTGACGGTAGAGTCTGACATCACGCATCGAGGTGAAGGATGAAAATCCCCTTCTCTCAGCCAGGAAACTGTCGAGATCTACAGTACAGGTAAGTCAGGTATGAATTGCCCAAACAATGAAAATATGGCCCTCAACCATTTTAAAGGTGTTAGTTGTGGCTATCGAAGCATTGCAAGTTGGACATTCCTGGTCTAGAAAGTGAAGCTTATTTACAGAGTATTCGGTCATTTCCGTTTCATACTAGTACACGGTTACCAGTCTTCACGTACAACGGTTACCAAAAAAATACATGCCACTGAACGGAAAATTTCGTTGAATGTTCTCATGACCGACAGTTAAATTATACCTCACGGATATGTTTCAATAAATTGGAGTCTCGAATAAAATATTGCACACCATACAGCAAAAGTATATTTTCATAACTTGGCCGGTCGGTTGGTTGTAGTGATTCCGGGAGCGTCAACTACTGAGGTCATTCGTCCCGTAAGTGTAGTATAATTTATTTTCCTTAGGGAGGTGGCGGTGATCTGCCCGAGCTGGATGGCGAGATCCTGCTCCGACTCACCGCAGGGTAGCGGGGTTTCCCTCAAGCAGGTATCTCCCACCAGTGGGACACCGCCCAGCCGGCACAAGCTCTAAGCTCCCGACCGGACTCCCGGTTTGTGTTGGAGTAGTGCGTCTTAGTGTTAGTGTGTGAAAGGGTTGAATATTCGACAAGGAAGGATATACTGCGCGGGTTCCGTAGCCCGTTTGCTAGGGTACTGCTCCGGCATTCTCCTGGTGTTGATAGAAGAAACCACGGAAAACTACCGATCACAGCAGCCGGCCTTTAAAATTCTCCGTCAGACAGCGACTGAATTCGACCTAGCTGACAAGCTAGTGTCAAAAATCTTCGACCTCCCGGTCAGAAGTACTAGTGACATCAGTTGATGTACAGAGCCAACTCTCTCGGTCGGTCTGTCCGCCTCGTCTGAAAGCATTCCCGTTTAAGTCTTGGAAACATCCACTTCTTGCCATCGTATGTAAATTACTATTCTCCAAGCCTATTCAGTCGACCAGTACGGGAGATGGCCGTCTACTCACTACAAAACAGATGTTTTATTTTTCCCAAATTAAATCGTGAAATTTTATAAGTTAGTCGAGAATCAACTTCAGCTGAGTTTTACGAAATGATTTTATTGCTTCCATTTTGGTAGTATTTAATTTAGTTTTTATTTTATTATATTTTATGTGCTGTTTTTTTATTAATTTATTCTATCTAACGCATGTCCGACTGTTATAATTTTTATTAATATTGTAGGAGAGTCTTGGAGGGAAAATTCTTTCAATGAAATCCTCACGCGTTTCAACAATAACATTTAATTACTAGATTCCTATAATATAAGCGCAATTACTTTCCCCACAAACCCCAGCCGCACACGAACCCGTTTTCCGCTGGTCAAGTCTCTTTTCACATCATGGTCAATATAGATCTTTTATGGCGGGTCGGCGGCTCTCGACTGCAACCGCCCGCCCGCACGTCTTACTGAAACTCTCCCCCCCTTCACCGATGGTCGCCTCCCTCTCTGCCGGGTAGCAACCCTCCGCGCCGCCCCCACTCGCCGTGACCTTGAATTGGCCGCAGGCAGCCATCTGTCTCATGCTGCCAGCTTTAGCGCGAGGTTTCGCGCAACCCCACAATATTAAATGTCGAGGAAGTGTTTACCGTATTGTGTAAGGACATTTTTGACAAACTTTTTAAAAGGCAAAGCTTTCATGAACCTATTTTTATACGTTAAATAGCGTGGCCTCTTAGTTCAATAATTAATAAAGTTAAAATTTTTTGAATCAATGTATTAATTATTGGAAGGTATTGAATTTATTACACTGCGTACCTGATAATGCAGTCACATCTTACTGCCAAACGTTTTGAAAGAAAATAAAAGTAACATTCATAATGTAAGGAACTTGATTGTTTTTATTATAATTGAAAACCTTCTCCTAATGTAAATATATAAGAATATACTATCAAATTGATGAATGTTAGAAAGTATTATCACAACACTATTTGCTAAATGGAAATGAATACTTATGATTCAATTTATTATTAACTTATTATTAAAATATATTCAACTTTATTTTATTTTATCTTCATTTAAAAAAGTGAAAGAAGGTTATTAAAATTGAGCGTCGTATAGAAAAATGGGTGTGACATAATGCTACAAGATTCGGTTAAAATATTTAATAAGTTGTACCGAACTCCTAACATGATTGGTGGTGATATTCACTCCTAAATCATGTTTCCATACTTCATTGCATCCTATATGATTGTCGCGAAAGAGCCAGAAGTCGTTCATTAAAATCGCTAATGCAGCAGACGCCTACCCGTGACACCATTGAGTGGCATCGCGGAACGCATACATTAAGCTAGAACCAGGCTGTAGAAAGGCAGGACTGTCGGATTTGCGACACTCTGTAAACACGTTTGCAGCGTATTCAGGCTAATATGAGCAGTTTATAATCCGGTACGGAGCCATTGCGTTTATTGGCCATTTGGAGCCTCTTTCATGCATTCAAAGCTCGAAGCCTGGCTTATATTTCTCGTTGCTTAGTAGAATGACATCATGACAAATGAAGATATTTGCAGCGCATTCTGAAGTCGTTTTATTTGCACTATTTTGTCTTATTTATTTGCACCCGAGTTATTTGTCTTGGGTTAAACTTTCTTCGCTCATATAATATACGAAGGCCACTTCGAACTTCGATTACGCATAATTTCGTCGCAAAATTTGAAATACCTACGCAAAATATACTATAATAAAAAAACGGCAAAACATTTTTCACCTCGCTGTGTTAAGATCCTTATAGACAACACGCAAGACACAACCTTCCCGGTGCTTAAAAAGTGAACATTAAAGAAAAAATATTCATCATTAATATTGTTGTCGGAGCACTCTTCCATTATTTCAGTCACACAGTCGCTCACAATTTTATAAATGTGTATTATAATTTCCACGCTTTGCTATGACTACCACCAGCGCAGCCTCGTATATATTACTCAACCCTGCAATAATGGTTTATTTAATTATTCATTGCATCAGTCATATATTTCGTCTGACACAATGCTGATCAAATTTCCTAGCTTATTTCGCGGTTGAAAACGTGTTTCAGAAAATAGAAATTTAAAATTGTCTATATTTTACGCAAATGTACACGAAAATTACTAATCATTGTTCAATGAGGGATTTCATTGAGGGAAAAAACGTAACTTCAATGTGAAGGTTTAAGAATACAATGAATAGTTTGAACTTTTGCACTTTTTGGAAATTGTGTTATATTTTCATACATTCGTTACAGTGAGAATACTTGCAGTTGAAGTCGCATATCAAGTCTCATCACATCATGAGATCATGCTGCTCATATTGACTGCTCTGATGAGAAATATTGAAGACATCGAAAATAATTGATGTAATAAAACACTAACATTTTTGGGAATAATCTTACCAATGTACTGCACTATGATTTTGATTAGAGCAAGGTAGTTGGAACTACAATCAGTCATCTCTCCAGATATTCTAATAATTAATACTAGAAGGTGAGAACTTAGCAAAAGTTGTTTGAAATGATGTTAACCTTTTCAAAGAATTAGTTGCCCCAGCCGGGAATCGAAGCCGGACCTCCCGGCATACGCCAAATTGCTCTAATCACTTGATGTACCGGGAAAGACACCTCTTCGAGTCTTCGTTTAGGAGATCAGAGCCTTAGTGACAATCACACTTTACATTTCACCACCAGTTCACTGTTGCGAGCTAACAAAGCACAGTAATTTGTTTCCCACTTTGCAATTGCCAACTCACTTTGCCAAATTCGATTGCCGGCTGGACAAATTAATTATTTTAACAGTCAAACATCATTTGAAATATTATTATTATTATTATTATTATTATTATTATTATTATTATTGACGTGTAGGCCATTACTCAACACGCTACACGATCAACGTGTGTAATTTTTCTAGGATCAATTTTTCAGCTGCATCCCTCAGAACGACAAGGTCGTTACGCTTTGAATTGTGAATTATGAGATGATAGGTGAGGTGAAGGGACAATCACAAATATGACCATGTCTACGCAGGATTCAACTTGCAACTTCCTCGGCGCAGACGACGGCCGCCGCAACCGACTGCGCCACGGGGCCGACATCATCATCATCATCATCATCATCATCATCATCATCATCTTCTTCTTCTTCTTCTTCTTCTTCTTCTTCTTATTATTATTATTATTATTATTATTATTATTATTTAGTAACCTCTCTATATCAATTCGTACTCAGTCAACGAGTCCTGGTGTTCGAAACGCGCGAGGACAGCTATTCCTTGGCTCCTTCACTGCCACCGCGCCACTTCCTTTAGCGGCGCGAGGAGCGGGGCGGGGCGGGGCGGGGCGGGGCGTTCTGCTGGAAAAGGCGATACTAGCGGCTAAGAAAACTTCCTTCGCCGCCTCCCGCCACACTCGTTGCGCGAGTCCCTGACAAGGGCTGAGAGGGAAGTTATGTAGAGGAAAGAAAGAAAAGCTGCGGAGAAAGAAGCGAGCACAACTCGCCCGTTACGTTATCGTTTGCGCCCAACTTTTTGTGTACCATCTCTTCGACGACTCCTTTGCAAACATTTCCTCGCAGAGTACTTTTTGTTGTTCTTGGCAACAGGAAAAGATTTGCTTTGTTGAGGAAGCAGCAGATGTATTAGACGGCAGTTGTGTAATGCAAGAACTTTTTTTTCGGAATTCTTACACTTCATTGCAGCTGAATCTCCCACTCTAAAGTTTCAACTGGATTTTCAGCTATCTTGCGTGTTATAGAATTTTAAATGGTACGTTATTCCTATTTCTGGTTGCATAAAATTCACAAACAAACTTGAGAGATTGGAGAGATTATGCAGCCTATTTCTTCATATTACGCTTCAGTAATGCAAACACAAGTATCTCCGGCGGCAGTAACTCAAGAGAATGACGCAGAGTAGGCATAATACACTCGGCAATAAAGAGAACGAGGATGCACTTTAAGATTCGGCAACAAATCATCAATAAATAAAATTACGTTTATGGTGTCTCAGTAGAAAGGGACCTCTTAGTCAGATTTTTTATTTATGGCGAAGTTTAAAGCGATAAACGCAATTAGACACGCTGTTGATTGCTCATGCAATAAAGGTCAGTGGAAGAAAAGTAAATATCCAACGCTTCAGAGAGGTAGCCTGTTGTGAATCCTTGATATTGAGCTGTCATCTCAAACTTGAATTAATTAGATTTAAGGGTGACCCCGAGACATTTCTCCAGAATTTACATCTTGAAGCTATTTTTCATTGGGTAGTTAAAAATGATGTTATTAAAATGAATATTTTGAAAAATACATAATTTTGTTACTATTTTTACAAAACTAGTCAACGTATTTGAAATTTACTGAACATTTCAAAACATTTTGGACATGGTCAAATCATGCACAATATATGACGATCGTTCACGACTTCCATTGACAATCTATATATTAATAAAAATAAATTGTCTCTATGATTATTTCAAATTACTTTTTCATACTTTCATGTGATTATTTGCTTGATATAAAACTCATTTTTTTACACATACAGTTTTTTTAGAGTTTCAACAGCCTCTTTGGGATAATGTAGGCAATCTCTGAACTATCATTCTCGAAAGGAATATTAGTTTCTTAAATAAAAAGTAAAAACAACTTTTACGGCTCGTAAGGGATTTACGATTCCATACTTTGTCTAAAATCTACAGTTTTAGTTACTGGAACCACGTTTACAACTCGCAGTGAATTTAAGCAGAACAAGAAACAGCAGAGCATTTACAGGGCAGGGCCAAAGGAAGCCAGGAGGGACGGGGTAGAGGAAACAGGGAAGCGTCCAGGCGGAGAGAGTGGACGCAAGCAGCAGAGCGGGAGGAATAGAACGAGGTGCGAGGATATTTTGACAAACAAATAAGGCAAATAAATGAATGAATAGTTGGAAGGTGTTTTCGGGCGCGGGAACTGCCAAGATCATTTATCCCCGAAGTATAGTGCATGTTTTTATCCCGGGAGGTAGTAATGTTCTTACTTTATCTGGATGGCGACATCCAGCGCCGACTTACTCGTCGGTTTGAGGCTTACCTCAACCAGGTATCTCCTAACAGCGTGGCACTTCCCCAGTCGGGACAAACTCTAAGCACCCGACTAGACTCCCGGCATGTGTGGATGTGTGGTGCATGCAAGTGAATGGGTATGAAGCTAAGGGATGGGAATAAGACAAGAAAGAGGAAGGAAATATCACGCGGTCAATTACCCGTTTGTTAGAGTACTGCTTCAGCATTCGTCTGATGTTGATTGGAGAAACCCTCGAAAACAACCGATCATAACAGTCAATGGGTAGAATTCTCCAGACAACGGCTGAATTCGAGCTAGTTATATAAATAGTGTTGAAAATCATACCACAATCGGGTCTTGATGAATGAATGGAATACATGTGGGATACGTTGTGTAGTGAATAGTGATTCAAACAGTTGAAGATATGAAGGCACAAGGTTTATGAAAGCATGTTAAAGTGATTTGCCCAATAAACTATTCGGACTCGCTTCACGTGCGCATATCCAAGCCGACGACGCGGCCCCGACAATTCGCACCAGCGCCACCAACCTACAGATGGCTTGTCTTAATTCAGTTTCCTCGCATATGCACTTCCAAAATCATTCTACTTCAACAACCGCGTTCAACACGTTGTCCATTTATGCTTTAGCTGTTTTTCAAAAAAAAAATTCTTAATGGTGTGTGGCGTTGAGGGGGTGGAACCGAGTGGAGTGAAGTGGAACCAGTTGGAGGCGTGAATGGGTGAAGCGAATATGAAAAAAAATACTTCCCTATTAAACCAACGTCTACAGGATATTTCCATCCAAACGGACAAACATTAGAAACCTGTTGATATCATCAATACGAACATTTTACGTCTTAATGCTTTTGTCGACGGCCGATTATTTTACGTTACACACGGATTTTTTTATTACAAGCGTAAAGTATTTACATTGCTGTCACTTCCACAAACTCATATCTTCTTATGTTTAATTAAAACCATCAAAACGATTGATGAAATAATTTTTACATTTTTATTTTTGGCTAGTAAAAATATTTCGAAAGTTGGAATACTGCTACAACCTATAATAAATTACTTTTATAAATAACTGAATGTACAGGGAAAAATTACAGAAAAATATATACTCACTGTCACTTCAACAACTGTCTTATAATCTTACTCTGCAAAACCCAATGATCGACTGGTATTCCATAAAATCGTCTTTTCATAAAGGAAGCCAAACATTATTCAAATTTTATTACAAAAGTCGTGATATTCTTCAAGAGAAAAAGGAAAAGTATTGAATTTATTTTAAAATCTGTTTTTGATTAACACATTTCATTAAGAAATAAATTATGGTTGTAGGATAACGCCGAACAATTTTATTTTTTTTAAATTTTCGAAAAATCAGGCATTTTAACGAAAGATGAGACCTGCATTAATCGCTTAAGCGAACATTACTCTAAGGTCTAAATTTAATAAAAAATGTTATGCCGTTTTTAAGAAAAATGTTTTAAAGAAAATAAACATAGCCTATTTATGACATAAAATGTCGCATAAAATTCTAATGTTTTTGAAAAATTGAACATGTCATTATTTTAGGTCTATTTTTATGAACACATTTCACCAAGAAAAAAATGTTTATCTTCATAATTTTAGTTGTAGAAAAACGACGACAAACTTTTGATCTTTTTAATTTTCACAAAATCAAGGTTTTTAAGCAACATGTGATCTGTGCGATTCTCTCAACTCTCCTTCAGACTATTCGACAACAAAATTGAGTGAAAAACAATGGATCTTTTTTTAGAAAAAAAATTAAAGAAAACTAAAAAGTGCATATATTTTACGTTAATTACGTGAAAATTTTCAAACTCTCAAAAAATTGTACCTGACCTTATTTCATAATCTATCTTCGAGAAACACATTTCATTAAGGAAAAACCTCTATCTTTAATATTTCAGTTGTAGAAAGACGCCTAAAAATATAAAAAATTTTTCAACGTTCGAAAAATTAGAATTTTCGACGAAAATGAGACCTGCACCATTCTCTTAAACGTCTATCCAACAACAAAATGTAATCAAAGCTATTTTTTAAAATTTTGAAAATGTTCCAGGTGTTTCATGTTTAATATTCCCTCCCTGAATTAAAATATCGGTTTTAAATTCCAAAACGCCACATCAGACAGAACAATTGGGGAGCTTCAGTTGTGGAGAAAATCGGGTGAACGCTTTAGGCGTTAGCGTTGTGCACAGACTAGACGGACAGACAGACGTTTTGCCATCAATCGATTTTTCGGCATGAAGGACCAACAAAGACTGTATTCTGGCTACATCGCGTTTTAGAGGATTTTTTTCCTGAATTTAGCAATCACATTTATCTACTTTTTCGTTACCGGGGCCCTGTAATAAGACTTTTTCCACCTAAAATTCGCCTTTCGTCGCGTAGCATTACATAACATTCTCTCTACCACGTAAGTATCAGCAATAAAATAAAACATTCAAAGGTGTTAAATCAGGAGACCGCTGAAGACTATACGAGAGGCGGAGTGTGGAATTCTAATACCCTACAGTCGACTGCAACCACAGTCGTGTTTGAATATCGATTTAGTAGTTTTAAAAGTTTTTGCGTTACTGCGGCTAGCTACACATTTGACGATGTCACCGCAAACGAAAGTAATAATATGCGTTTTAGTAGGGCCGCAGTAATAATAAAAGCGCCGAGGAGGCTCCCGGGGGCACGCGAGAGGCCGAGGACGTGGAGCAGGTGGTCTCGTTACCGGAAATCGCTAAGCGCCTTAGCCCCCCCATCCCCGCCCCACCCTCTTCCGCTTCCGCTTCCTCGCAGCGGCGCCAGAGATCGACGCGCGCCGCGTGGGCGGAAAGCAAAGCGCCTGCGCTACCCCCCCCCTTCCACACTCCGCCGCTGCTGCCAGGGCTAGCCATCGCACACGCCCAGCGGCCTCTGGGACAGCGTTTGCGTTGCGTTTCAGGCCACCACTGCTCACCAGCGCCTGTCGCAACAACACATTCTCTCCGCTTCTAATTTTCAATCTGTTCTATGTTTTTAATATTCCGGGATATGTGGTTTACAGCATCAACTGATGGCTTTAAGGAGGTCCTAGCGTTCGAGTCGCGACAGTGGCAGGATTTTCGATACTAGCTAGAGAGCCAGCTCGAGTTCAGTGGCTGTCTGGGGGAGAAGTCTGGCGACCGGTTGCTCTGATCAGTGGCTGTCTGGGGGAGAAGTCTTGCGACCGGTTGCTCTGATCAGTGGCTGTCTGGGGGAGAAGTCTGGCGACCGGTTGCTCTGATCAGTGGCTGTCTGGGGGAGAAGTCTGGAGACCGGTTGCTCTGATCAGTGGCTGTCTGGGGGAGAAGTCTGGCGACCGGTTGCTCTGATCAGTGGCTCTCTGCGGTTTCTCCGATCGATACCAGGCGAATGCCGGACCAGTGCCCTAACAAATGGACTACTAACCGCGTGCGATTTTTCCTTCGTCTTCCTTGTCCTATCTTCACACCTTACTTACTCTTCCACATACGTACTCTGCAGTGCTGTGGCCATTCCTTTACTGTTGAAATGTCCCCGTTAACGTCACCACTGCCGTTTTCCTCCCATTCTCATACCTGCAATCATCTTCGCCTAAAGCTTTACCTGACGTTGCCATCTCCACCGACACAATCACTGCAATATCAACCCCTACCGGCACAATATCCGTTACAATTATCCCCATCGTCACATCCTTTGTTATCATGATCGTCATCGTCGTATTATTCATGGCAACATGCTCACTCTTAAAATTCTTTTTTCACAATTCATTAATTGATTTCCTATTTTCGGGGACGTCAAATACTAAGGTCATTAGTCCCGTAAGTGTAGTACATGTTCTTGTTCGAGGGGTGGCGGTGACCTTTCCTTCGCTATATGTCGAGATCCGGCGCTGACCTACAACAGGCTAGCGGAGTTTTCCCTAACCAGGTGTCTCCCACCAGCAAGACATCGCCCCAGTCGGGACAAGCTTTAATCTCCCGACCGATATCCCGGCATGTGTGCTTGTGTAGTGCGTGTTTTAGTGTAAATGTGTGTGAAAAGGGAGAGAATATGTCAAGGAAAAGGCGATCCGTGGCCCGTTTGTTAGGGTACTGATCCGGCATTCGGCTAGTGTAGATCGGAGAAACCACAGAAAACTACCTATCAGAGCAGCCGGCCTCTAGAATTCTCCTCCAGGCAGCGACTGAATTCGACATAGCTGACAAGCTAGTCAAAATCCTGCCACCGTCTGGACTCGAAACTAGGTCCTCTGCAGTGTCATCAGTTGATGCCCTGAGCCAACTCTCCGGTTTCACAATCCACACCGTTGCAACCATTGTTACCGCAATCTTCATTATCATGCTCTAAATTGCCATAACCTCTGTTTGCATCATTCACTCTGTCACTAACTCCATTACCGCCGCCCTCACCGTCATCAACATTTTCACGTCATAATCCTCAACGTTATCTTCACTATTATATATGCTTTCTCTTATGTCATTCGTGCGGTCTTCAACGTTAAAAACCACTCATCCTTACCTGTAACCCCTCTACTCTGCTCGCGGTTCCATCATCACCGCCACCGTTAGCGTAGTTGCAGATTCCGTCGCAATCTCGATGCTGATCTCACCTCCCCCTCCCTCACGTTTACTCTCACTCAACACACGGCTGCGGCTATTCCCGCCCCGCAGAGGCGTCTTCCATTAGCAGTTAAAGCAGGGGTGCGCAACACACGGCAGGCAGGCCACGTCAATCCCACTGCCGCGTGGTCACCCACAATGCGGATCAAACATGCGAAGTATTTCCAAGCAGTGCTTTTGATCTTTGGTTTGTTTTTCAATTGTGTTCGTAGGACACCGCGGCCGGAGTCATTGGATACTTGGCTGTCCGGGGTGAGCCGCGTCTCAGTAAAATTAAGCTGACGTTTCGGCCATCGTGTTGTGGCCTTCTTCAAAGCTATAATGCCCCACAGGATTGTCTACTCCGCGAACGCTGCACACGCGTATGTTAACTTTTGGTTGTGGAGGTGACGCGGAAAATATAATTATTAGTTCTCATAGTGGCGAAATCTGTTTTACATACACCAAGCAAAACGACAAATGCTACATGTGAGCATACGGTGCAAAATTGCCAGGACGATGATCGTGTGATAAATCTATTAATTTAACATATAATTACTCCCGTAATAAAAGTACTTTAAAGCAGCAGGCGGAAAAGCAACACACATCACACTAGCGTCTAAACCAATCCACGATTTTCTACAAAATATGTATTCCTCGATCGATCTAGCCTGCGACTTAAGCTTTTTGAGATAATTATATGATATCTAAAAACTATTGATAGTTTATGGTTAAATTGGAAGTTGTTGCTTCCGGAGATCTCTCTAGCATAGTGGGAACAACGGTGGTCCTAAGAGCTGGAGGTCTCGCGTTCGAATCAATCTGTGACCAAAACATATTTCTTAGTTTCTTAAGCATTGTTTTCAGTAAAGATTTAAGTAATTACATAAGTGTCATTTTTATTAAAAATTTTGGATTTTCAATGATATCACTCGTTTCTTTGACGTCGTTTTGTTACAAGTGTTTTCGATGTGGGTGGTGAGTAATTGGGATTAAAGTTGCAAAATTATAATGTTAAGTAATCTTTACAATTAATACGAGGAAGTATGTACTGTTGTACCACCACCAGCTTAATAATACGAATTTGAGTGAGTGAATCTAAGGATAAGAATACCCTATTGACACGTAACTGTTAGGCTTTCTTAACCTATAACTGGTAAACGTCAGGAATTTTTGAAAATAAATAACTATAAGGAAAACAATATTGGTTAAAATCATTTTAGACTGTGATTTTTACTCTTTGCAATAGGTTCTCAAAAAATTCTCCAGAATACTTCCCAGATGATAGCATTTACTTGTATTTCGGTGAAAAAACATTTTATTGAAAGTTCCTGATTGAAATTTTTTGAAAGTTCCATTTAATTTTTAATGGCTGGCAATTTAATATAAAGATTAGAAAAAAACATGTATTACCAAACTAATAATAATAAAAATATTCATTTTCTCGCGTGTACGAGAACTTGAACGATACTTTGGCCCACGTGACCTAAGGTTCAGTTGAAATGTATGTGATTGACATAGTAGAGTCAGAATGATGAAAGAGAAGAAGAAAAGTAGTGCTAATGGTCACAAAAAATTGAAATTAAAATGGTGCAAAAATGTTCATGTCTACTGTATTGTATACACCACCGCAAGCATTATCATCAGATATAATGATATATAGTATACACTGATATAGAAACTGTAACGATTGTAGGGCAAATGTCAAATTCCATCAATAACTGCGACCTCCGCTCATCGGTTGTAAATTAACGAGGTACAGTGATACATTTTTGAGCAAAACAACGTCACAATTAATTGCTTTGATGCTTTAAATCGTTATGTGGTATGATATGGTTTAAGCGTCTGATAAAAACACTAGAAATACATTTAAATAATTTTCAATACATTTTTTTGATAATTTTCAATACATTTACATAATTTTCAAATACATTTAAATATTTTTGAACGGTATTTCAAGTTTAAAACAAGGACACTTTTTACAAAAAAGTTCTCTTAAAAGTCTCTATGGAATTGCCATCCAAAACGAGATCCTAAATAAAATATATCTCCGCAAAAATCTAATGAATAACTGGATGATTATTTTTACACATCCATTAAAAAAACAATATATCAATTCCATGTATAGATGTTTCTAAGAATTTTCGGGAGACCAAAGTACAGAATATCTGCATAGCAGCTCCTGCTGTTTAATAAGTATTTAAACTCATAATTCTGTACAAGCCGCTTTCGTTGAAATTTTAGAGGATTACGAGAGTCATCGCGGAATACGAGGAGCGAGAAAACGAGATATGGCGAGCAGCCGCGCTCCAGCAGTTTAAAGCTCCCTAAATTGAGAGATCAAGGCACACGCGTCGCCCACAACACAACTACTTTTCGCAGCGCTTTGAATTCTTTCTCGGAACATGGCAAATGTACCAGTTGTTTTCTGAGTAATATGTGTAGAATGTACTATGTCGCATACAAAGTACGATATTAGTTAGTTACGATCAGTTTTGACGTGCAATACCAATAAAAAGAACTAACAAAATTTGACCAGCACAGATATTTATGCACAACGTGAAATTGTGATGCATGTTTGAAAAAAATATATGTTAAGAGACATGAAATCCTTTCAAAAACTCTTCTCTGGTTTAAAGAGATGAAACTAAATTGTCCAGTGTCATCAATGGACACGCATCATGCATCATTTAGGAAGCAGAACCCGACACGGCAACACACGAACCACAACTTACTACTCATTTAAATCCTGCGGCGTTTTATAAAGTCTCGCACATATTGAACATTTAATACATGTTTCGCTCAAAAGAGTTTAACGCAATTGCTTATTAATTATTAAAGTAAATTATAATATTATCAGTATATTGAGAGAGATTGAATTAAACTTTATACCGCATTACGTGGAATCTACACATTAATAAGTATCCAGATGACTAAGCATTTGGACTTATGTCTAGAGCAAGCAATTATCTGTAGATAACTTCACAGAAATCTGAGTAACATCAAAAGTTTGCATCACTGTTGAATGTGTAAATAATATTGTAGAATTTTACACATTTGCTTAATTTTACAAAAGAGCAGTTCAAAGATGTTATTGTCATCTAAATGAAAGTAAACATGACGTTTTCACTACTTTAAGCGTATTTAATAATGCATTTTGGACATAGATTGCAAATACCTAGTGTTCAAGCAATGATATTGGACTACGTGTGTTCAAATATCTCGTTTCACAAAAATTGACATGGTGTCATTTTGCTTCGGATGTCAGATGTACCTACTAGTTGTACAAATCTTGTGAAAGTTGCTTAGCGTTCGCTTCGTGTTCCTTACATCCCGAGACCACTAGATGTAAATATAAGTAATATTAACCATTTAAATTATTGAAAATATACAATGGATAAAACCAATGTTTCCAAATAAAAATCTTCGAAGACCGTTGAACAAAGTCACGATTTCATAACGCCGGCACCTTCTGACCTTTGAACACAGACGCCTCCAGCGTCAGCAAACATAAGTTCACAGTAGAAATACCGTCGAGTTTGTGTCTCTGCTCTGTTTGGGCAGGCTATCGACGCCTGCGGAGAGGAGCGAAGTGACATTTCTGGTAAGAGCGCCTGCGTCGTCGGGGGCGGCGGCGCCAAGGCGAGGATTTGGGAGCGGTGGGGGAGGGGGGGAGGACGTCAATCTGTGTAATGGAATTCGCTGCCTCCTAGGCGCCTTGGGCTGGCGCCGTCCTGTCCTCGGAGGACGCCCAGGCGGAGATTGATTTTCTAAATCGACAACGTAGATGTTTGCAGGTTATGAGACTTCCTTCGATAAAGAATGAGTCAAAGGATTCCGTTGGTTTGTAACGTGATGCTCCGGAATATATAGATATTTTCTTTGCTGTACTTATAACTCGATGCTACGACGGCGAAGACTTATAATCATGTTGTGTTGATCTCCAGTGTTTTTTAAAAATGTAAGTGTGTCCCTCGGTGCCCGAAAATAAATTCAGAATACAAATGTTTCTGCAATCAAAGACACTGCTGCATATTAAAAAAAATATTTAAAAAAGTGAAATACAAAACACATTGTTGATCCTTATATTTACGCAACTGAGTATAATGTATTCCCGTAGCATTAATTTTCGTGTACTAATGCCATGCCCGTACCTAAAAGAACACCAATGGATGATGTCAACATCGGATTTTATGATAATTTGCAATTTAAGAATAACTTAATATACTTTAAAAATAATATAAGTATTTAGAAACATATAACAATCATTTCTACCAGTTTTCTGTTGAAACAATTTAGTTTTTGAGATACAGTGAAGCCCAATATATTTTGAACATTTTCCGTAGCACTTTCCGCAGAAACACAGATTTAAATTTATTTTTTGAAAATGTGGTTTAACATTTACAATGTCTAAATTAAGATTCTAGAGAATCTACGGCAGGGTGAGGGCGATCTTCATGAAAATTCACAGAATTGTCGCACAAAATATAATTAATCAACTGACATTGTACACAATTTATAAAGAGGCTTTTTTGTTAATTATCACTTACTGCTCCTCATTGTGGATCGAGGAATTGTACAAATTGTTCATCAAAGGAGGGTTGTTTAAGACTCCTCGAGCTGCCCTCGTGGCTCTCTCGGGTACATATGGAACCGCACCTACATCGGCACTTCAAACCATCACAGGACGTATGCTACTAGATCTGGCGAAGCATGTGCGTAAATCTAGTTATAAAATTAAAGAAAATTATACAGTTATATGTCTCAATGGTGCGGCGATTCCCCTTAAGGGGGTGGGCTCGTCTTGAAAAATGATAAAAATTAAAGCACATGAATGCTGGCAGCGCAAATCGGAGGAGGAAGCATATGGAAGAGATACCTTTTTGTTTACGCCAACCATATATGGCATTCGAAATCAGAAACATATGGGGCCTACACGACAGATAGCACAAGTTATTACTGGGCATGGCCCCTTTAAACAAAAAACTACACCAATTACATTTGGCGGACTCTCCCACCTGTGACTGCGAGGGAGAACAGTCAGCTATACATCTGCTGCGTGTCGGCCCCAAATAGTGGTTTACGCAAGATACAAACAACTCATGGGATCACGATCTTTCCGAGGCCACTAGCAGCTATAATGGCAGTTACCTCTACTATAATAAACGCTAGATAATGGAGGTCTACTCGGCTCCTTGCGCCGGGGTCGGGGACGTATCACTCAAACATCTCACGCGTCTCACTCAACGCATCACACTCAACGTATCACGGATCTTGCGGGCGGTCTGACCCGGCAGACAAAGAACACAAGATTCTGGTGACCCGGGGAGTCAGGGCCCATATCGCAGGGAGAGGATCAGTATCGCAAGTGGCAGAAGAATCGGCGCTTTGAAGAAGAGGCCGCTTGCAAGACTTATTGCCCATCCATGCACTTTAAATTGCATAGTCTGTATACAGTAGGTCAGATTGTAATATAGTTCATTTTCTCAATTAATATAGTTCTTCATTTTCTGACCGCAACTTAATTGTATACATGTAATTTATAGTTTACTAGATTACATTAAGTACATTTCAATTTTTTATCGTACTAAAGAAGGATGTTGAATAACCAAATGCAACTAGCACTATATTGGATAGCATCACTAGAGAAATTGTAACTTAACAGTTTGGTATTTTCTAAAGCGAACAATGTGAAGCAACGTGGTTGACACGCACAGGGACTAGCGTTTGGGTGCTGATCAACCTTATTGCAGCAATGCCGTCGCTTGTATCTCAAGTACTCTAATAAACACACACACACACACACACACACACACACACACACATATATATATATATATATATATATATATATATATATATATATATATATATATACCAATCATATAAACTTAAATATTTCCGACTATTCACATTAATAAATTTCCTTACATACACATCGTACAAATATTCTTCAAGTTCAACTTCTCTTGAATTTGTAAGCAATATTTCAAAGATATTATAACACAGTACACGTATTTATAATAGTCAATACTTAGTACATGTCTCGAAGAATTTAAAGTCAAATGACTATAATCGTGTTCTTCAATCATTGTTACTTTAAACCCCCAAATCAAACAACCTATAATCTTTGGAAGATGTAAAATTAAGACCTTCCTTTGATGTAGAATTAAGTTTTTTCAAGAACATGAATACTTTTTGATGTCTACAATTGCTATTGAAGAAATACCGTGCCAATGCACAGTTCGCAATTGTTTTTGTTTTCGTTTAATTTCATTTCTATACGGTTATTACTCGGAATTACTCTTCCGGGATTTTGACTTATTCACTGTCTTAATGTTCTGTTTCTTCTCGAAGAGCGCGGAGCATCTCGGGGACGCGTGAGCGCACACTACGGAAGAACCGCGCCCTCGTGCAGTTGCAGGTCTACAGAAGGGCACATCATACGTGGGAAGCCGAACCTCCTGCCAGCTCAGCAGGCGGTGGGTGCGCGGCCCGCCAGTGCTCGTGTTTACTTTGGGCGCGGCAGGAGCGCCGCGCGGGGCGGTCTTGCGCTGCCTACATGCAGCTGGCCGCGGGAGGGTGAAAGCGGGACAGCGGAAGGGCTGGGTCGGAAAGGGCGGGGTGGGAGATGACGGGGTTGGAAGGGATAAAAGAGAAGGGGAAACAGAGATGGGAGGGGAAAGAAAAGAAAGGGAACGGAAGGCGAGGGAAGGGATGGGTCGAGACGAGGAGGCGCGCTGTGGAATGAAGCTGGGCTCCGCTGACCTGGGCAGGGCGGGGTGGAGCGGGGTGGGAGATGCAGGAGTTGGAAGGGATAAAAAGAGGTGGGAAGTAAGGAAAGAGAAGGGGGAAACAGAGATGGGAAGGGAAAGGAAACAGAAGGCAAGAGAAGGGATGGGTCGAGACGAGGAGGCGCGCTGTGGAATGAGGCTGGGCTGCGGTGACCTGACTAGGGCGGGGTGGAGCGGAGTGGGAGGTGAAGGGGTTAGAAGGGATAAAAAGGGATGGGAAAGAGGAAAGAGAAAGGGAAACGAGGATGGGAAGGGAAAGGAAAGAAAGGGAACGGAAGGCGAGGGAAGGGATGGGCTGTGCTGACCTGGGAAGGGCGGGGTGGAACGGGGTGAGATCTGAAGGGGCTAAAAGGGATAAAAAGGGATGGAAAAGGAAGGAAAGAGAAAGGATGGGAAGGGAAGGGAAAGGAAAGAAAGGAAACGGAATGCAAGGGATGGGATGGGTCGAGGCGGGGAGCGCCGCGGTGGAATGACGCTGGGCTCCGCTGACCTGGGAAGGGCGGGGTGCAGCGGGGTGAGAGGTGAAGGTGTTGAAGGTGATAAAAAGAGGTGGGAAAGGAAGGAAAGAGAAGGGGAAACGGGGATGGGAAGGGAAAGGAAAGAAAGAGAACGGAAGGAAAGAGAAGGGATGGGTCGAGGCGTCGAGCGTCGCGGTGGAATGAGGCTGGGCTGCGCTGACCTGGGCAGGGCGGGGTGGAGCGAGGCAGGGCTGGGCGCAGCGGGATGGATAGTTGGGCTAGGCGTCGGCGGCCACGGTCACCGATCGATACTGTCTCCGAGGTGCACGTGATCCTTCCGGAAATTGCTCCCATTTTAGACTGAAATTGACGCAAATCTGCGGTTCTCAAACATTAGGTGCAGGAACTCTGGCGGGGTTAGCAAGTACTGGAGCAACAAGAAAAACGGTAGCCGAAAAGGATAAAATACTATTAAAGAGCAGCATGACGACTCTGATGTAAGTAGTGAACAGAAAGACCGGGCTTTCTATAAAATTTAATTTTATAACAATAAGCAGTTTTCGTCAGTACCATCAGTGTTAGATCAGTAAATCAAGAGTACCTTTTTATTTATTTCTCCTACTCTATGCGCACTTATTTCACCAATACAGTGATATAGCTTTTTGTAAAACTCAACAATTTGCGTTAAGATTTATACAATTCATAGGGCAATAATAACAAATGAAGTGTTATTAAGAAGGATATTCAAATAAACATGAACCTTAATTTCTGTTCTTTTTTTAAAAAGATCTTAATTTCTGATAAACGTATATATTTCCAGCGAAACGTTTTTCAATGAATTCTTAGGGCACAAATGAATCGCTTTCAACCCTTTGTTCCCGCAGTGGTCTTGTTTTGAAAGGTTCCTTTAATTTTCAAAATAATTAATACTCTGATTACGGAAGGCAGAAACAAAGATAATTTTCAGTCTCAAGTATCCATTTTTTAATGGACTTAACTGGAATAAAAACAGAGTAGTGTGGCACGTTCGTGTCAGTATGTGGTACATTAGTGGGAGGTCATCAACTTCGTGAAGACGCTCATAGGGTCTGCGAATCTTAAGCTCAGTTTCTATATGAGTTTAATGTTTCGACTTTGATGGACCCACTCTAACTAATAATCTTTCTATTTATTAATACTTTTGTTTACATTGTTGCTGTAAATAAGAACGCATCAATCAACCATATCTGGTACATGACAGGTATTTCATGTTGTTTTTGCCGAATTTTGTATCACTTACAAACGGTATTTTTATATCTTTAGTGGTACATTCTCACTTGTACAAAGTTCTTCTGAATTATTATTTTTACTTTTTTGTTTATTCCTCAAAAATTTATATACATTGCTGTTCCTGCTGCAGGATTTGTGGGCAATGGTACACTTTAGAACACAGCATTTTGATGCATTTTACGCTATCTATAACATTATTAAAATCCTGCGATGAAGTTATTTTGGAAATTGTCTTCAATATCTTACCGTTACGTGCGATTAAAAAAAGTCACTTACAATTATTTATAAAGAAAGATATGGTTTTAAAGCGAATTATAACAATTTGGCGTATATTAAACTGCATTTCACGTCTTAATTAACTGCTTTATCTCTTTCATCATAAATATCATTAGACATTATTTCATGCTTATACAAATACTATTAATATAATAAGTAGATATATTTATATGTTGACATCAAATATTTTGGCATAACAATCTATAACGTTGCTATCTTCTAACAGACGTATTTATCATTTATCCTTGTCGAGCTGATCAGTGTTATGAACCATACTTTTCGTGTATCTTTACCCAAATTTCAGTCAGTGTTAGAGTTTCCCTCCTGAGACCCACTTTTACAGTCCTGATTTCATGTTAAATTGTGTTTCCCGCGACTCCTACCTTTGTCGCAGCCGGTGGAACCTCGAAGCAGTTATGCGCTCGATTAAAACGAAAATGACTAAGAGATACAATTACGAAGCCTCTGCTGGCACGCCGTAATGACCTGCCTCATCGGTGGAAACGAATTTTCGCGACGTCGAAAACGACGTGGATAACTCAATTGCGCGAATAACTAAGTGACGTTGCTGCGCTTTCAGATGGCGAATTCCTGTGCCCTAATGCTTCAAGGGTAGGAGACGCCGAGGGGGCGTCAGGACGAGATCCACCGATGTTGTGAAGTTGATTTGTTACGTATTTGATGTGGAGGCAAAGCGATAGAGAATAAATTCATCTTCTTCTTCTTCTTCTTCTTCTTCTTCTTCTTCTTCTTCTTCTTCTTCTTCATCATCATCATCATCATCATCATCATCATCGGTTTTCTTCTTCTTGAACTTTTCCAATTCGATTCTTTTCAATCCTTTGTTCTTCTTTTCCTTTTATCTTTTACCTTCTCTCACTCAATGTGCTCTTTCCCTACCTCTTCCCCACCATTGTATCATTCCACATCCTTTGAAGCTCGATTCTTTTTCTCTCAAAATATGCTCTATCCAATTCCTTTCACTTTCTGGAATATTTGTACTACTCATGTGTTGTAGAGTTAAAGAGATGTAGTATTGCAAGTAAAATCCAGATTTTTACACAGGAAAACACATTTAGAGGGCTTTTGACAAAAACATCTGACATTTTTTTATCCTTAGTCGTTGGTAATTACATTATCCTACAAGTACTTTTGACAAAATCAACTTTTGTGGGTCACTGAAAATAAAGTTGTCTCTCTGAAAACGTGCGTGTGCCTGTCTGTCCATCTATCTATGCACGGACATTAGCGTCTAAACTATTCACACAATTTAACCAATACTGATACTCCGAACAAAATCTTGTGGTGGCAAGGACTCTTCAATTAAAACTTTAACTTTGAATTAATGGAAGTACTTCATATGAAATCTACATGAAAGTTTATTTTTTTTCGAAAATAGTTCCAATATTTTTTTACTTTATTTTCTTTAAATTCAACAATGTACGGCAGAACAATTGCGCAGGTTCAATTTCTGAAAAACCTTTAATTTTTTTAAAATTGACAATTTGTAGAACTCTTACTATTATTATTGAAACTTATTGGAAAATATATATATTTTGTAATATAATCTGTTCTTCAAAATATTTTTCATTAATGTTCGGACATTTTTTGGAAAATTGAGTGCCCAACAAATGTTGATAGTAAGGGATTTCTTGAGTTTCACAAATTTTACTCGTATTACGGATTTGGCACCTATTTTATGGGTTATGCATTATTGAAACTGGTAATTACTGAGCACTGGTAATATCCGAAACAAATAAAGGGGTCAGTACAAAAAGAGATTTCCCCACATTGACCTAGTTCTGAGATATTAAGAATTTTACTAAAACTTTCATAATGTAAATCAGTACACATTTGAAATGTAAAACACAGTACAATTGCATATACTTGCATACTGGATTTAAATAAAATTACGCTAAAATAATAATACTTAATGCTAATAGCTTCATTTTATAAAAACGTGGGATAGCCCTCTTTTTTTTCATCCGAGCACTTCACTTGTTTCGATGTTTCACGATTTCAATGTATCGCACCGTGCGTAGCGATTAGCGAATGAGCTGCCCTCGCCCCCAGCGCAGTGTGGCCGTTGTGAGCCTCGCGTCGGAGGCGCGCCAGTGGTGCGGTGCCGCTAGGTCAAAGCGAGCTCCCGACCAGACGAGCGCGGCTTCGATTCGAGCTCAAACGCAATTCGAACCCGACCCGACCGAGGACCCCACGCGGCGCCGCGCCGAAATACTGCGTTATGCTGTCGAATCATCTGTTTCACAGCATTCAAAAGCGAGAAAAGAAATCATATTCCGACATGTGCATCAAATGGAGGAATACCCCGCTTGCCGCTTCCATTTTAAAATTTGCTTTTAGTGCCATATTTCTTTCACGTGGAAAACAAGTACCGTGATCCAACCTGCTTTATTAACAGCTTTCTCTCTTTTTACTTCCTCGTCTTACATTGTGAGAAAAGAAAATGTTATAATATCGGAGATTTTTCGACAGAATCACCATTGTTGCTGGGCACTGGTAACGAAAAAGTGGAATAATTTCATTTCTCTAGGAAGTATATTAACTTCTCTAAGATGTGGTGTAGTTAGAATCCATATTTTGTGGGTCCTTCATATCGAAAAATCGATTCACGGCAAAACATCTGTAAGTGTGCCACCATACGTCAAAGTGCCTAAATTTGCTAATATTTTCTCCAAAATTGGCATATCCCGATCGATCTGAATGAGCTCGAGATCCTACGAGTTTGAAACGAATATTTTGTGTTTTGAGGGTACTTTGCATTAAGCATCAAAATTATTTTCAATTTTTTTCTGAAAAATGGCTTCAAATGTTTTGATTAAAATTTGTCCTCGGATGGCGTAAAGAACGCTTAGATGAATGGCTCACATCTCATTATCACAAAAATGTCTGATTTTGAATTTCTGATTTCTACTTTATTCTCATTTTTTTCACGCCTAGACTAAATACACTTAAAATTACGCAGATCTCATTTTCGTTTAACTGTCTGAATTTTGGATAATTGCAGAAGTTAGAAAAAAAGCGAGAAAGATCTGTCACTGTACCCCCACTAGTATTCATTAAATAAGCGATACCTTTTTATTTGATTAATTTTATGTGTATAAAGTCCACGGGTTTAGAAAATATCGTCTGCGTTCACGAAGGTTTATCAAAACTGCGACAAGGCGGAAAAATAAAATAATCATAAATATGATTGCACAAAATCATGACTGCTCCAAAACATATTTTAGTGTCCCTGAGTAAATACATTTTATACACAACCATTAGAGAAAACGTTTCATCCAGAACATGTACAGCTTGCTAAAAAATCCATTTTTAATACTAATGCTTAAAGTGAGATGATGTTCAAGAATTCAGAAGCATTTTTGATTTTGCTTCAAAGAAAACAAAATAATTTCGTCCGATTGCAACAGCAACGAACGATATTAATGTATAACTAACTGATTTGTATTGAATTAAAATAAAATCAAAAACTCAGTATGGTTATTCAAAAACGTGTGTGACACACGTGGTAAAAGTAATTTTATTTTTAGCCCTCGAATTATAACTATTATCAACGTTATTGCAATACGTAACTTACTTGAATGCTTTCACTGTTGAAGAAATGGAGGCCTTCAACAGTTGTCAGAAATCTATATGATTTTACAGTTGTCCAATTTCTCCTTTCTATACTGATATAACAGAGAAATTGGAGATAAAATTTATTTTAGATCTCACAATCTCTTATTTATCTTTCATGGATCTATTAAAAATAAATTTTACAAACTAATATTATGTTCTCTTACTATTTACAA
Organism: Gryllus longicercus; assembly: GCA_038098605.1. Lineage (NCBI taxonomy): Eukaryota > Metazoa > Arthropoda > Insecta > Orthoptera > Gryllidae > Gryllus > Gryllus longicercus. The sequence continues at coordinate 775,899 of JAZDUA010000462.1, forward strand.
ATTTTGAGTATGTATCATTTATTAAGTGAATATCAATGGTAATACGTAGAGGATGGGCAAAACAGCGAAAACAATTACATAAATAAACACGAAATAAATAAATGCGGCTAGGAGGCTCAAACAGAACATCAATTACTGTTTGACGAGTTATGATCATTAGATGAGAACCAATCATTCGATCGCCACATGCCAAAACAATTAGGAACTAAGTATTATTTAAGTAGCGGTTTATATTATTGATATTTTTCAGTGTCATTCGGAAGATCAACTTGGAGCGAACAATAAATTCCATTTATGGAAATCTGTCGAAGCGTTAAGGCTGAAGAATGGAAGAAAAATCCACATTGATAGAAACTTTGTAATTATGTCCATTACATCCTTCTACGTAGTATTTGGTAAACATTTATATTTGTATAATAATAACAATAATAATTATTATAATTATAATTATAATTATAATATGTAGTGTATAAAAAGAAAAATATTTAAGTTTAAAAATGCTCGTAAAACAAAGTTGTAGGCGTAGTTACGTACAGAACAGATGGTTTCTAACCTCTGCTCACCAGTCTCCTCTTCCAGAGATGCAGCTGTGAGGAGTTTTGACCAGACTTCTCAAAGTCACGACACCGCGCCGGCTGCGGGCGCTGTACATCGGGCGTAATCTAGTGGTTGCACATCCGCTGGCTCTTTGTGGCTTCCTTCTCTCCCTCCTTGCACTCAGCCATTGTCCTCATGTGGCTTCCAGAATCTCTTCACTCCGAGCAACAAGTGTCTCCGCTTGAGGACTGTTTGGCGGGAAGCCTGGGTGGATTGTTGTGAGAGGAGGTATGTACACTTATTTTACTTCCTGTAGTAACACCGCTCAATTCGTACTTTGGTTTGCAATCTGAGTTTTTGTGGTTTTAAGATAAGCGTGAATATAACTCAAGTTATGGCTACGCTGGCAACATAACTGTAGGTTCTGGACATGCACTTGACAATTACACAAATTAGCACTGCGTTCTTCATTCGTTCGTTCCCAGTTGGTTCACTTGTTTGTGTCTTCAAGATTTAACCATTCAGTCCTTAACAAGCCGTATTTTACGTGGTGAGGGTTAAGTCATTAGACCAGCTTTTGTCCCTGACCACCCAAATTTCACCACGCTCTTATCGCCTTCTAGCAAACAGAGAAGATACCAATATTGGCGACAAAATAGGTGACTTGAGTTTAGCTCAGAGGCTTCTTTTAAGCTTTTACATGCAGTATATCTACAGCACCGAGCGAAGTAGCTCAGTGCGTAGGTCACTGACTTCGCAATACGGAGGTCTGTTTTCGATCCTCGGGCCAGTCCTCCTGACCGATTTTTTCGTGGTTTCCCTCGGTCAATGCTGGTATGGTTAAAAAGTTCCGCGATCACCTCTCACCATTCCACCTGCCACCACCCATTATTATCCTAGTCATTTCACCCCTAATCATCACCCTATCCCTTCATTCAGCATTCCCTGCAAAAGGCAGATAACCCTTGCTCTTAATGGGCTATCAGTTTGCTAATAATAACAATATTAATAATAATAGTAATAATAATAATGTCTACAGCTTGGGACAGCCGACTTTACTCCCCTTCCGAAGCTGTACGAAGAGTTTCTTAGTCCCTTTAATATCCACATCTTCGATCGTGTTTGAACCTGCGACAAGATGCGGGAAGAACTTTTCGCTCGTTTGAACAACAGTCCGATTTGCTAACCGTTACACCACCAAAGCCGCCGGGACTTCATGTGATTTTAGTACCTGATAAAAATACAGCGCGCTTAAAGAAATAATTTACATTAATACGCGCTGTGTTGTTTGAACTTCTTTAAATACGCATCCTTATGAACATTGTATTTCCAATATTGTGTTATATAGTTGTCACTAGCAACCGGCTGAGTCTAGCTCGAAGCTGAAGTTGCAGTTGCCTCCCGTGACTGGGAGGTCGCAGAGTTCGAGTCCCGACGGTAGCGGATTTTCGACACTAGCTAAAAAGGTTGAATGCTGTCGCTGTCTGGAGGAGAATTCAAGCGACTGGCTGCTTTGATCGGTGGTATTTAGAATGCGGCTGCTGGCGAATGCCGGAGCAGGAACTTAAGAGACAGGCCACAAATCGCGTGTAATCTTTCCTTTCTCGTTCTTGTTATATTCTCTCCCCTTACACTCACGCACTAACTACACTCAATAACATACTGTAGACAACTGCAAACGGCCGGAGAGCAGTCGGAAGTTACCAGCTTGTCCCGGCTAGGGTGGTGCCATGCGAGAGAGGCCTGGAGGGGGAAATCCCCTTTAACGTGTAGGTCGGCGCTGGATATCACCATACAGAGGGTAATTAATCACCGACTCTCCCTTAAAAGAATATTCACTACACTATCGGAACTAATATCCATATACATTCCCGTGCTAGGAAACACCAACCAATTAGCGACTGTTTTACGACTATTTTTGATTTCCCGAGCGATTATTGAGTTAGATAATATTGGCAGAAATTGCAATAAAAAAACACATACAACAGTGGCAGTACTACGACAGAAAATATATTTATGGTAATGATTTGTGTATTAACGAATTTTTGAAATTATTTTAATATCTACAGGTGCTCTGTAATTAAGTTTTAAAAACTCAAAATAATTACATTTAAAAAATTAAATTTTCTATTTTGAAGCAAATTCTTTTTATTTCTTACAATAGTTTTGTAGAGCAGAAAAACACATGAAAGTGACTAAGAAAAGTAGATAAAGCAGAACAATTTTGTTTAAGCATCTTAACATCACTGTCTAAATTTGATCTAACTGAATAACATAAGACACATTTTGATATATTTAATTGTATCTGGAATATTTTTTCATTACTTTCAATGAGAAACAATTAACGTTTTCTTCTAGCAATAATTCACAAACTGCACCTCTATAAAAATAGCACAGCATGATTCTAATGCTCCATATACACACTCAGCTTTTTTATTCCTTCCCGGCATCCTAACGGATTCACAAGAAAATTGCTACCGATTTACGGAAAAGGTCTACTTGATAACTTGCGTTATTTCATTATAGCCAATGCCCGACAGAGTGCCTTTCTTTATTGCAAGACTAAAGTCGCAAAAGCCCCGTCATCACGCAAACGTTTTATTTCCTCTCCGATCTCTTCCTTGATTGAAAGAGGCTTCGAATATCGGGCATCTCACATAACAAGGGCGAGACCGCTTTCACCTCCACTTCGCTCCTTTCTCTCCTCACGGGTGTTTTTTGCTCTCTTTCGTCTTCGTTACTAACATTGCGGGTCGACTCTACCGGCCCCGAATGGCTGCTCGCTGGGCCAGAACAACGTTCGATCTTCGAGAAAAAAAGTTTTGCCCGCGTCTTTTCGCTGGGGCGCGGGAACTTCATTTTTCACGGTCGTCGGAAATGGGAAAGAAGCGAGCGGGGGAAGTGTGATACAGAGTCGGTCGCCCGTAGTGCAAAAACGCTCAGCGTTCCTTGTGGGTCTGAAATTCACATTTTTTGCTGACAAATTCCAGAAACTATAAATCGCCATGCAAACATGATTTTCGTTTGGTAACCAATAGTATTATATCTAGGTCATCTTGAATAGTATTTTAGAAGGGCCTGAGCCAATGTGAATGTCACGTGTTCTGACGTGAGAATCGGTGGCTGAACTTTGTTCTTTTTCGCATGTGCGCTTGTGAGATAAACATAGATGCGAACAAATATTACAATAATTCAGTATTTATTGCGTGAGCAGTTTCCTGAATAAATAGAATTCCTTTATCCATTTTCTCCAAAAATGCGAGATATGTGTTAATTCATCATCAACTTCTAGAACTGAGTGATTTGGGTGTGGTGTGCAGTTATGAAATACCTTTTCTGCATCTAAACAATCCATTCTCTCGTCTTGGAAATAATGTAAATGTTTGTGCTTTAAATTATGTTGTCTGGAAGAGACATCTTGTGCCTGAATATTAGGTGATAAAATTCATTGAATGTGGTCAGAATTCTTTTTATTGATGGTCGCGTCAGCATCTAGGTCATTAGCAACCACTATTGCTTTTAAAGATTTGATAATTGTGAAGATTACGTGTTATGGTGATAATATGTGCCCCAAATTTTTTCTTTGATATTTTCGAACGGATAGTGCTTTTTGCACGGTTTTAATATGGCTTAGAATTAACTTTGCTGTATTCTTTTTTTTTTAATTACACAAATGTAATTTTTTTAAATATCTCTTACGCCATTAGCATAGAAATTTCCAGTTATTTTATTCATTCTTGCATTTGTGAGTAAACACTCCTCAAATGACTTCAAATAAAGTTTTTCGAGAACAAAAAAGATTCCTGTGAAAAAGAGCTTCAAATTTCGCATTTACACTAGAGGTTAAGCGATTTTCTCATGAGCTCCAAAATGTTTAATAAAAATTCCCATATGAGAGGTTTTTCTCTTCTGTATTGTTATAAATAATATTTCCTATCTACCATTAAAAAACCTACAAAATGATAAATTTAAAAAATATATTTAGAGCGGCGATAGAAGGGTAGGACCAAGAGGATGGGGGCTAGACCACACCCAGGAAATTAGAAAACTAATACGAGAAAGTCTGTTTAATGCTCTTGCACCACACGTTTTTCAGATTGCTATTTTAGTTGTTATAGTACCAATCGGAAGGGCATCAGGTAGCATTCGTAAAGTACAGGGTGGCGCATTAAAGTAAGTGCATGTATTCAGTACGCCATTAATTTTTTACAATCAAAATGTCATGAAGTATCTGTTTAGGTTTTAATGATGACATCGAAAAGATGTGCTCCCTTTCGGCGTTCACACTCTAATATGAAAACTCTGGAATGCGTGATGTAGCAAATCTTGGGGAATCGTAGTGAGTTCTTTTTCAGTGTTCTGCTTCAGTTCATGGATTGTTGCAGGACGGAGGTTTCTTTTTCCAAGGCAGAACCTACTTCTTCCAAATTACGCATCCACCCTTCGCAATTTCATGCACAGATGGAACACGTCCATGACATCCAAGCTGGAAATGCTGCTCCGCAGTCGCACAATCACCATTTTCTAAAACGCTGTCGCAGCTGCAGCACGTACCGCACTAGTCCAATGATGCATTATTACTAATTAGCAATGCGTTCACGACAATTACGCAAAGTTTGGAACAACTGCCGGCTTTACAGTGCTGCCAACTGAAATGATAAAAATCTCCCGTCACCACCCAACAACATCGTCAAACTAATGGAGCGTGTATATAACGACTGAGACATTGTCGCTATATGGGTACGATAAAGATACATTTTTGTGGCTGTTTCGCATGTATTACACACGTATTATTCAAAAATTAAAACGTTTACGATTAAAACCATTATCTTGTAAATAAGAAGAAAATATTGATTAAATAACAAAAAAGTAAAATTTGTGTATTACTTATTAAGATGTAAACAAAAATTGAAGTTTTCAACAAGGTGAATAATATTTAACATCATTCATTAACCAGAATATGGTTAATACTGACAGAGAAATTATATTTTATTTATGTGTTCCTGCTTTATTCCCTCATGAGTGTGATACGTGCCAAAAAAGAACAGTTCTTCATAATAAATGGATATATCGCTCACCGTGTCTGTGAAGATGAGATAAGACAATTTTCTTGAAGTGGCTCACCTGGAAAAGAGAATGATATTCAGTTTATGGCACTATAGTTTTTTATGGAATACAAGACAAATTATAAATAAATGTAAAAAAGTGTATGTTGAAACATTCACATTCAAGTGTTTCTTCATCTGTCAATTCATCTGAAATAAATACATTTTCTATAAACTCCTCACAATATGTCTCTTAGACCCACTTCTTAACAAATATTTATATAAAAATGTTAAGTTCGATCAAAATATTAGAAAATAATCATATAATTTATTAGAGAACACGAGATTTTGAAACTATTAAAATATATAAGAAAATGTCGACTTTTGTAATTACGAACACAGTGTGGCCGATTGGGACTATTAACTACGACAGAAATACTATATATTTGTTTCATATATTAAACGTCATCAATATTGTAGCATTATTACTGTATTCCATGAATATTTATAAGTTTTTTAGATCATTAGACTATATCAAAATGGTATAAGTAGCTGAGCATAATTCTGGAAATCCGGGTTCAGTACACTTCCGTAATGACTACTGCTTCAGGCAATTTGAAGTGTCGTTTTCTATTTGTTAGAAAATATTGTAACCAGAATTTAGTTGTGTTTGAAAACTTGGCTTAACTTCTTACGCCGCAGCTAGTTATAATCCAGAAAATACCCGTATGTCAGGTTTTCAATTCAAAAATGACACACTCATACATACAACTAACTTTCTTTTCGTCTTTGAACTATTAAGGGGTAAATACAGCTTCCAGCAGTTAAAGTTTTACTATTTTTCCAAATTGTTTCGTCCATTAAAATCATACTCTACAGTTGTGAAAACGAACTGACACACAGATATATCTTCCATCTGCAAGAAAACATTTCTTTTAACTTCCAAAAAACTTTTTTTCAAAAATTAAAATTCAACTTGTTTTTAATGCACTGACTTAGTATTTCCCTGACAACATAAATAATTTTGAAGATTTTTAGCAATTATTTCTCTTGATTGTATTGATGTAAATACTTAGTGGTACAAAACTATGATCTTTTATCCAGATATCTGAATAAATAATGTTTTTAATATGAATCAAAATTAATACATTAATATTAATAGATTTTTTCAGATTTATAACTTTTATTACTAAAACTATTGAACAGAAGTGTATAATTTAGCATGGTCTTATAGATAATACTTGATTAAATGCATTCCAAAAATGTTATAGCTTTAAAATGATTAGTTTTTGAGTTACGAGGGAAACGGATTTTAAAACTGTAATTCTGGAAAACAAGCGACCAAATTTGACTCGAGAGTTTTTCTTACCTTACTACTCTACTAGACGCATAATGCAGTGACTTACATTTTAAATTATAACTAAAAATTATTGCAGATATCGATTTTTTTAACCAAAATATTCCTAAATAATTAATGCACTGTTTTTTGTTATTTAAGGTTGCATCAACTTCTAGGTCATTAGCGACCACTATTGCTTGTAACAGTATGGTAACGGTGAGGATGACACGATATGATGATAGGGGGTGAAAGGACGAACACAATTCAACCATGCCCGAAGCGGGACTCGAATCCGCGATCCATCGGTCCGAGATCGCTACTGCCTTAGCGATCTCGGCCATCGGATCGGCAATTAATGCATTGAAGTAAAAATGTTTTCAAAAATAGATGTTTTTAAAGTTTTAAGATGTATCTGTCCCCTGAATTCGTAACTTCTGAGACTTCTATTACCAATTATTACCTCATGAAGTCGCCAATGAAGCTTTATTGTTTGGTTCTATGCTTTAAAGCGCCTGTGAAGATGGCAGCAAAGCACCTCTTCGAGGCCGCTGCCTTACTACAAGTCTTTCTCGCCTTCACGGTGAACTCCATCGTGCCTCCTGCCTCCGCAGCAACTCCGACTCCGCTACCTGTAGTGGGCATCAGGGGCTACCGCCGCTTCCACGCCAACGACTCTTACATTGGCACGTCCATCCCTTGCACGTACGAAGAGAAGCTCTGCTTCCGCTACAACACTCTCTACTCCCGATTCACCCGTCGCTGCCTGGAGGAACCTGACATATGCGACCACGCCGCAGACAGACAAGAATTCTTGCACGGGTGAGTTGTTGATTGGAAATGAGGGCGTTCTAGATCAACGTAGGCACCCCTCTGTGGGTGAGGGGTTAGCGTGGATTTTCGAAGGGCGGAAACTCCACATTATTCATGCCACTCTTGTGTCACGTAAAGAAATTCTGGCGGACGCCTGTAGTTAACTGGCGGAGAAAGTAAGAGACACACCCCCAGGCGCGTCAGGGGACCGTCCGTAAAGCGCGCCTGTTCGAAAGATCCCCAGATCTGCTTCGGTATTAGGCTTCCAACGATGCCTGGGTCGAAAAAGAGGCTGGCATCCAACTGAATAACCTTTTAGGCGTGTCACCAAGGATTTCACGCGATCTATGTACCTCTATCTTCTACCATTACCGCCGCCAGTACCACGGCCGCCGCCACTACCACTACCACTACCACTACCACTGTACTAGATAAACTGTACACACATTTCGCATAAACTAAATTCTTCTCAGTCGGATTAGCCGAACCAAGTAAATTCATTTCCTAGCACTATCCGCACAGTACGTTAAAAAAATTTGGACCGTTTTTTGAGAAAATCTTGTTCGTAATATTTTTTAATACTGCTGTTTTACACTCAAAAATTACTCGTCATTTATTAAAAAACTAATTGTTAAAAGTCAATTTTCATTTCATGAAAAAATCTCCCTCTTAAATATTGTAGTTGTAAGAAGACGAAAAATTGTAAACTTAGATAATTTTCAAAAATGCAATCATTACTTGAAAATCGGGCCTTTCTTATATTTATAAGTATATTTTACATTATTATTACAAAAAAGTGAAACAATTTTCCAGAAAATTTTGAAAATATCTCAAGTACTTAATGTAAAGTACCCCCAAAACTTAAAGATATTTTTCAAAATGATAGGATTCTGAGCCAATGGAGGTTAACCGGGTAATATTGATTTATTTACGGCAATTAATAATATACCTACGTCTCTTTTACAATTAATAGAGGAATGACATTGATTCCACAATCGTGGATTCCAATTTGGAATTTCGTTTACTCTAAATTCCAATATGAAATCCAGGGCCTGCTGACCAATCACATTCCTAGAACTTTCGAAATTCATGGGACGAATTGCACATGCCCGCCACGCATTGTAGACATTTTTAGCTGCATCAACGGTAAATAGTTCGATTTGCCTTATATACACCAGGGAAAAATTAACAAAAATTTATTATCTGTAGCTTATTAAATGTGGACACTGAGAAAGAAAATACACTCTCTCGATTCGGAGACATTGTTAGCAGCAGCGATGGTGGATCTCTATAATTTGCCAACTCGTGTACAGTTAGCTGACATCTCTGTTGTCTGGGTCAGGAGCCCAAACTGAGGCAAATTTAAGAAATTCAACAGTGACCATATTATTAATTCTTATCATTAATTGTTTGTTCATTGTACGTTTCATTTTCTCAATTTACGTATCGCTTTTAAACTTATTGAATATCTGATCAAGTTCATAAACATTATTAACATAATTATGGCAAAGTTTATTTTGTTTCTGTTTATGATTTGTACCATTTACTCTTGATTGTTAACATTATTTAAGTATTTCACTTGGCAATTCTCTAATTCACAATTCTTAATATGTATGCTTAAATACTTATTTATGACAAAAACGGTGCATTTTAACTTCATAAACAGATAGCATTTGAGTTTTCTGATCTTTTATCACGGAGAACAGTAATCACAAGCTTGAAGATGAAGTGAATATTAATCTTGATATGATATCTAACCACTTGCCAATGAACATGAGAACGTGTGACACACTAAGTTACGCACGTGACATTTGCCTAACCATTTGCCAGGCAACTCATTTTGTACTGGCGGATAAGCGCTGGACTGCGTGACCACGTGCACCTGGAAAATCGAAGAAAATTATGATTTCCCTACCAATCGGGGAGCAAATATGATGTGATATTCCATTAAATTAAATATATCACCACCTCGTTCATTATCAAAACGAACATTTTCAAATCCTTAGGTGCCCTAGGAGTAACATTCATATTCCCACCATTCTGCCTTAATTAAATTTACCATCACCATGTTCATTGGGATAACCTAATCATCTTCGGATCCATAGGTACCATTTGTTTGTAAATTTGTTTGTCATTATCAAAAGTTTGTAGCATTTATTGTGCAGCAACTGCATATTCCTGCGTGTCCTACGAGTTTGTAAAATTTATTCTGTCACCAATCCGTGTTAATTAAATTTACCACGTGTTTTGTGGTTCTAGATCCGGCCACCTGTTGGCCGCGTGTTCTGTCACGTCCATCTGCAAAACGTTATCGCCTTCGTTTCCGTAGGTGTCGAAGTTTGTAACATTTATTCCCCCACCATTTTGCATTAATTAAATTGTTTTCTGGTTTAGATCCGTACACTTGTTTGCCTCGTGTCTTCATTAAATTTACCATTACCATGTTCATGGGCAAAACGTAATCTACGAATTGACAGATGTTCTAGAAGCTTCAACATTTATTCTGCGAAAGCTGCATATTCGTAGGTGTCCTAGAAGTTTGTAACATTTATTCTGCTACAACTGCAAATTCTTAACGAACGTGTTGCAGATCCGGTCACCTGTTGGCCGCCTGTCGTAATTTCACCGACCCGTGCGTGGGCGGCAAGTACCGCATGGCGTTCGACGGGCGCTGCTACCCGGCGCGCGTGGTGCGGGAGGTGCTGTGCGGGTGCGCGGCGCCGCCCACTCCGCACTTCCTGGGCGTGGGCGTCGAGTGCCGGTGCCCGGGCGCGCGCCGTTCCCGCTCGCGCGCGCGCGTGCGCGTGCGCCAGCCGCGGCAGGAAGGCCGCTGCCGCATCCCGGACCTGCGCTTCCCGGACACCGCGCGCGGCTTCCTCTACGGCGGCGCCGCCGCCGGGCACGGGGCCTTGCGGTGTAGCGCCGCGCAGGCCGCGTGCTTCGCGGACGGGCGCGTGGCGGTGCGAGGCGCCTGCCACGCCCTCCACGCGCGCGGGCCCTGCCCGCCCGACCACGTGGTGGCGCTGGACGCGGCGGCGCTGCGCGCGGACCGCGCGGACGGCGCGTGCGTGCACGCGCGCGGCGGATGCCCCGCCGGCCAGAGGCGCATGGCGTTCGACGGCAGCTGCCACCGGGACAGGGACATCGGCCTCCTGACGGCCGGGAGAGTGCGAATGACGGCCGACGGACAATTCGTTGTCGATGCGATCGGAGTAGAGGTGTTGGTAATCCTTAGCACTTCTCGTTTCTGGGAAGGAAACGTTACGACCTGCTTACTTACGTATCTTCAAAATGATTTGAGTTTGCGCCCCCAGCACACACTGATGCCACCATGTGCTTCGGATGATGAAGATCTTTGCCGCCTGTATGACGTGGAAGCTGAGCCACCGTTGCCAGAACTTGATTGAAAATGGTATGCCAAAATAAATTCATTGAAAGGTTATTTTAAAATGTTGACAAAAGACTTAGGTTGAATAAAAAATAACTCCAAATGTTTTTGTTAATACTTTCGGCTGTCAAATCATATGCAACTGTACCAATTGCAGATTATTCAGATTATTCAGCACGAAACAATCCATTGCATTTAATTTAATTTAGGTACAATACTAACAACATTGTGCAATCAATTTAGTATTTTATACTGTCAATCTTACATCCCACAGTTATCTCAATAAAAAGGACCTTCTCTACTCATCTCTTTGCCACAATTCTAAGGAATGACTCACGTCAATCAGAGACTAATCAACCAGATATTCCGTTGCTGATACCATGTGTTTCCTCATCTCCATTACCTAAGGCTAACTGTTTACGAAGTTAATTTCGATTTTCTATTTATGCGCTTAATTCATTTAAAAATGCCGTATATAAGCAATGATCAATTACCAAAATGAAGGAAATGAATATAGAACACACATTTATTCAATGAAAAGTCACGCATTGAAAAATATAAAGCAATATACAAATTTGATTTATAATGTCCATGTGTTTTGTCCAGAATTTATACCTTCCATCTAATCATTGTATTATTAATTATGTATTATTCTTAATATTATTTTCTTCATAACATATCTGACGGGAACTAAAAATCATTCGTAAAGATCAAACTTAACTAGGCAGATCATACTACCTCTATAAGAACTCATCACACAAAACATTGTAATACCTTGTGGAGTTTATCCAAACAGGTTGGCGCTATTAAGTTATTCAGCTGAATCATTCGACCCGTTCAGCTAATGAATAAGGGCGTGAGATAGGTCGACCCTACTGGAACGACCATGACCCGGACACGAGGCCACCCCAACGCGGTCGGGCGCTTCAGGCGCAGCCAACCTTCGCTCGCACAATACCAGCCTCTGAAACATTCGTGCATTTCGAATGTGTAGATAACTTATTTTATCCACTTAGGTTCCAATAAAGTAAAACATTATGCCATTATTATCAATATCGTATGAAGCACTTTTACCGCCCTAGTTTGTTAATGTACTTCATTCCGACACTACGTCGATTACGTCACTATTCTATACAAGCATTTGCTGCTGTTTGTATTTCCGAATCAGATCTATACTCACTCATGTCGAAAACTATACACCAAGTGTGTTCCAATTGTTCTCCTTGTTGAGAACAGTGTTGCCACTTTTAGGGGAAAAATATGAATACTAAATGAAGCCGTAGGACGTGTATATATATATATATATATATATATATATATATATATATATATATATATATAGTGCTTTTATATTTTAAAACTCAATTATTACAAAGATACGGTAAAAAGTCAAATAATGAACGACTATCAAGCAAAGAATACATAATCACAGAAACTGTAATTTTAATTAATTTGAAAACCTCGACTTTACATGAACATGTCTGTACTAGAGTCAACAATAGCTACTGATGCGTAGAAACGATGCAAGACGGGCGATGCGATAGAGAGTACTGAGACGACTTTCTTCAAAATGACTAAAACCTGTACTATCATGGGATCATTACCCGTTCTCCCTTTTGTGTTTCGATAGCTCAGCCGAATCATCTCATCCTCTTCCCTCGATCTCGATTCACCTCTTCGCGCTCCGCCGCCCCGTCTCAGCCTCCCGCGGCCCTCCGAATGCCGGAGAAGCGTACTGCGCGGCGAGATACAGCTCTTCGGTAATTAATTCGTGTTTGTGTTCCATTCTCATGGCTGCGCCTGCCACCGCCGCCGCCGCCGCCTCCGTCACCCCGGCAGCAGGGCGGAGTGGCGGTTCCGGGCGGGGGGGGGGGCGTTTGGACGGGATATTGCCAGCGGAGTGGGGCGGGAGGAGGCAGACGGAACTGGTCGAACGAGACGGGTGGAACGGGACGGGTGGGACGGGCCAGGTGGAACAGGACGGGTGGAACGGAACGGGTGGAACGGGTCGGGTGGAACGGGACGGGTGGAACGGGACGGGTGGAACGGGACGGGTGGAACGGGACGGGTGGAACGGGACGGGTGGAACGGGACGGGTGGAACGGGACGGGTGGAACGGGACGGGTGGAACGGGACGGGTGGAACGGGACGGGTGGAACGGGACGGGTGGAACGGGACGGGTGGAACGGGACGGGTGGAACGGGACGGGTGGAACGGGACGGGTGAAACGGGACGGGTGGAACGGGACGGGTGGAACGTGACGGGTGGAACGTGACGGGTGGAACGGGACGGGTGGAACGTGACGGGTGGAACGGGACGGGTGGAAAGGGGTCGGGTGGAACGGGACGGGTGGAACGGGACGGGTGGAACGGGACGGGTGGAACAGGACGGGTGGAACGGGACGGGTCGAACGGGACGGGTCGAAGGGACGAGTGAGAGAGGACGGGTCAAATAGGACGGGTCGGACGGGACAGGTCGGACACGCGGTGCGGAGATGGAACGGGACAGACGAGGACGAACAGGGCGGTGCTGACAGGGTGGGGCGTACGGGACGGTTGAAGCGGGTGGGGTGGACGGGGCTGGGCTGTTGCGGAGAGACGGCGGGGCGGATTGGGTGGACGGGGCTGGCGAGGAGGGTGGGGTGGGTGAAGCGGACGGAGTGGGGCAGACGGTGCGAGCAGGCCAGACATGTTTTGGCAAATGAGGCACGGTTGACGGGGTGGGTTGGCGGGCCGAGTGGGGCGTTTTCGGCGAGCAGAGGGGGCGAGCAAATGGAGAAGGAGGGATGGTGGAGGCTGCCATGGCCTGGGTAGGGCGAATTGGGCGGGCGGGGCAGACGTGGCCAGGCAGGCGGAGTGGGGCAAATTGGGGGTGAGACGGTCGGGGCGGGTGGGCGTGGTAGGTGTGTCGGGTGGGGTGGGTGGTGCGGTTGGAGGGGGTCATAGGGTGCGGGGCGTGCAAGGTGACCAATGGCTAGCGACTGCCCGGGGCGCCCACCCGATCCTTCGCCGCAGCCGTCCGGAATAGGCGTCTCGCCGCAAGTTTCAACAGGGTGGATCGCGCGCCGGTGGCCAAAGCAGTTAGTGGCACGAGTGGGCGATGGACTACTCAAGCCCTTTGATACACGTTGGAATAATAACTTCAGGCAACGGCAATTACAGGCGGACACCCGACACCATCCCAAGGAAATTGAAAATGAAAATTGCTAAAGTGTGAATAGAAAAAAGTATGATTGGATTTGGATTGTAGTAATACGAGTTTACTGTTAATGATATGTGACTGTATGGATAATGTTGGGATATAAAATAAATGTTACACTTGTACATTCCAACTATCAGGATCCAACTGAATCAGGATAAGAATAAATATTTCATCAACATGTCGGTAAATCACAAATACTGTTACAATGAACCTCGTTTATCATTATCGTCTGTAAATTGAAAACAAATAATTTACGTAATGAATAGAGTTCTTTGTAGATACCATTTTGTTGCGTTCTGAACAACGCACGTTTTCATCAATTGCAGCTCAAAAGTAATTAACGGGCAAAGGAAGGAAACTGATGATTAATCACCGTCGGCAACTTCACTATTGTACGACTTCGTGTTCCAATATATCCCTGTCATTTAACAATACAACGCAATGCCTAGACCCTGATGATTAATCGTAGTACACTGAATGCGATCGAATTTTGCAATCCGAGTACTTTCATTGAGATACTCAAGGAACTTACTTGACGAGAAAAGTGTGAAATTGTGTCCTACATATACGATTTATAATCTTATTTGAACATACAAGATCATAACACTTGAAACGTTTATCGTCGGAAAATGTGAATATGGAAGAACAGTACCTTTTAAGAGATATCCTTTATAGTTATTCTCAGGAATTTACCAATGTAAGAGGGGTCTTGTTGGAGAGTTATTTTGAAGAGACATAAAGGTTCGGAGGATGGGTATTTGAGAAAGTCAGTAAAAGAAAGCTTTACCATGGAGATACCATTTTGAGATGTTACATCGGAAAGAATACATTTCAGACATAAAATGTGATATGCCAGCGCAATTGTTTCATTTACCACAGTTGCATATTTCTCTCTTTACCATTTTAAAAAGAGTTTATATTCTCTTTCGTACGAATCCTTTGATTTTTGCGGAAGTAAACTCTCTTCCTCTTTTATAATCTCTGGAATATCGCACTCCATATCACCAATAAATCGCCGAAAACAGTCGCAAATTCTACACGCTTTAACAATTGTGGCGGAACTGACAACTTCAGAGGCGATAATGTAGAAGAACATCTTCATGAATAATGACGAAATCGCATGGTGTAAATGAGATCTCTCTAAAAATGATTTTGGACTGGTTTATTTTACCAACCTCATCCAAAATCATTCATTTTTCGACCTTGATACAATTATAACTATTAAAGGGAAGGAAAATATTTGGTTTTTTTATGATAAAATGCATGATAAGAAAAAACGGAAAAATATAATACCTTTGTTTCGTAGTGTGAATCTTTCTTGTCACGTTGTGGATGTAGTAATACTTAGTCTCATAGAAAGTTTATCACCAAAAAACAATCAGTTCAACCTTTAGAAAAATCTTAATTAGTTTTGAAAGGGTCAGAAACCTGCTATTCACAACTCGATAGTTTCAAAAGCAGCAAGAGGAGTTCAGTTAATGACTCACTTTACAGAACAAGCAAGTTAAAAATTCCATAATTTAAAGTATTAAATTTCCAGAAAATGTAATAAATATAGTCTTGAAGATTGATGGAAAAGGTATTGGCGTAAGAGTTGCGAGAAAAAACTGACGGATATTTTATCGTTCTCTGAAAGATTTACAGGTGCTCAACATTATGACACTTTTATGGATATTTGTATGAAAGGCCCTGTTAGTAGATAAAGCTGGATGCATCAATCATGAGGTATTTGAGAGTTAATGTTCTGATAATCAAACAAGCTTTTAAAACTATGTAACTCCCCATGTAATCGTGTAAAATGCGTCACGTCATATTATCTCCTCGTTCGAGCAGACAATATAGGATGGGGCACCGTTGAATGGGCTTGCAATGATAGAAACATTTGCTCGTTATTTTATAAAATTCCTCGTATGCTTTGCAATTCAAATTGTTGGTCCAATAAAACAGGAATTAAACTCTTTGAAGCGCAAATATTATTGAAATAGTTTTTCATTGACCCACCATTCAATTAAAAATTAATACATTTTAACATCTCTTTATCTTATACCAATGATTTTGTGTATTTTTCGGATGGATTTTCAGATGCTAAAACTGACACTTACTTTGCTAGATGAAATAAGTTTGTTTACAGATAAAAAGTTATTGGTCGCCCAGCAAACATTATTTCATAGAATGAAATAATGTGCATCTGGCTATAAACACAAGTTTATTATCAATACTATAACAAAAATATTACAAAGGCTTCTTGCTTCCCTTTTCAATATTTATAGTGATATTACGATTGCTACAATATTTGATAGATATATGGATGTCGATTCGCCCATCACCAACATAGGTGTTGCCTGGTTATTGCACCCTAAAATATTTCTGGCATTATTTATTTTTTTAATTGTGGATTCTTCCACATAACTCTATACAAGTGATCACAACGCCATCCATCGTGTCACTTAAAAATTAATATAGCTGCTCTGAAATCTGTTAGGATAATTGCAGAAGTGCGACGCAAAGTGTGTACCTATGTTTTTCTCTGGACGTTCAAGATTTTTAGAAATAATTCTAGGTATCTTGTGAAACGTATTAATAGCAACACGCTGTACAGAACATTTTTGCCTTCATATACATGTAAACAATTGCCAAATTCTTGTCTTCTAAATACTTTTAGGTAAAATCTTAGTCTAATTGTACTTTCTTCCTCTAAAAATCTAAAAACTCGCTTGCTATTTGGTTTTTGAATCCGGAATGGGTACATTCCTAAGATTTCCTTTGTTTTGAACATAGTTGCTATTCCTTTTTGAGGGTAATTACATTGACAGGTCCCCGCAACTGCTAAAACTACAGCAACCTGCACGTTAATGCAATGTATTCACCAAAATAAGAAGCTACATGGAAACACCATCAAAAATCTATTGCAGTACTCAGAAAGAGTTACTTTACGCATGCGAAATTTGTCAGCAGCTCCACAATGAAATTTTTCAATCTCGTGTTTCTGTCGAACGTTAGATTTCTTACATTCGTAGCCCATACGTTTCTTCTTAAATATTATGTTAATTGTCTGCTTATGTAAAAATTCTCTTAAACTTGTAGCGCTTTAAGCATGGAATACTCAGTCCATAACGTTAAAAATCTGTATTTTTCTAATTGCAGAAATAGCATGGTACGAATCAAAGTCAAAATAACTACAATAAAATGTCTCAAAACTGAGCCAACTTTCGTGATAAAGTATTGCAGTAAGATATCTTTGTAAACTCTAGTTACATTTTTTTAGGATTTATTTACTTTTATCCCTTTCAGAAATACATTTAAAAATTATTAAGTAACACATCTTTTCCATTCTAACATTAACAAGGCAAATTTATGTATGAATATTAGTGACTTTAATACAATTCAATATTTTTTCGATTATTATTTTATCGCTGCGTTAATAGAAAACCCATATTTCAGGACCATAAATGAGAAGTTCAAAATTCGTCAGGAATCATAAAAATTATAAAAGGAAGTGACAAATGGTGATTAATTACAAATTACAAAGAGAAAGTGACAAACATGACATATCAGTAGCACAAAAAAAGTTACTCGGTTTATTTTTACTTTCCATGCCTACTTCTTATAGATCTTATATTTTTATCTTTCCAATCTTATTTTTTACATTCGCCTACTTTTCTTACATTGTGACGGCCCAACAACTAAACCAACAGCGAACACTTTCCAGCAGACCCAGGCCGAGGTCTACCAAAGGGCCAGTTAGACCCTGACTGAGGCCAGCCGTTTACGGCCCCCGCCCCGCCCTCCTCGGAGCAGGAAGCCCCCGCCGCAGCGATTAGCCCAGTTAACTGCGCTGCTAATTGCTCTAATCGCAAAAATTAATATACTCGCCCGCGGCGGCGGTGCCGGCGGTCTCGGCGTCATTTCGCTGCGGCCGAGGGAGAGCGACTGCCGCCAGATGGCAGCACGGCCGCCCGCAAACCCCGTTACGTGGATTATGATTGCATCCCCTTGTGACGCATGGCTGACAACACGCCGTACTGTGGATTTTGGGCTTTGTTCTGGATAGTTGTCAGACTGATTGGTTCTGACAAAAAAGGATTTAACACAAGTACATCACTATCTCAATAAAGATCATGATTATGAAATTAACTCATGAACATCTCTCATCCCTGACTTTATTTTCATTGTTAAAAATTGGGAAATTAAAAAATATCATCTCACTTTTCATTGTAAATTTCTTTATTCATGTTTTGCATACTCGTATAATTTTCTTCTTCTTCGGGAATGTGACATGACACTCTATGTAATAATATGATTACTTAATTATATACTTTTATGAAGTTTCTGAACTGAAGCTTTAGAACCAAGTCAATAAATAATTTTCCGCCGTAAAATACCTATCAAAAAAATACACTGACTATTTCATTTATCGCGTGGTTCTTATATTTCGTGGAACAGATTTTATTGAGTTCATTTTGCTAGCCTTCTCAAATTTGCTTATAAACATTGACATAAAATGGTTTACTATCTGTGGTATGCAGTCTATATTGAAAGAATCCGGAAATTGATGCCTTACAAGACTTATGCATTCTTCGAAATGTGTGCCAAGGTTATCGTATCATGTCAATGTATTTTCATTCCTTATTCTCATACACTATCAAAGCAATGCAATATTATCAATCAAAAAAGAGTTCCAACTCATCCAGCTTATCTCTACCTTCAGTGACCTATATTTCACACCAGAGTGCCAAAAATAATTTACAGACCGGTAAAATCTCAATTAATCAACAATTCAGCAGATCTATATAAACAGCAAGTGCCGCTCCACTGTTCTCTTCCTTTGCCTTACTCTTAGAACTGCTAGTGAAGAGAGATATGAATCACATGTTGTAGAAGAGTGAATGGAACTTCTACAACAAGAATTAAGTGTTGACCTTTCCTTTCCAAACTTTTCTGCCTATCACCCCTCAGGATTCTTAAATAATGCCCAAATCTCTGCGCTTCTTTATATATCTTTGAGTGTGCCAAAGTTCTCCACACGACTTAAAAGACGCAGAACATTGTGCAATGTGTTTATTCCATTTTTATGACCGATAAATCAATTTACTCCATGTTTCTCCATCTCACAAAGACACAATGTGACCAAATTACAGAAAAACAGGTGTAAGTAAGCATTTTTACAAACTTTAATTTATTAACGGTTGATGGTTAAGTCAAAGTTATTGGATGAGTGCTGCATATGTATTAAATACGTTATATGTAAATTTTAGAGCAAAATAAATGGACATTAAACGTATAATACGAGTGTTGACAATTGTCGGCCAAATTACTTCAAATTTGGCGCCTTGTTTTTTTTAACAGAGCGTTTGATGTTCTTTGAAGGCGTTTCAGAGAAAAGGATTATACATTTTAAACTGGGCGCCTCCGAGATTAATTTTCCCCAAAAAGCCGCGCGAATTTCTTCTCTGTTGATCAAACAATCATTTCTTCGTACAAAGTTTCTTGAAGTCGATTGTCAACTTCTTCCTATTAGTTCGAAGCGTCACCGAAAAATCGCACCAGCTCCTGGGCAACTCCCGCGTAAAATTGGCATTGTCGAAATGCTAGGAATTTTCTATCGCAGACGCCTGCTCGCATTGTCACCACAAGCTAATGCGGAAAGCTGAGTAAAAGCGTCTAGAACGTCTTCAAGGTTCGATCCAGAGTGTGCCAGGCACTGTATGTAGTAGAAACACGAAGCAAAAGGCCACGGAATTCGTAAGGAAAGACTTAATTTTGTTTGGACAGAGGTAATTGTGACAACTTCTTCAATACTCGTTAGTTCTTTCTCCAAGTTTTTTCCATCTTTGTCAATTGTGTGTCGTCTCTTTTCCAGAACACTCTTGTCTGACAAAAACTACTGAGATAGAAGAGGCGATGTTCCGTTTCAATTTCCATTAAAATGCTCTCCCAACTTTTCTTCGACTATTTCGCTGCCTGAACAACGAGGGTCTTGTAACGTTGTATCTATTCGACTCACTCCTGTTGTAGGAGCTCGGTGTTGGCGATCGAACATAAGTTATTGTACTCCACTCGGAAAGAGTAAACAGGAAGCCCGTTTGGAACGAGTCAGCGGCGCACACGTACTGTACGACTGGGGCCAATCTGTGGCGCAAGCGCCGGGCATGTTGGCACGGCATGGCGTCACGCACCGAGTCATTACATGTAGCGCATTGCAACCTCGCACCTACTTCATATTGGATCGTACATGCAACGGTAAGAGGGATTTGCGAGTACCTCAAAAGGAAGTATAACTTTTATTCTTTCCATTCAATAACAATGCGTGTTTAAGGAATAAGAATAGGAAACATTTATATTTTGTCATAGCTAACAACTGCTTTTACCGTTTGTAATATTTTTAATGAACTTCTTACAAATTAATGAAATATAATTATAAAATCTCCTAACATAACATATTTTATTTACGATTAGTTCAACTTTTTACGTCTAGTTTTCTCTAGATACTCAATAATCCCTATATTATTTTTTTACCACTTTTTTGACTTTTTGTTACTCAAGTAGTAATACTACTATCTTCGGCGTCAGAAATAAGAATTTGTTTGATATTAAACTCGAAAGAAAGATACGATCTAAATCTAGCTCTTCAATATAATTCTTTTAAATATTTGTAAACATTTCTTTATACATTTGGCCATTGACAAGCAAAATCTTCTAGAGCATTGTAAATATTGTGGATAAAAATGGGCTAATTATAATCGGAGAGTTGTTACTGTTGCACTGATTCACACATGTGGACATGTACAAACATGATCTAGAGTTGCACATATACATTAGAACGACACTAGATAATCGTGAATCAGTGAACCTTGTTAGTCCATTCCTATGCCAAACATCTGCTATAGCCTTCCCAGGTTCCCCTAAGTCTTAGATAGATTTATTATTTCCGCATGTAGATTTATACAACCTGGTGGCAGAACTACTACCTGGTGGCAGTTCATTGTTGACCCGTGTTAAGGTTGGACCATTAAGAGAGATGTTCCACAGGATCACGAAAGTATTAAAATGTTTAAAATTATAAATATCGATAAACCTTGCGCGATGGGGGAAATCATATTTAAATTTAGCAGTACAAAACTGTCAGAATTACCATATTTTTTCTTTCTTTCTGAAACAAAATAAATTAATGTTTTGTTTCCTAGTGTAATTATTTTGAGGCATGTTCTGAGAACTAAAATTATATGAATCAAGTACTGCTACAATGTATGTAATTCATATTATGTACTTCGGCAAATCAGGAATTCCGTCCGCACGGAATCGGCTAAATAAATCACGTTGTATTCACTATTATAGTGACAACAGTGCGTATCCAAAATTGAAATGAAACACACAATCAGAATCGTAGATCATGACGATTTATTCGTTATTTATTCATCGGATTTGTTCAATTCCTAATTGAAACAATTCATCAAAATAAAATAAGACAACTGCACATTCAGACTTCATTTGCACTGATACAAACATTTATTTCAGAAATTGTTGAAACGAAAACCTTATCATTTCATACAATCACACGGGGCCAATGACATGATTATCTTACATTCATTATTTTACTTATGACGTCGATTGTACTCCTAAGCTCTGATTTCCACCATTCTCTATGAATGTCCACTTCAGAGATGGCTTCAGCTTCAGCACAACATTTCCATATTTCGCACTCAAAAAATCGCATCAAAAACTACAAAACTCACTTAAAGTTTCCCTTAAAGTCTTAAAATGTCCTTTCAAAAATCTATACTTGACTTATTTCCCCTCTAACTTGACAATTCGAAGAGAGATTCATGTTTCTCCCTAAGTCACGTTTCTTCTTTTATTTCATTCTACTTTATTTTTGCTTATTCGGCGCTTCTCGATACCATCCCACATATTCAGAGACCTGCAGAATTGGAAACTGTATATGAAGTTAAACTAATTACTAGATATGCGATTGATTTACTGGGGGTACCTCTCTGTTCGGTAATAAAGGAATATAAGAATAGTTTGTGTTCACAAGGATGCATTGCACTATTATGTTAAAATATGTTCAGTTTGTACAATTACAAGAAGAGCAAATTACGGAGGATAAGAAGGTCTTGAATAAAAAGAAACACAATGGAAGATTAGGCGCTTTATACATTATTAAACAAATAAACACGTTTCGTTAACTACTTTCACCCATAATAACGAAATGGAAAGATATAGAGGAGGGTGGGATATAACGAGAAAATTCTCGCGCGATTACGATGGTCTTCTTTTATTTTTGATTTGACATGCCTCCCAAACGCGCAAACATATTAAAATATAATTTCTTGTTCAACTCTAGTTAATTGTAATAACAGTAGTATCTGTAGATCACCTCAGTATCTAAAAGAATTGGAAATGAGGGTAATATTAATGACCTCGTAACTCATACAAAAGTTATTAACAGAACTCATAATCACAGAAAATCTCGTATAGATTTATCCACCCCTAACTTTCGCTCGTAGCAAGTTGATCACTAAACATAAAGCCATCTGCCCGCATTTTGAACGCCAAACGTGACCGTCAAAGCTACCGATCATACCCGCAGCGGCGGTTAATTAAGATGGAAGTGAAGTAGAGTTTTTCGCGTATATAGTGTAAAGCAGAAACATTCTACGAAAATATAACAACCGACTTCAACTCTAAGGAAGCCAATCGTATAGTAAATTGACTTTCTTTCCTTCCTTATGTCTTTTTTGATTTTATTAAGATAGGTAGACTGAAAAACCTCTAACGTTTCATGTTTACTGAGAAAGAAGAAAATACAAAAATGGTCATATTGTCAGAAGGGAGGATGAAACGCCAATTTTCAATATGCTATTCAGCTTGACATCTAATTTCCTTTTAACTCTCAAAAGTTATAGGCGTAATGATTATCGTAAATTAAGTATAGGTAATAATTAATACACTTACGTTAATCTTCACCTAATTAAATATAACGCACGTCTGTAAGAATTAACAGACAAGTGAGAAACACATTAGGTTTTTTAGTTAAAACATTAAAATATGAGTAATTTGTGATGTACTTATGATTATTACTTTCTAGCGTTACTACGTACGTAATAAAGAAACTGCAGGAATGTATTGCAGTACGTATGGAAAACGTGGATTTATTGATTAGAATTTCCGGTTTAAACTCTTAAGGACATCAATCCCGTAAGTATGGTGCATGTTTTATATGGGCACTGGCTGTGATATTTTCCCGCTGGATGCTGAGATCCGGCGTCGACCTACACGACTGCTAGCGGCACTTCCCCAACCAGATATCTCCCACCGGGGCGGCACTGCCCCAGCCAGAACAAGATCTAAGCTCCTGACTGGTCTCCCGAAATGTATTGTAGTGCAGTGCATGTAAGTGTACGTGTGTGTGAGCTATCCTCACTTAAGGTGAGGATAGGACAAGAAATGGCCAGGAAAGATCTTACAGGGTCCGCAGCCCCTTTGTTAGGGAGACTGCTCCGCCATTCGCCAGGTACACAACGGTGAAACCATGGAAAACTACCGATCAGAACATAAATTCTCGGCTATCCGGAAGACACCGCGTCGTTGGCTGTGAGGCCGACGTTTCGCCTGACATGTCGCAGGCTTCCTCACTGCCCTGAGAACGCCAGGGCCTCACTTCCCTGAGGAAGCCTGCGACATGTCATGCGAAACGTCGGCCTCCCAGCCAACGACGCGGTGTCTCCCGGATAGTCGAGAATTTATGGATTCGAGCCGCGGAAGCTTACATGTACCTCCCGATCAGAACAGCTGACCGCTAGAATACTCCTTCAGGCAGAGATGTTAGATTCTCTTTGCTGGATTCGACCGAGTTAAGTAGCTAGTGTCGAAAATTCACTCACTCGGGACTCGAACCCTAGGACATCCCCATCATAGGCAATACATGACATGACATGACTTCATTCCCTGAGCCACCTAAGCCGGCCGAAAAAGTTAATAGTTCTTGTTCCTAGTAAATTACTCCCTCTAACACTCGCCGTCATAATCAACGTCTTCTGGGTCCATAATACAGAAATATGGATTGAGAGCCTGTCCGTCCGTCAATCTGTCTGTATGTCTGTGGTCAACGCTAGCACCTAAATCTTCCAGACGATTTTCTACGAAGTTAAGATTCCCCAATCCATCTAAACGAAATCAAAGCTCTGCGAATTTGAAATCAATTTTGTTAATTCTAGCGGTATTTTATACGAAGCATCAAACAAATTTTGAAACTTTTCTCTACGAACGGCATCCGTCCCAGTTTCACTGTAATCCCTGAAGTTTCGGAAATTGCAAAATTATTTCTCTGTCTTCCAAAACTATTTCAATTTTGAATAACATTTCGAAAGCCTGGTTTGTATCAACCCATGATTACTCAAAAATTCAACATACAATACTAAAAAATCAAGGTTATTTTTTAATCTAACTCAGAATCAAATGAGTTTTGTAAAGAAACGAAAAATAAACCGTGATATTTGAAACTTCTTGAAATGTCTTATAACATTGGTCTTATAACATTTTTTAAAATTCTAGCAAATATTAACGAAAATAAACGTTTTGTGCCTTCGCGCTACTAACTAATTGTAATGCGAAGCAATAAGTTTTCGGGAAAATAATTTTGTATAAAACCTGTGTTTATTTTGATGATATCAAATACAGTGTACCAGGACACTCTCTTCGCCATGATATTTTGCTGGTGAAGCTACTAGCAACAGAAATTATGTTGAGGTCCGTGGCGGACTTTTAGGTGCACTCACGTTGTGCTGACGTTTTTATCTAAGCTATTAACCGCGCACGTTTTCTTGAGCCTTCATTTCGTTACATGCGAGAGAAGTGGGAGAGTTGGTTATTTCAACGATATGACTATTGTATCTAATCTGTGGATCATTTTTAGTCAAAATAGGTTCTGTTACATGCCAGCGAGCATTTCTACTCATCAAATTCTGCCAACAACGATAGTTGCTATTATTAATGCATAATTGCACTTTTCACTTCAACTACTGTCGGTAAAGGAGTGGTGGAACCTGTCCGCGTCTCAAAAAAACGTGCGCTTGTAATGCTCAGCCTTATGTCGTCGGCGGTGTGCTGGTTTAATGCCTCCTCATGCGGTTGACTCCTCTGAGCTGTACCTTTACTAATCTTAAAGTGCAACGAAAAGTCCCCCAAGCAATGTCGTTAGAATTACGTGAAGTGATTCAGTTTTTTTCATGTTTGATTTACGTAAAGTTGGTATGATCCACGGTCTCTGGGACCATATGAGTCTGAAAACTTATAAACCTGGGGTCCTCTGCCGGCCTTGGCGAGCACCGCCCGTGCCCTCCTTCTCCACGCCACGCCACTCACCGGCACTTCGCATTCTTTCCCATCTTTCCCTACATCTCCGCACCTCACCACGAGAGACCACGTTGCTCTGAGTTCCCCTTCACCTCACCTCACCACACTCTTTACCCCATTCCGACCCCCCTCACCTAGCCATGCTCCTCTCCAGCTCTCCGCAACCCTCTACTCCTCATCCTTGCCTCATCCAATCAACCCTCCCCAGTCCTCCGAACCCCTCTTCTTCTCACGTCCTTGTCACCCTCCCTCCACCTCGTCTTACCTAACCATGATTCACCGCGACATGCCATGTCACAAATCACCCATTATTTAAAATTATTAATAATTCACTAAATGATCTACCAACCCTATCTAATACTTCAACATTATGAAACTTCAGATCTGTATCAGTACTATGCTTTATCATTCAAATTATTACAGTAATTTTCTAGCTATACGCTACACTCCAGATATTAACATAGCATTTAATAGAATTAGACCTATTTGCCGAGACGTTAATTTTGGTTGATTATTACGAACAATACATGCTAATGGAGTATCATTCTTCTTCATCACTCCACCTCACTCCCCGTCATCTTTCCCCACACATCCTCACCAGATGATGATCCATCCCAGTACTCCGCGCCCCTCCTCACCCCATCTCACCCCTCGTTACCTCGCCCCGCCGCTCCCCGGCAATCCGCACTCCCCTCACCCCTCGCCCTCACCCTCACCCTTTCGCCCCGCCCCTCCCTGCGCGTCCGCGTCGCCGCCGCGCCGTCCCACTGTCGCCTGCGGCGGAAGCCTCGTAATGGTCAGCAAATTGCGGCTCCAATTACGCGTTGGCAGGAAATTGGGGCTAAATGCGCACCCTCGCCGCGCCGCCACGCTCCCCCACCCCCACCCGTCCACCCAGCGGGTCACGAGGCTACAGGGCCACAGGGACACGGCGCCGGCCGCCCACGGCCACGGCCAACCGACGCCGCCCCGCGCCCCTCTGCTCGGGAGTGACACGTGTCAGTCGCCGAGCTCAGCGCTGCTCGCTGGCAGCAAAGCTAGCCGATTTTGGTTTCGGTTAAAATTCGCTTGGACCGGGCACTGGTATTGAGTTGCCTGTACGTTTCTTTCATTGATTCAGTTAATCAAGAAACATTTCATTGTAACATGTAAAAATCACCCAATCAGGAAATGTTTGTTGATAATATTTGTGTTTTACTTGGGTTCTGACATAAAATTTCTTTCTCTGTTGTAAAGAACACGGGTATTTTGCCCCTTTTCCCCCTGTGGATAGCCTGTACTCCGCAATGACATTCAGACCAGAGATTTGCGAGAAGATTTTTCGTACTCGTTAATAGCAGAAAAACGTGAGGCATACATAGGACGCACTGACTCAACAATGTTTAATATAAAGCGACTGATGTCTCAATTTTGAATGAATAGGCTGACGACCGTAGGTGTTCTGTACTTCCAAGTGACATAAATCTAAATTTATATTGTGGATACCAAGATAAAAGGCCGAAAAAGCGAAATACGTTGCATTTCTTCTTGCTATTCAACTCCGCAACTCCCCCCCCCCCACACACACACACACACACATATATTCATCTGCATCACGAGACTCGTGTTTCCCGCTGTTGGTTTAGATGAATAGAAGTAAATACTTGTATAGTAACTGTGGTCAGGCCCATAAATATTCGCCGTGCTACATCTCCTTTGCAAATGCATATGCTTCAGGGCAAATAAATATGATGCGTTACCAAAGAAACACAATTACAGTCAGTGCGTACTTGTTGTTAATTAAACGTCTGAAACTTTTCGGCAGGAACACATACAGGAGAGTGTTAGACGCACACTCGGTGTGTTCTATGATTTAGTAGTTTCCATCCACAGGAAAATAATTATCTTTTTTTTGTTGGAGTGAAAAGTCTATATTTCTTTCGACAAAGAGTTTATGAATCATAATTTAAAATGTTTGATCAATACTGTCCCGATTTTGTAGTTCCAGGCTGAGAGTTAAATCGCCACTGTTAGAGATTTTTCGCATTGCTTGGAGTTTAGGAACCAGAGTTTCGTGTTTATCTAGAATGTAATTTTGCCAGCAATTACAACAGAACACTGAAGAGAACCTGATTCAATTGGTTCTGTCAACACAAACCCATTTACTAACGGATTCCATTTTCTTTCTAATCTCTCATTTTATTTTTGATCTCTTATTTTATATCTCAGCTCAGGAACCAATATTTAATTGAAGTGCTCAGGACTAAGCTTCGGAAAGAACGAAGTGGAAAAACAGTATCTTGTTCCTGTATCATTCCTCGTTGTTTTACACACACGACAAAGAATTAGTGGATGACGCGACTCATGTCTCCCACATGTTTGTTACATCATGGATGGTAAATTTATTGCAGGTAATTGAATTCCATTGTTGTTACTTGTTCTAATTTGTTTAACTATTCATAAGCAAACTTCCCTTTTTTAGATACAATCAAGATACTGATTAACACGGAATAGTAATAGGTATAACGATACTTTATAAAGATGTGTTTATAGTTTGATGTGAGGTCAGTTGTATACTATGCTCAATTATGGTATAATCAGGTGTAAAAAATTAAACAAAATCTTCCACTTTACATGAAAAGAAACATAAAAGAATGTTCTCTGACACTGGAATTAACACATTTGCTAATGATGCTATTGCAAACAAAAATTTGCAAAAGTTTAATATCAGGAGAACCATAGAAATGTCTAATAATTTATTCATTGTTGATATTATTTTATTTTTAGTGAAATAATATTGTATTATCTACAATCTAAAATATAGAAAATAATAGTTTGTTCGTCCATTCCTGTTTTGTGCACTGCCGTACCGTTCATTTGATTGCGATAAAACTTTGTCAACATATTGCTTACACTTGAGAAACGCATATAGACACAGTACAATGGGAATGTGCGTGTCTCACGTATGTAGAGGGGATTTGATGAAGATTTTATGCGTTTAAGCTGACTCAAGTGCTCCTGAACAGAAGCTCTACGCAACCCGCCTCACCCTCAAGTATTAAGCAGGTCTTCGCTGGATATTCTGCCCCTGCGATTGTGAAATATCGTCTGGAATTATTACGTGAACGTTATCTTGGACAAGTAAATAAAATTTATTCAAGACAGTGTCATAGCGAATGCATGCCCAAACGCAAGGAAGAACGTAATAATATGGGATATTTGATAACCATGTCCAAACCAGAATAAGAGTAGAACAAAACTTTTACAGAGCGTAAAACGTGATTAACAATCACGCGACCAGTAGCGTGTTAAGTATTGCAATAGCAAAGCATTGTTGTTGACACATTGCCGGCCAAATTACTTCGAATTTGGCGCCTTGGCTTCGTTAACAGGGCGTTTGATGTTCTTTGAAGGCTTTTCAAAGGAAAAGACCATGCATTTTAAACTTGGCGCCTTCGAGATAGTCTTAATTTTCTCCAAAAAACCGCGAGAATTTCTTCTCTGGGGTTCCAAACATTCATTTCGTCGTGCAAGTTCCTTGAATTCGATTTCAACTGTTCTATTAGTGCGGAGCGTCACCGAAAGATCGCACCAGCTCCTGGGAAGGATCTTCGCAGCACGGCCGCGTGTACTTGGCGGGGACAAATACTGGGAATTCTATCGCAGACGGCTTGTCGCCTTGTTACGACAAGGTCACTGCGGAAGGCTGTGTAAAGGCGTGTTGGAGCTGGAGCGTCTTCAGGATTCGACCAGGATGTGCCAGGCACTACATGTAATTGAAATACGTAGTTAAAGGCCACGAAATTCGTAAGGAAAGCGCAGTTTTAGTTTGGGCAGAGGTAGCTGTGACAACTTCTATACTCTTTGTTTCTTTCGCCAAGTAACAATATCTTTAAATTGTGTGTCATTTATTTTCCAGAACATTCTTGTCTGACGAAAGAACTACTGCGATGGAAGAGGCGATGTTCCACTGTTATTTTCATTTTTCATCAACAATGCTCTGCTCTCCCAGCCTCATTCAGCTATTTTCGCAGCGTCAACAATGGTGCTCGAAAACCGGGAACAATAAGTTGTGGTGGTGTACTTGAAAAAGTCTTATCTTTGTGATTTTGTGTTTTTTCTTTAAGTAGTGATTAAGTATATAATTGTGAAGTTATAAGTGTCACGTTCAGTTGTGTGCATAGGTTAATAGTGGTTCTTTCAAATATCTAACTTTGTTTTGTCTAGAGAAACCACAAATCAGTGATTTTTGCTTAGCTTAAGCACTTCAGAAACTGTAAGTCCAAAATGCCTGTTAAAAGACGTCAGATTTTTTCTAAATGGATATATTTAGATTCAGCATTGGCAAGAATCGAAGAGAATTTTAATTCTCTCTCAGATATAAGCAAACCAAATTTAGAATGTTTCTTGGACAGGGGTGAGGAATTGTGGAAGGATATTAGAGTTACAGTGGACGAAGCTATTAATCAAGAATTTTTAGATGATTTAACCCCCTCATTTGAGAACTTGGAAAGCAGATACATGCAATTTAAAAGCCAATGTCGTTCTGAATTGGCCAAATTATCAGAAAAAACACATGTCGTTAAGCCTAGTCCTATGGGATGCTTACCACATGTGAAATCGCCTACTTTCTCAGGGATGTACGATCAGTTCATGCAATTTCATGATATCTTCTTAACAGCAGTAGTGGAAAATCATTCACTGAGCCCTATTGAAAAATATATGCATCTGCTTTCACATTTAAAAGGGGAACCGTTTATGCTTGTCAGTGCTTTGAATGTGTCAGGTGATAACTTTTATAAGGCATGGGAATTATTAGTCGATAGATACTCAAACAAAACCAAAATAATAGACACCCATATTAAAGCTTTGCTCAATTTGCCCCAAACAAAAAGTGGTTCTTCTTCTCTTAAACAGTTCATTTCTCAAATTTCCACAAATTGGTGTGGACTGAAATCGATATCACTCGACGTAGATTTGAGTGAAATAATTTTGCAACATTTAATACTTTCTAAACTAGACTTTAAAACTAGAGAATCATGGTACCTTAGCAAGGATTCGGCTAGGAGAATGCCAGGATTGCAAGAATTAGTAGATTTCTTAAACCATAGGGCAAATGCGTTGGAATCTAACGAAGACATTTCTCAGAAATCACAATCAAATTCTGTTTCAGTTGGAAAACCTCACCAGGCAGCACCTAATCCCAGAGCGTTTGCTATAAGTGTATGCGATTCCAGTCAGTGCATCTTGTGTCCTGGAAAACACCCGTTATTCAAATGCGTGCAATTTCATCAGTTGACCGTGCAAGAAAGATTACAGGTGTGTCGTAAACATTCCTTATGCATGAATTGTTTGCTCAAAGCAGTCAAAGAACACCCCTGTAGTAAAAAGAGGTGCAGAATGTGTAATATGAAACATCATTCTCTGTTGCATGACCCAAATAACAGGAAACAGGCAATGAATTCAAACATAACCTCAAAATCAGATGTAGGAACTCTTGTTAACGTTCAATCTCAATCTTCCCCAAATGAAGGAGGATGCTCTGTGGTTAGCACAGAAGCAGAAGAGGCTGAGAAAGTCTTCTCTCATATGGCCTTTAGTGAAACAAAGAAATTCCGGGCCTTGTTGCCAACTGCTATAATTTTGGTCACTGACAAAACGGGTAATCATATACCGGTCAGAGCTTTGTTAGACTCAGGCAGTGAAATTTGTTTTATAACAGAAGCCCTTGTACAATTACTAAATATTCAAAGAACAAAATGTAACTACTTGGTACATTCAGTTAATTATTTGAAATCAGGATCAAATGGAAAAGTAAATGTAACCATTAAATCCCGTTTTAATGATTGGCAAACCGGGGTACAATGTTTAATAGTTCCGTCTATTTCATCAAAATTGCCTCAAATCCCTATTGACTTATCAAAGTTAAAAATTCCAAAACAACTCAGGCTTGCAGATGACACCTTCCATTTGCCAAACAGGATTGATATGTTATTAAACTCTTCAGTGTTCTTTGAAGTTTTCAAGGCCAAAATCTCACTGCCTAATGACATCCCTGCTATTTTGGATACACTGCTAGGTTCAGTAATAGCAGGTACAGTTCAAATCAATGAATGCACGCTAGAGAGTAAAACAAAGTGTTTCTTCCTCCTGGAAGAACAGGATGCACTGACGTGTAATAAGGAATTTGATATGCAAAGAATCTGGAACGAAACTGATAAAAATGAATTTCTACCCACTTTAGATTCTGAGGACTCAATTCATATTAATACATATTCATGTAATATAATTCATATTAATACA
The DNA here is from genome assembly GCA_038098605.1 of Gryllus longicercus. NCBI lineage: Eukaryota > Metazoa > Arthropoda > Insecta > Orthoptera > Gryllidae > Gryllus > Gryllus longicercus. The sequence goes on from JAZDUA010000462.1 coordinate 807,856, forward strand.
TACAACTCATATTAATACATTGTTAAGTCTAAAATTTGGAATATGTAATTGTCAGTCAGTTTGTCAAAAGATCACTTTTAAAGATATTTTTATACTCGCAAAAACACTCAACAGTTCCTCTACAAAACATTCAAGTTTTATTTTAATTAATTGTACACTGATTTCACACTGGTTTATGGGTGAGGTGTTTCGCTTTAACTAAACTGACAGTATGATATAACAAAAGAGCTAGAGAGAATGACACTGGCTGACGAGGACAACAAACTGCTGTGAATTATGCTATATGAGTTATATCAAGCGGGGGCGCGGGGTCGAATTCATAGTTGTGAAGTTGGCTGTCCTAATCCGAAGTAGGTTCAGACGCTTCATTAGAGAGTCAGTCCTTGCGTTACGTGCATCAAAAATATACCCTTTTTTTCAGAGGAAATGCTGAAGTTTTTCCATGGTACGTCAGTCTGTTTGCTTTACAATTATTTTTATAGATTGTTCCCACATATTTTGATTTTTTAACTATTATCTGAATTATTTGTATATATTTGGGTTACACAGTGCATGTACAAATTCTAGAGTTAGATATGCATCGAAAATTGAAAGTCAAAATAATAAAATTTAATCAACAACACTTCAAGCTGCGACTCTTCGTATAATATTTTTGGAGGTACTCGTACTTCCTTTACCTGGTCCCGCTCTTCTACTGTCATTCAACAATTCAATGTTCAATTAATATTTGCTTTTGAATGGCATACCTCTGCACAAAATGTTGCCTCTTGGCGCTCCAATGGCACTGAATATACAAGCGGTATTCTGGAAATTGGAACGAAAATGTTTGTGGCAATTCCTGCCACCTCAAAATCGTATTTAAACAGCATTGTTCAGCTCGTTATCGGCAAGTGATTTTGTGGTTTAGCGGCATGCAATTTGCAACCTTTGAGCGTTTATTGGGCTCAAATTTTGGCACATACTATGTGCACATTACGATAATCTAATGAAATATGAATGCTGTGGAGGTCGTAATGAACCTTGATTTTGATACACGAAAAATAAAAAAAATGGATAACTATTTGAGCTCATTTTCATATCTTACTATTGTTAAAGTATTTATTTATTATTGTTTTGGAATAAATACATTATTGAAAGCAACAAAACGATTCTTAGCATGGTCCCTAGCTTAACAATTGGTGTCTACCGACATTAAATTACTATCTGTGTTTCGCGATTCCGCTAGCAAAATAATGCAGAAAAAAGATACCTCCCAAACCCCACCAATGAAAAGTAGATATTATAAATTATTTGATTCATTTCATTAAAATTTCTTGCACAAAATTCATAGCTTGCAGATATCGGCAAAACGTTTAGTGCACATTATTGTGACTTAAGATTTATTTTCGCCTCGACAAATTATTTTAAAACTTAAAATCAAAAGTATTAATTTTGGTCTCTGATCGATGGTGCATGAAGTCATCACTTTTTCTTCGTTAATTACAGCACTAAAGATTAACTATTTTCTTGCTATTGCTGAATGACTGCTGTCTTTGTCCTGAGTAGTTGGTCATCGCATTGTAGTGCTCATATTACTACATAGTTGATTGAATTGTGATTCAAATTATTGTACTTTTCATTGATAACACTACCAAAATGGAACATATAAATAATGCTAAACTAAATTTGCCCAAATATTTAAAAAAATTAAGTTAAGTTTTTTATTACATAATGAAAATAAAAGATTGTGATATAATAGTTATTTTTTCGTTTTCTTCATGAATTATGCTTATTAATTACATGAAAAATCGTTTATTATCACTACTTTAATGGCACGCGTGCAATTAAACCCACACAACTACCAATGAGAACTCAGCAAAAGGCTCAAAATCGTTAAAATTAAGTCTCTACGTAAAAACAAATAAATAAACACAAAGTTGATATTCGAAGGTTCCGTGTAACATGAAAAACAAACATTTATGAACACATATAAGCTTACTTACTACTATTTTTGTTTGTTTGTTTGTTATATTAATTTGTTATGTTTCACGTGTTTGGGGCGACGTGTAATATACTTTAGATATTTTTCCACATAATTAACACAACCTGCGTTATTAACGATAGTGAACTTTCTAGTTATATTTGTTTTGGTTCTTTCTAAATGGACAACCAATGCATTTCCTTCTTCTTGTACATTGTTCGCGCATAAATTATATAGTTCATCTCGTCTGCAGGCACCACATATCCCAAATATCCCAACAACCTTTAACAGACTTTGACAGTATTTTATTATTTGTCAATATTAAAATATAAAGGCATTCTTCCATTTATTAACCCACCTTCATTAGAAGATATTTATCGTCTGGTGCCTCTGTCAAAAATCTATTTAAATCATATCTGTCAAAACATGTGACATTTTGGAAGTCACTCCTTTTTTTTGTTTTCAGAAAATCAATTAAGTTGGCATAATTTGAAATATCAATCTTTTCTTTCAGACGTAACATTTTTAGCATTGACAAATAAGGCCACAAACAACTTGGTTTTACAGTAGTTGACTAACACAATCACATATTATTAACATTAGTAACTTAAATGAATAAATATAAAACATTTGTTTTAAAAATATTACAAATGTGAAAAATATAAAAGTCAATCTTATTTACCCGTTCTGAAAAATAAGCTAATAACACGTTTTCACTACTATGTGTGGCTCCCTTAGCGATTTTCTACGACTTGTATAGATTATATTCTTTTTCATAGACATTTTTTCTTTTGTAGGGAGCAATGCATTCATTGCGTTTTCAGCTTCTTCTAATATTTCGTCCGGAATATTATTGTAATCCTCCATGCTTTCTAAACTCATTAAGTCACAATGGTGATCGTAAATTCACAGGCAAGGCCTATTAAAATTAGTCTTCGGAATGAAAATCACATCATCAAAGTAAATATGGAACGCTAAAGATATATTTTTATTATTCAAAATAAAAATATTTTTGAATCGAAACGAAAAAATATTGAACGTAACACGCGTATAAATGCGTATAATTGCACTCGTGGTAAATAAACAAACGAGCGACGATAGGAGCGATCATACCCCATCGTGCAATTATACGCCTATTTATACACTCGTTTCGTGAACTACTATCAAATACGTGTAGTAAAAGTGACCTTTTATTTTGTGATTAGAAAAGGTAGCGACACGACGCCGATCGACCTAGTGACGCAATCCTACGAGCAGAATACAATCCCTTTTACCACGAGTGTACTAAACTCTTTCCTGAGAGTTTATCTGACTTATTTTAATTGAAATATACAAATTACTTAATGATACATTACGTTCAGTACTAGCTGATGCGGTCAGACAAAAGTATTTTGTTTTCTTTGTTGCTTTCACAAATTTATCTGAACACCTCAGTATCGTCTCACTTTCAGCACTAGTGCCGAAAATTGACCTTTTGGAATGCCACGCATGCCCTGAAAGGGTCGCTTTTAATAATTGCTACCTAAAGTAGTACATTAAGAATATGTAAAGAAGGGTAGTAAAACACTAGTGAGAAGTGATACGTATATTACGATACGAACAAGTAACGAGCGAATAAACTGAACTTGATAAGAGTGCATTAATACCCATTCCATCGAAATTCATACGGTACTTTTTCTATTACTAATTACACCTAATTTATGTTAAACTTTTCATCTCTTGCAAAGTAGCTAAAATGCAGTTTTCAACCAACGCCACCTAAGGGAGAGTTATCCAGGTGGAACTGGTTAAGCATAAGCACAGTCTGACTTCAAACGAGCAACACACCAGTCAAGGTATGATTCAATTTGTTAAAGAAATGTCATCGTAATGTAGTATATGATCTTATTTCCTATCAGCTTATTAAATAATATAGAAATCATAGTGGAATTTGATCTTCTTACTTTCTTCTGAATTTGGGAAACAGGGGAGGTAATGAGGGGTTTGTCGTTACCCCCTCCTCCCAGGGTTGTCTCGACACAGTAATATAAACAATCCAACAAAAAAATTTAATTAGAGTAGAATTCTGTCCAATAACTGATCACTTTTCAACTGTAAACTAATCTATGATTGGTAAAACACCTGTACTAAAATGAAGCTGTATCATAATGGCCATCATTATGCAATAAGCTGCAGCGATATAATATGAGAATTATACAATAACAGGTGAAACGAATCTTTGAAACCAGGGCTGATTAAGTGAGAAACCCTCTTGTCTTGGCCCATTCCTTATCTTCAGGCAAACGGTGAAGCTCGCTACTTGTTCAGTCAGCCCGACGGGATGGGAAGCGCTCGAGCTAGATTGATCTAATCTAGTGACATGAGAGGCACGCGGGTTACTGCGGGCAAACCGGGCTGAATTCTTGCATTTGGACAGCCCCGGTTTAAATTACAATATTAGTTCTCAACCGCCCAGGACTACCTCAGCTCGAAGAGTCGCGAATAAGCTTCGGGCATGGAATTAAGGGATTTTGCCCAGAACTCTACTAGAATTAGCGACACACAATATGCAAGGCAATCTCAACCAAATAATTGTCAATTTAGTTGAAATGGACAGTATGAACTTTGGTGAAGAAGAGGACTCTCCCTATAACAGAGTATTTCGTGTAATTTCAAGAAAAACAATAACTAGCATTTATAATTCACTCCTACATTATATGTGCAACTCGTCCCGAGTAAACGGCGAAATCTCATTGTTTTTTTCTCTCTCATGAAACGTGATATGTCAGATAGCGTTATTTACCCACGTACTTCGCATATGTGTACCAAAATCTGAAAATAAATACGGCCTTCTTCACAGAGAGTAATAATTCAATAATCAGATATTGTGTAAATTATAGCGTAAACAATATTAGTGGTGCTACAACAGCATAAATTTTTTGCGTAATATTGGAATATACAATTTTTGAAAATTTAGATACTTGAACTAAAATGAAATCCGCGCCATTTTAAGAATTTTTTTGTTCTATGAGTGAAAAATATTCGTAGTGTGATTTTGAGATTTTTTGAATTGTCAAATTTCAAGCAAAAATTGTGCAATAGCTACTCGATTTTTCAAAACATTGTAGATAACATTCTTTAAAGATCTGTTTTTTTGGAACATATTTTGTCTCAGGGAAACTCTCCATCCATGGTGTTTTGAAATATTAACTTAGTTTTCAAAATATAGAGCTCGCTGGAAATTACACTTGCACCAATTTTTTGCCGTCCGTTCATACATATGAGGATAAATTTTAAAGAAAAAAATTTGAGCCGTAGGTGAAAAAAATGTTAAAAAAATAAGTTGCCTAGAGTTCACGCAATATTAAACGAAAACTACTAATATTTTTCGAAAAATTCTACATGACCTTATTTCAAGATCTTATTAAGAAACAGAGTTTGTTAAGAAAAAAATATTTATTAAATACTGTGGTTGTAAGAAAGCACTGAAAAAAATTAACTTTTCCAACTTTTAAAAAATCATGGATTTCAAAGAAAATGAGATGTACACTATTAACTTGTGCGTTCATTACGTTAACAGAAGACAAAATTTAATAAAAAAATTGGCACCATTTTTGAGAAAAATTAGAAAATTAGGCTTTATATAAAGTACCTCTCCAAAATTCAAATATCCGTTTCAAACTCAGATTATTTGAAGTTCATATACATCGATCAGGGAGTATCAATTTTGGAGAAGATCGGCTGAACGGTTTGGTCGGTAGGGCAGACCACAGACGGGCCGACGAACGGACAGACATTTAGCCCCCAATTGATTTTTCGGTATCAAGGACCTATAAAACATAGATTCTGGCCACACCACGTGTTAAAGAAAGTATTTACTATAGACAGGAACAATATTTATCTACTTTTGCGTTTCCACGGCCCGGCAAAACAAGAGCTTTTCAGTCAAAAATTCGAAGTTCGTCAAAAAATACGAAGTGCGAGAAAGTAGAAATTATTTAAAAGATATAATCTGATTTTTAATCGTATTTCACACTTCATTCATTGTATACTTTCGTACTAGAAGAGTATTTTATTAAAAAAAGATGTATCAAAACCATATACGCTACACAAAACACGGGTTGGGCGACGCAGTTTAAGCAGACGCGTTTGCCAGCTCTGGATGTGCGTCATCTGGAGAGGAAGGCAGAGCAGCGATGGCCCCAAGCTGTAAGTCGCTGCCAGCGACGCCGGGGCGCAATATCGCTCGCCCTCCAAAGAGGCTTCCGGCGGAGGGCCCGCCCCCGCAATTGGCCGCGTCCACAATTTCTTTGCCACGGAATCCGCTGCTTGCATCCTCGCCGACGCGACAGCTACTCGGGCTGCCCGTGACAGGCGCCCGCTTTGATGCCTGGAAGGCGCTCTTGCCGAGATGAATCCGGCACTCTATCAGTCTCCGTTTGAATCGCTAATATGATTGGCGGACGCGTTTTAGAAAACAGAAAAATATTCCATACCAAAAGTTCACAAATAAAATGAATACACCAATTAAACTCGTGACAAAAATATATTTTCAGTTTCAATTAGTGGAAGATCAGATCAAAGATTGGCGACCATGGCAGTTAATGGGTTTAAAAAGCAAGGTTTTAAATAAGGTTTAAGGATGATTTATTTTCTTAATTAGGAAACGAATCGACAATCAAAAGAACCCATTAACGTAGGATTAGACCTATAATTTATATCTAATTATATAAATTAACATTAACGTGAAGCATACAGACAAATATTAGAGTAAACAACACTACCAAAGCCTTTGTTTAATCAACGTAGAGTGCAAACCATAATTTTTAATACTACTCTGAAGTTCAATTTTACGATTCTCAGTCATGCTGAATGATTCACAAAGCTGAATAAAAACAAGTGGAAACATTTCGTCTACAGACGAGGAGAATGACGTACAAAATATAACATTAATTAATAAACATAATAAGGGTTTTTTCATAGTAGATTACAAAAACTCATTTTATCAAATACGTTGCGATGGAACGCAGGCTTACCAAGGTGTTTCATAGGTAGGAGTTCAGTTGAAGTTATTAAGTGGAAGCGATGTTTAGATGTAGACCGTTGAGAATGGTCACAACCGAGATCCCCTCCAATTCGGAAAATCAAAACGGTTCATTAACAAAAGGCAATACACCGCGCACTATATTCCAATTACACAAGTGCATCCGTCCTCCGAAAAATCTCAATTTTTGATATTTTGAAAATGTTAATGTTTTCCAAATAATTATTACCCAAATATATTGTAGCGGTACAGAATGCTTAAGACAAATTGAGTTAAATAAACCAGACCGAAGGAATTTTTACTGGGAGGAAAAACAGACGGCGTCACGCGCGCAGCCCCTCTTCTAGTGACAGCCACGTGCGCCCCCGGCCCATTTCGGATTTTTATGAGGTCAAAGGGCTAATTGAAAACCGTCCAGACGCAGCTACATCTGGATAATCTTTGGAACGCCTGCCATCGTGATCGGGGAAACCCAGAACGATAATTCTTTTGCCAGACAGCCGCCCCCTTTTACAGACATGGCCTATGTTCGAGACGGAACAATGGGACACTGTTTTCCGTCAGAAACACAGAAAGTGGAAAATTCCTTTGCTCCCCCCGTCGCTATTGGCCGAATATAGTGTACAACGCCATCACCATTAGCCAATAGCGACGCGACCATTGTAGGGAGCAGGAGCACATGAGAAAAAAGGGTGGGGGTAAAAGTTTACTTCATGCGTGTTCGACTCACAAAATTTCAGTTGGGAGAGAGACTTCTCAGGGGTGGGAGCCAGTCGCGGGGAGAGGCGAGTTCGCCTCCGAAGGCACTTACAAAATTTCAGTGGGCTAAGGGCAAGGGGCTGAGAACAGTGGGTAGAGAGACTTCTCTGGGGTGGGAGCCAGTCGCGGAGAGAGGCGAGTACGCCTCTGTGGCACTTGTAAAATTTTACTGGGTTGAGAAAATTCTCTGGGGTGGGAACCAGTCGCGGAGAGAGGCGAGTGTGCCTCTGAAGGATTTCTCAACTTTCGGGAGTTGTGCCTGAGGACAATTCTCATGAGAATCGGAGAAACACATGGTTGTGTGCTCCGCTCCTGAGATCGAGAGCAATAACCCCGGCTACCTACGGGTTCTACCGAAGACACCGCCGGAGACGCTGTTAGGCGCCGCCAGACGCCAGCCGCTCCCTTGCTGACGTCACCAGACAGCCGCCCTCTGCCGCAGACGCGAGCAGCTGCGCCCACTCGAGAGGGTACTAACCCCGGCTGCGTTCCAGTGAAGGTCGCACCGCCCCCACAAGCTTCGCCGCGCCCGTCCGGGCACAATGAACTCTTGCCAGGCAATGTAACTGGGGGCTATTCACCTCCGTAGAATTTTGCCGCGCCAAGGCACATCGAATGATTATTTTTTTGTTATGGTAATTTTAGTTGTAATGATTTTTGTACTCTTTTCTAGATGTAAGCTTTCCTGTTAGTTTTAATCTTTATTTTTTTCTCTTTCATTCAATCTCTTCTTTCTTTTATTTCATAAATGTAACTTCCCTGGTACAACTCTGTCCAGGAATAAAAGTAGTTTTCTCACCAGTAATAAAAGTGTTTATTTCGAATGTCCATTGAATCTGATTAACAATTCATTCCATCACCGACTGAGCTACAACCGGGCCGCTAACCGAGCATTGTTCAGTTGACCGGTGGTGTTACAATATATGAATACATATCTTTGTTAAATATACATTTTTTACTAATTTTTGATTTAATGTGTTAATTCATCTGCATAACTTAATGTGGAAATCATTTAGGTTACGATAGATTGAAAAGAAATATATTTATTAAAATTAGGGTTAAAATGCTATGATGCGGAGATTTTTGTAAATATGAGTAGTTTTTACATAATGTTCAAATATATTGTGACAGCCGAAAAAGAGCCATAAACCATAACCAAGATTTTGTCAAAATGTTTCTTTATATTAGTTGTTCAAACAGATAAAAGGTTTAATAATGGCTGTGGTATGAGTTGCATAAATTGCAATTTCCATTTAACCACATGATTGATTTTTTACATACTCCAGTTGCTTTATTTAAAGATAAAAAATAATATTTTAAGAGTCGAATAGCGCGCATGATACGCACCTTTCAGAGATCTAGAGAATTAGTTGTGGAGTGCCCACGATATTAGTCATATTAGGTTCATGATATGCTCACTAAAAAAGATACTCATGCAACTAAAATTGCACACAATTTCTTAATAAACTTAATGATCCGACAAATAACTGCATTGCCAAAATAAAGGCGGAATTATGAAAGCTTTTTTATTTCGAGTAAAATGATCGAGTAGCACTTCACTTCAGCCTCATTTTACAAACCTATCATAGTTATGTTTCAATATTTATTAATGTATTTAACACTTGTAGGATTGGTCATTCTCAACCAAACAACCCATTTACTACAAGTCTGTGCTTGCGTTAGGTGATTCGTAGACTCATAAAGAATATTACACTTCATCTTTCTCAGAACGATTGTAAAGCAGAAAGTCCAGAAAAAACATTTATAAACAGTAACCAAAAACAAATTATTTTCATTGGCAATTTACATAATTTTAAAATACTTTTATTACTACTTCCAATCACACGAACAAGAACATTGTAACAAAAACCTTGTTGAAACAACTATTTCTCAATTTCGCAACAGTGCATTGTCGAGCAGAGACATTCTTACTCAAAGTAGTAACCTCAGAGACAGCCTGGTTCGTGTGACGGTGGTTGGGTGATGAGCGCAGGCAGAAGGATAAGATGTGGCTCTTCGACCGACTCCTTGGCGCTGTGATGACTGGGCTGTACGTGAGCCACGTATGCACATGTGTGCATGTCTTGTTCTTTAATGAAATCGCTCATCATGCCACACACAAAAACAGTCACATTCGAGCAAAGCCTTCATTTCTCTCCTTAACCTAATTTCCAGTGTATAATGACTTGTATTATACAATTTTTTTAGACATAAAATTTTACACTTTTGTTGCAAATAATGGTATCAACTAGAGCACTGAAAGTTCAATAAAATCGTATCGTATACAACAGGTGTATTCTGAAAGAAATGGTAACTTCACTTTAATATTCTAGCAATTCTGCAGGATCCTTGAATTTAGAAATAATTTCCGTCTTTGCATCGAGATGTAGGGTTAAAATAATCTAATTATGAATAGAAATATCACAATTAATGTTCAGTAACTGTTTTGACGGCCGAAGTAGAAGATTTAAGAAAGATGTATCGCAAAAATGGACACTACGTTTGAGATGATTGTTTATCATACCAAAGGCGTTACGCAAAAAGAAATAACATAAATGTTAAATATTTGTAAGAGTACGGTTAATGATATAATAGAGAGGTTCAGTGAAGAAGACCGGATTGAATCCATATCACAGAGAGGGCGCAGTGTCAAGAGCAATACATCCTATAGCGATGAAAACGTGCTTCTTATACGAGTCATTCACCAATACTTGTACTCAAATCAGAAAACAATTAAAATAAATTATTACTTTGTCCAATCATGTAATCATTCTTCAAAGACACTCACCGTAACATATATAATCCAAAAAATAATAACTGCCTGTAGAATGTAACCAGGGAATCCGAAAATGACCGTCATTTGTTGACATTCAGCTATGGAGATGAAATTCTTATTTGCAGACGACGGTGATGCAGATTGGGAGGATATTGGCGAGGACTAAACCTTCTAGAGATATAACGACGACGACGACGACGGTGACAAACACAACAAAGACTAACAACGCGGAACTAAGGACAATGGACCTTAGTAGATGATGAAATTGAGGCATGCATTCGAAGAAAGAATTCAGACACTGAAGAAAGGATGGAACGTTGTGAAAGTAAAGAATGAAGATAGGATAAACGAAAAAAAAGAGGAAAAGGGCAATTTTTCACAATGCTCAGCGTTGATTGAATATTCCAAACGTTAATATTTTCTATTGAGAAACACAATAACAGAAAAAATCGATAACAAGAGTGGAAGCTACAGAAGGAAGAAAAATGAAATAATTATGGTATTTTACATATCTAAATGAATGGTTATTGAGAGATCATACAGAGAGATTTCAAAGAATAAGGAAATAACACAAGATATCGTTTTAGTTTTCTCGTGTTTGTATGAAAACTAACAAATATCAAATGAAGTTGCTAAAGAGAGCGTCTAAATGGTTTCAGAAATTCTGAATATTGAATAACGATTAAAAGGTATGTAACAATTTTATGAATGCAATTTAATATGAAGAAAGAACTGTTGTTTTGAACTTTTTAAACTTATACATTTGTTCTGTTACAAGAAACAAATATGAACTATTCCTCTTATTTAAAAAAATATTTTCACCATCGATATGAGTTGAGCCTGTAAAAAATAGAAGTGTGATTACAATAGATAGCATTAATAGACATTTTCACAGAAATAGTCCTTGCAAAGTAATAACTATTTTAAAAGTAATTATATAACTATGTCAGTTATAGGGCTTATAGACGTCTTCAAAGACCCAGACAAATGTAATTTCACATCAATACATTTTATGTTTAAAGAAATTCCATCAAAATTGCTTGATAAAATGTTTTTGGAGAGTAGAAAATGCATATGAAATATACGAAGCTAAGATGCAGCAATCTCTATGTTAGGGTAATGAAGAGTTTAATTTCAACACATTTAGTTACGAAATCTACATACGCACCAAACGCCTAAAGTACCGTATTAGTTTGTTTCCGCGTATGAGGAAAAGTTTCTCGTCAGAGGCCGTGCATGCAGCGAAAATTAAACCACTAAACCGCCCCAATATTTAAATCGCGAGAACAAACAACTGCCGCCAATGCTAAACGCAGTGAGGCTAACTTCCCGGCTGCTTCGCGAGGAAACTCCGGAATCGCACACGCTACGTCGAGATCTCGGAGCTCCGGACGAACTGCAATCCGAGATAAGCCCTACACGAGCTCCAATCCACGATGATCTCGCCCGGGCTTCCTCATTTCCCTCCTCGGGAATCCGTTTTCGCCGCTCGGCGAGCGCTAATCTGGAGCTGCAGCTGCGCACGTTCCCAGGCGCGGAGCCAAACGGAAAAACCGGGCCGCCAGAGCACATCCGTGGGCGGATTATGCACTTGATTTCAGGAATTTTCGCGAGGTTCAACCCAGGAGAAAATTGCTATTTTATGCCTCTTTCACGTTCAGCTTGTATTTCGCTATCGCCAAGCAGCTATCCTTAAGGGATGTTCGACGAATATTCCTCTCAAAATCGATATCTTCCTATAATATTTTTTTTCTGCCTTACTCTGCCGGAATTCTTTCTTTTTCATTTACTTACACCTCTCCTACATTTTCACTCCTTCCACCATCAGTATGTTTCTTCTCTGCGTGCGTCAGCTCCCATCTGGCCATTTTCTTTCCCGTAAGCGTAGACATTTTTGTAATGCTGCTAAAAAATGATATCGAGATTTTGACGGAATTACATGGTTTGGGAATTTCTAATACCAAAAAGTTTTTTTTTTTTTTTTTGAAAAATCTGTCCGGCCGTCAGTCCGTCAACATCACGTGCACATTTTCTTTTAGACATTCAGGAAACATTTGTGGTTACAAGTGTAGAAATTTCCAGTAACGCTTCTTTTTTCTGTTCAGAATCAATAAATTCATAAAGGAGAAGCCGCGAAATGTAATTTTACACCACAGATGATACAAAATTTGGGTATGATAACAGAAAGTGTGTTGATTGGAATATGATCAAATTGTGTAACAAATCAATTAAAATATCTGCAGCTTCTTATTCATTTCCGATTTTGATTCCTCTATCTCCAGTTGCTTTAGAACCGTTTTTACAAAATTTCAACATAATACAAACCTTACTTTTTAGTGGCTTTTAAAAGGAGATTTCAAAAGGGATCCATCAATTCTCTTCAGAAAATGTTTCATTCAATTCATTCTAATTTCACTGTTATTCTGGAGCAGAGCACGACTCTAGAAAGAACATCCATTTGTTATTTCTTTTGAGGCTCGAGTGTCATTTCCAAGGGAAGGCGGACTGTTTTGCTTTCGCATTCAAGGCGCGGTATCTCTCGAAACAAGCCCTTTCATTTTGTTCTTTCACCTAGGGGTGCGCTGGGTGGGTGGAAAATACGCGTCTCTCCAGCTTAATGAATTTCCTTGAAATGAGAGAACCGCTAGAGATGGCTAATGAAAAGAAAAGAAATCTAGTATCTCATCTGAGATTATCTTATATAGAAGCCGCAGAGGCACTTTCGTGAGCCTGTTCTCGGATTTGCGGATGGGTTAGGTGCTTGGAGTGAAAAATGTTTATCTTGATCTGAGATGGTTGTTTGAAAAAAATGTTTTTTTCGAAAAATCTCAAAACTTTAAAGAACAAAATAAACTACAGTGATAAAAAACACATCGCCTAAATAAATGGGCATTTTACATTTTCCTCATCCAACCTGCTCTCAAAACTGTAAACAAATATTAGTAAAAATTGGTAATCATATATTTTATGCGCATTATATCATGTTTCTGATTCCATTACCTTCATAACTCGCTTGACTTTCGCAAATCAAGTGGCGTATTTTTGGAGTCGTCCGGATGGCCCGGATCGTTAAGGCAGTCGTGTCGTAGTGATCTCGGTCTGAAGGATCGAGGGATCGAGTCCCACCTCGGGCACGATTGTGTGTGTTTCGTGTATATGTTTGTTGTCTATGTGCAATGTACTTCAGTGGCTCATGTGGTTGGCGTCAGGAAGAGAATCCGGGCGTAAAATCTGTATAAAAATGGTGTAAGTGGAATAAAATTATACCCGCACCCATTAGCGCCGGCCCATAACAACGAGAAGAAGGCCAATAATATAAAAAATAATAATATAATAATAATGATAATAATAATAATAGTAATAATAATAATAATAATAATAATAATAATATTTTGTGTATTTTCAGGATTATACTGGAGATTAAAACGGTGAAAAAGATTATGCGTTTTTTAGGTCTACTGTATGCGAGTTAGTGAAGATTAAATTAAAAAAAGGTAATGAAACCCCAAAATACCAATACATGAATAAAAAATGTAGAAGAAAATAAATTAAAAAATAGACACCGCATCTGAATCAACTAAAAAAAAGAAAGTTTGCAAATGAAACACACAAATATGTTTCAATGTACGAACACATTCTCCGATCCGCGTACGAACTATTAATATACTTATTACTTCTTTCAGGGTGAAGATCTTGCTAGACTTCAAATATACTGAAAAACTATTGTGGAAATTGCAATGAGCCTATTGAGTTTAACCTGCGTATTGCCTTCCGAATTTCACCATTTTATTTTGTTAACACAAAATGCGTGTTATTTATTTGTGTCCCTGTCAAACTTTTGTACATTTTTGTACTTTAAAGGACACAAAAGTAAATGACTATGTTTTTACCATAATTCCATTCTAAAAATTATTTAAAGTTGTAAGTGTTTTGGCTAAATAATGCCACGTTCGCGTAAGTAAAATAATTTTCGGGTCAACTTGGCTCAATTTGCTCGCAAATTTCCAAGTCGTCGGTCCTTACACAATTTACCGAAAACAAACGTGAGCCTGTAATTTCTTCATTCTCATGCCAAAAACAGCATAAAAATTCGATTCCCCAGACTTCGAACCCGCAGAAAGGAGTCTTATTGTGCTCGGCTGTGCCGTCATAATAGATATGCATTATTCTAACGTATGCAAAGAAGTTCGAACTCAGTTATTTATATTAAAATGACGTCGCGAGTCATGAGATATATTTACACTAAGATTTTAAAAGTTAATTACCTATTAGGTAAATCATAATTTCTGTTAACTTTCGTATTGTCTGTACAAATACCTTTTAAGCTACACTATACTTTCTTTAAACAGTTGGGTACGTCGGTTGAAAAATGGATATCTTCTAAGAAATAAAAATATACACGTGAGTTATTTCAGATGGTAAAACAGTACTCCAACGTATTCTCTTCAGTTTTAATGAGCAAATGTTTTCTGAAGGCATGTTGCCGAGAAACGCTTCGTTTCTGCAATCAACTTCTTGACGACATGCGTTGAGTCCATAGGACGCTGTCTTTCGTCTGTGACGCGATTTTTCCAGGGAGGTGTATCACGTGGAATACAGTGGTACATGAGATTGAGGGGAAGGAGAAATTTGCTAAATGAAATGTCAAGATTAATCTTAAAGCATCTCTTTAATACTGCGTCTGAGGATGGGAGAGAGCGAAGGTGATATGTACTGTGATGGGCTCAGAGCAAGAGTAAAGAATCGTCAATGCTGGCGGCCTATTACATCGCACAATGGACCAGTTCTACTGACACGACGACGGGGTCGTGTTAGTCTCCTGACACTTTTCTCTCGAGTTTAACGCCGGGCGCTTATACTTGCATGTGCCTCCTCGCTAGCATTTGGCGCCGCAAGCAGCAGTCGAAATGTTTGCATCGTTGCCCTCCGATCACTTGAGAAGTCGTCTGTAAATGTTGTACTGGCTTTCACACTTTGTTATATGTTGAGTCATTCACTTTCTTACCCTTAATTTGTAGGAAGAGAAAGAACTGTAATTGTACAATGGAAAACTGAGATTTTTCGACAGAAAAACGCTTATTGATGGGTCCAGGAAATGAAAATGCTGATACATCTAGTTCCTATGTTTAGCACTTTACTTCCTCTAATACAATGCGTAGTAAGAATAAATGTTTTGTCAGTCATAGGCACCGGAAAATTGATTAAAGGCATAATGTATGTGTATGTGTCTGTCTGTCTGTCGTAAAAAGGAACGCTAAAACAATTCAGTCTATTTTCTCCAAATTTCATTTTCCCCGTTATATTTAAAAGAACTCGAGTCCTGTTTGAAACATGTATTTTGATTTGAGGAAGAACTTTACGCAAAGACTCAACAATATTTTCAATATTCTCTCTAAAATTGTTTCAATGTTTTTACTTTTGCACCCTCACGTACGTAAAAAGGAAAAGTATTGTAATCTTGGTCGGAAAACGGCGAATTTATTACACAAAACTCTTATTGCGGTCCCTGGTAACGAATAAGTTGATAAATTTTGTTCCTGTATATAGTAAACTACTTTCTCTAACGTGTTGTGCAGTCAAAATCTATAATTTGTGGGTCCTTTGTATCGAAAATTCGATTGACGGCCTGTCCGTCTGTACGTTCGTCCGCCCGTCAACCGTAAGCATCTAAACCAGTCAGCCAATTTTCTCCAAAATTGATAATCTCCAATCGATCTATCTGATTTGGGGCCCCTTGAATTTGATATCGATATTTTAATTTGGGGGTGGGGGTACTGTACATGAAACCCCTGGGACAGTTTCATAATTTAAAAAAAGGTTCCACATTTTTTAATTTAATTTTGTTGTTGGATAGCGTAAAAGACGCTTACGGGAATGGTTCCGGTCTCGTTTGTGGTAATATGTCTGATTTTTCAAAAATTGCTTAAGTTCAAATTTTTTGGCGCCCTCCTGTAACTAAAATATTGAATTTTAGTTATAGCGAGTTTTAGTTACAGGATTTTTTCCCAAACAAATATGTTATTTTTAAAGGTGGATGAAAATGAATAATAATAATTAATGTTATTTTAAATATAATTTACCATTGAAAATCCATATAATTCAATTTTTACTCTATTCTACAGCTTTATTCTCAATGTATAGATATATTTTCTTTTAATCAAAGCCGCAAAACTGAATTGTAATTGGCCCAATTGCGGTTTCTCTCTTAAAAATACAATTTAAATGTAATTCAAAAATATGAGTTGGTTGGGTTAATATGATATTACCAATCTACGCGGCATTACCCTACAATGCCACGATACGGCACTTTGAGAAGTTATTCCGACAATTTAAGTGTTGGACGGCGACGCACTAGATGGGAGAGTTTATTTTGACATGGCACCAAAACAGTAAATTACTGCATCTCTGAGGAACTTTCAAATTTAAGTATGATACTACACTAAAACACTGAAAGTGGAAATGGATGACAACATACGTAGGAGATTATCAGTATCTTGAATCGATGTCTAGTGTGTGTGGAATTTTAGTGTTAAACGAGTAAACAGAGATAAGTGAAGACTTGACCCATATACTTAGAATGATGTCACTTAGGATAACGACAGTAGTTATCGATTATAATGAGGTGCATGTTTCATAGTTATCTTTCTTTTAAAAAATAGTATCCTTTCCAAACTTTTACTTCAATACAGTCCTGCTCACATAAAAGGTTTTCAAGAATACTTAAAAAGGAAATACGGCATCCGAAAAAAAGGAAAAACGTGGAGGAAATATGGAATTCCTTTAAACGAATAATGTTTATTGGTAGGAAATTGTTTCTTCCAGCTAAGATAGTTAAAGAAAATAGTGATTTAGGATATTTCTAGGTTAATAACAATAAATTTAAAAAGGTAAGGATGTACGCAAAAAGCAAAAAAAGGTCTTTGCTAAGCGACTCTCTTCATTCATCTACGTAACAAATTAATGCAGAAAAAAAGTACATCGAAAGGAAAGTATCTCCATAAAATTCTAATGAATGAGCGAAAAAGTCGGAGAAAAAGTTGTTTCATATATCTATAAGAAGGGTACCTACGGATAAGATGGTAAAAAAGTTTCCCTCAACCAAATGACATATGGGTAGTTACACTATAACACTAACATAAAAATCATATTGTTAAAACGTTTCTTAGCCCCCGTCCCACCACCCACATCCCTATGCAGTATTTTTTTTTAATTTTCATTATTTTTGTCAACATAACAGTATTTATCTGATTGAAACAAATATAAAAAATAAGAAAATAATTTATACTATCAGAAAAATATGTTTTGGTATTTTTCAGCGCCAAATTCAAGCAAAAAATTTTTTTCTTCTAAAAAATTACAAAAATATTTTACTGTGTCTTAAAACTCCGGAACAGGATCAAAAAATCTCAAAAGTTCCTCTCAAAACACAAATTGTTGTGGATTTATTTCAGATAATTTTTACTGGTTGGCTGAAGTTAAAAAAATAAAAACAAGTTTTACCTTTTTCCCGCCTTTATATCACATTGACTTTAAATATACTTTGAAAATATCTGCAGCAGGTCAATAGTCTCATTTTATGCACACATGCAAGTACAAATTACATCTACTGGAGTTGATAATTGCGTAGTAGCATAGATACGGGAATTACTGACAAAGCGAGTATAGTATGTTTGAAGAATTAGACATGAACTATTGAAAGAAACCTTAATACTTCCGGAGCCCCTCCCCAGGGAAGTGTCTTGGGACCACTTTTTAGGACTTTTTGGCTTTCATCAACAACCTGCTATCTTGTATTACATCATTAATGAGCTTATTTGCGGAAGACTGCTTATTTATCGAAGAATTGATAAGGATAAAGATATTTTGATACTTTAAAATGACATAAATAGCATCCATTCCTGGAATATCATAAATGAAATACATTTTATAAATCAGCAAAGATGGTTTACTTGGAATATCACAGCGGAGGCATAGCCATCCCGCAAGTATCGTTTTGTAAGTATCTAGATGTTATATTACTTCAAGACATGGGATGGCGGGAACACGTTACATCTATTGTCAGAAAAGCGTGGAAGGCACTAAAAATATGGAGTGCCGAAAAATAGGATACACATCGTTAGTTATGCCGATACTTCAATGAGCATCAGTTGTATGGGACCGTGCAGATTAGGTCGGGTTGAAGAGTTAGATAGAATTTAAAAGAAGGCAATCAAATTCATAAATAAATGATCTTCAGGTAGTTCAAATCTATAGTGGCCCTCAGTGTGCGAAGAAAAAAGCCAGCTTGTGCTGCCACTTGAAGGCATACAGTAAGTCACCTGCGCGGGTAGAAGAAACGAAAAGACAAGACACCCATTTGAGAATTGGGAGACTCGACCACAAATGAAAAAAAAAAAAGAAAAAGAGGACAAAAGATCCGTCGATGGAAATGTTCATTTATAAATTGTACGAATAAAATTGGAATAAAATACCCGCAGTTGTCGTAGAGCCTTTATCTGGCTCTGTTGATGATTTTAAAACAAAACTGATTAAGTTTATGTACTTGAAGTACATGTACATATAGTGGGAGAGTACTGTAGAAAAATGTGGAGTAGTGAAGTGGACTGAAGTGCTGTGTAAAGCTACATTAATTAGCTGTATGGCGTAATTGAAGAAAGATAAGGTGAAAGTGTAGTGGAGTGGAGTGAAGTGAAGTGAAGTGAAGTGGACAGATTGGGTGAGGATCTAATTCGGATGTTTAGAAAGCTAACTTTAAAAGGAACCATGTGATTCTGAATTTAAAAAGGAACAGGAAATATAGAATTGTGTATCTAAGTGTGTACAGCCCTCGGTAATTCGTTGGTTAGCGTGACTTCCACGGCACAAGCCCGGGTTCTATTCCCAGTAGAGGCAAAAATTAATTGTGCGCTTTCCTTGTAATGTCCCAGTATCTGTTGGTGGGTGGCGATGAGAAAGCTCACTTCTGAGGTTCAAAATACCAGAATACAGCGTAGGAATGGCTATGAGCTATCCCCACGTACCCCTTAACCCAGGACCAGAAAAATCCGAACCGCTGCTGGTAGGCCTTAGCTTGTAAAGAGCTGTTGTGCCCAAGTTCACACATACATCTAAGTGTATCTACGCCCGATCATGTCGTTTGTGTGTATCTATGCATGTGTAACTAAGTGTATTATGCTTGTTTCTGAACGTGCAGGCATGTATATTATGCAGGGAAGTGGGTGTTTTACGTATTCCTTTTAGTGAGAATTTTTGTAAAAGATTCTGTGATTATGTGTATAAATGTATTTGTATGTGTATTTATGAGTATGTAGTAGATGTAATTGCAATTTTCAAAGAAGTGTGTTGTATTGTAAATTGTTTTTATATTGTAATCGTCTTTGTATTGTAAATGTAGATGTATTGTAAATCTGCTTAGTACGATTATGGTTAGCCAAATAAATGTTATTATTATTATTATTATTATTATTATTCGTATATATATTCGTGTACTGTACAACATTTTGTTATAATTTGACGTCTTCTTCAGTAGTTTTTGTGAATGTTACAAAAACTTGATTGTAATCTAAATAAAAGTAAAACGGAATGCTTTGAGTACAATAAAGATATAATAATAAACAATACAGTCCATGAACATTGATATTTACAAGGTACTGTCATATTTAGGGTATTTTTACTATAATTCTATAAATTCATTAATATTTTTATACAACACTAAATGATTTGCAAACGGTTTGTACGCAGCACAAGATGTACTATTCCCTAAAAATAAAAGGTTACAGATACGCGCATCGCCTCCAAGATTAATTCTAAACAAATATCAGCTAATGCTATTAGTTTCTTTAAACTCCTTGAAACCCCAATGATCTTTTTCTATGGTATTTGCTGTACGAAAGTAAGGAATAATACTTAAAGGGTTAGAAGGACAATCTAACTTGATATTAAAACGATAAATAGTGTTCCACTTTCCAAAAGAGTTGAGGAAAAGACGATGAGAATTTCCGACAAATCAGAAGTGTCAAGGTCAGATTTTAAGTAGGTGAAGAACACGTGATGAAAAATATAAAATCCTCCTGTTTTTACCTTTCTTCTGAGCAGCACTACGTGCCTTCTTTGTGCCTTATTGTGTGCGTCCTCCGCATCTGTGGAATCCACTACAAAGTGGCGCCATATTTGCACCGTTTCGCTCATGATGATGAATCGCTTGATGTGAAATATTCCAGGCAGCGACGAGCACCGTAAAGAGAAACGGGGAGAGCGAGTAAATCACATCGACTGGGCGGCACAGTCCCCTCGTGTATCTTCACAAAGAAAGCGCAGGCAAGAGCTCTCGCAACGGAAACAAATATCCTACAGAGATGGGAACAACCGTAGGGTCTATCTTTCTTCATAAAATTGAGATATAGTAAGGGACTAAACATTAAAGATAAATCAATGCAAAGGATGTTAAAAAATACCCGAAATAGTTTTTTGTAGTTCTACGATCTTTTAGTACTAGACCCATATGTTGAAGATTTCATACAACTTCAAGTTTACGAAGGAATTAAGTAAGAAAGTCTAAAAAACCTTCTGGAAGGTAATAAAAGTGAACTCAAAACGTATTTTGTGGCATTTAAAATATATAAATATATTATTGATACGAGCACTAGAAAACGATTCACTAAATGAGTATTTTTTTAGGAGAAACAAACGAAATAGAGCTTTAACCTCGTATCTGTCATGGGGATTCTATGACCGAATTAGAGATTTCAGACTTTTCAGAGAAAATTTACAGGAATTATTTCTGTTTTTAATTGCATTTTGTCTCCTTACAAGCGAAAGCTTGTCAATTCATGTGGTCAAGAGCTCGAACTCTGAGAGAAATTTTATACATTGTAAATGTATGGCAAATTATTTGATGCACAATAATAATAATGATAATAATAATAATAATAATAATAATAATAATAATAATAATAATAATAATAATAATAATAATGAGTTTGCGTGCGTCTCTGTATGTTTGTGATTGTCCATTTTTTCGTTCATCATCACTATCATTTCACCTCATCCCCCAAGCGCTGTCAACACTGGGTAACGGATAACACTTTAGAAACGGATTCAGCGTGAAAATGCTGGTCCCCTCAAAAACAAAAGTCACGATCATCTACCCTCCACGAATATAATTGAGCCCCGGTGGGTTGCAAGTTCGCATGGTTCGCGTGCCGGGAAGCCCGGGTTCGATTCCCGGGCCGGCCATCCTGACAATGGTTTTCGTGGTTTCCCTCGGTCATACATGCAAATGCTGGGATGGTTAAAAATGCTACGATCACCACTCATATTCATCCAATCTCCTCATAATTCATAATTCAAGGCTGAACAACCTTCCTCTCTTACCAAGGGATACAGCCGAAAAACTTATCTCATTAATGGCACACATTAATATCTCCAGAATAAAATATGACTGGGTTTTGGAAGTGAACGTGCAGCGTGGTCAGAAATGGTCGATGCGCAAGTAATAATAATAATAATAATAATAATAATAATAATAATAATAATAATAATAATAATAATAATAATAATAATAATAATAATAATAATAATATGGCCTTCAGGATTAAATGTGCTGTAGTCTAAGTGTTGAAATTATGATCCTGGCCAAACAGCATAGTATATAAATAATACACACGGTCTTTACATTGCAAGAATATTAGAAATATGTCATGTTCTGAAACAGCGCGCCTGAATAATTAATAGAGGAACACAGCAGATTCCTTCTTCGTCACATGACATTACCAGTGTTTTCAAGAATTTTCGATACTGTAATAATATACTAATGGGATGTTAATGAGATTGTTTTATGGGATGGGCTGTACAAATTCTGTATTCTAGGCAAATAGAAAATTGACGTTCATAAGAACAAAATTAATTTTGTCCATAATTACTGGGAGAAATACTTCATCTCCGACTCTTCATCAACTTCATATTGGTTCCGTTGGAATCCGATAGGTTCTATTTTAGACTTAATATTATTTTAATAACGTCCGTAGAGTTACTGACGCGAAGAAGTAGGTTCATTAAGACGGATTTCTTTGCTTCGAAGTGTAGAGAATGCTTGAGAATTTATGTTGTGATTCATTGACTGCGTGAGATTGAGAAATGCTTGTGTTACTTGATTCAGCGTGATACTACATTGAAAGCAATTCTAATTTTATTTACTTTACTTGTAAATGTTAGAAGTTTACAAATGTGACTTGTTCATAGTTAACAGCTAAAAATATATACGAATATTTTTTTAGATAGGGTTGTGGATCTTCCTTTTTCGTCTTCGAAAATGAATTTTGTATCAAGAAACTTTCCAAAGCCAAATACATATATTCTTGAAGAAACAAAACAAAAGTTACCCTTTGTACAATAACAAAATCAATCTAGCATTAAGTTTCTCTTCTCTTGTGAAGGAATAAATTGACAAATTAACAAATTCAAATACAATTATACAATTTTGAACACTTTGACAACAATATAAAGGGAGCATCAAGCACAGTTTGTAAAGTTCAAACTCTCGGGGCATTACAACATTCACTTAAATGGGCTTGTTGCTCTCTGCATTTACGTTTTACTTATGCAGGGTCTAATGACCGCTATTTACACGGGACATGCATGTCATGACACGCAACCAATGAACATTCTTATTAAAGGGGTGGCTTGAGGCACTATAAAAATACCGTCAAGAGCATTCTACTCCTTAGCGAACTGGGAGAACTTGATGCTTCTCGCAGTCATGGCAAGTTCGTGGCGAAAGATAAGGAGAATAAAACAGGAAAGATGATTATAACCGACCTCTTCTCGTGGCCTTGCCTCCACCCAACGGCGCAGAGCTCGCAACGGTCAGCGGGCTGGTGACGCCGAATATACGTCTCCGTCAGATCCTGGTTCTTACACGGCAATTTCTGTAAGAATTGGACACCCGTAAACCTATGCGCAGCAGCTTCAGTGTTCGTTTCTCGTCTTCGTTCTCACCACCACTCCTCAATAATACACTTTTTCGACCTTCCTCACTTGCATCTCAAAGACTTCTCTTTCGTTGCTCCCTCCCGCGTAGGTCAGCACACACACTACAATTCAATTATCTAGGAATACATAAATAGGGGTTTCCAAACTCTTGCAGAGGGTAATGTCCGTGCTATTGATATCTGTGTCAACTACAGATAGGTAAAGGTTACAACATTCTATCAACGTGTTACTTGAGTCACACATGACAAATGTTTTATTTTGAATATTGCCGATATCGATACGGCGCATTTTTTCTGGCAACTTGAAACCATTGTTTCACTATTTTGAAACATAGTATGATAAACATTTTTCTTCGTTGTTGATTGATTGTTTTAGTGATTCCGGGCACTTCAACTACCAGGACCATTAGTCTCGTAAGTGCAGTGAATGTTTTTATCGAGGGGAGTGATATTTCCCTCGTCGAACGGCGAGATCCGGCGCCGACCTACTGTCTGATAGCGGGGTTTTCCTCAACCAGTTATCTCCCATCAGCGGGGCACCGCCCCAGCCGGGACATGCTCTAAGTTCCCGTTCTCCGATTCTCCCGGCATGTGGGCTTGTGTAGTGTAAGTTGTGTGTGTAAGGGAAGATGTAGGTGTAGGACAAGAAAGATGTAGGAATGATCGCGCGCGGTCCGTGGCCAGTTTGTTAGGGTACTGCTCCGGCATTCGCCTGGTGTTGATTGGAGTAACCACGGAAACTACCGATCAGAGAAGCCGACCGCTAGAATTCTCCTCCAGACAGCGACTGAATTCGATCCAGCTAACAAGCTAGTGTCGAAAATCCTGCCACCGTCGGGTTCAAACCTAGAACCTCCCGGTCAGTGAGACTACAGTGATATGAGATGATGCAATGAGCCATAGCTCCCGGTTTTATCTTGGCATTTCTGTTTGGATGACAGGATTTCTAACGAGCATGCTTGCTACTGTTTCTTTTTCCCGAAAAGTCTCTACGCCATGAAATGCTTATTCTACAATCAATGGCAATTTTTTCCGAAATTCTCTGCCTTACTGCTGGCAAGGCACTGTGGGGCTCGGCCGATGCAACCCTTGGGCGCGGCAGTGCGCGGGGTGGTCGTGTGGTCAGCGCCCGCCGCGTCCGGGGCCTCGTCTATTCATAGCAGCTGCGCCCCCTCCCCCGGCCAGAGGAGCGTGGAGTGCGTGGGGAGTCCTATAACGCACGCGGAAGCGTTAGTGAATGTGTCGTGTGAAAGTGCGTGTGTCAGCTGTGCAAATAAGTGTAAATGGACCTAAGTATGAATGTATGAATGAATGGAATAAAACAAATAAAGAACATTGTAGAAAGAAATATTCAACAGAAAATACTATAAGCATGCACGTGAATCTTAGGTTGCCGGCCAAATGGCCGGTTTCTTCCATAGGTTAAAGTTGGGAAATAAGTTATAGCGTTTTCCATTCGCCGCACCGGTGCGTACTCAGTGTGCGCTCTGGACAGATTCCGCGTTCCATTTGACCGCTAGGGCGCACCAGTGCAAAGATGCGCGTGTTCCATTCGCTCAGTGATACGGAACCAGTGTGCTGTCGGAGCGCCCTAACTTGCACCGATGTGCTTGCCAGTGCAGTCCATTCCACCGGGCCATTTTGAGGTTAGGTACGAAATTTATTAATGTTGATTTTGGATTTGTGGTGAAATTGTGTAGGCAACTGAAGATCTTCTGTCACGCAGGGACAAGTGTGAGAAGAATGATGTCGTATATCATCTTTTACAATAAATGTCTTAAAATATTTTTGTGACTTCCGTGAAGTTCCGAAAATAAGTTTGTGTATTCCTAAAATTCAACCTTGAATAACTTCATGTTAACAAATCCAGTGCTATTTAGAAATCAATGTGAAGGTACGTCTTAATTTCGAAACGCTAATAATGTAAAATTGTGACTAAAGCCCTTAACAAAATCATTAAAACTCAAGTGCCAAGATGTTTCTCACACGCTTATACATACACCAACGGAAATGCTCATGTTAATATTTTTATGATTTTCAATAACCGAAATTCTGCACACGTCTTTCGGTTCAAGATGTAGTGTACAATATCGATTACAGGCAAAACTTTAAAAATTAAATTTTGACAAGACGTTTGACGTTTTCGTTAGTTTTTAAATAAAGAAATCTCACGGTAATAATTCATGAATTAAGGGTGTACGAATTACCAAAAAAATTGAATTGAATTGTTACCTTAATTTACGTGGCGAGACTCGGGCCATCATCCGCTCTTCCGTCTGACCACACAAATTTCGCGTTGCTTCTTTCTCCAACTAGCAGAGAAAGGAGGTATTTCTTGGCTGAGAAACAGGCGATTTGAAACTCAGAGGCGTCATTTAGGCTTGAGAATCTTTTACATGCAAGTAAATCTACTAACATGGAACAGTCGGCTTTATTTCCCCTCCGAAGGAAGGCGTACGAAGGATCTTTTCACCCTTAAAAATCCACGGCTTCGATCGGGATTGAACTTGGGTATAGAAGTTCGATACGCTAACCGTTACACCATCGCCGCCGCTTAAGACTACATAAAAGTCCGGTTAAAATAATGATTATTATAATTAATCGTTATAAAAATTATAATAACGATAAGAACTCTTATTTTTCGAGTTCTATCAGTGTTACAGACCACGTACAGCTGTCTATAATCAGCGCACACACGCAGACTCAGTTCCGGAATTCGTTTCATTCGTGGCTGCCCTTCACGCGTGTGGGGCAGCACTGTTACGGAGCGATTTTGCCCTGCACTGGGGTGGGTTGAAGTGCAACGAATGGGAAACGCTATTAGTTATTTCTCGCAAAAGCCGAAGAGCTGCGACGCATGAATCCTCTACCTGCCAATAATAGTCCAACATCAGTTCCTCAGCACCATCACGACTGTACAATGGTTCATCTCCAATTCACAACTTCATAAAGAATTCCAGTTAGAATCGATAACAAGCCACATTATTTTTTATCCACTCACTTTGTCCACAACATTCCAAATGTATCCAATCTAAACCCTCTAAAACGCTGCCAAACCCAATTCACAGAACCCGCATCAGGAACAAATTTCCGAGTCATACGTTCTTCAATAATTATCAAAAAGAAAAATAATGTTTATTTTAACAAAAAAGTGATATATAATGAATTACATATGTATTATATTACATTTGTATTGTCTATTTTTTTAAATACTTAATATGTTTGTAACAAATAATGTATTTCAGCTTCCGGGTCAATGACCCCATCTCGATCAGGTTTTGGTCCAGTTTACCTGGTCCATTGAGCTAAGATGGCACCTTGTTTTGCTGCTGGACGTAAATGTAGCTTCACTATGCGCACGTTTTGTTGAACTCTCCTTTTGCTTGTAAGGGTACGAGTAGAGGTAAGGGCGAGTTGCTATTTTGTTAGCAATGCAGAAAAATTATCCTTGCAAGTCGTGTGCCGATGCAAATAAGTTTTCTATAACTCAGAAACGAAAATTACTATTTTCAAATATTGCTTATCTTGCTATTTCTAAAATTTATTTTTAAAATTCATTTTTATTTATTTATATTAAACTTTTACTCATCTTTTAACTATTTATAGTTAAAATGACGGGAAGGGGTTCTGGAAGTCAAGAAAACGTGCGCAGATAATTTTTTCTCCCCTACGCCACATACAGTTTTTACTGCTTTTTTGGCTAAATAAATCTAAATCTAAATAAATTTTCAGATCTACATGTAATGTAGAGTTGTCATATAAAGATACCTCTACCACCCATGTAGATGTGTAAGTTGTATTTTAAGATAAGTAGTAAGTTTATTGTAAATTAATTATAAGTAGATTTAAACCACCTTAACAAATGTAGAGTGTTTTAACACTGATCTTTGAATTATTCAGTCCAAAAAAAGTAAATAAAAAAAACATGCCCATAAACGACCGAGAGCTACTGGCGGGGAGAAAGCTATAAAACGCGGCGGCGCCCACCCCACCCCCTCTTGCGGCCACCGCCCTCCCTGCCGTGGGGATGGTTTACTTTTTGAAAAACGTTTTGGAATCACATTAACAATCCGATGTCTAATTTTGCTCGTAAAATTTGTGTTTAAGAGTGTTTCGAGCTGTAACTTTGCACACACGTTAGAATGTAAGTGTTTTAGATTTTTTCTATGGTTAAGATTTCTACAGGTAGCGAGGAGATACATGGAATTTTGTATCCGAAAATCCGGATGTGTATGGATATGTGTCAGATAACTCTGTCAGATTAGAAACTTTTGTTCCAAAACGTCTAAAGAGAAAGATCTAGTTGTGCCATTCCATAGATCTTCAAGATGTGTAGATTTTACATGAAGCTGCAGTGACATTTTCAAAATTGTCTGATAAATGGCTGAAAATATTTTTCTTCAACTTTTATGTTCGAAAAAAAGATAGTACATTTGTAAAAAATATGTAGTTGCTATTTTCATTACAATCACTGAAATTTTGAAAATAGAAAAAATTCAACTGTGTGGTGAATCTCTCTTATATCTCCATTAATAAAGTTTTTGATTTTTTTCTCCGTACAAGAAAACTCAGTTTTAGATATATAAACTATGTCACGCACATACATACATATGAATAGTTGAAGAGTACAGAGCCAGGAAATTCAGGGATTTATTTTACCTCAAATAGAGAGGTAAAAACGAATTTATTTGAACTAAAATTGGCACGCAGAGAGACTATTCTTGCTAAAGTAGGAGTGCAAAAGGCATGTAAACAATAAAAAGTCACATTTAAAAGAAGTTATTATAAAAAATAATAATTAAAATTATACACATTGTAATTCTCAATCTAAAATTTATATTAGCACTAACGTGTAAGTAAACGATTTTTTCTTCTTTAATCTTTATTCCACATCACCACCCAGTATAACGGTATCTGTTGTACTCGCGGCGTTGTCTCTTCACAATGGTATTGTGGACTCCAATTTGAATCTTGAAATGGCATCACTAGAAACGAAATTTCATTTTTCGTTTCTCACACTAGTATTGTCATCAGCACTGGTGACAAGGATGTATCATACACTTTGTCGTCAAAAGAGATCGGATGCCATAGTCAAAACGAAGATGCGATTTCTCGTGAGGGAACAAAGCGTGTCACCATCAATGAAAAAACAACAAAAATCTTGACTGATATCATCCTTTTTCATACAGATTTTTAACACTACCTGATCCTGGATCATCCGCTTCCACAATAAGACCAAACATGACTGTGCCTTTTTTGTTGTTTATGCTTACACGTATGTTTTCAGATTCATCAAGATCGGTAAAGGGAGAAAAAAGTTATGGCGAAAAGGACAGGAAAATGCATAAGACAAAATTAGAAAAGTAGACTTTTGAGGCTAAAATTGGCCAAAAAGTCAAAATAAAAATATACTAAAGCTATTGCAGATGTACAATTAAATGATTAGTTTTATTTAAAGTTATAAAATCACAACTATAATAAAACGTCATTTTGTGAGACTTTTAGTGCTCTCCCAGGATGCAACATAGCACCCCGAGGAGGAAAAGTTTCAGTATGTAACGGACTATCACTATCTTCTTTACAATGAGCGTAATAAAATGCATTAATGGAGCACGTGCGGAATGCTCTTTATAATGTGAGGAGATTAAAAACGTTGTACTTAAGGAAGTGTGGTGAGAGAAAATCACCTGTCCAACACCTGTCTTTCAATCATTTAAAAACAAACTACACTTGATAACATCTTATCTCAATCTGCGATTCGACGAAATCGACATCGAAACAAATATAAATATTATTTATTATCTGACAAAATTATCTGGTCACCACTTGTCTTTCAATCACTTTATGAACAACCAACTGCACTTGTTAAAGTCATACTCAATCTGCGATTCGACATCCAAAGAAATATAAATATACAGTGTTCAGTAGTTTTTAGATTGGTCGATTCGGTGACTTCTATAAACTGTTCACACTCCCCCATAGGTCATCAGAGTGAAAATATGCAATAC
This sequence comes from Gryllus longicercus, assembly GCA_038098605.1. NCBI lineage: Eukaryota > Metazoa > Arthropoda > Insecta > Orthoptera > Gryllidae > Gryllus > Gryllus longicercus. The sequence goes on from JAZDUA010000462.1 coordinate 837,371, forward strand.
GAGATTATTTCGTCTTTTTTTACCTTCAATAGAATCCAAACTAAGTACGAATGACGAATAGCAAAAGAAGCTTTATTGAAGTCACAAGGATACATTACGAAATATTTTCGGTCTACCATGAAATTGTCTCATGTCAGAACACTTAAAATAAAGTAACTGAATATTTGTACGTGCCGTACATGCTCTTATGGAAATTAAGAACAAAATGTAAGTACGAACGATTAAATTGCGTTCATTCACCACAATGCTTCTGACCAGTGTAATGTAAAAGTGAGATCGCAAAGACTTTCTAATCTGCATTCAGTTTTCAATTTCGTGATGTGTAAGAATAACTTAAAACTAATATTATTTGCTTTAACAAAGATTTCTGTTTCGAGACGTTCCCTCAACTAGAGAAGTCACGCGACGTTTTTGACATTGGGAATGGCTGAGAAAAGTAATACTCAAAATATGCCTCTACAGAATTGGAATGCAATGAGGATTTAGTTTTTTAACAGATGAGAAAAGTTCAAGTCGTCTTGTCTTCAGAATGTTGTTCTTTTATAATATACCTTTATCTGAATGACAATGAATTTGTCTTGTCAATGGCGTTTTTAAATTCACTCAAATTTTTCAAAACTATTAAAAAATCGAATTTTCTATTTCTTTTAGGATATTAAAATTATTACTGATAGTAAATCTATCGTTATCATTTCTGAATAAAACAATAAAAACTGTAGAAATATATATTTACAGAAGAAGGTACTAACAACATTTCACTTACCACTCAATGCACGCAAGAAACACTTGGATATCTCACCTGAAACAGTGAAAATCAGTATTAAACAATCAGTATTAGATAATCAGTTTTGAGATTCTTCATAATTTTAATGAAAGAACTAATTATTGACAAAAATTGCATTTGTCGGGAAAATTTATATCTATAATTTTTTCGTTGTAGGAAAACACCAAAAAAAATCACATTTTTGAAATTTTCAAAAATTCAGAGTTAACCGTGAAAATGGTCGCTATGCCACAGGCAGACGGCTGTTTTAAAAAGAACCAGTTTTTCGGCATCAGGAGACCGCAAAACGTGCATTTCCGTTTAAATCTCGAAATCGATTTTCCCTAGCATTACATAGCATTCCCTGCACTTCGTATATTACTCCGTGTATACGTACGTATACAGAAAAGTAAAAATGGATAAAAATGTAGTCCACCAGACTTTACTCTTTCTTAGAGTCGTGGTCTTCCAACTTTCTTCTACGGACACGAAAGAAGGAAAAGCAAAGACCACACGTTCCCTTTTCCCCTGCTTCGGCCTAACGCTTGATTCATTAGGCGCAGCCTCCGCCGCGCCCATCACCATTGCTATCTCCAACGCCGCTGCCTCTCCAGCCTCTTCCGCGCCTCCCATTGATGGAATGATTAATTATATTACGGGCGCGTCAACAGCGAGGGTTGTTAGTCCTGTAAGAGTAGAGCATGTTTTACTGTGGGAGGTGACAGTGATCTTCTCCCGCTGAATAGCGACATCCGGCGCCAACCTTCCCGTCAGCTTGCCGGGTTTCCCCAACCAGGTATCTCTCACCAACGGGGCACAGCACCAGGCAGGAGAAGCTCTAAGCTCCCGACTTGTCTCCAGGTACGCGTGTGAGTGTAGTGCACGTGTGTGTGTGTGTGTGTGAGTAAGGAGTGAGGGTAGGATTAGGAAGGGCAAGGAAAACGTGCTCAGTTCGAGACATTGATCAGGGAAACGGCGGAAAGTTACCGATCGGAGCAGCCGGCCGCTAGAATTCTCCTCCAGACAGCGACTGAATTCACCCTAGCAATGTAGCAAGAGTCGAAAATCCTGCCACCGACGGGTCTCGAACCCTAGGACCTCCCAGTCTGAGGACCTGCAGTGACTTCAATTGGCTGGGCCCTCTCCCGGTCTGAGCCACTAAGCCTGTCCCACTCCTCCGCTTAACTGTTGCACACCAAGGCCATTCCAAAACAAAAAAACATCAGATATTAATAATCTCCTTTTTACAGAGATATCAGCAAATCTGCGATGCATCTTTACCACTCCCATTTGGAGTGTGACTGCTAACCTTCACCGATTCTGCCACCAACTCCACATCAGCCATCCCCACATCCCTCGTTGCCAATTTTACCGCCCTTACTCTAATCACTGCCACCATTGCCGTTGCCGTCCTTTTATCGCTACAGCTATCGCTTCTACCTGTCCCGTAATAAGTTTTTTATTCTTCTTGAGGTACTCCACATCTGAACATTTGATTTATTTTTCGCCAAACAAAGTGATAGTATTTTGACAGTTTTATATCGAAATGTCGAAGACTTTTATATATCTTATCTACGACTTTTCAATTTTTTTTCACTTAACAACTGCTGAAAAAACGTAACCTTGATATGATAGCAAAAGAGTGAGATAGTTTATGTTTCATTTGTGAACGAGTTTAGCCCCTGCCCCCACCCCCGCCTCCGTCCTTGCCTCCACCCCCGCCACCGCTCCCGCCACATTTCCCCGCCACCGACCACGCCACCGACCTCGCCACCGCCACCGTCATCGGCAACGCCATCGCTACGACCCCCGCCGCCGCCGCCCCCGTCCCCGCCCCCGCCTCGCCAACGCCCCCAACCCCCCGCCACCACTGTCTCCGCCACTGCCGCCGTCCCCGACCTCGTCCCCGCCCTGACCCACGACTCCCCTCCGTCCCCGCCCCCACTTTCGCCCCCGCCCGACCCCGCCACCACCACTGCAGTCGCCATCGCCCTCGCCCCTGCCCCGCCCCGCCCCCGACCATGACCCCCCACCGCCGTCGCCAACGCTACCGCCACTGCCCCAGCCCCCACTTTCGCCCCCGCCAAACCCCACCACCGCCATCTCTTCCGTCCACGACCCCACCCCCAACCCCCGCCATTGCGAACACCCCTCGCCCAAGCCCCGCCCCGTCTCCAACCCTGACCCCAACCGCCACCGCCACCACCCCAGCCCCCGCTCTAGCACCCGCTCCCGCCGCCGCCACCAGCATCTCCGTGGCGTCCGCCTCACCACTCAGGCGGTGCATTATTAAGCGGGCGCGATGCGAAGGCGGAGCGTGGCCCTGCCCTCCGCAGAGACCTCTCGCTGCTCCTCTTCGGCTAATGTGCCCCGCTCGTCGCAGCGCGCGCCGGCCACGCAACGCCCCTTCTCCGCGCGACCACCGGTTTAGCGCATACGTAGTTTATTTTGTGAGTTCCCAACTGCTTTAGGTATCAATTCTATGTTCCATAACAGACAAAGTATTGAAGTATTCATTATGATATTTATGTATTGTATTATCTAAAAAAAAGAGAATTATTCCCTTTAACTCACAATTAGTCCGAAACTTGACAGACAAAAATGTAAAGAGCACCCATCAAATGCTCTTCATTTATTTGTCATTTTTGTTCGCATAATCGTCAACACTAATGGTCTAATATTTATGTAATAATGTTTTAAGTTCTTTTTATTATAGATTTACGAAGGAAACGAAAAGAAAGTACCAATCAATTACTTTCATATTTTCACTTTATGTTGTTAATATCTCTCTTTAGAGTACTTTCTGACTATTTATCATATGAAATAGATTGTAAATATTCGTTGAATAAAAATGACATCCAAGTAGGACACACATATTTCGGATGCAAAAATTCAACATGCATTTTAAAATAAAAACAATATGAAGAGCGGTAATAAAAAGCAACCCATTATTTTTAATATCTTCAATTATGAAAAAATAACCTTTTTTACGTGAAAATAAAAGGAAAATATTTAAATAGTGATGATCAGAGCTACATCTTATTTACGGATCTATATAATTATTTGGAATTTTAAAAGAGATTTGACAAATTAAGATGAAACATACACAATTTTCAATAAGAAATTATCAGAAATTTATTCTACAGAAAATCATAAAATAAACGTTACTTTGTATCAATTACAAATCTTTACTCCAGCAGTAATAAAGTAGTGTGCATCATACAAAACAAATTTGATACGAAATATAAGTTTGAAATAAGAGTTTGTTCACGTGAGGCCGATGTGCACGTGATCACTAGTAACGCGTAGCCAGTGACGGATTCCGTCAAAGGGAAGAGGGGGAAGGACACCAAATATCACTTCAATTAAAATATATTTTTAAATTGATTTTGTATGTATCACGACGGGATATAGGAAGGACGATAAGATTGTCTGAAAGAAAGGAATATTTCGTTTCCCCCCAGTTGCTCATGGGCTCTTTTGAAAACATATCTACTTCTCAAACTTCTGTTCAACCTTCATTTCAAGTTTAAAATTTGTGAGAATCGAGAATACTTTTTCTACTCACTGCGACGTTTCGGTCACAAAATTACATAACTGTTTAACCGAACTACGATTCTAGGTACACAATTCACAAACAAAGTAAAATATTTACATATGAACCCGTTCCCTGTCGATAAGGAATTATGAAATGTCATGATATCGTATACTACGAGTACTTTTAAAATGTACTCTTATGTTAGGTGTAGCAATAAATCTTCATTTCTAAAGAGTTCCAAATCATTTTCCAAAAGCCTCTCTATTACTATTTCTGATTAGGCTAGAAAGTTACAATCTCACTTTAGTATTGTACAGAATCATTTCTAATGTTTTGTGTCAACGATTTCATCGAGTGAGAAGCGGGGAAGATGGGCACCTGTGGCAATTAAAATGTACGACGTAAAATGTATCTTTTTATTATTATTTTTTAACCTGTTACTTTATTCCCTTTCAACTCCCTTTCTAAATTGTGTAACATGACAGACTACATAGATATTATTGACGATAATCCTACGAAATGAAAATAGTTTGTGCACAACCAAACCCCTGCTGCCTGTCAAATTAGCAAATCGTTGTTTACGAAGTTTCATTTTACGCGTTTACACAGAACTGTTTATTCATCTCCCTTCCACATTGACCGCAAACGCAACAAAAAATTGTGGTACACATTTGGACTCGTGTTCATAAACAGAGAACAACTGAAACGTTTATGATTTGATGAACTAATAGCCATGACAAGAGCGCGCTGCAGCAACATTGCCGTACGAGTTTATCAGGTAACATTTTATTTTGTAGCTGAATTTATACATTTTTATTTCAAAGTGGAAATTAATGAAAAAAGAGGCCACAAAATCTATTAACTTTTACATCTATCATTTTTGTCATTTATATTAAAGAGAAAATAATGAATATAAAAAAGTGATAACGTTCGTAATAAAACTGTTGTTGTAAGTGATAACTTTGTTTTTCTTGCAAGCTTGCTGCCCACTTACACAACTCATAATCTCGAAATCGACGATTGTATTTTGCCCATAAATCTTATAACTAGTGGTGCTAAAACAGAATATACTATCTCGACCCTTAGTAACGGTCATGTAATAATATTATATCATGTTTCTGTCTACATCAACAGATCTCAGTCGATAAACGCTGATAAGGCGCGCATGCAGCAATGGGAAGCTGCCAACATTGATATCATATTTTCTTATCAGTTCTTTCTGAAAACGCCATAAATGGAAGATGGTCTGTAATTGGTGTGAAACCTGTATATATTTCATTAATTTCATTAAGCAGACATTACGCACAACTACTCGTTTTTCTCGAAAAATTGTACATGATCTTTTTTGAAGAGATAATTTTGTACAACATACTTTGTCTTAGGCAAAAATATTTATCTTTAATTTTGTAGTTTTAATTTTTTCTAGTTTTCAAAAAGCCGAGCAATACTTGAAAATATGGCTAGAACCATATATTTTATTGTATTTTTTTGCATAATTAAAGAAAAGTTAAAGAAAAAATTTGGAGCGGTTTTTGTGAAAAACATTAGTATATTTCAATCGCAAATACTACAAAAACTATTTGTTTTTCAAAAACATGTACGTGATCTTTTTTAAAAAGCTAATTTTGCACAACAGACTTTGTCTGAGGCAAAAATCTTTGTTAGAGCACACACTGTGCGTTTCCGATACATTACTGAATACGTCAAAGGTTTAAAGAACAATGAAGTGAACTTATAATACTTGTGTGTTCGTTTTGTTGTCATGCTACAGTGAATATTCAAAAGTATACCTCACTTATCTATTTGATAACAGATGTGCAACCAATACATATATGTTCACACTTATATACAAATCTGAAATTGCCCATCTCAGATTCTCAATAGCATTATTCATAGAAAGTCAAATGGCACAGGTTACACTACTGCATCTCAAGGGTTTCGGTGCGAGACGCGTGACGCTTTTCTTGCTAGATTCGTAAGTTCTGAGCACGCATTCAACGTTAGCTTTCACCTTAGTTGATAACTAGAGCCCAAAAGGTCAAACACTTAATTTATCTAAAACAGGCCGGCAAAAATGCATTTATTTTCACTATAATTGACAAGAAAAAGGCATTTATTCTCGCAAAAGTAGGGATGAAAAAAGGCATATAAACAATGAAAAATCACATTTAAAATAAATTATTGCAAAAATAGTAATAGTTAAAATGATTTACGTTTTTATTCTATATGTAAAATGTACATTATCACCTAAGTTTAAGGAAACTTTTCCTTTCTTAATCTTCATTCCATATGATCTCCCGGTATAACGATACGACTACGTATGACGGTATGGCGGTATGGCTACGAGTCTGTTTTACTCGGGAAGTTTTCTCTTCGAAATGCTACTGTGGACTCCAATTTCAATCTTGAAATAACAACATTAAAAACGGAATTTTAGTTTTCGTTATCCACAATTATGTAATCATCAGCACTGATGCAAAGGATATATTATATACTAGAACTCTGTCCTCAAAAGAGATGGAAGGCCGTAGCCAAAATGAGGATGGGATACCTTGTGAGCGAATTAAGCCTGTCGGTATCAATGAAAACATAAAAAATTTTGACAGACATAATATTTTTTCACACAGATTTTAACAGTGCCTGGCCCTGGAGTCTCCGCTTCCATAAAAAGAAAAAACGCGACAGTGCCTTCGTGTTGTTCAGAATTAGTTATGTTTTCAAATCCATCGAGATTGGTGCCAGGAGAAAAAAAGTAAAAATAATGACGAAAAATGCAGTAAAAGTCATAAATAAGGCCAAATGTCACAAAAAGACTTCAGAACTTAAAATAGGCAAAAAAGTCAAAATGGTAATCTACTAAAACTATTACAAAAGTACAATTAAATTAATGAATTATTTTGTTAACTTTTTTTAAAATTTATTCCTTCTCGTTCGACCTAAGGTCTTTTGAAGGGGTTTCAGTTTTGCATGCTGACGTTTTTTGGATATGGGCATTCTTTGAAAATTTGGGGTTAATTACTCTGGCTCATTTAATTCATTCGTTTTCTTCTAGAAGCTACTGAAACTTAATCTTGATTTCGTTTTGCAATAAACGGTTAGAATTCTCCTGTCGAGCAATAGGAAGAGAAACGTGAAAGATTCTATAGGGATACGAGAGGATATTATTAATTTAGGGAGGCTTAAGCCTATCTTTGGGAAATTTAGATTTGATTCGACTTGGGATGTTTGCTGTTCGGCCTAGGTGGAATTTCAGAGCGGGATGAGATGAGGGAAGGGAAGAATAGAAATTATTTGCTACCATTTTTATGTGTTCTAGCTCGGTTTAGGTATAAACCATGGAACTTTAATTGACTTCCTAAGGACTTTATTTTGGACTATTTGAATTTTTTATATGGTAGTAGAACCAGCGTTTCCCCACACTGGGCAAGTATAAGTTAGTATAGGTAGGATAATAGATTTATATAGTAGAATCAGGCATTTGGTATTAAGCGTTGAATGTTGATTTATGAAAGGGCATAGTTTTGATGTTTTTGTGTTAAAAGGCGTCAAAGCATAATAATAATAAGGCTTTTCCCAGACTTCTGAGCTCCTTAACCCTTGTATTTGAACACGACGTATTACAAGAGCCGACTGAGACTTTCGGGCCCATTTTCGTGATTTTGATAAGCATTCGAAGACAAGGTTCTCAACACCTTCTCTTGAAACAGCAGTGCAAGGTATCCAACATCCGCTGCTCTCTGGCAGTATTGAAATTATCTAAATTACAATCAAAACCTTATCATTTGAGGAAAGATAATGACTGATGACTCATGATTCCGGGCGCGTCAACTGCTGAGGCCAGTAGTTCTATAAGTTTCGAGCATGTTTAACCGCGGGAGAGGGCGGTGATCTTCTTCCGCTGAATGGCGAGATCCGGCAACGACCTACCCGCCGGCTTGCAATTTTTCCTCAACCACATAGCTCTCACCAGCGGGGCACCGCCCCAGCCGGGACAAGCTCTATGCTCCTGACTGGCCTCCCGGTATGTGTATTGAGATAGTGCATGTACATAAAGGGTGAGGATATGACAAGGAAGAGTAAGGAATGATTGCACGCGGTTCGTGAACCATTGGTTAGGGAACTGCTCCGGCATTCTCCGGCTGCTCCGGCATCGGGAAAACCATGAGAAATTGACGATCAGAGCAACCGGCCGTTAAAATTATTCTCCAGACAGCAGCTCAATTCGTCTCAGGTATCTAGATAGTGACGAAATGCTACTACCATCGCCATGCTACCACCATCGGATCTTGATCTCTTGGACCTCCCAGCCAGAGGCACCACAGTGAGACCAATATTGATTCCCCTGAACCACCTATGCCCGTAGGAAAGCTATCGATTACTGCAAGAGATGATATGATTATCAACACTAGTATATTAAAAAAGAAACTGGATATTTTATAGTAAATTATCATAACATCACACTCAAAACCGACCAAATGACTCACTAAAATGCCCTCGACCAACGAAGAACCTCTAAAAAATTAAGGAAATGGTCTCTCCGCCGTTCCAGCATTTTCTTCGATCAAACACTGGGTATAGGTTTTACTTCCCGTTCCCGATTCCCTTCTGCACGACGCTGAACGACGCGACTTTCAGGTTTGCTGGAGGGGCTTCTCTCGTGTTGCCGCCGCAGGAAGATCGTAAAGCAAGTGGGTGGTAAAATGAGAAAGAGAACGCACGCGCAGAGAAGATGGCGGAGTTTACCGTTTATAAGATTTATCGTCGATAGAAAAACTCCCTAAGCGTGCTACTGCTGGAGTAGGAATTACAGCCAGGCCTATATCATCCAGATTTACGATGAAAAATTAGAACGTTGCCGATGAAACCGGCAACCCGTCTGTGCAACCCGCAACACATTTTTCTGCAACCAGGGATACCGTCGCGTCTATATCGAAAAAATGACCCACGCACTTAAAGCTAGGTTTAATGTCTCTGTAGTGAAATTAGAAGTGATATAACAGCACGTACTTTCTCGCCCGTATTTTCATGCAAAGTTAGCAGTAGAAAGGAAAGTACTCACATTTTTGAAAAATTGTACATGGCCTTATTTCAAAATCTATCTTCAAGAAACAGATTTCATTAAGGGAAAAATCTGTATATTTAATATTTTAGTTGTAGGAAGAAGGAAAAAAATGTAACTTTCGCAATTTTTGAAAAATCAGGATTTTTGACGAACATGAGACCTGCACCATTTTCTTAAATCTCCTTCATACTATCTAACAACAAAATACAATCAAAAACGATGGAACCTTTTTTTTGTTGAAAATTTGGAAAATGTCCCACGGAGTTCATGTAAAGAACCCCCTAAATTTGAAATATCGGTTTCAAGACGCCGCGACATCAGCCAAATCAATTGGAGAATATCAAGTATAAATGATGTGTTAATATGAAATACAGATAATAATTTCCACAAAGAGTTACATTTTCTTTTTTAAATCAGTTCCTAACAGGAATTTATATTTTGAGTTTTGTGATACTTCAGTTACAGAAGATACACGAACGTCAGCCCCCGTTATACTCGTATCACTAGTAGCATTATATGCGCAAAAATCTATTACTGAGATGCGGAAAATATCAAAAGCACAAACTGACTAATCCCAATCGAGCCACATGAGACCCGCCTGCAGGCCTGCCTTGCGTCTCCTACCGCTTATTATGCCTTCCGTGCCCACTTCAGCCACTCAAGCGCTAGGGGCGGCGGTGGTGCAGTGGGTCATCAAGGAGGTTTGGGCATTATATTTTTGCCTAATTTCACTTTACGACGCAGCTTTTCATCCGATTTGGACGATTAATACGGCATTCGATTTACGAAGCACGTCGCCATCATGGTATATGCCCTCGTTTTTTTAATTTCTTCCCAGAGCTCTGAAAACTAGATTTAAAAATGTGGTTGGATTTTTTGTGAGTTGAAAAATGTACACAACACTTACCGGACAAGTACGCTTCACAACATACTTTCTATATAACAACAATACAAATGCTGCTCACAGATTGGAAATCGGACTATTTGTTCAGACGTTATTAGTAATTTGTGTTTATTTTGATGCTGCCACGTGGTGATGACAAATTGAACTGGTCTCGGTACTCGTACTTTTAGCCTTAATGTTTCTACTCTTGAGTTTTTTTAAAAACCGCATGACGAGTATTGTTTCGCGACGAGTTTTGCTTTCTTGTACCATTTCGTTCGATAGCTCCCCCTGTGATAAAATACGGCACTGCACATCAGAATTTGGAAAATCGGTAAGAGATTTAGCCGCGCACTTTTCCAGAGTAATGTGTATTTTGCATTCTTCGCATTGATAACTTTCCGATTGCTTTTCCCGATAACTTTTTCTACTAATGTTTTACCTACTTTTATAAAAAATGAGTGCGCTGATAGTCACATATTCAACGTGTTGATTTGGATATTGTCGTTTTGATTTGCATCGTAGATCTGCCACATTTCTAGAAATATTGTTTGACAGTGACATACAACTATGGAACATTTCGTAGGGTATAGTATCACAAGCGATAGTTTTAAAATTGATTCGTCTACTCGTATATTTTACGAAAAAAGACACTAGTATAAGCTTCGATATTGAAGGAATTTTCAAACTTGTCACTCTCACTTGATATTTACAGTTCCTGGGTTCACGACTCTTACGTCTTTCTCAGAAAAGAATCTTGTTAACTGTGATTTCGTAATAGCAGAGCATTGAAAAAAATAGTTTAGCCCTTGATACCCATTAAAATCATCCTTCAACTACTACATTTCATTTTCCCTCAGGCTTTTTTATACATTTTCAATAATTAGTTCCAAATTGCTGCGGATTCTAAAGACATTTTTTTCAATATTCTATAGCCTGCATAATAGTTCATTTGTAGTTTTTTTGTTTTAAACCTTGAAACGAAATAGTGTCACTTACATAAGCGTAAAGGCACTGTTTTTTTTGTTTGTTTTTTTTTTTGCAGGAAACACTGCTTATAATGAGTAGACGTAAGATATTACACTACCAATATTTTTGTACTGGAATTAGATCTATAAAATAAACGTGACTACAACAATAATGATGGTATGGCAGCACAATTTTCAATATTTATAATAGACCCTTCCAGATATGTTTAGAAAATAAAATAAAAATGCTTTAATTTCCACGGAAACATCAATTCACTAAATTCACAGTTTTATTCAAAATATTGGACTTCTTATTAAAGTTAACATACCAGCACAAACCATTAACTAAAACTGACGTGAGTGAGAAGAGATTTCGTTTTTTTCGGATAAAGTAACGGATACTGAACTGCATGTTGGCTTGTTTACATATGCATGGTCTCTACCGTATAACAGAATTTATTTTTCCTTTACCAATGCAGGTAGACCTATTAAATGATTTCATGAACCGCTCAACCTGTCAGACACTTTTTTAGCCTTACAAAACTACGCTCTCAGGTAATTAATCTTACAGCTTTGAAAAATGCGTTTAAAAGAACGAGAGACAGAAAGGCGATCACTTAACGACTTGGTAATGAGGAGAGCTCGCTTGTTAACTCGAGGTAGCTCTTTTCCTCGTTGATGTAATGGTCCGGCGAGATGTTCAATTACGATCCCAAACTTTTCCTTTCTCGCCTCTATTTATCGACATCCACCAAGTTTAACCAATAAACGAGGCTCATCTACCGCGCCCGTGTAGTTTACTTAGACATCGCTCCGGCGCTTCGTATTTGTTGGTGAGTTCACTTTAAGAACAGATTGACGAAAGAGTAGGCCGTAGGTACAGGAATTTTTAGACATTGAATATACTTATTTTTCTTATAAAACAAAACTGCATATTAAAAGAAATTACATTAATTTAACTTACTTTAAATTTAATCAGATCTAAATGAAATTCAATATTTCTTTTGACTTTTGAATTGTAATAAAACGAACGCCGTTCAATATGATTTTGAATAAAAACAATTTTTCGATACTACGTGACAGGAATAAACTAAACGTTATAGGTGCATAACTCTCTACTCCACAAACGTTTAACAGTTTGAAAACATTAATTTTCGGTTGACTTCACAAACAATCTAAAACAATTTATCTCAAAATACCGTACATGCACTAAATATTTATCTGCAAACAAAGAGGAACGTAACGGATTAGTAATGCAATTTGGACTATTTTTAAAGGTTTTTCAGGAATTCTCGTAGGTTTAGCGTCATAAACTGGAGAAGTGAAATGGCATAACAAATTCAGTTTTAACATGCTCTTGCATTTAAATTAGTTCCGTTATTCATCACAACAACAAAGAAGCGCTTATCTCGCAATCCGTCTACTCAGCCACATTTCATTTGTACACAGGACTAACACGCTCTACACTTTTTCTCAACTAATTAACTCAAGAGCGGACAAACCTTGTTTTCTTCTCCCGAGCTTCTAGCATCTGCTAGCACGAAACAACGTCACTGAAACACGCCCGCAAACCTCCGCCTCACACACACACACACACATTGAGGTTCACCCAGCGTGCGTCTCGGTGGCTGGCGAGTGGGCAGGGATGGGGGTGGGGTTGTAAGACGAGGTGAGGGCAGCGGCGCCGCGTGGTGATTGCATTACCGCAACGAGTTTAACGGCAGGGAGCGCCCGGCGAGGCAGCCACTCGCCTCCACAACAGCCCGCGACAAACCGCATCGCTGGCGTCCCGCCGCCCCTTGCAAGAGCGCTAATAACAACTTTTAGAGAAAAGATACTCCTAAAAAAATATGTCCAGGGAGTTGAATGGGAATGTTAAGGAAATGTTTTCTTGAAAACCCCTTTAATCGAAACTGCAATGTGCCAAAAGATATAAATTTACATACGATGTGTAAGGTATAAACTATACAAGTTTTTCCATTATATTTTTTATACAAAGGTACAAAGTGGAAAAAAGTATATGCAAAAGCGACACAAAATGAATAAAAGATATGTAAACGGTAAAAACTAGACTTTTCGATACCAAATACTTTCTGGTATGTGTGATGTCGAAGTCTCCAAAATTATGAATGTGGGTTACAACTAATGAAATTAATAAATGTTATGATCATTAATTGTAATGCTGTGTGGAACTTGTAAATAATTTTATTGAGGAAATCTTAATTTTAAAACCACAGCTATATTTTTGAAAGATTGCTGAATTTCAAAACATTTTCTTCGATAAAAGAGTAGTCCGGTATATTAATACAGGGATATTTAGAATCAATTTATTGTAATCACCCATTGCTACAAAATTTTCAAACGAAAACAAAGAAAGAAAATATTGCGCCTTGAAAATGAAGGTATTTTCGGCTAGTCCGAGAACCGCAACGTCGTATTACTTTCGGTACCCTCATCAAATCAATACTAAAGTAACGGCCATCATGAACCAATGTCTTATTTTGGTTGCTACATTTCTTCATTTATCTCTTTTTACATCGATTTGAAAATATTTACAAATGAAATGAAACCGAAGTTTTGTGACAGATTCTCGTAATTAAGCATGTAAAATATATTTTGTAAAAGGAATAGGAAAATTGGGTCACCTTTAAATGCAATGGGCTATATTAATTGACATCGTTTTAGTCCGGTGATAGTCGATACTACATTACAACGGACCTCTACCAGATTAGTCTGCGTTCGTCCGGCCGTATTCATAGCAACTCTTTCTGGACGAACTAACATTCTCTAACCAACTTGGTGAATACAATGTCAAGCGTTGCAATGCGTAGTGTATGTATCTATGTATGTATGTCCTTTGTACAAAAGCTCTTTACAAGCTAAGGCCTACCATACCCGGCCTTGCGGCAATGCGTAATATACATGCCCAAAATGTCATTTTCACTTATTTCAATAAGTTTCAATTGCGAATGTGGCAGCTTTTCATTGTTAAAAATGTATTTTGCCCTGGTGTAAACTGAGGAGGAGTCTTGTGACTATAACTGAGTATTGTAATAAAGCATTTGTTTTCATACCAGTTGCGTTTATTTTATATGCTAATTTATATGCTATTATTTATTTTATATGCTTGTATATTTTCGAATGTTACTATGGATGCTAGGGATGACAGAATGTATTGACGAGACAATTGTCAGGGCGAAGAAAAAATACAGTAACATACAGAAAAAGTACAGAGTTATGAATCTGGGAACGGGCCATTGGCTCCCGTCGAAGAAGACCGAGACCGAGACCGAGACCGAGACCGAGACCGAGACGAAGGCGAAGGCGAAGGCGAAGGCGAAGGCGAAGGCGAAGGCGAAGGCGAAGGCGATGGCGATGGCGAAGGCGAAGGCGAAGGCGAAGGCGAAGACGAAGACGAAGACGCAGACGAAGGCAAAGACGCAGACGAAGAAGACGAAGAGGGAGGAGGAGGAGGAGGAGAAGCTTTAGGTGCCTGCCAAAAACGTGCCCGCGTCTCGGGCCAATGGGCGAATGCGAGCGCGGGCGTGGCCACGCCAAGCGACGCCAGAGGCCGTTCGAGGGCGGGCGCTCGACTGGGCGCTGACGTCAGCGGCCGAGGCGCCACCACCATCGCCACCGCCACCGCCTGCGCCGCTGCCAGCGCCAACGCGGAGGGGAAACAAGCGCGCACTTTGTGGCGCGTGCGGCTCGCTGGATCGGCACCCCCTCCCCCTGCCCCTCGGCCTCCCCTTCCTCCTCCCATCCCCCCCTCGCCAGATGGTAATACGGCCACCGGCGCCTCAGTGGAAAGGTCAACGGGGGAAGACCATTCACTAGTTTCGACAACCATTCGTGCAAATCTTACAAGAATATGAGCTTCTCATCGAGAGTAGTTTCTCAATTACAAAATAACAATAATAATATAACTGCAACAATTTTGTATTATTAAAGACAATAGTTTTGAGTAGGAGTTAACAGCAATGTGAACATCATACATGTGTGTAAAACGTTTTCGTATGTTTCTTTAATTTCTTCGTTTACGTAGACTAGGCTGCACTTCATATTAAGTTAAGAGGTATATTTCAAATAAATCTTGAAAATTTCATAATTAAATACGGCAAAATTTCTCATGTTTCCTCTTTTTGAAATTAATTTCCGTTAAAAAGGTGTTTAAAAACGATGGGGTATATCGATGGCTTAGTGCTCACATATTGTAAGTCCACAATTCCCAGTTTTTAGAATCTGAGCTGGAAAGTTTGTAAAAGAGCAGTTACTTATGGTGTAACATTATTAGCCTTCTGGAGAAAAGCAAGACTCCTCTTATGTAGACATACCATCATTGTAGACTAGGTGCACATGATCGAGAGAGCTCAAAAACATATAAACTAAAAAATGTTACTCTTCGTTACTCTTGGAAAAATCATTACCCTCAAAGCCAATTTACTTTGACGCCCATATTTTGTAAGAAGAGGAAGTATCATAATCGTGCGCCGGAAAATGGGGAAGTTTCGACAAAAAATCTCTTATTGGTGGGCCCTGGTAACGAACTACTGGTGATATAACAGCACATATATTTCAAAAGTTGTAATTTTCTAAAATTCAGATATTTCAACAAAATTGAGATAGTACGTTTATCGCAAACACCATAAGAGCACCAACAGTTCTGATTTCATATTATGTCAGACGTAGCAGAGCACTGTATTTGGGTTTTGAATTCATTTTGATGGTTATTTACCAGTGATGAGAGTTTCTGCCAGCTTAAGGTTTAAGCTGGTAGAAATTGTATTTTCCAAGAAATAAGAGAACTGTTTTCGTTTCATATTCCTGCGGCAGCAAATAACTACTTTATGGTACAGGTTTGAAGTAATTCTGCTTTCTGTACTATGCTTGCTTTATTAAGCTGTAATTTAAATAGTAAGTACTTCATTTCAACATAAAAACTTAATATGGCTTTCGGAAAAATTACATGAAACGTAAAAATTCTACGTGATTGTGCTGTAACAACACTAGATTTTAAATAAAGCCAAAAATTGAATACAAAAGTTAAAACTTTGAAGAAAAATAAAAATGGGAATACTCGTAAAAATTAAGAGGAAAAATATTGGTGTGTAACATTGATTTATATGTTACAGCATGTTAATATTATTTCGTAATTGTGAATATACACGTATGTGGCACAGACAGTGTTGCATTTGGACAGACACTTTGTAGCATTCAAACTGCTATTTTTCATTCTTACTTTCTTTATCACACCTTTGCTGTTCTCATACATTTCCACTCTACATTTAAACGCGAGTTGTAATATCTTGGTTATCATCTAACCTACCTGCCCTCCGGTACCTCTTCTACATTTTTAAAAATTTATTTTAAAATAATGCATGTATAGGATAGCAATGTGTTAGGGTTAACAGAAAAAAGGTTGAAAATACATTTTTTTTTTCGCAACGAATGTTTATATAACTTCTTTGCTGACTTGCACAATCTTGTGATTACTTTTCCGTCTTTCATCCTGTTGATCGTATTTTTATTGTCAATATTACAATATCGAAGCCGATCCGGTAGCCGAGATCGCTAAGGCAGTAGTGCCGTAGCGATCTCGTACCGAAAGATCGCGGGTTCGAGTCCCGCCTCGGGCATGGTTGTATTGTGTTCGTCCTTTCACCCCCTATCATCATCATCATCATCATCATCATATCAGGGAAGGCAACGGGAAACCACCCTGAATAATTTATCCCAAGAAAACCTCTGGGTCACCTAACTTCCGTATATGGAAGATAGGACCAAAGAAGAAGATTATAATATCATATTTTCAACACGTATTTTATATTTTGATTAACTGCTATTTAGGTATGTTTTATCTGTATGTATGTATTTGTATGTTGAGTTGCTCTGAATCTGAGGTCATTTTATAATCCTGGGTTTGTTATGTGGTGTTCATTCCAGCATCTCAGAGTTTGGGCGTTAAGTATTCACGAAAGGGCGAATTAGAATAAGAAAATAGCATCTTGTTTCCTTCGCTAAGTTGTTATGTCGCCTTAATGATAGCACTCTGAGGTCCTAGATCAATTAAGGGCGTACTGAATAATTGATTTATTGGTGTTTCTGGGTACATCAACTACTATGGTAATTTCTCTCTCACTGGATGGGGACATTCGCCACCGACCTACACGTCAGCATGCGGGGAAAGTCTCCATATGTTCCCCAGCAGGGCACCACCCCAGTGGGAGTAAGTTATAAACTCCTGATTGGTCTCCAACGTTATAGTGTAGTACATTAACGTGTACTACATACAATATGTATGTAGTATGTGTAACCAAGGAAAACAGTTTTTAGGCTACTATTCTGGAGTTCGCTTGATATTGATTGTAAAAGCACGGAAATTACTGATCAAGTCATTTAGATCAACTGGCCGGTAGAATTTGTTTCAGGTCTCAATTCGAAAATAGCTTGTATCGAAAAAATCGAACTTCGGGACACAAATTCAAGGACGTCTCTGACTACTTCGCTGCAGAAACAGTGGCTTTATGCAGGCTGTTAGCTAGGCTCAGTCGGTAGGATGTTTCATCACAACTAATAATTTTAATAATAATAATAATAAGAAGAAGAAGAAGAAGAAGAAGGAGAAGAAGGAGAAGAAGGAGAAGAAGAAGAAGAAGAAGAAGAAGAAGAAGAAGAAAAAGAAGATGATGATGATGAATTTCTTTTTAGTTTCTCCCTTTCTGCCCATGTAGTGATGAGTATGACATCAAAATGAATACCACACGCCAGAATAATATTATATTTAAATGAGAATTGTAATCATACAACGACAAGGCCTTACGAACAATCGACAAATTTATTAATATAATCAATAAAATTCAGTCTCTAGTGTGGAAAACTACTGTGACAGAATAACAAAAACAGATGATATGTACATTCTACCAAGATAAGCATTTCTCTCTAATACAATTAAGGACACTTCAGAGATGTCATTATCTTGAATGAGCATACGTGTGGAAGAGACGTACTCTGAAAAAATGAATTCTTCAACAGTATATTTGAACAATGCTATAAACTTTATATAAACGCGCCTCGAAGCAAACGCAATTTACTGGCTGGTCACAAAACATTTGAATGCAATGCTAATAACATTGAATCCAAGGAACACCATTATTTCCACACAGTTCTCTTTGATGAGAAGTGGTTTGCGGCTCATGTTCTCGAGCAACGCCGCGCAGAGAATCACAAAGAAGGAGTTGTGAGTACACGTAGAACGGAGCTGCACGCTCCAAGAGGTAATATCAAACACAATGGCGAGAGCAATCAGGAAAGCGCCGCAACGCTGGCGGAGATGGAAGATAATGAAGTACTGCTTCGCATAACACGAATTTCGACAGCCTTCGATAAAGGATGCCCACAGGGAACGTTCTAATTGTACTTTATCTTTCTCAGCTTTCCGCTGTGCGTTCTTCAAAGATTTGTACGTCACTTGACAATGGGTGAGGGCTCATCGTTTCATTCAGGACTGTCATTCAGACAATCCACGATTATTGATCTCTTTAAATCCAGGAAACAAAGGATTCACTCCGACTCTGCATACAAAGAAATCTTTTCAAAGTCGTTGGAAAGAATAGGCAAAGGCGCATTAGATTCGGAAATAATGAATAGGAGTTGCCAAGTGTAAATCGATGTATATTGCATTCCGCATTTTTAATCAGTTGATCCAATTCCACCCGGAATGCATAAAGAGACGAATTCAGTATCAGGCCTTTGTTCAGAAGCAACCGGGTAAAAAAGTCGGAAGAAAGACGTTCAGTCAATCGTAGATGAAAAAAAGGAATGGTACTACAGGCTCGTATTATCACGTAATATTGGCTGAATCCATGTGAAATTTTCAATTGTTTCAACGTGATTGGATATGATTCCGCAACCAGTATCTGATTATTTCACTTCAGCATTGCCTCTTCGTCAGAACATCTACCTCTGCGAGTGTTTCCAACCAGCAAAATTTAGGCAGGCAACCTTGAGTTGGCCAATATAAACCAGCGGGTATGTAACACTCTAATCACTCAAAAAAAAAAAAAAACTAAACGGCGATAACGATGTTAGTATGATACATGACGATGACATAATGGTAGAATAGAAGGGTGCAAAAGAGTCACACTTTGCGCACGTATTGCGAACCACAAAACGCCCACTGATCCAGAGAATGACATCTATCTAGTGCACTGGTCACAGCGCTTGGGCTGCCTAGAGACACATTTTTGACTAACATACCAATACTTAGGATACCGAAGCTTCGTGGCTAGCTCTTGGTCAGCGTGCTCACTTGCCACTACGCGGCTCTGGGTTCGATTATTAGTCGGGCAAGATTATAGTGAGTGTTTTCCTTGCAATGTTCCAGTGTATGTTGCTGTGTGACGAGGAGAAATTCACTTCTCAGGTTGAGAAGACCGGAATACGAAGTGGGGTTATGTACATGCTAACCACATGTACCCCATTAACCCACGGCCGCGAGGCAGGGACGTCCCCGGTAGACCTTAGCCCGTTCACGAGCTGTCGCGCCAAGTACATACGTACATACTTATGAAACTATGCCTTAAGAGCATACTACCTGAAAATTGGTAAATGATCTTGAAGTTTGTTCTGGTGAGGAAATGAAACGGTGACCGTGAGCAGTGGTAGAACGAAAGGCACAGAAGGGGGATAATCCCGGGAAAACCACTTTGTCCACCACCCACTCACACACATTGACACGTATTTAAACTCAACTGTGGAATACTAGTTGTCTAACCGCTACGACACGAATGGCCTCAAGGCATGGTATTTGAAGAGGAGGGGGGAAACGTAAGCCGGATATATTCCCACAGAAAACTCTGTCAGACTCACGTAAAACGGGACAAATCTTGTTTTTATATGAAATAAATTACATTCTGTATTATATTGTGCAATGAGAATGCA
This sequence comes from Gryllus longicercus, assembly GCA_038098605.1. Classification (NCBI taxonomy): domain Eukaryota; kingdom Metazoa; phylum Arthropoda; class Insecta; order Orthoptera; family Gryllidae; genus Gryllus; species Gryllus longicercus. The sequence continues at coordinate 857,525 of JAZDUA010000462.1, forward strand.
TATTTTCTAAGTCTTTGATATCGAAAATTCGTTTGATGGCAAAACGTCTGTCTGTACGTCTGTTAGTCATTCGCCCATCCGTTCGTCCGTTCATCCATTCGTCCGTCCGTTTGTCTATCCATCCGTTTCTCTGTGGTGAAAGCTAAAGTTTAACTTTTCACATTTTTGAAAATTGAATTAACTTAATATTACGATATTACAATTTTGATGATAAACATATATATGTTAAATTATATCTGTTCTAAATAACCATAATTTTATGAATGGTCAAATATAATTGCTTGAAAAAACTCACAGGAAACTCACAGTTTTCGCGTAATTTCTGCGAGAAATTAATACAATTAAAAAAACTACTTTCGCATAAACGGTTCAATTCCCCCCTCCCCACAGGTAGAGGAATGGTTACTTAAAAATGACGCAGGTCTAATTTTTTATTAACTTTTATTTTTCGAAACTTGTAAAACATGCGAAAACATATGTGCTGTTGTCGCGCGCTAGTTATATTTATGTTTTGTGTGCTTTGGGCCGTTTGGGCCCGGCGAGCTGTGGGTCGCGTCGCGTCGCTAGCGGTGTGCGGGCGGGCCTTTGGGGGGCGGCGGCGTGCGAACGCCTGTTGCGTCCTGGCCCCCGGGGTGGATAGAGGGGGAAGGGGAAGGGGAAAGGGAAGGGGAAGGGCGGATGACACGGCAGAGGCAACCGGCAGAGGGCGTGCGCGCGGCTGCTCACCCGGAAAGCGCTGCGCCCCGAACTGCGCCCTTTGCGCTGCGCTTCGCCGGCCACGAGGACGACAGCGGCCCCCTCCCGCCCCCTCCGGCCCCTCCCCCTCCGCCCACTCCCCCTCCGCCCACTCTCCCTCCGCCCACTCCCCCTCCGCCCTCTCCCCCTCCGCCCTCTCCCCCTCCGCCCACTCCCCCTGTCGAGCCCAAACACGGCCCTGTGCATGGGCGTGTAATTTTGACTCGCACGGATGCGTGGGTTAATCTGAAGCAGGGCGATGTATTCCTCTTTAATGTCGCTCTGATGATGGGAAAGTGACGCTTTTCAAATAGTCTCATTGTGGAGAGGAATGGTTTTGCCTTACCATTTATTTCAAGACCAAAGGCAAGAGGTTTACTATACACGGCAGCCGACCTTTAAAGAAGTATCTTCGTGACATTTTTCTACTAAATATGGAGTAGCTTCCGAACACATTTCCACACTTAACAAAAAATTGATGAAGTTTTTTTTTACTTCGACTAGTGTCACTTTTGTATAAAGGGATCCAGTTACATTTACAGAGGTCCCCCTCGACTTACACTTACTCTAGCCATCGTGGTACTTGCCAGTCTTGCTATCCAATGCTGCGATGTAACTCGTCAGCCCAAACCGCCCATTGTAGAACATTCATTACGCAGTTGGACAAGCGTAGCTTGATAGCCCATCGCGCTTTGTTCTGTATTAGACGAAGAGAGCCGAGCAGTCCCGAATGGCGCTGACGTAACGTTCCGTAGAACCTTACATTTTTCCGTTCACAGGGGAAGGAAGGGGAAGGAATTATAGGTAGAATTTCTGGTTGAAGAGAGGTGCGTGGTATGTTAGGAATGTACATTATGCTACAGCGCGGTATTCAAACCCAGTCCATGCGTTACGCGGTATTCAAACCCACGGCCCGCATAAAATACTTTTTTTTATTAGCCAACTGCACATCCCATTAACGGCAAGGGCCTCCTGCTCGCGCAGGGAATTATTAATCCTTCTTCAATGAGGTGATAGGATGGCGATGATGATGATGGGTAGAACACAAATACATCATACCCGATGCGGGATTCGAACACGCGTTCCTTCGATCTGATCTCGCCACAACACTACCGCCTTAGCGATCTCGGCTATCCGGATTGACGCATCAAATACTAACAGGGCCGCAAATGTCTCAAGTCCCTGCGCCTTCTGAGCTCACTATAACGGAAGGAAAAGGGTTTAATGGTGGTTGGCACAGTGTCAACACGCAATAATAAGTGCCAGAGGAAAGACTCGATTACGCGACCCTCGGATCTCTGGGATAAGCCACATCCTCCTTAGCAATGTCGCCCTCCCAAATCGAAGGAATGTTATCACACAAAATAAGGAACCTCTATATATTGCATCTGAAATATTTACTGGGAAATGCGCTAGAGTGTAGAATATAAAACGATAATTACTGGTACTCTTTGGTTAAAGCAAAAGGAAAGGAGAAAGAAACATGGAGAAAGAAACATGTGACTTCATTACATTCTCTTATTTCGAAAAAGCAATAGTATTTTCATGAAAAACATATTTTTTGTTTGTGATTAGTCTTAAAGTAGTAAATCACATAGAAATTGAGACGTCAAATTTCCAATTATTTGTGTTATCGTACTCATATGGAGAGGTTTGAACAAATTATCTTTTATCGAGATGTTCATTCCCCACAGCATGCAATCTCTTAAAACCCTGTCACAGAACACTATAAAGTAGAGGCCCTACCTGTAGTCTTCATGTGAAGTATTTCAGGGAAACGTACAGATTAAAATATTTCTCAGAAGTGCTTATGCGATGTGGATAATGTCAAACAAAAGACGTCTGTTATCAGTGTTTTGCAACTTGACCGAGGGTGTTTGCAAGAAATAATACGGAAAATAATTTTTCTACTTTCCTAATAGAGAGAAAACCTCAATGACGTTTTGAAGGAAACGTCTTCAATCATTCTCTGAGTGAGTTTAGAGATTGGTATTAGGAAGAAGACATTGTTCTCGTGTCAGGCAGATATTATCTTTGTTTCCATGCTTACTCACACGCTTACTCTCTCGCTGACAGAAATAGGGTGATTGCTTAGGACTTCGCCGTTCTTGGCATATATCCTCTAATAACTTCAATCTACATTCCCTAATATTTCAACCATATTGTACCCGTACTTTAGATTTTTCATGTTGTCCCTTATTTCTGAGAAAAATAGTGGCAAAGACAAAATGAGACACAAGAATTTAATATTATATATTAAAAAGTCATAAATTTGGATTTGGCAGCTTAAACCTAAGATTTTATCGCACCTATTAAACTTTCTTATGGGAGTATTTCGCAAATGTCAACAGCTGAACGCCGAATCAATAGATGAATAAATAGAAATAGATGAATAGAATGAATAAACAGAAATTAATTAAAATAGTGTTTTCTCCATAAATGATTTAGAATTGGAGTATTTTAAGCAATTTTCGAAGGATTAGATAACATTATGCAACCCTCCGGTAAGTAAATATATTATAGTAAGCAATAAGAGAGTTAAAATATATTAATAAAAAATAATCGGATCTAAAATAATTATACTCAGCTGTATAAAATTATACGTTATTAATTTAAATTAATGGTACCTATATATAATTATATTTCAATTTCACATAGTACATTATTTGTTAGCGGTGCATAAATTACCATGATGTTAATAGCCTGCGATTAGTTTATTTATCTTCAATGAAAGCGACCCACATTGAAAGAATAAGTCAAAGACCAGCCATGTCTAGGTATCACTTCATATATTTCCTAAGTATTTTTTGCCAGCATGTCAACCACCTTTACATATATTTTCTAAGTACAGTGAACTCTTTTGCAGAGAACTGATTTACCACCACATTTGGATTCTAGTAAGACTCAGTTTAGACCTAAATACAAACGTCACGACATTGAGAAATACTTTTAAATAATGTTTTATACAAAAATGTAGGAAATAACACTATTTATCACTCGATACATTTTATTGATTGTTTCTACAATTACTTAAAGACCTAAAATAAATTACACGAACTTAATTCTTTACACATTAAACGTTCAAATGGTGCGTCAATTCTGTACAGTAGCTGCAAGGAAATTCAGCTTTGGGATTTGATTGTGCACACTGCCAACTGTGACGGGAAATAGACTGGTTAAATGCACTAGACCAGAATGCTAAATAGTGAGCATTCCTGTGGTTTGTGGTGCTGGTGGTTGGCCGCATGTTTCCTGCTTCATCTGCGGTCTGTCCCTGCACCAAGCCAGACTTAACTTCACTGCCTCTGTTATCTGTTTTTTCTTCTCTATGAGTCTCACGGTTTACACTTCAAATAAGTGGGACAATTTGTGTGTTTTCTTTCAAAATATTATATCCTAAAAAAGAATCAACTTAGCAATAAATTGAGACTCATTAATTATTTTGTGAAAACCTATTATAAAATCGGGTGCTTAAATAGTCCAAAATCAAAACATTCACACCAGTTGAGTTCAAAATTTGTCGACCATTATATATTTCAATTTCACGAAGACGAATTCTGAGGTAAAAGAACGACAACATACGGCACATAAATATTTTTCAAAAGTAATCAATGGTAGCTGATATAATCAGTTCACATTATATAGAAGAAATCGAATACGCTCAAACTTAAAATTTTCACAAATGCCCCAAAACGACTCGGAATGATCCGAAATTTAAATAAAAATGTCCTCATTAATTCCGTATTAAAGAATGTAAAACCTGAGTAATATTGTGGTACGAAAATATTTACTTCTAAATTTGCCATTTACTGAGTTGAACATTATGTAGGTTTGAGTACATAAAAAACAGAAACGAAAAGGTCATGCAATGAAAACCCCTTATAACAGACCCAAAATAGTAACTATACACAAAATACAGCTATAATATAGAAAAGCTAAAAACTAGAAAACGGAAATTTAAATTATCTGCAAATATGATAAACACTATCATAATACTTTAAGGGTTGGTTAAGATGACTGAGATCGTTAAGGCAGTAGAGCTGAAGCGATCTCGGACCAGAAGAGTCCTGCCTCGGACATAGGTGTATTTGTGTATGTCTGTATGTGTGTGCCTTCCTTTCATCCCGCACTATCATCATCTCATGGGCCATAACTCCAGGGCTAACAGCCTTAGGTATAAAAATACAGATTAATCTGAAATGCTGATCCTGACCAAATAATGGTACTTTCACTTTCTGAAACAGAATGCTCTCGTAGGCCGAGTTGGCCTGTACGCGAAAACATCTATGGAGATGTGCCTTTTTTTGAGAATCCTATATATTTCTACAAACACAAAAATCCATAAATATGTTTCAACTTGAAAGGGAATTACTCGCCAGGGATGAAACGAAAAATATAGAGTTTTTTAGATAATGCAATGAAGTATATGTTAAGGCCACTCTGCAATCCCCTATATTCTTTGCGCTTAAATATGTGTTATCATAACGAAAAAACGCAATGTTCTGGGCCCTTTAAAATGTGTTTCGGGCCCCAGAAAACGCTAAAGTTATGTTCCGAAGGGTGTAATCTACAAAATTAGATTAATTAGAATTTGCTTACATTTCTAACGTTTAACTCTTCTGTACACCTCAATTCGTGTCACAAAAGGTGCAGAATCTCTAAATCTACAGTACATAAAATTAAAATAATAATTTGATATACTGAGCATATAATATCAAATCCATCTTGCCTAAATTCATACAACTGAAGTGTCTGTGATTTCAAAATAACTATATTCCCTTATGGTCATTTACGTGATATACCCAATCAATCTCTTTTACAAATTTATCATCAGTCCGTTTGCCCGTTTTACCGTCATTATTACACTGAAGAGCAAAATCCTGGTACAACCATGCGTATTGAAATAAAACGAACTGAAACCAGTTACAATACGGCGCTCCGGTCGGCAACGAGTATATACCAAGAGACAACCAGAGTCTGGCACAGTTATTGTATTAAATGGGTTGCTGCTGTTGCAATGGCAGGTTATCACGATTTAAGTGAGTTTGAACGTGGTGTTAGTCGGAGCATGAGGGATGGGGCGTACCATCTCCGAGGTCGCGATGAAATTTGAATTTTCCCATACGACCATTGCACGAATGTACCGTGTATATCGGGAATACGATAAAACATCAAACTTACGGCATCGCTTCGGTCGCAAAATCATCGTGCAAGAACGGGACCGACGACTGAGGATAATCATTACACGTGACAGAAAAACAAACGTTCCGCACATTGTTGCAGTTTTCAATTCTGGGCCATCAACAAGTGTTAGCGTGCGAACCATTCAACGAGACATTATCGATATGGGGTTTCGGAACCGCAGGCCCACTCGTGTACCCTTGATGACTGCACAACACACAGCTATACGTCTCGCCTGGGCCCGTCAACATCGACATTGGACTATTGATGACACGTTGCCTGATCTGGCGAGTCTCGTTTCACATTGTTTCGAGTGGATGGACGTGTATGAGTATGGCGTCAACCTCATGAATCCACGGACCCTGCATATCATCAGGGGACTATTCAAGCTAGTGATGGCTCTGCAATGGTGTAGGGAGTGTGAAATTGGAGTGATATGGGACCCCTGATACGTCTAGATACGACTCTGACAGGTGACACGTACGTAAGCATCCTTTCTGATCACCTGCACCTATTCATGTCCATGGTGCATCCCGACAGACTTGAGCAATTCCAGCAGGGCAATGAGACAGTATACATGTTCAGAATTGCTCCAGGATCACACTTCTGAATTTAAACATTTCCAATGGCCACCAAAAATCCCTAGACATGAATATTGGGCATATCTGGGATGCCTTGCAACATTCTGTTTAGAAGAGTTCTCCACCTCGTTGTACTCTTACGAGTTTATGGGAGACCTGCGGGATTCATGGTGTCAGTTTCCTTCAGCACTATTTCAGACGTAGTCGAGTCCATGCCACGTCGTATTACGGTTCTTCTACGTGCTCGCGGGGCCTTACACGAATTTAGGCAGGTGTATCAATTTTTTTTTTGCTCTTTAGTGTATCATCATCGGACATTTTATGTAAATTGAACCTTTCGGATATCCGCTGGTGCTTCCTGCCGTCAGTTCATATCACGGCCTTTTTTCACTCCTTCCCTCTAGCGTTCTCTTTATAATTCCGCTGTGAGTCGTAAGCCCATTGTGGCTGAGAATGTACTCCTACCTTTGTGACTCGTAAGTTCATGGTGGAGCATGAAGCCTATTAAAAGTTGGGAGGTTTGGTGGCAGCTATGTGGCGCTCACGTGGCGGCCCATTACGGAACTTTCACTCCCTGGCACGCATGCGGCCCTCCCTGGCACGCATCCCTCACCAGTTGTAGAGCATACGTCCAGGGAGTGGTCTGGGGAGGGAATCGAGTCGTAAAGATGATTCACCGCGGTTGGGAGAAGCCCTATAATAACGCAACACAACACAAGCAAACATCCATGTCCAGGATGGGTCTCGAACCGCCGACCACGCAGCTCGCAGCTGCTGCCACTACCACTCCGGATCCGGTCTGTGCGTTTGAATACTTGCCCGTCGGTCCACCAGCCCTTCAGAACATCAGACCGTTTGTCCATTTGTCTGTCACTTCGCAAGTCTGTCAGATCCGTCCGTCAGATCATCAGTCCGTCCGTCCGTCCGTCCGTCCGTCCGCCTGTCTGTCTGTCTGTCTGTCCGTCCGTCGGTCCGTCTGTTCGCACGTCCATCCGTCTGTAAGTTCACCTGTCCGTCAGTTACTCCATTTATATCCTTATTATATCATTAACCTACAATATTCTTCTTCTTAGGATCACAATATATTGTATTTATGAAGTGTTATTATGTGTGTATTTATGAAGCTAATCCTTAAAGACTAATAGAGGACGTGTTACATACCATGTTTTTTTGTGTTTCTAATTATTCTAGTTATTCAAAATAAATAATTTCTCCTTTTCACTAGTTAAACATTACCATTTCTCTCGATGTTCTGCAGCAATTGTTGTTGGTAGAATCTTTTTTAAATAAAAATCTCTTTGCACGGAAGGATCAAAAGAATGAAAAGGAACATATGAGGATAAGTGAGATAAAGCGCTGAAAGGAGGACGAAGAGGGCAAGGGGATAATGAGGACAAAATGGACAAAATTGGAAATGGGTAAGAAAGGGAAAAAATGGGGAAAGTGGGACAATGAAGACAAGGGAGGAATGGTACAATAGGGCAAATGAGACAATGGGGCAGCTTGTGAACAATGTGCCAAATTGGAGCACATGGGGACAAAATGAACAAAGAGGAGAAGGGAAAAAATTGGACAAGGACGCAAAATGGAACAAAGTGAGCCAAGGGGCCAAATGGTACAATGGAGACGAACAGAAAGAGGGACTAATTGGATATGAGAGACGAAATGGGACAAAACAGATAAGTGGAACAAAAGGGACATATTTATCCAAATATTTATGAGCACTGGTGAAATCTAAACCCGAAAGTCCGCTAAAATATTTTTAATGGGCTCTCGAGCATTTAACGGCCGTTGCTATAGACGCGATCTTAAAGCATTGTTTATATGATTGGTTGCTAAGGAGATACGCCCGTGTTTACTGTCGTCAATAACAAAATGCAATGTAATACAGTGCGACTATTTTATCAGTGTGCCGCGATCGTCGAAAATTCTGCTCGGCCATCGGGCCCCTCAATCGCCAGGAAACGATGCGCTGATACTTGTTACGCTAAAATACTTCTCTTGAATACACACGATACCTCATACTCAATCAGCTTACTTTAGCTAGTTTTTGCGTAATTTTGGGTAAAAGAAATCAGTTTGTTTTTTAAAAAATCTCAAAAATGGCTCGAAATATGTTCTTTAATTATTTCCTCGGATAGAGGAAATAGCGCTTAAAAATACTGCATGGCCGATTTTCATTTAAATCTCTAAATGTTTGGAAATTGCTTAAGTTAGAAATAATGTGAGAAATTGTTTTGAGAAATGTAGTAGCACAACTAGTGAATCGTATGATGAAAGCGTTTTTTAATTCACAGTATTTTAAAATAATTAACGTTTATAAAATTGTATCGAGAAAAAAAGTATGGGTATTTGTTTGGGAATATTTGGATATTCACATAACCGCAACTTATACACTCAATTTCATCTTATTCGACATCTACCAATTACATACAATTATCCAATGTAGAGACCGAAGTGATTATTCTTTTCCTCCCTCTCTCTCTCTCTCTCTCTCTCTCTCTCTCTGAGAGGGTATATTAATTTATTTTAAATGTGAAAAAAACTATTACTTTTCATGAAATACTTATTTCAATCCGAAAGCATCATCTGAAATACTTACTACGATCGGAAATTCCCTCAGACAAAGGCTAAGATCACAGACTTTAACGGTGTCTTATCGGGAGTAAACACATTGAGAACTACTATAAAATGCATTTCAAACAGGTGGAAGGACTGCTTCGGTACGCATCAAGCGATAACGAAAACTGAGTTGGTAAATATCGTGGTGTGTATTTTGCTTTTGGGAGATTAGATAAGATTTCGTTACCATCTCAAAGGGAACATGTGTACTCCAAACAGATTAATATTTACACCTCTGGTGTTATCGGGACTTGCTCTTGAGACTCGATTCCTCCAGGTTTACTGTTCTATATTTTTCTTATTTAAGGTTACATCAACTACTAGGTCATTACCTCATATGGTAACTATGAGGATGACACGATATGACAATAGAGGTGTGAAAGGATGAACACAAAACAACCATGCCCCAGGCGGGACTCGAACATGCGATCCTTCGGTCCGAGATGGCTACGGCACTACTGCCTTAGCGATCTCGGCCATCCGGACCGGCAGTTCTATATTTGTGTGACTTGTTTACACAGATCTTACGGAATTATGTCCGAAATATGACCAATTCGCGAATCAGTCAGTTAATTTGCAATATAGTAATTCGGTTTGAATAAAGTTGTCTGAATGACGATGAACTTTGCAGATCATGCGTCTACTGTTAGTATCAATCAAAAGACTAGTTAAAGTAAGGTGATTGAGTGTGAGGTATCGTGGGTATTCAAGAGAAGTATTTTAGCGTAACAATAGGATGGAAATTATACCATGACCGAATCAAAGTTTGTTTTATGTACTAAATCGCAAACACCAAAGACTGGAGCTTCGTTGCCCTAACTGCTAACCTAATGAAATGTGTAGTCAAGCTTTCATTGAGATACACAACGACGTTGCTTACGATTGGTTAGGTTAGTAAGGCGGTATCGTGTAAACAGAAATTAACGACTGACAGTTTAACTCAAAACTGCTCACCTTGTCTACAGAAACATAAAACAAATTCGAAAATATTAGTAGCGTACATGTGCATTTCCCCACAGTTTCCACGCAATTGCATCTTGAAAGAATGTGTGAAGCTTTTCAGACACCGTATTGGACTGAACTTCATTTACAGTTTCTCTCAGCTTATCGTATTACTTTGTAGCCTAATTGACAGTTAAATGGGAAACCCTTGTAAATGTATGTGTTCATGGTGCTGATAACAAATTAATTTTGGAGTGCGCTGAGGGATACACTGCATCAATGTCGAACTGTTTTACAATCAATGAATTTTGTAATAATAGTCTCATTTTCAGTGAATATCACTGTAACGCTCTTTGGCACGAGTCGAGAATATACTCTGGCGTATCTCTCATTGCACTGAGTTCTGGAGGCATTTGAAGACTTTCATCCAAAATAAATGTTTTACAATGTTGCACGTATGCACGATGAGTTTGGGGGAGGTAGAAGCGTGTGACTGGGCAACGAAGAAGCCATAAAACTAATATTTTCCTATACTCTGAGACTTTGACCGGGTTTCTAATAAATAATGTTTACGAAATGATAAGTAAGGTTACCGAGAAAAGCATCGGGCAAATAATATGCCGTAGAGAAATTGTTTTATTATACTTTTAGTTTTCGAGAAATGTAACCTTTTTTATCATTCAAATGGAACTATTATATTATTTACATTGATATGAATAGAATTATATACTATCAGTTGTAATGGTTAAACCTTAAAAAGGTGAATAATGTATCCTTTGTTAATATTTTGAAACTAATTTGAGAATAAAATTATACTTTCTGACATGTGATTGTAAATTAAATTGATAAATGTCCTTTAGAGCCCATGCAACTGTAGCCTTTCGGAAAGGTAACCTTTATGGGGACCTCGTTTTTACTGAGAGAGGGGAGACTGAAGAGAGTGGCAGTAAGGGACAGAAGTGTACTGTAACTGCAGCAATCCATGGTCTTGTTACAACAGTCACAAGAGCAAACATTAATATAAACAATCATAGAGATATTTATTTTCATTGTTGCTTCAGAATTGAACGTTTCTTCTTCATATTTAAAATTTCAAATCAATTTACATGTCGCAAACCAATGGTTATCTCGTCGGTCTTTGCACATATGACAGCAGGTGGGCATTGTTGTCAATAGGGGACACAGAACAAATGTGTGAGTGCATTTATGTATATGCTTTTACTATGTTTTTCTAGTTTTTAACGTCCTATTTCATTTTTGTAAAATTACATTAACAACAAAGTTATTTTCTTTCAAGTGCATTTCAAACTTTGTTTTAATTCATCCTTTAATATACTGATATACTACGTGAGAGGATGATTATCAATAAATAATACTATAAAATATCTATTTGTGATCTAATGATTTATCTGAAATTATTGTATTTAAAACCTTTAAAAATTCATTCTCTTCCCTTCTTTTTGAAATATTTTCAACAAAAAATTGAAAAGTGCAAAATTGTTATATTACGTCCAGTGACAAAATTTGTGTGGATGTGCATGGGAGAGATCAAACGATGTCCGTTCATTTGGAAACGGTTCAGTTAAGAAACCGAATATTTTGAAGTAGATTCAGTCAAAGACAGATTACATCAAAAGGGTTGTATAAAGAAATACAAAAGAGTACGAGAGACCTTGGTTAACGACACTCAAAGCACAGGAAATCAAGCGTTAAATCTTGGAAATCCAAAGCGATACCAGAGACGACGTATATTGGTCACACAGTTTAAAGGCGACATTCGCGTCCAAAACCATCTCGTATGCTGACATTGAGTAAAAATCTTTCTGGAAATGTGAAATTCTGCAATTGGAACTGAGCAAAAATGAAATGCATATTGTGTATTAATGAACAACATTATTAAATACCGCTAAATGTTAATAACATAAACTAAAGCTACATAACTTTTAAATGAATCACTCACTGACGAGAAGTGAGTGAGTGCCAAGTTATCAGCATCAACAACTTAGTGATAAACTTGAACCGTCTGAATTCATAGTGAAATTCAGTGATCAGATCTTCAACCCCTTAGGGGGACACTTCAGTTCAGATGTCTACTCAGCTCATAAACAGCAATTCTATGCGACAACCATCAATAACAACACGCAAACAATAAGGACAGACCCAAAGAAACGGACTCTCAACTCCCATCAGGTAAACGTCGTCAAGCACAAGGCTACTTCTCCTGTCAGCGAAATGAATGTAGCTGCCCTGAACAGATTTGCCGAACTTGAACACGAAACTGGTGAAGTTATCGAAGAAAATTCGCATCTACCACCCGAACTTGATGGAATTTAACCAAACACCACCTGTAATTTTCATCCACGAAGGGACAAACTATAAAACTCTTGTTAATATGTTAATCTGGGAAAAATGAGATACATTTTCCACACGATTAAAAGGAAAATTAGTAAAAACTACTCTTAACTCAATTGAAACATTCAGAAAAACTCTAGACAAAAACAAGTGGCAATATCATACCTCCAGTGACCCAGCAGACAATAGCTTCAATGCAATAATTCGAGGAGTGCCGATAGATTTTGATGAAGCAGAAGTAGCAGATGAACTGAACAAAGCTAACACACAAGATGTCAAAGTAACTCGCCTTCGACGGTTTGATCAATCTCCAATGCCATTGTGTGCAATCTTGCTGAATGATAGGACATCCTTTGAAAATCTATTCAAATTCGACAGACTTTTTAGTTCTGTTGTGACAGTTGAACTTAGACTCCGCAATTCGTTTATAGTGAGATGCGAAAGATTTCAAGATTACAGATATACGAAAAACTACTGCACAAAAACTTCAAAATGTAGAATATGTGCTAGGTCACATGAATCAGGTAACTGCAAATTAAGCACTCAACATAACCCTATTTGTGCAAACTGTAATGAATGTCACTTAGTGTCTTCGCGAACCTGTACATATTTTCAAAAAAATACAGGACGCGTTCATTCAAAGAAGTACTCCAAACCATCTTTATTCACAGGCAGCTAGGAATTCTTCTCCTCCTCTCTCTTTTTTTCCATTATCACCCCTAAAGACAATAACTTTCAATCAAGAAATCTTTACCCTCATTCCCACCAAACCTTTTTCTAAAACATTCTCAATATTAAATAACCTATTCTCCACCTCAAAGAACTTCCCTTCGTCCACGTATAATATTAGAAATAATAAATCAAGTAATTAAAGCTCTCATTTCAATAATAAACAATCAAATTCAAATAGCCCTAACATCCTATCCATATTTATTTCAATTTAACAACACTAAACATAATCAAGAATAATATTAACTCTCTCACCTTCCTAAACTGGAATGCGAATGGAATAATCCAGAAATGTAGGTATTTAAAGTACCTATTAATTATTAATTGCATAGATATAGCTTACACCACAAAAACCCATCATGCTTCCAAAGACCAAATTAAATTATCTGGTTTCACATCCCACAGAGCAGATAGTCCCTCCCGAACAGGAACCCTTTACACGTATCGACCCTACCCATTACTCATACAATCCTAGATTTCCATCTGACATTCTAGATATTGTAATGGACAAAGATTTTAATAAACCTTTGTCACAATTTGTTCTAACAGATTCAAACTCAGACAATTGTCCTATACTAATATCTACAAATGTAAATACAATAATAACATCGTCTTCTATGAATCCTTTCCATAAAAATTCAATTGGTAAGTATTTGAAGATAAAAAAACAATTTAATTCCTCTGCTTCCTATCCCAAAGTCTACCAACAAAATAGATAAAGTAAAATCATTTCTTACAACGGCAAATATTCATACAGCCAAAGAAGCATCATTTCGTTTCATATCTCTCAAACATCAAATCAGACGCAAATGGCAGATACACTGACCCCTAACTTAAAAACGAAACTTCATAAATCTACGGAAGCAGTCCACAACGCTCTCAACCAGTACCATAAGCAAACATTTCAACATTTCATCTCTAAATTATGTAAAATTTCTAACAACCTTTGAAACGTCTGACGACATTTCACCCGACCAATCCAAAGAACACCCCCGCATAGAACTGAATCAAAAATTTGTGCATACGAGCCCGGAAAAGATATAGGCACTTACAACACACTTCAAATCTGCGTACTCATAATACCCACCTTCCACCGAGAAAACATCAGTAGAGAAATTTCTAAATTACCCGTACATTACTGCACCATTACATATAGATTATATCTTATACCAGCCAACGTAAAACAGTTAATCAAGAAAATCAAAAACCAATCTTTCCCCGAAATAGATACCATAGATAGAATTAGAAATAGATACCTTGCTCTAAAACATCTTCCACCACATGCTCTTGCATATCTAACAGCTATATTCAACAGTTGTCTAAGACTTAGATTCATCCCCTCATGTTGAAAAAAAATTAATAGTAATTCCAATATTAAAACCAAATAAATTCCCAAAACTTCCATAAAGTTACAGACCAATTTGTCTAATACCAATATTTGCAAAAATTTTCGTAAAGCTAATATTAATCAGATTAGACGCCTACCTTGCTAAAATAAACGCAATTCCTCCACATCAATTTGAATTACCGCCTCTTCACGCATCAACTCACCAACTATTAAGAATTGTTAAAGAAATTGCTGTAGCTTTTCAGCATAAACAATTCGGCGTAGGGGCCTTCTTAGACGTCGCACAGGCGTTTGATAAAGTCAGGCACAATAGATTATTATTTAAGTTACGTAAACTAGGACTCCCGTAATATCTATTCCAAATAATAAAATACTTTTTGGGCAATAGATTCTTCACAGTAAAATCGACTTCACAGAAAACTACAGATCAGAGCAGTGGTCTGTTAGAATTCTCAAGACAGTGACTGAATTACCCTGCTATGTAACTATATCCAAAATCGTACTACCGCCGTGACTCGAACCTAGGACGTCAGGTTCAGAAGCACTGCAGTGACAAACGTTCTTACCCTAAGCCACCTCTCTCAGTTTGCGGCTTGAAGTTTACCATCCATGAATATAACTGAAATGTTCACCTAAAATATAATGCGGTGTAACCTTGCTGACGAGACTTGCGTCCATAACCAGTTTGAAACTCTGTCCGTTAAGAGACCTTATTAGACATTATTGGTTGTACTAAAGCATTTAAACAACATAACTTTTGTAAAAAATTCTTGCCAAATTCAGACTTGTCTTTCGCATTCAAACTTTTTAAGGCGAATGTGTTCAGATTTCATAAAGCTGAGAAAATAATGATATTCAAAGACTTTAAGGTATAAATGCTCCGAAATATACAACTGCGCCGATTTTCAAACAAATCCAACATCCAATTAGCGAAACTACAAAAGTTTTACGCGTTTATGCATCGAAGTCACAAACATGCAGTTGGAAGAGATCCCGTTCACCCACGAAACATCGGCGCCACTTCAAGACTTCGGGTTCACCTCAGCTGCGACCCGGAAGAGACAGACGAGCGCGATTCTAATTGAGTTAGTCGACGCTCTCTGCAGTTGACGTCGAGTTTGAAGCGCGTTAATCTCGCGCTGCGGAGTACTCTCATTCAAATGCCCGGCGTTGCCAACTTCAGGCGAGAAGAAACAATTTCTAAACTAAATAATCACTATGCGCGGCGCGTCGGAAGTAAATTTTGTAGCGGAAGGCGTAAAGATTGAATCGAGTTTTGAAAGCCAAGTCACGAGTAATTATGATCCCTTCGTTAGTTAGAGAGTGACTGCCAACTGCAATTTTGAGTCTAATTTCTGAATTCGAGGGATATGTCAGGGAAACTATTGTTATTACGTTAAAATGTTTTAGGTAATTCTTTATGTACTTTAAGTGATCCCTATACCGCTTCAATTCATTTAAATTACTACATTTTTGTATGATGCATATTTCACGTTAATGTTTATTTTTATTGAAAAAAATAATAATTTTGAAACTTTGAATTAAATTAAAGTTTATAATCATGCATATTCATTCAATTTTATTCCTAAATAATCTGTTCTTTTAACATGTATCAAATTCACGCAAGAGATTAGTAATTTCTTGTCTCGTAAATGACCTATTAAATCTGAATCAATATGTCTAATCTACATGACTAAAGCCATATATAATCATTCTTCTTGTCTTCAGCTTTAGTTTTTTTGTTAGGTGTAATTGGATTCACACAGAATGAAAATACCTTAATCAGTAAGCAAATTAACACGTATATTTCGTGATATTTTGAGATAACATTGTTTGCATTTGACTCGCATGATAAAACAACAGGCGGACATCGTCGTTCTTTCAGAATATGTAATTTCTTGTCCCCCAGCCAGGACGGAGGGAAATTGCGCCGTTCCCTTATTTAGGTATTTCAATGTAAAAACCTAAAATATACAAGCTTGAACAACGTAGCAGATATTCCAACGTATAATTACAAAAAATAAAAAACGTAAATAAAATATTTGATACATAGTTGAATGGTTACCTCTATGAACAATACAATTTTCAACAAAGTTAAATAATTTAACAATCAGAACAAGTACTTATGAGCACTAAAATTACAGTTTGAAAGCTAATACATACGTACGGTTAAGTTAGTGTGAATTGGATGACTGATCAAGGAAACTTTCTTTGTATTGTCAAAGCGTCACTCACGAACTTCACCGAAAGCATGTATTCGTACTGTAATCTAATTTTCAGGTGTTGTTATACAAGATTGATCACTATTCTTTATACGATAGAAGTCATTCTCGCTTAATATTAGTCATAATCGAAGCACAAAATAAGGGTAATTCCTACAAATCACTGCAGACGATGTTGCCAGTCTCTACAATGAGGAAGTCATCACAGAATTAGTACTCAAAGATTCTGTGCTTACTTTAATTCGTTCGGAATAATAGATGCAAAAAAATGAAAAGGTACAAAATTTTACAAGATATTACTATTATTTGTTCATGGCTAGCTCTTGGTTGCTTGCTTTCCACTACGCCGCCCAGGGTTCGATTACCGGTCGAACCAAAACAATAGTATGCGTTTTCCCTGCAATGTCACAATATACGTTGATGTGTGACGATGAGAAAATTCACTTCTAGGTTGAGAAGACGGGAATACGGCGTCGGGATATATACGTGCAAACCGCACGTACCCCCTTAACCCACGGCCGCGAGGCAGGGACGTCGCCGGTAGGACCGTTTATGGGCTGTTGTGCCAAATACATACATTTATTATTATTATTATTATTATTATTATTATTATTATTATTATTATTATTATTATTATTATTGGCGTATAGGGCATTACTGACCACGCTACACGGTTAACGTGTGTAATTCTTCCAGGATCAGCTTTTCAGCTGTATCCTTGGATTACAATAAGGTTGTTACGCCTTGAAGTGTGAATTATGAGATGATAGGTTGATGATAAGGGGTGAAGGGACAATCACAAATACGACCATGTCTACGCAGGACTCGAACCTGCAGCCTCCTCGGCACAGACGACGGCTGCCGCAACCGTCTGCGCCACGGGGCCGACACGTACATTTATTATTATTATTATTATTATTATTATTATTATTATTATTATTATTATTATTATTATTATTATTATTATTATTATTATTATTATTATTATTATATTCGTTAAAAAGTGTTCACACCCCTGAACGTGGCCGCCCAGGGCGGGCGGACCCTGCCGCTACCACTCCGCCCCGCCATTGCGCCGAACCGGTGTCGGTTCATCTCCGAGGAGCGGGGGGCCAGAGCGCCAGGGCGAAGACGCGGGCGGCCGCACAGCCGGCAGCGCGCCTTCTTGGCCCGGGCGGGCACCGGGGCGTGGCGAGGTGGGCGTAATCTCGTTGCGATAATCCGATCGCCTCCTCGCCTGACCCGTGTCGTTCGACACCATGCCCCTTCCGCCCTTCGCAGCTTCCAACCCTCGGCGCTCGTTACAGCCCCGCAGGCTTCTGTGAGACAGGGCTACCAACTCCACAGGTTCTCGGCGATGCCTCCGCGGAGTAGTGATTTGAGGAAGAAACCAATCCTCGGACCGTCAGCCAGCGGGATGAACACATTGATGTACAGAATCAATCGTTTTCAATACATTTGGATGAAAGAAGCACGTATAATAAAATTAAAATTATAGGATTACGATAATTATTGTTTTTTAAATGTCCTTTTGCAGAATTAATTTCATGCATAATTGAAACAAAATGATATCATTCTAGAATTTGTAGAATTATTTTACACTATAAATTTGCGCGCGGCGATGGTGTAACGGTATCGGACTGTTATACCCAAGTTGGCGGGTTCAAACTCGATCGAAGCCGTGCGTTTTTAAGGGAGAAAAAATTCTTCTTACGCCTTCTTTCGGAGGGGAAGTAAAGCCGGCTGTCTCATGTTAGTAGATTTACTTGCATGTAGAAGATCCACAAGCCTAAATGACGCCTCTGAGCTAAATTCAAATCGCCTGTTTCTCGCCCAAGAAATACTTCCTTTCTCTGCTAGTTGGTGAAAGAAGCGTACCGAAATTTGTGTGGTCAGACGGAAGAGCCGGCACGCTCGCCGGCCGGCTCGCCACGCAAAATAAGGCATTAATTCAATTCAATCCTTACTATTTACAATCATGAAAATACACTTTGTTTTCCACATTTTTGAAATTTTTGGATAATTATTGTACGTAATCTTCATTGTAGCGAACTATATTAAAAGCACCTATATAAAACCAGAAACCTGAAAATTTTATTTTGAAATAATTTGTCTCCGGGATAAACTATCAATTCAATTTTGAGAACTTTCACAGATTAATTTTATTTTTATAATAAAGGTAAGCATAAAATGCGTTTAAACTATACAAACCTTAGCACATGTATGTGACGATAGTAAACAAGCAGTGTTAGTGTCCAGGGCTCTATATTTGAGCACTATAAATCGATTAATTTTCATACTGTTTAGTTACTATGCTTTCATAAATTAAAAAAACTCCGCAAATTGATTTTACGGAAACACATGACAGAATTTCTGATCCATGTTTGTGCACGCGTCTCTTCTGCTTTGCCTTAGGAAGGTTGTTGAAGATATTAGAGAAGATCTCGAAGAATCGTTTCAGAAAACGCACAAACAAAGAAAACACAGCAAGTATGTATTTCAAGGAAAACACATCAGCTATGCAGTCTAGTTCGTACTTGAACAATGCAAATTATCTAATAGATATTGCGATAGCAGTGACATACTCGTTTGCACATCAAAGTCTCACCCGATTTTGTTTACGAAACCAAGTCAAACCATGTTTAACATAATGTAAGTAGTCGCATCTCACAAGCTGGATGGCCTGGAGGTCCCGGGTAAGAATAAAGCCGAAGGAGAAACGTAATTTTTTATTTCTTTGATGCTCCCCACTTCTTTAATAACAGATCACTCGGAACCCGTCTAGTTACAACTCGATTCGCGGACACATCCGCCCTTCCTTTCCGACGCGCGGCGTCCGTAACCAGCCTGCGCCGTGTCGCCGCTGGAAGATGCATAAATGCGCGCGCCAAAGCTCCGGTATGAAATATTCATTAGATATGAAACGCGATCCAAACTCTAGAAAATGAGAAACGTCACGGAAAAAAGCACCGAAGACGGCGAGTGGGCTCATGTTTATTCAGTGGCGGCGCGGAAATTCACTTAGGCGACGTCCAGTCATCTCGACGCGACGCGCAGTGGGCCGAAATGTCAGGAAAGGCGGACGACCACCGAGCTACAAATTTGAACATACGTAGGTGAAAACAGGAGAAACGATGTAGACAATAGAAAAACCTTTCTCATTGCGGTCAGACCCGATACGCATGCGCGTGAACTCTCCCGCCATCACTTGTCGTTGGTCCGGCATCCCCACGTGACTCAGCAGCGCCGTAAGGGAGTTTCCAATATGGCTGCCCCGTTGTTAGGATGTACCAAAGAGCAGCATGGAGTGATTCGTTTCCTACGCGGTGAAGGCACGAAACCAATAGAAATCCATCGACACATGTTGCCACAGTAAGGGGTTGCTTGTGTATGGCCACGAATGGTGTAAGAAATTCAGGAGCGGCACAAGTTTGGCCGTCGTGCCAAGGCCAGGACAGGCACATCGTGGTGTGAGAGCTGAGGCGAGTGCAGTGGCGGAGGAGGTGATTCTGCAGGATAGATGGGTCTCCATCAATGACATTGCAACATAATTTCAATTCAGTCCTGGCATATTGTTCATGATGAGTTCAAATACCGGAAAGTGGCCGCATGATAGGTCCTCGTCCGCTGACGCCCGAATTGAAGAAGAGACGAGTCTGTGCCAGCCAGGAGTTAGTGGACCGCTACGAACTTGAAGATGACCTATTTTTGGACCGAATTGTGACTGGAGACGAGAGCTGAGTCCATCTCTACCGAGCGTTCCAGTGACAACAAGTTCGAGACCGACACGGATGTGAAACCGGCACGCATGTGTGTATGAGTGGCTGCATGTACAGCCAAATATTTTTTCCCGAGTAATCCACGCCCTCTCGACTCGGTGGCGGAAATGAATTCAAAAGCAGGGAACTTCGTTGAAAAATAGTACTCTTGTTTCAACTCTGTAATGCAGAAACTATAAAAAAAATAGGTTCTGTTTTTATTTGACTCACCATCGTACGTTCTCAGAATGCGTCTGAGAACGAAGTCACACGGATTGATTCAGTCTTTTAAACTCCTCGCTGCAGAGTAGTAATATAATCACATACTTCCTGTGTTTTAAAAGAACATATCAAGTTTTCATAGGGTTGGACCACTAAAATAAGGATAACAAAACACGCATAACTCAAGTAATTCAATATGTTCTTTATTTCAAATATTCTTCTTTTTTCTTCTTTACAGTGAAACACACTTCAATGTAATGTATATCAATCTCGAACTTTCACAACGCTGAACATTTAAAAATTTCGCATCATCTTTTATGTGTTCCCATTTATAAATCTTCATGGAGATTTTCTTCTACTTCTTCTTCTTCTTCTTCTTCTTCTTCTTCTTCTTCTTCTTCTTCTTCTTAATAACTAATAAATAAAATAAACCAGTATGTCAAATGTCTCTTCAATATTGAGAGAAGCTTCTTCGGATATTCCCCGTAACCAAGCGACACATTTGTTTTTTTTCCTGACTACACACTTTAAACTTAATATTGTGGTCAATAGCATGTGTTTTCAAACTTTCTTCGTCCACAGTTCCCTTAACCTGTATGAAACTTCCCGTGGCTGCTCTAATAACAATATGTTTCAAGTAAAAGGGTTAACATAGGCCTACTAAAGATTCAACACAGAGGAGTAAGTGATATAATGGGATATTTTATTTTTCCATTTTAATCACGAATTTAAATAAATATCACATTTTATCCAACTTTTTAATTTTATGACAATTTTTCTAAAAATTAAGGGGAAGGATGAGCTTGCTTCTTCATCAACAATCATTCGAATCTGGATTCAATATTTGAAACAGCGACTCGCATTTTTTTTTTCGACGTTGAATTTCGATCGTAACCAAATGCAGGTTGAACACAGCTCGAGTGGGCACGGAAACCCTTGATCAGCGTGGGTAGAAGGATTAAATATCCCCAACGCGCGCCCGGGATGTACGTCAATGCTCAAGGAGCCACAGAAGCTTATTGGTAAAGGACTAGCCAAGTTCAATTAATTCATAATTAATTAATAAAATAAATCATATATATATATATATATATATATATATATATATATATATATATATATATATATATATATATATTGTGACAGCCCACAATTAATTTGTGGAAATAAAGGACGAAAGGGTTCAAGTACAATAAATCTAAAGATAATTTTTAATAAATCACCGCGACGCCTCTACTATATGGCCGTGACGCCCCTGAGTGCCGCGACGCACAGTTTGAAAACCCCTGGATGAATGTCATTTGTGTGCGACGTTGGGTGCATTTCGGCCCAGCGTGTGTCACAGGACTCGAGCGGCACTGTGCGCCGACAGCTTCGCGGCGCTCGCTGTCTTCACCAGTAGATCGACCCCCCGCCACACAGCCACGCCAGCTAATTTTCACAGCGCTTCGCCTACACCTGACATTCTCTTTCAGACAAGTCTAATCTCCGGCTTATAGGAGTACGAGTTTAAGGCCATGATACGAAACAATAATGCTCTGTTGCGTTTTCAGATACAATGCAGGCACTGGACGAAGAATGACAAATGCTATGGCTGATGAACAAACGGAAAAAATTCAATACTCATATTATCGCTTATTCAAATCCTGCCTTACAGCAGACGCCTCCAAACTAAAGGTAACTAGTGGCCTGCAGAAGCAGAGAAGTTGCAGCAGAGTGTGTGTACAATGAAGTTCTGGGGAAGTGAAAACTGGGTGTTCTGAAACAGCAGACGTGAATGTCGAAGCTTTGTTCTTCCTCGTCACATGGCAGCTGTGTTGTATGCAGTGTCGCAAACTTTCAACGCTTGTCGCACGATTAAAAAAATCGAAATCGTCACCACCGCATCGTGCCGTACTGCAAGACCTACCCAAACACATTAAAATCATATTTTCGTACCAGTCGATGTGAAGGAAAATTGTGTACTCGGATTAAGTGAGTAAATATTGATTTAACTGTCACCATCCTGTCATCTTTTGGGACGCGTTCAAAAAGGTGACAGAGTAGAGATAATTATATAATAACGGTCAATATATCAGGCTTAAGGAGCTATTCAAAGAATTGGTTGTCTCGGTGTCTTAGTGGTTAAAGCAATTGGACGTAAACCAGGAGACCCGGAATCTCGTTCGGGGTGACTATTCTTTTCTTAGAACGAACACAATTATTAAAATTTGTGACCTTGTTACTTAGTAACAAGGTCACAAGTGGTATTATTTACGTCTGTGGAACATACTTTTAAGCGTAAACGCGTCCAAAAGGGTGTCAGGATAGTGACAACAATATATATTATAACGGTCAATACATCAGTCTTAAGAACCTGTTCAAAGAACTCGTGGTCTCTGTAGCTTAGTGGTTAGAGCAACTGGGCGCAAACAGCAGACCCGGTTTCGAATCGCGGTCAGGGTGACAAATCTTTGAGAAAATTTAATTAGTAAATATTGATCTAGTTCTCCTTTAAAAAAGGATGTGATCATCTGCGTTCCTGCGAAAATACCGAAAAGTACGGAAAACGATCAAAATGTATAGGTCCTTATAATATCTCAAAATTTGAATATATTTCAAAAACAAATTGTAGAAATTTATTAAAATAAGTACATTATTAGTTGGTAAGTACATAAAATTTGCCTTCAATTATACTCCAGTTTATTCCGTGATCTATCGTCAGCCTCCGTCAATGTTGCTCTCCGGGTTCTGGAATGGCTGTGATATGCAACTGCTACATGGAAATTGCCAGCTTATTGTTTTGCAATTGCATTAAAAAAGGAACTACATGAGGCGAATTGAAAAACACACCATTTTTTTTGCGACAAACAAAATACGAAACAAAAAATGACTACAACAAACCCAACATTCAGGCTATGAAAATCAGATCCTCTTTGTATCTCGAGTCACGAGTTTACCCGAGTAAAGGAATAACTTTGATTTGTAATCGTAAAGCAGTGAAACGATGTGGGCTTTTACGGCTGGATTCATAATTAGAATTATCTTCGGGGCTGTATGGACGTGGTCTAGCGGAGACACGATTTCCACCTTAATTATCCAGCCCGGAAGATAATTCTAATTGAAAAGTAATAGTTCAGGGTATCGGAATTTGAAAATATCGGTTAGAATTTTAGCACCATATTGGCAGACAAGTAAAAGGCAAAAACCGGCTTGTCGTGGAATGCCATCTTAATTAAATAAAACACTTGGAGACTTAAACGTACATGATTGTGAAATCTGATTCAGCAGGTGTGCGTCCATTAGCTCCATTCGAGACGAGATAGCACACACGCGACAAACACGCCACGACTGCGTGGCATGCGCCGTATAGAGCCCAGTTCCAATCGGGTTATGACGACAAATGTTTTTTGAATTGTGGTTTTGAATTAGCATGTGTATAACGCAATAGAAGTCATTAGCAGTTGTTCGGATATGTGTACTGATTGGGCAAAAGTCGCATTTTATTATGAGGTTTGCCCAAATGACATACTCGTCTTATTTTCTGTAATTGTTCGGAGTATTACGAGTAGAACGTAGAGGAAGTAAGAATAATTCACGGGTGATATGTCAGCTACACAGAAACAGGAAATGATCTTGTGTAGTCAACGGAGTGTTTCAATGAGCTATAAGTTCAGAAATCCTCTCACTGAAAAAAGTCTTCTGTAACGTATTTGGAAACATTACAGAAAATCAATGCTGATAACATCCATTCCCATGTTTAAATTCTTAAGTGCAAGTGAATATTATAAAAAGTACTAATGTGTTTTACAATGAACATATTTGTGTTTCCGCACGGCACCAAACCATGAATTGTATTAATATCTTTCCTTTAATCTTATCAGATTTCATTATTTATTATCATTTAAAACTCTTATCATATTCTTAACGAATACATTGTATTTACATTTATACTGAATTAATAGTGTACGTAGACATCAAGGATATACTTAAACGTACAACCCGTATAATACTCATATTATAATCTGATAAAGATGAAATAAAATTTGCCGAGTGACAGAAGGTTGAATTTTTTGCATGTCATCTGAATCGAATACACGTCTCATTTACTCACTACATTTAAACAAAAAGAGCTCAAGAAGTTTAGACGTTAGTGGAAAATTCATGAAGTACATCAAAGCACACATGTGCATCTGAAAGTGGCACTTTAGTTAAGGAACAGGCGCTCGTAAATGTCACGATATGGCGTTGGATATTCTACGGAGAGTCGAGATCTCCAATGCTCTTTTTTTCTAATACTACTCTAAGAGCCTTGCAAAAGTCCCAACTCGAGTGGAAAGTTCAAAGTATCAAAGAGAAGTCGAGTTCTTTCTTCTTCCAGCTCTATCACAGGTTGTACGAAAATTCTGAAACTAATCACTGGCAAAATAGTATTTGTTTAGTACATACAGTAATATCAGAAAATGTCTGACCTAGAAAAGTGCGCTCTTCTCAGTATTCCCCGTCAGATAATCATAAACACGTGAAAAAAAACTGCTGTCAAAAAGGTTCAATACAATTTTATTCACAATCCATTTTCACAACCAGATATCAACACAAACACACAATTTGTATTTTCTAGACAATTCCTAGAGTCAGTGTCCAATAAAACGTTGCCATGCCAAACAAAGTCCGGGAGAGAATGTCAATTACAGAAGCCAAAGCACGAATACAATTTTGGTGAACAGAACGATCGCCCAATCAGTAAGAATTGAGCCAATATTTCCTCTTCTGTAGGGGAAGAGCTGGCGGCGGCGATGTTGTATCGGTTAGCGTATGGGACTGATATACCCATGTTCTGTACTTCAACGCCACAGAGGTCAGAACTTGTTTGTCTATTTTTCGGATGAATTTACTTCGAAGAATTTGTACGTTGTTAATATGTTTTTGGCAGTGTTAAACCACATGACGCAACCATAAGTAAGAGTAGGACAAATAACTGTGCTATAATTTAATATTGCCGCTTGAATGAGTGTAGGAGATTTATAGTCAATGAGGGAGTGTTATTTATGAATTTTTGTGTTAGCTTTTTGTATCATATTTTTGATATGGGCTTTTCATTTAAGTAGTGCCTAAGAGGGGTCCAAGATATTTTATAGGTGTGTAAAGTGATAGCCAGGGTATTGCTTGATTAAGAATTAATATTTCTGAAGAGGTGATTAGTTCGCAGAGTGTAAAGATTTTTGCTTGATATTTATCCATGTCAGTTTTAATTTGCCATTCAGAGGTCTAATTTGTATAAATCAGGTCTGACCGTAGTATTTTTGTCAGTTGACATATTTTATGGCTAATGATGAGAGAAGTATCATTGGCAAAGAGCGCTAAATTTGATTATATAAAGTTGAGAATATCAGAGAGGTAGATGTTAAAACGTAGAGGAAATAGATAGGACCCCTGGGGAAACCCAAACAAACAGAAAATTGTTGAGAAAAAGTGGAATTAATTTTGACACGAAAAGTGCGATTAGAAACAAAATTTTGAATAAATAAATAAGAATTCCAAATTGGAGTTATATATAAATTAGACAATGCTGCCAAATTTTGTCGAAATATTTTTTAATGTCCAGTAATAATACAATCGTGGCCTTCGCGGTTTAGCTCATTTTTCAGCGTGCTCGCTTTCCATGACGTGACCCCGGATTCGATTCCCGGTAGGGCAAGATTATAGTGTGCCTTTTCCTTGCAATGTCCCAGTACATGTTGCTGTGTGACGATGAAAGAATTCACTTCGCAGGTTGAGAAGACCGAGATACGCAGTGGGGATGTCTAGGTTCTATCCTTACATACCCCCTTAACCCCACGACTGCGAGGCAGGAACGTCGCCGGTAGGCCTGAGCCCGTTCACGGGCTGTCGCGCCAAGTACAGGCAAACGAAATAATACAATAATAAGTTGTTTTATATGAAAGGAGTTTTCAATTTTTCTGTTGATCTTAAAAATTGATCAATATTTGCATACTGATGAGAGAAGTCAAATTGAGTAGGAGGAATAATTTTCTTAGTTGTAGCGTAGTGCAATAAACTTTTTCGTGTAAGAGCTTCAAATATTTTGGAAAGAAGGGACGCTGTGAGTAGCTCCTTGGCACAAGTATTATGGAGAGAAATAAATTAATTAATGGAAGATTGAAGAAATTAAGTGATTGCAAAGAGTGTCGAATACAAATATATACAGAAAAGTGGATGCAAAAGTAAATTAATTAAAAATGAAATTCACGTAGTAGAACTCACAAGCAGTAGGTAGTAAAAGAAGCAAATCAATGATTAGATGAAACAACCAATGTATGAAGCTATTAATCACGGACTGGTTCTCTAAAGGGTGGAATGTGGACAGGCGTTTCTGTGACAAGGGCACAGCCAGAGGCGCGGGGTTCCGGGGAGCGCCGCGCTATCAGATGGCGCCACGCACCCCCCCCCCCGCTCCACGAGCGCGGCCGTCCGTGAAAGTACTGTGCGCGAGGGCGGCTGGCTGGCGCGCGGTAAAGGAAACGGGCGACGCGGTAAATTCGAGGTGAATGGTGGCTGCCGCATCGCGTGCGGGTCGGCCACGCCCCCGCCACCCACCGCTTCGGCCCAGTGGGCGGGGCACGAATCCGCACTTGCGATGCCACCCCCCCCCCCTCGTCTGTACGCTGCGGCCACTCATGAGCAACATGAGAGTGAATCTCTGTATTGCAAGGGGCGACTGATAGATCCGCTCCACTTCTCTGTATTTGCTCTGACTGGGAATTGTCACTGGTTAAGTGAGAGCGTAGGCTTCCGCGGCCGGAGTCAGTATTTAAATGGCTGTCCGGGTGACGCCGCGTCCATGGCGAAGGTGCCGACGTTCCGGTCGCCATTCTGCGACCTTCCTCAGGGCTTTTGCTCTGACTGGACATTGTCGTTGTCCCATTACGCCCTGAGGAATGTCGCAAAATGGCGACCGAAACGTCGGCACTTTCGCCATGGACGCGGCGTCATCCGGACAGCCAAGTAAATATTGTCACTGGTTGGTCAACTATGCGGGCTCGTAAATGTCATACTTTTTTTTCTTTTCTTCCGTTCTACCGTTATTCCCTCAAACTCATTTTTAGCATTGAACAGTTCTGCGCAGCTTGAGGATTAAAAATTTGAATCAATAAAAAATACATTGTTAATAAATGTAAAGTGTTAATGGTCTTAATTTTAGAATATTGATTTGAAACTTCCATGCCAATATTAACGTTATCTCGTTTCAATTACTTTTCCACCCAGTCAAAAAAACAGTAAAAATGACGAAAATGACTGATGTATATTCTAAACATTACGAGGCAATAGTTGTCATTTGCCTTAAAAATTGTTGTTAATAGACATTGTCATGACGTGAATGGGTAGTTATTGTGAAGTTATTTTCGATGTAAAATAATATTATTTTTCCGTTGCATTTTCACAGTTTAAAACATTTGCCAGACTACACTTTTGTCGAATGAAATTTAGGGAATTTTTCGAAGGGAATACAACGCACAATTTATTTCTCCCAGATTGTAAATCCCAGTAAAAAGGATAATAAATTTAATTTGACAGAAGCAATTTGACAAAAGACTCCGACACTTTTTTTAATCCTATACCCCTAACTAAACACTTCAATGTGTTTTCTCCATTTCAAAACAAAATTATAGTAATATACCTACTTGCAACACTACTCCACATGTCCGGAGGTCAGTCAGAAGCTTAGAGCATATACCGACTGCAGACGTGATAATTTGGAGTGACACTTTGAGGAGAGAAAACCTTACCAAGCCGACGTACAGTTCGCGTTGGATATCCCGTTCCAGTGGGGGAGGTACGTTCCGTCTACGACACGCACGGACGCACACGGACGGGAAAAATGGCCGAAGTAGTAGACCCATCCATTAACCTATTCAGCGGTGTCCCCAGTGGGGCGTGGCCGCCGTTGGAACCGCGTCCGCTGCGGCGAAGCGCGCGCTCTTTCGCCCATTGCGCCGCCGGCGCCGCTCAAGGGCCGGAGGGCGTCACGGCTCCACAATGGAGGCGGCGGCGCGTTTGTCCGGACACGACGCTGCGGCCGCGTGGGCGGTTCTGGGCAGGGACAGGCGGGGCGGGCGGGACCGGGTGGGGCTGGGCGGGGATGGGCGGGGCTGGGCGGGGCTGGGCGGGGCTGGGCGGGGCTGGGCGGAGCTGGGCGGGGCTGGGCGGGGCTGGGCGGGGCTGGGCGGGGCTGGGCAGGGCGGGGACGGGCGGGGATGAGCGGGGCTGGGTGGGGCTGGGTGGGGCTGGGTGGGGCTGGGTGGGGCTGGGTGGGGCTGGGTGGGGCTGGATGGGGCTGGGCGGCTCAGGGCAGGGCCGGGCGGGGCGGAGCGGGGCAGGGATGGGCGGGACGGGGTGGGGCTGGGCGGGAAGGGCGGGGCGGGCAGGGCATGGCTTTTGGCCGGAGCGGAGCGAGCGAATCAGGGCTTTTGTGCGTGGCGGGGCCGGGCGGGGCCGGGCGGGGCCGGCGGGGCCGGGCGGGGCCGGGCGGGGCCGGGCGGGGCCGGGCGGGGCCGGGCGGGGCCGGGCGGGGCCGGGCGGGGCCGGGCGGGGCCGGGCGGGGCCGGGCGGGGCCGGGCGGGGCCGGGCGGGGCCGGGCGGGGCCGGGCGGGGCCGGGCGGGGCCGGGCGGGGCCGGGCGGGGCCGGGCGGGGCCGGGCGGGGCCGAGCGGGGCCGAGCGGGGCCGGGCGGGGCCGGGCGGGGCCGGGCGGGGCCGGGCGGGGCCGGGCGGGGCCGGGCGGGGCCGGGCGGGGAGGGCGGGACGAGTGTAGAGCGAAAACGCGGAGGACGGACGGCGGTGGAGAAGGCGGATGCGACGGACTCTTCATAAAAGGGCACGTAACCACCCCAACGGAATGAACAAAATATCATAAATCTGCCGCCCAGAACTAAGAATAGCCCTGAAAATGGTCCAGAAATTCCAAGCAAATATTTCACCCGAGATTGGAAGAAAAAAAACGGAACGCAACTAGTTTTATGAAAATAATAAAAAATGTTTATTGTTGTTGGTCCTTTTCTAAATGAAAATTACTTTGAGAATGCATTAGAAACATAATCAATTACCACTTTCAATGAAAACTGTATACATACTACGAAATTAACACAGGCGTGCGCTGTTTGAAACAAGAAGAGTACTACTACATTTCTCGTTCCCCTTTTCTACTAACCTTTTGAAATACATATGGCATATTTTACTTTAACAGAACACTAGATAAGTATAACAGTACAAGGTCAATTGAATTTTAATCATATAGTCTTGTCGACAGGTACAGAAAAAGGAGGTTTGCCTGAGGAAAGGTCATAAAAACGTTATCTTTGATTATGTTGTGTGTACTAGGTATTACTTCACAAGTTCACACTCCTAGATCATAGTCTCCGGGAGTCCCGAAAACCTGTATTTTTCTTATTTTTTCGACATTTCTTCATGAATCTTTATCCGTAGGTTTTGTAGAAAGGTGATACAAGTCGGCTAATGTTTTCATTATCGAAAATACTTTGTCTGTTCAACTTAACGGTATTAATTAATGTAATGCTGTAATAGCATTACAGTATTTTAATACTGAAGAAAAAAAGAGCTGATTTTTCCTCCGAAGTCAAGGTCTCTGAAAACAACAATAGCAACTAAACTAGTACAAAAAGTTAGACTTTGGCGTGCGAATGGAGTGTTGATTGACAAGACAACGATAGGGGCGAAGGCATGCAACGCTCCTCAGGAACGTCTACCCAGTGGAACTTGTGTGGGGTCGCCCAGCCAGCCGGGAGCTACCAGCTTCCCAGGTTGCCACCGGAGCTGAATTAAGCGCCATTCACAAGGGTCGAGACTAGTCCCTCCTCAACATCCATGAGTATCGGACCACGCCCGGATGAAGTTAGAGCCAAGCAGGGGCCACCCGGGGGGCAAACTGTGTGGCTCGTAACCCCCGACCCGTCTCCTCACTGTGCTTAGCACTAACGACGTCACTATCGCCAGAAATCTCGGAACTCGGGCGAGAGATTTCAATTTCCCGCCAGGACTTCTACATGTGGAACCACGACAGAAGGACGCAGTCCCAACTCGATCGAGCGGACAGATGTGGGTAAGTTAAGCCAAGCGGACGATTAGTGGAGCGCGGGGGGGACCGGAGGGATGGCGGAGCAGAATAAAGAGCACGAGGGGATGATCTCGAGAGCCATAAGCGACAAGAGTGGGAGAGAAAGAGCATGAAAGGAAGGATGAAAATGATACGCCAAAGGGGAAGAGCGCATGGCAAGTGCGCTAGAGCAAGATCGCGAGAATCCGAGAGGAAGAGCGAGAGAGGAAGAGCGAGAGAGGAAGAGGAAGAGCGAGAGAGGAAGAGGAAGAGCGAGAGAGGAAGAGGAAGAGCGAGAGAGGAAAAGGAAGAGCGAGAGAGGAAGAGGAAGAGCGAGAGAGGAAGAGGAAGAGCGAGAGAGGAAGAGGAAGAGCGAGAGAGGAAAGGGAAGAGCGAGAGAGGAAAAGGAAGAGCGAGAGAGGAAGAGGAAGAGCGAGAGAAGAGTAAGAGAGGAAGAGCGAGTAAAGGATATATATATATATATATATATATATATATATATATATATATATATATATATATATAGAGAGAGAGAGAGAGAGAGAGAGAGAGAGAGAGAGAGAGAGAGAGAGAGAGAGACGGACAGAGAGGGAGGGAGGGTTGGTGCCGAGTTGGGTGCGTGGAGAGCACGCCATAAGCGGGATGGAAAAGGGGTGGGGAGGGGATAGGGAGGGGAGCGGGCAATGGCCGGTGAATAGGAGCCGGGCCCTACACGACGGGGCGAGTGAGGCGGCCGGGCGGGCTGAGCGGCGTGCCATCAGATAGTCTGCCACTCGGCCTTTCCGCCCCCCATCGCTGCCCCGCGACAAAGAGCCCTCATTCAATGCTGCCCCACCCACACGTTTGCAACATGCGCCCTAGAGCCAGAAAGCGCAATGATCTCAACGTAAAAAAATTGTTTTTAACCTTTTTCTATTCATTAATTTATTTTGACTTTAATGTAATAAATTTCACTGACCAGAGAACTCCGAATACGCCTGAGATGACCATTTATTCACTGTAGCTACTTGTTCACAATTACCTCTATTTCAAAATTTCCATTCATGTGAAAAATGTAAGAAGAATGACATTGTGATGTCATATTCTTCTCTTTTTTCTACTTGAAATACATGTGTTAAATTTGAGTTTGAATTGTAATTCAATTTGAGGCATGTACATAATTGACTCTAAGAAGTATCTAATATCATGTTCTCATATTTTATACAGCATCTTGTAATCATCTCTTATATAACAATACCTGATAAGAACGTATGTTTTTTTAATAATGAAATTGAAACTAAAAAGCATAAAAATAGTTGGCTAAAATATGTCACAAAAACAATGGGTAACGAGATCTTTCATGATTTGCATACGAACTTAACATTACTTCAAATCTCCACAATCTACCTTCCTCATATATATGACATTGATATAGCAGCGCTGCAAATTCATTCGTTTATTTTGAGATTCTTAAGTCGGTATTGGTATTCTTCCACATGCAAAGTCCTTAACACGTTGCTTCAAACGTGTTGTTTTTCAGTGTGGAAAATTTTCAAAACATTTATCTCAATCTTGATAAAGCACAATGACCTTTATAAGCGCTATCATGATAATCTACAAATCATGCTCCCATGTCGTGTTCAGACTGACTGCGAGGGAGGAGGAATTGGCGTACTGGCGGGAGTGTGTATGAGGGGGGGGGGGCGACAGGCAGTAAGCTGACGAATGAAACCAAAGAAAGCGGAGAATATCAGGGCAACTCCAAGAGGAAACTGGATTCAGTAAATTTGTTTTGACGTAGAATGTACGAGGAAGATATGAGTGAGCAAGATACACTTGTTAAGTTGGCTCTTTTTAAATACATAAAAAAGGCGATATTAGCAATTCTATCTATTAAGAGTGACAAAAATTCGAATAGAAAACTCAAAGTGAAGACCTCCTTCCTTGTTCTCGGACACCACCTATTCTACTGTATCTCTTTTCAAAACTACACGAAGTCAAAATCTCGGAAAAGTAAATAAATTTGCATTTCATAACGACTAAAAATCCTCAAAATCACATGAATATCATCAAAACGTTATTAAATAATATCGATGAAAAGATTTTTTTCTAATGCAATCTCCTTGAGGCAGTTTTCTCCCACCTCTATATTATCATGTCGTGTCCGGTTATGTTATGTCAACACGGAAAATTGATATTCACAAAATTAAATCAGTGTTTTATAAAATGTAATTATTTTTTATATTGTTATTAAACCACTAATTCTGTAGTTCAATTCTGTCTGACAATGTCGATTCCGTTTAAATTTGAATGTTTTTAGCCTCAGAAAGTTTGGACAAAAAAAGAATTCGAGTTTAGTTTTACCCAACTTCGTCCTTAACTCATCAGCGTCAATTCCTCAAAACACGATACAATTTATATCTGACCTTTTCTGTATTCTTAAAGACCGCGACTTTGATCATATTTAGAAAGATGTTCAGCTTGGCAACGTCAACTCCAAAAAACATTACGAGTTCACACTTCTCTCAAAAACTTTGTCAGAAAAAAACATGCACGGTAAGATTTTATTTTGAACTCTTCCAAACTTCAAACACTTATGAAAAAAATTCCAAGGTACCTAGTTTAAGGATACTAAGTTGGTAAAATTGAGTTAGTCAAACACTACAAATAGTGGATTGCATTCCCTAAAGAACATACCTTTGGCGTAGAAACTGCAGTTAAACTTCAAACATAATCTCCTCCACGTAAGGTCAATTTAGTCAAAATTAAGTTACTTTAAGCCTTATAAGTGCCTGTAATTCCTCCAAAATTGAACGGTATTCGAGATTGCGTTTTACATTACACCTTACGTTGTATTGTCAATGTCGACCTACTGCCGTTGTTTCTCAAACCTTTTCAGAAAAATTATTGATCATTTTATAATAGTTACAACATTTCTTATGTTAAAAGAGTAAAAAATTTTAAATTATGACTTTTTAAGAGTATTTTCCATTATTATTTAATCCATATTGCCTTAGTTCAAGGTTGGTGGTTGACATCAGATGGACAGCCGTTTGTAAAAGTCACAGTCATATCTTAGTGGATATAAGCGATATGAAAAAAGCCGACCCCAGCTAACTGGGATAAGGTTTAAAAGATGATGAGTATTTAATCCATGCTCTAGTATTTTACAAAATACCTGTTCAATATTTATATCTGAAAATCTGATAAATTTAAATGTGTTCTATTTCTAGTTATCAAGGATAAAAGTATAGCTTTGTAAATACTTATCTTAAAACTTCTTAATATATGTAGAATGAGAAACCCGAATAGCATTCTACTTCCTCGCCCTCTGTCATACCAAGTATGTGCGTCCCAATTAAGCCTGGGTAGAGCCATTCTGCCAGCTCAGGCTTGCTAGATGTCCGGGCTAGCATCGGAGTGTAATTAAGCGCCACTCACATTGCTAGTCCACTCAATAACTCATGAATATCGGGCTCTGCCACGACGAAACCCAATGCCTGACTAGGGGCCACCCAGACCGAAGTGCAGGTGCCCCAACCTGTCTTCTCACTGCATCCTCCTTGACACTATCGCCGAAATATAGAGCAAACTGACGGGACATTCGTGTTTTCTGTCGGTCATCTTTATGTGGGTTTTGGAACACGTCCCGCGTCCCATTCTGCCCAAAGGTCGGCAGGTACACGATTTATCCTCAATGAACTGCCGAACAACTTTAAAACGATCATGCCACTTGCAACATGCCGTACGTTTCATAGCAACCTCTCTGTAAGCCCTGTTAAGCATAGTAAAAGTTTCTGTTGCAGATTTTTCTAGTTTGACACAAAAATGTAACAGCAAGCCGTTGCTTTTTTCAGGTCATTCATTTTGAAATCCGCCAAACAATAAATCGCACTTCACTAAACACCACGTAGCTAAAAAATAAATGAATATATAAACAATCATAAAATGGCGTCATAGTCTGAAATCTGATCTGAGCAAAACTGGTGGCATTAAGCGGATTCCTCTGGAACCAAATGGAGGCGCACAATTCAAACAGTCCGCGTATTTTTTAACAGACTATGTACTAACTTGT
The DNA here is from genome assembly GCA_038098605.1 of Gryllus longicercus. Lineage (NCBI taxonomy): Eukaryota > Metazoa > Arthropoda > Insecta > Orthoptera > Gryllidae > Gryllus > Gryllus longicercus. The sequence goes on from JAZDUA010000462.1 coordinate 892,359, forward strand.
CTCTGCTTCGCACAACTCTTTTTACGGATGGGATGGGGACACTCGAGGGGATGGGAAAGGAAGGAAGGGAGGGAGGTTAGCAGAAGGCTCCGTCGAGTTAAAGAGCGTGCGGAGTGATTCATTTGGTCGGTAATATGTGTATGGCATTTGAACTTTTTGAATTTTAAAATGCGACAACTTCTCGAGCAATTTGCTCTTATATTTACGTTACGAGCGCTTTTAATAATTTAATCTTGTTATCTTACTCACAGATGTGTTTCAAATCACATCTAATGAATTATCTCGAATACTCAAATGATTTCAAAATTCTCACACGAAAACCTGGCTTTAAGGTTTCCCCTTGGACGTGTTGTTTCCAAGTTATGTACTATACTAACGTGCGTTGCTGCGTTGTGTTGCGGCGGAATGTGATGCGCCTGATTTCCCACCTACGCTCTCAAAAGGTTTAACGTCTTAAATCTCTTTTATGCATAACCGTAAGGACATAAGGTGATTCCGCATCCGTCAGTAATACTCTTACGGTATTTTGGAACAATGGTTTCTAATAAACTGACAAAAACCATCATCTTCCCTTAGCGTATTCTAGAAAGAGGGGATATTAGTAAAAGTTACAAATAATACAAGGAAGTGAAATCTGTTTAATACGCTCATTTCTGTAGTTTAATATGCTCGTTTGCCTGAAATATTTTCTGAAGCCATGCTGAGTAACTGTGGAGAGTACCGCAATGACCATTACCTTTCGCTTGCTAGGAATGGAGCTCGCCGACCACTCGGTGAAGGGCCGTGCCTCGTGACAGGCGGTGCCCGGCAGCCATTAACACTGAGCAGTTACTGCGTGCCGTGACGCCTACGAGTGATGGCGTATGGGTTCCCATAAACGGGGATAATTGCGCCGCAAACATCGTGAACCTGGAGCATCGTTAAGTTCCGTTATTGTTGGCTGAATGGGCGAACTTTGCGTGCAGTTACCTCGAGTTATAAGTAGATCAGAGGTTGAATTGTTTATTCGACGAGTCCCAGGGTAATATTTCGACATGGAATAGAGGGGGAAGATGGGAGTTTTATGTGCGTGATGTTGCAGAAGAAATAGTGTAGACTTTTTAAATAATTACCACTTATTATATTTATACCAAGCCTCACTAATCGGGGAATGGGTAGCATTTTGATCGGTTGAGATGGCGCAGTGCAATAACTGTTGTTGCCGCAGCGAATCCTATCGAGACTTTTCGATACTACCTATTAAGCTAGGTCGAATTCAGTCGCCGTCTGCAGATTTCCAGTACCAGGCTGTTTTGATCAGTATTTTTTGCATGGTTTCTCCGATCAGTAACAGCTGAAAGGCTTGAGCACTACTCCAACAACCGGACGACGGAAAGAGCACGATCTTTTCTTCCTCATCCTCTCTCGTCTCTTCCCTTGCGCAAATTCACACACACACACACACACTTACATGCATTACATTACCACACATTACGCGAAATCTGTCGGAAACATAGTGCTTATCGCGGCGGAGGCGGTATCCCGGTGGGGGAGGTACATGCAAGGATAACCCCGCCAGCCGACGTGTAGGTGAGCACTGAATCTCACATTCCAAAGGGAGAGGTAGGTACATGTTCCACTAACTCCCGGCTATAACTGTATCACACTCACTGCCGAAGATGTCGCTCGGAGACAGATAATACTCTTACGTAGGGGGTGGATTTTAATGAAATGTTTTGTTTTGTTGCATTTTTTTGCACTTTAGAACAGGATTTAGCATGAAAAGTAATTACATGTTTTGACAGTAATTTTTTATCTTTCCCCGTCATTTGTGAAGCATTTTTCGTTGATTTTGTCGATTTTAATATAATTTTAATCATACTTGCTTGAAATCATATTTGGGAGATGCAACAAATGTTTGCCACAGCTTTCCTGAGTGGTCTATTCGATATCTTCGTTCAGAAATTGTAATGTCAGCCTTTGTATGATATCTAAGGTTCTTGTGACGTCTCTCAGCGCCATTGTTGGTTTGACTGATTTTGTGATAACTAAAGGCAGAGATTGCCACGTAAAAATCTGTCCAAACCAAATGTGTGGACGCTTAGTTCATTTGAATAAAAGGAAGAAAAGGCTATTACATCAGTAACATATCCAATAGCATGTGTTGTTCATTTGAACTGGTTTTAATATTATGTTGTACGTAATTTATTTTCCCTTTAGGGTATAAAATAATTAAGAGCTTTTTTGACCTTTTTTGGCGTTGTTTTGGATTATCAAACTCTTCCCCCTACTCATAAGACATCGACATGAGATGAATGTAGATGGTATATTCGATAGATTCGAGAAAAAACAATGAGACAGGTCATATTATACAATTGATTAAAAGGTCAAATGAACTAACAATTATTTATCTACTGAATATATACAGTAAGAAACACTTGCAATATTTCTTATATTCTCTACACTTGTAATATATGAATGGGTGAAAACCTGAACGACATAAGAGATAAATTCTGAGAAAACTTAATTTAATTCAATATTACTGTAGAGGCGTGCTTTGTTTCATCATTAAAATCACCGAATTGCTGTTATTCATTAAAACCACGAAATTACATTTGCAACTGAAATATAACTGAATACAAAAACTATTTCTCAGAATTTATTAAATGTCACTTGCATCGTTTTGATTTTCAGCCTTTTATACATTAAATATATTTGATATATTTTGGTGATCCTAAACACTGCAAAACTTTTCCTCGTGTGTTTCGCCTTTCATCCTTTTTCGCAAGGAAACTGTCGTCTACTTACATTTATAACTTCGGTTTCGATATTATGGAACTTAAGCAGAGTGTTATTTTACAGAATTACGGTGTTACATTAGGAAATAAGTTTCAGACGCCGATTGCTTCTTTTGTTGTTTTTTAAACTTTTTTCAAGGCGTGGTAATGAGACAGTAACCTTAAATACTGAATGTTTGATGAGAATAAACTTGACAATCTAAACGACAAGGATCATTAGATATAAACCATGGCACAGTAAAATGTATATTTTGAATATGCAGTTTATTGATCACCGAAACTGTGCAGGATTAATTTATCTGTACCGTTTCATTGCCCCTAACGTCTTCAAGAAAACCAACAGTGAGAGTGGAATGAAATCCAACAATATCTAAATCCATCCAAATAATTGAAGCAGTGTAGTCCGGGATTACGATGTAAAACACTATAGAGAGACGTAAGTGGCGATAAGAGACGTAAAATACCTCTGAATAAACGAAAGATTTTTTATAGTTATAAATGTGCTTTTAAATTTAGAACTTTTGTTCTTTATTAATGAGTTGTGTTGAGAGCCAAATCGTTGCTATTATTTACAACAATAAGAAAACAATTAGTAATTAATTGCGCTCCCGTTGAGCTCTCCGACGCACATACTTGGTATGACAGAGGGTGAGGAAGTAGAATGCTATTCGGGTTTCTCATTCTACATATATTAAGAAGTTTTAAGATAAGTATTTACAAAGCTATACTTTTATCCTTGGTAACTGGAAATAGAACACATTTAAATTTATCAGATTTTCAGATATAAATATTGAACAGGTATTTTGTAAAATACTAGTGTATGGATTAAATACTCATCATCTTTTAAACCTTATCCCAGTTAGCTGGGGTCGGCTTTTTTCATATCGCTATCAAGGCGCCCTGATGAGGTGCTGCATACCATCGTATTCGTATACCAGATCAAAGGTATACTTGTACGCCAGTGAGTGTGAGGATTACGAGCCAAAGAGCTTCGATGTCCGCCCTGTGGAGTAAAAATAACCTTGAAAAACAAAAATGTGTGAGATAGTAGCTCACACAGGGTATATACAGTCCCGTCCCTAAGCAAAAATCAGCTTAGAATAATGGTGTTATTTTAGTAATAAGGGCCCCTGCACGAAAGATCGCCCCGGCGCCCCCAAGGGTTAATCCGGGCTTAATGTGTGTGTAAGTGGAAGGAAGTTGACAAGGTTGAGTAAATATAGATGTTGTGGTGTGTTATCGTTGGCATATTTCATGAAATAGTTATAGACGTTGTCATTGCCAACTATAGGCAACCTATTGTTGGCAATGACAACGTCTATAATTATTTCAAGGTTGAGTAAGCAAATATCCCGTGCAATATGTTCACTGTTTGTTAGAATATCGCTCTGGCATTCGTCTGATGTTATTCAGAGAACAACGGAAAACTACCGATCAGAGCAGCTGGTTTCTAGATTTTTTTTCCAGACCAGCTTCTTATCTGGCGTGGAAATTTCTCCATCATCTGGAATCAAACCCTAAGACCTTCGAGTTAGATTTGCAGAAGAGGCCACAGTTATGCTTCCCCCGAGCCAGCCCAGTCGGTGGAAGCTGATTAGAAGAATCAACATTCGTAAAAGTTATCGTTGCAGCTCTTTAGTCATTCAGTTCTCCATGTCACCCCAAGTCAAGCATAACCCGTTGCCAACGAAACAATCACCAGCCTTCGAATTTGGACGTGGCCACTGCTCCTTTGCATAAGTGCGAGGTTGGAAACGCTACAAATCTGTAAAAAACTTAAACATGTAGCGCAGTCGCATGAATTATACGGAACGTAATTATTTTCAGGTAATTATTACAAACAAATTAGCTTACTTGATCCTATGTGGCTAGGCCGAAGGCCTTTAAGCCATTACAATATCTACATCCAAAAATCTTCACCCGCAGTCGGTAGGACGCGAATTCGATTAGAACGCGAAAGGATGTAGATATTATAATGGCTTAAAGGCCTTCGGCCTAGCCACATAGGATCAAGTAAGCTATTTTGTTTGTAATAATTACCTATTAAATAAATAAATAAATTATTTTCAGAATCAAGGAAGATCGTCCAGGGCCGAAAATTACAGGTCTGCACCGCCGACTGGGCTTTGGTATTCTGTTCCATTTGAGGTAATCCGTATGAAAATGAGACGGTATTTGCTACAATAGCATTTTGTCTGGCGTTCGACAATTTATTTTTTGCGAGTGCTTCCTTTTTTTGATTTACATTCTTATCGGAATGTTGTTTCTTAACTAATATATAATAAATATTAATAGTTTGGAAGAAAACTATTTGAGAATAGATTTCTATTACGTCTATTTTACTCATCTATACTAAGTAGATCATTGAATCTAATTTCAATTGCTTGCTTCATTCTCTAGTTTGATTTAACAACTAGACTTTTCTTCCAGCCTCAATTTTGTCCAGAACTTGCCTATTAAATCGCGAATGAAGCATATAAATGTTAATGAAATGCATACCAATGACATATTAACTCACTTTCCTTTATTGGCTAAACATTTTTAATTAGTAATTTAGCCTTTTCTTCAAAATCTTCTTGCTCCGGTATCCCTTTAAAAATTAACACAATCTCATTCCAAACTATTAGAAAATGATTCATTCTTTTAAAAATGAAAACATTACAATTATAGAAGAATATATGAACAAAAAAATAGAACCAATTTTAAGAAGAAAAAATGATGTGCCAGAGAACTCTAAATCTAAAAGATTCGTTTCAAAATAACGGACCATTGCGTCAGGTCAGATCGGTCGCAGGATATTCATTTGGGGACATAATCTAGGATTTTTTCAGCGTAAGTGATGAACAAACAGACTGACAGTCGGGTGGCCGGACAACGGAAATGGCGTCAGTGAAATAATAACAAAAATATCCTCGTCAGGAAGGTCTCTTAACATGAAATAAAGATGAAACATTATGAACATGAAATATATTTGATTTTATCTGAGGGTCAACGAATTTCATTAAACAACCGTCTCTTCAACCTTATGAATACAATTGCATTCTCACATAAAATTATTGCGAATGTGATGTTTTATTTAACTGACATTTCAGCGATTGTGTAGTATATTTACACAAACATTACATTTTGTTTTGATTGTGGATATTCTGAATATTTTACGCACTCATGTACGGAACGTAAAATACATGTTTATAATTAAAGAACATTTTGCTTTTGTTATGCAGTTTCCCTTTGTGTAATTACGAAAAATAACATTAAATATCAAGTAATAATGGCAATATTGAACTTCTAAGTACGTTTTTTTACATTAGTGAGGTAACTTCAATAAATGTTCATGTATTCTCTCTAGAGGTACAATGAAAATGACGGCTTTGCACATGTACAGCACATTATTATTTGCTATTCATTCTCGCAGTGCCTAACTGTCATTAAACGTTATTTAATCCCCATGTATAAATTTGTCGTTAATGCATTTGTAATTGTAAATAATTAAATATGCATTGTATAGTAATTTTGATGAGACACGCACAGAAATTATAATCAATGATTTCAGACCTGTACATATCCAGAAAAATTCGTAAACAAAAGTACAGTTCACATGCACAAAAGAAACATGTTTCGAGTAAGTAATGCACAAAGCGGAGAGCATAAACTCAAAATGCAGAGTACGAGCTCCTTTTTTTTTTTGTGAGTCTCTACGGGAAGCAAGAGTTCATCGAGCAGCAGAGGCGATTGGTCGAAAGCTACAGATATCGCGGTGTGCGTGACGTGGCTTTTTGCGTAGGCCATTTCTCCGCGACAAGCGTCTCATCACCCGACCCCCCCCCCTTCCGCCGCCGGCCCCCAGGGAGCCGGCGGGTGCGAGGGCGGGCACGCCCGACGCCCGCAGCCCCCGGCCCCAGAGGGCGCCCTCAGCCCCAGGGGGCGCGCGTGGCCGCTGCCGCTCCGGGCGCTTAAAGCGGACCGCCAACCCCATCCAATTCGCCTTCTCTCTGGTTTTGCTACTTTTCATAAGAAAAAAGCCTATACATATATATATATATATATATATATATATATATATATATATATATATATATATCAGAAGTTGAGAATTTTTGAGCGAACTATCATTATAATTAAGTTTTTTAGTGACGACTTTTCGGCGTCAAAATTTGGAATTATGCAATGCAAGAATCATGCAACCAGATAAATCCGACAGTATCCTGCGCGCAGGATAATGACCGGATACGATGTGCAAAATACGAAATTTGGACGATAATGAATTAAAGCGGTCGCGCCGCCCGGCCAACCCATCGAATTCACCTTCTCCATGATTTACGGGTTTTGCAACTTTTCGTAAGAAAAAAGCCTTTACTTGTAAATTAGAGGTTGAGAATTTTCGAGCGAACTATCATTATAATGAATTAGTTTAGTAAAAACATTTCAGCGAAAAAATTTGGAATTATTATGCAATGCAAAAATCATGCAGAAATCCGACAGTGCCTTGCATGCAGGATCTTCACTACAATGAGCGTATACGATGTGCAAAATACTTAATCTGGACGATAATGAATTAAAGAGGATGCGCCACCCCGCCAAGCTCGTGCAATGCACATTCGTATCCGCATTCTTACAAGTTTAAAGGTTTTACTACTTTTAGAGAAAAGGCGCTCATATACCAGCGATTGAGAACTTTGGAGCTCTTTAGCATTATAGTTTTGTAATTTATTACAATTCGGCAACAATAGTTTAAAACATATAACCAGATAGTTCCAGAACGGGACCTGCCCACACGATCTTCTCAACAATATAAGCAGCAGTATAATTAATTTGGATGTTAAGGGTCTGCTCTCTAGTTTAAATGTTTACTATATTTTATAAAAACTAGTGATGCAACACCAACACATACTTTCTCGCATTATTTCTCACTGCTTTGCTGTATTATACTACTACATAAACATGCAAAAGTGTTTTCAACCAGCAACTATTGTTTTCCGCACCGAGACTCGAACTCAGGTCGTCGGAGCAAAGTCATCGTCTCCACATTACTACGCTATAGAAGCGCCGTAAAGTTTGAATTAGGGCCGATGTGTAATTGAAACATTTGCCGCAAATGTCTGAACCCAATATTTCTATCATGAAAGTTTTGCAATTTTCAAAAATACGTAGAGTTTGCAGAAAATGGGACTAGCAGGATATTTTTTAGAGTCCGTTGTTATACACGAGAAGAAAATGTAATAAAACCTTTGGTGGTGGTTTTTGAGAAAATATTTTTAGACACATAAATTTTAGAAACAAATAACGCGATTACTACGAGGGTGTTCTTCAAAAAATTGTAAATGACCTTTTTGAAGAGATTAGTTTTTAAAACAGATTATGTTTAAGGCAAAAATCGCTATCTTCAGTTTTCTAGTTGTGATATATTACCTTTTTGTAATTCTCGAAAATACAGACTTCGCCAATAATTGGGCTAGCACCACATTTTTTATCGATCCCAGATACAAACGAGGGGAAAATTTAGAGAAATAAATTGGAGCGGTTAATTAAAAACCTTACTAAAAAATTTAAAACTGCCTACATTTTACCCTGTATTACACGATAAGTACACATATTTTTGAAAAATTGAACATTAACGTACTTTAAGATGACTTTTAAAAACAGATTTCTTTAAAGAAAAACATATCTCTGCAATATCGTAGTCGTAGCAATATGCCCAAAAAATTGCACGTTTGCGATTTTCGAAAAATGTAGGAAATAAATGAAGATGAGACCAGCAGTAATTTCTTAAGTATTTGTTTTGCTATCTGAGAACAAATTGTAACAAAAAAGAGTTGGTGCAATTTTTTAGAAAATTTTGAAAACGTTGTTAAGGCTTCATGTGAAGTATCCTCAAAAATGAAAACATCCAATTGAAACTCTTAACGCCTCTAAACGTCCGAAATTGAATTAATAATCAAACGTTTAGACACAATGGTCCCCTATATGAACTACTGTTTTCCGCCTAGCGAACAGTCAGACATAACCGATAAGTAGGAATACGCGATTTAATCGCTATTATTAATCGCGCAACTTTTCTTGAACGATGATCTTGTTTCCCCCTCTTTGCCACAATAAACAGTTGAAGCTAAAAGCTCGCAACGAGCATTTACGACATCATTCCAACCACATCTTCATTGGCGCGAAATAGAAAATATTTTTATGTTGAAAACGAGAACTTCTGTCCGTGATTTTCTCCAAAATATCTAAAGAAATGACCGAAGAAGGTAAAGATCCATCACAGGAGATATCTCGAACTCCTAAGAACGTTAGTGCGCAAATTATTGAGAACGTTGCGAAGGCGTGACTGATTCTCCAGAAATTGGCATTACTTCATAAAATCTAGTGGCCGATTTCGTAACTAATACCCTCACTCTACTCGTATTTTTTCAATTCATCGTTCAAGAAAGGTTGCGCCAGTAATAGTACAATAATCGATTATTTTATTTGATTAATCGAAAAATTGTATTCGATTTTCTTACACCAATTACTGCTCACATCGATTAAGTTTTCCGATTTTTATTTCGACTGTTTTAATTCAAATATTAGTTTTTAATACTAGCAAAATATGAAAGTCTACATCTCTACTTTTGAAGTTTATAAGTGGAATTGTTCTCTCCTCGTCAGTTTCTCCCTCTCCAACTGCAAAACGATAGAGGCCATTAATTTCATGTCAGTAAAACTAATAAAATGAAAAGTAATTATAAAAGTTCTTATATTTTAGTGACTGTATAATATTCAGTATGAAATATAAAATAGAATTACCTGTTTTTCTATAATCATTATCAACCAAATACATGTTTGATTACAATTATTGGTGTTACTGTTTCTAGAAATTCTACGACTATTTTCATTTCACACTGAGTTACAGTCGTTTGTCATGAGTATGTGTGCGAAACTAATATTATTTAAATAAATAATAAACAAATTTTATTAATTAAATCGTACCGTGCTACTAAAAGCTACTAAACGCTTAATTAATATGACTTCACAAATTAAAAATTAATGACTCTACGCTTTACAGGTATCTAAAACGTCTGAGAAATTAATCAATTATATAACATTCATCGATTAATTCGGAACGATTAATCTATGCATATTAATATAATAAAAAATCGTCGATTTGAAATTAATCGATTATCATTTAATAATCGCCCATCACTACCTGCGATAAGGAGAGATCTAAGCAAGCAATTACAGCACATGCGTCATTCGCTACAGTAAGGATTGTCCATGGCGTCAACAAAACTAATCAAATTCATTTTTTTGTAATGTCCAACAGCTTATTTTTTTCTAACACACAAAAAATTCATATCACAGAAAAAAATAGGTCATATTTCGATCTATACCTGTTGAAAGGTCTCTTGTTAGTACCGCTTAAGCAGAATAATTTCTTTAGATTACAACTCGAATACAAAAGTGTAAACAGAACCAATCGGATAGGTCCAACAATGCCTCTGCGCGCACGATCCCTGCGAAACTGAGTGCGGGCGACGTGCAGCCAAATTAATTTGGGCGCTAATGTTAAAGAGGATGCGCCCCGCGAAGCCCTTCCAATGCCGCATTGCGAAGCCACCCATTACCTCAAGCGTTGTCCTTCACAAATATTACATATTTGCACGACTCACTATATGAGACAACACATGACACCTTGCAACACACTTCCTTTCGTTTAATACTAAAAATCTGAACAAAAACCAATAAGTCTATATTAATGAAATGTATAGTAATCTATCAGCCACTTTTTTATATTCAAGTCACACTACTCTACAATGTTATTGTAAAATAAATATGCAGGCAGAAATACGGCTATTCCTTTCGTTTTCAGTGGTTTGCAAGTTAACAGCCACGTTTTAATAAGTCCTAAAGTTAGCATAGCAAAGTTTTCGAAAAAAATGAAAATAAACTAAAAAGTTGTCGCTGGTATGTTGCTAATTTGGTACGCAAAAATAAAATTTGTCGCTCTTTTGACCACGTTGTACAGATTCAGACAAGTTAGCATCACAATTTATCTTTTGAATATTTTCTGTAAATGCCTGTGTGAGCCAGTTTGGTTTCTATCTCTATTTATGATAAGTATTTTAGTGCTAAAGGATTAAATAATTTATTGTTTGGAATTATATTAATTTCCATTTTGACAGAATAAAGTGCAATGAATTTAGAATTTATGAATGTAATAATATTACATATAGTATTGTTTAATTACATAACGAGCTTAAATGACTAAAGATATTGTCCGGTATCAAAACTTTTTAATCAACTTACGATCATTTCGATCGCGTTGCGATCATCATCAGAGCTAAAATGTAATACAAATATTATTAAATACAAATATTATTAAATACAAATTTGTATTTAATAATATTTGTATTACATTTTAGCTCTGATATTAAATACAAATATTATTAAATACAAATATTATTAAATACAAATTTGTATTTAATAATATTTGTATTACATTTTAGCTCTGATGATGATCGCAACGCGATCGAAATGATCATAAGTTGATTAAAAAGTTTTGATACCGGACAATATCTTTAGTCATTTATCATAAAAAGGAATCTACATCACCAACAATCCAATTAATAACGAGCTTAATTTATTAGGTTATTTTAGTTATTTTCATATTTGTTGATGTGTATTTTTTAACTTCACTAGAACGTAAAGTTTTAGTTTATATTCAGATTCGTAAAGGTCCTAATAAGGTTGGTATATTAGTTATTCTTCAATCTTTTGCTGACTTCGTCCGGTTGAAGTCCGAAGTATTCTGCGAAGCCACCTGTACTTCAGAGATTACCCACACTGAACAATTTACATCAACATTAAATAACATTAAGCAGCCATTTCCCGAATTATTCAGATTCGTGCATTAACTAAATTGATACAATGTTATCCCTAAAAATGATTAATTTATAATTATCTATTCGGTAAAGCAATAATGTTTATTCTATGGTGTGAGAAGTGTGTACTTTTATGGTTTCTACTTCTTGCGCAGTATAGAGATGGTGTTGAAATTTTGCAGCAAAGAATGAGACAGAAAAACTTTCCTTGTGAGCCCTTATATCAAAAAAGTCCAATTACAAATGCTGTGAAAAAAGTAGAAACTCTTGAAGCACCACTATACAATGAACTGGTGTTTAATGTCATTCAAACTCAATTTTCTCTTAAACTGCAATACATTAAGAAAAATTGAATGTGAGAGAGTAAATGGAGTGTAGTTTTTGTAAACAGCTCGTTGAAGAACATAAAGTTAGCACGTTTTCAGATTGTCGTGTATTTAAATATGTCTTAGTGAAAGTCGTCAAACTTTAATACGATTTTTCTCAATGATGTATTAAATTGTTGAAAACATAAAAGAAAAATAATTAATCACAAAATTTGTGAGGATGTGATACTATTCTTTACTGAGATTCTTTCTCACGCGTCGTCTAAGACTGTCGCAGTCCATGCGAAAAGTACTGCTCGCATTGAGCGTCAAATGTTCTGCGCTGAAGGAGCACCAGGAGAGGCAATATTACTGAAGGACGAACGGCAGCAGCAGCCCTTTCCCAATCGGGTCCACGACACACATCTGTCTCGGGGAGAGAAACGGCTCGATTTGGCGAAATGGATCGCCCGCGTTTCCTTTCTCTCCCAGCCAGCAGCGCTCCTAATCTCCACAGCCATTTCACAAACAGGCTCTCCCAGGAGCACGTCCACATTAAGAGGCTAATAAATTTTTATGCTGTGGAGAGTTATATTTATGTTTCTTTTTAGTGTGATTCGAGTCAATAAAATAATTTAAGTACTTGACCTTTTGTAACGTAAAATAAATTAGGTTGACAGAAGATGCCTCAATTGTTAGAAAATATTTTTGTCTTACCTTTAAAAGTGATGGTGGTGAATAAATAACTCAGCAAAATGTACGACCATTTTAATAATTTGATAGGTAATAGTGGTTAATGGTTAATAGTTGTATTTTAGCCCACAAATGTCGTTATTTAATGTAATCTTCTTGGGTTTCAAGACGAAAAATAAGATGCACAAGTTATCAGAACGCCAAAATTGTTTTGTGGTAATAATTAAAAATTAAAACAATAAATTAAGTACAAAACGAAACTGCCGTAGTCAAGCAAAAACGTCTGCAAACATAAGAGATGAGAGGCATAAGAGATGAAAAAAGAAAGTTGAACACGGAATTCACCAACAATAATCATACAAAAATAAGCAATGAATATTTAGACTATTCATCCCTCTAAATGTAGTTAGACGTTGTAGTTTAGACTTCCTGTCTGCCTTTACACCTCGATTGTATTATAGCAGCAATTTGATGTTTCTCTACTTGGAATGCATCCTCAGTCTCAAAGAGAGTTTTTAGCGACATCTAAACATTAGTAAATACAGATGAGTAGACGTAATAGAAAGAATGAGACGATCGCCTGGGCGTTCATCCGATGGGTTGTGGAGGGCTCTCGTAAAAAGGGCCGGTGGAAGGATTGAGAGGGTCTTCCAGGGCCAATCACCCTCTAAAGGAGGCGGCCACTGGAGGTGGAGAGGCTCAGACAGCACCCAATTACAAGGCGCCAAGCGGCGTCGACCGCCACGCCGTCCGGCGGCTTCGGGGGCCCTCAGGCGCCACCGCGAGATGGGGAACTTCGCGCGGAATTCGTGCGGCCGGTGGTGTCGGGCGAGGTGGGGCGGGGCGCGGCGAGGCGGGGCGGGGAGGGGTAGGGCAGGGCGGGGCGGGGAGGGACGGGGCGGGGCGGGAAGGGTCGGGACTGGGGTGCTGACGAAGTGGGAGCGGGGCGGGCGCGGAGCGGGCGCGGAGCGGGCGCGGGGTGGCGGCGGGGCGCTGACGAGGCAAGGGCGGGGCGGGCGCGGGACGGCCGCGGGGAGGGCGCAGGGCGGCCGCTGGGTGGAAGCGGGGCGGGAGTAGGGGCGCTGACGAGACGGCGCGGGAGGGGCGCGGGGCGAGGGCGGGGTGGATTCTGTGGGACCTGTGGTGTGATCTTAGCGGGGTCAGGTGCAGAGCAGGGAGAGGAGCATAGGATAGGGCAGAGGGCGGGGCAAGCGTGGGGGAGGAGGCAGGGCTGATGCGGGATCGGTTTGTGGTTCGGGGTGGGGCGGGGGCGAACGGGAAGGGGGCGAAGGCTGAGGGTGGCTAGAGGGTGTGGCTGAGGGACGAGGGGAGACCGGGAGAATGCCGGCGCGGGGCAGGGACAAGAAGAGACGCCCGGGTGATGGGCAAGGAAGGACCGGAGAAACCACAGGAATGCGGCTGCGGTCTGGCGACAGTGGAAGGCAGATACCTCGGATGAGCAGGCCCAGAGAGAGAGAGGGAGAAGGGGCTGATCAGGCGGGGGGGGGGAGCTCGCTTTATTTGAGGCTCCGTTACGAGGTGCTGGATCTTCCCTAGAGAAAAGGGGGTCTTCAATCAGTCTGAGAAAATGGAAAAGGGCAGAACTTCTTGGGGAAGCATTTGAAGACGTTTTATACGCTACACACGGGTGCTTCTAAAATTCTTTTTGCATCCTGCCATATACGACGGTTACGTATATGATCTGAAGGAGCAGAAACGGTCCTCCGTTCTCACATGAATTTATCACACACTATATGCTGCCCTATGTTGTGAACACCCATGAAATGAAATAATTATACCAAGCGGTACTGCAACATAGTGCGAACTTTATTGTTTTATTTGTAAAATTGTCTGTTTAAAATGTCTATTACCTCTAGCCTTTGTGAATCTATGAATCTGATGGAAGGAAGGGAAATTACTTTTTATTTGAATCCTTTTTGCAACGTCTTTGACTTGGACTTTCAAATGTTCTAGATCCAACGAGGCTCATTTTCGACGCTGGCGATAAAGTTGGCACAAATTCAACCAGAGAATTACAGCGGCCAGCTGCCGTGATCAGAATGAAGACGTAGGTGTCCGCGGCCAGAGTCATGTGCGTGATCTGGGCTGTCCGGGTGACGTCGCGTCAAAGGCTGTGTTGCCGACGTTTCGACCATCACCCGGACAGCCCAGATCATGCCATGATCAGACGTTTACCGTGGTTTCTCCGAGCAGTACCCTAACAAACGTGCCGCGGACCGCGAACAATCCTTCCTTCTTCAGCCTTATCCCCTCCTCTCCCCTTACACTCTCATGCCCACATACCCACATCGCTTTACTTGCAGTAACTACATTTTTAGAAAGACTAGCGGCAGGGTGGTACCGTGTTGGGACAATTACGCAGGCCGACGTAGATTTAAGCGCCAGATCTCACTTTCCAGCCGGGGAGCAACATTGACCTCTTCCTTATCATAACATGAATTGAATGGAATTGAATTGAATTAATGCCTTATTTTACGTGGCGAGACTCAGGCCATTAGGTCTGCTCTTCCGTCTGACCACGCAAATTTCGCTACGCTCCTCTCACGCTCTAGCAGAGAAAGGAGGTATTTCTTGGGCGAGAAACAGGCGATTTGAATTTAGCTCAGAGGCGTCATTTAGGCTTGATCTTTTACATGCAAGTAAATCTACTAACATTGGACAGCCGGCTTTACTTCCCCTCCGAAGGAAGACGTACGAAGGATTTTTTCGCCCTGAAAAATCCACGGATCGGGTTTGAACCCGCCAACTTGGGTACAACAGTCCGAAACGCTAACCGTTACACCATCGCCGCCGCTACATTACCACATTACAACATGCACTACATTACCACATTTACGAGGCTATTAACCATAGATGACGCGCCTGGATTCATGAACTAGGGGTGCAAAAATGTGCACTACTAAATATTTAATATGGGACAGATAAGTAATGATTTCCTTCCATTGTACTATCCTATCTATTCTGTTTTTATTGTTGTGGTAAAAATAAATTTGGGGACACGTTTGCCCGATATAGTAGTAGAACCGCCGTCCTTCCTGTTAGCAAACCTGCATGTTATGGCCATCGCTACCTCATTACAATATGTAGGCTTCTTGGTAAGAAATGTATACATAGTCTCAAAAACATTTTGAGTTATTGAGAAATATCATAAGAGATAATTTAATAATTGACATTCACAAATGCAATAAATCATAAAAGACATTTAGTAGATTGTGCTCTATCCATAAATAGTAAAGAAAATATTTAGAGCAGTTTTTACGAAAATCTTATTAAGAAATGTTTGCCAAGTCTTATTCTACAAAAAAGTTAATTAAATACTAAGGTTTAAAACACTTCTTTGAAGTAAATTAAATTACTAATAATTGCATTAAGAAATACATTTCTAGTTTCTATGAAAAAAGAGTAGGGCATTTAAAAAAATATTGAACTTTTGCTGTTTGCGAAAACTCAAATGTTTTAATGAAAATCGTTCGACTTTCATTAAAACCAGATAATAATTACAGCAGATAATATTTACAAACACACCTACTCTTATTGGCGAAAAACATTTAAAGAAAAATGTTTGCAAACGGAAACATTGAAATCAGGGTTTCGTATTTTATAAACAAACATTTGTTCGCGATATGGTACGTTGAAGTGGCTAGGATAACTAACTTTATCTTACTGTAGAACTAAGTCATATAGGTTAATCGAATATTTTGGCTGCCCCAATTTTATTTTCAAATACAGATTCTGACGAGACGGACCATTCGCATACGTTTCGTAGCCGACCTCAGATGCGCTGATCCAGAAGAAGACAGAAATTGAAGATTAATGTATTAGTGATTCCGGGTGGCTCAACTTCTAAGGTGATTGGTCTCGTAAATGTAGTGACTTTTTCATCACGGGAGGTGACGATAAGCATCCCCCGTTGGCTGGAGAGTTCCGACGCCGACCTGCCGTCGGTTAGCGGGGATTTTCCCTTCTAGGTATCTGCCACCAGCGCACCGGGGCACAACTCCAGCCGAGATAAACCCTAAGCTCCCAACTGGTCTCGTGACACGTGTGAGAGTGTAGTGCATGTGAGTGTAAGTGTGTGAAAGTAACGGGTTAGGATACAAGGAAGAGGAAGGAAAGATATCGCTCAGTCCGTGGGCCGCTTGTTAGGATACTGCACCGGCCTTCGCCTGGTATTGAGCGTAGAAACCACGAAAAACCACCGATCAGAGCAGCTGGCTACTAGAATTCTCCTCCAGGCAGTGGCTGAATTCGACCTAGCTGACAAGGTATTGCCAGATACCCTGTCCTCGGCGGGACACGAAACCTAGGACTTCCCCGTCAGAAGAACTGCAGTCACCTCAGTTAATACCCTGAGTCACTTTTGCCGGTTCGAAATTAAGGAAGCTGCCTTGATCGAATTTTAGCCATGACATAAGGAAGCCGAGAGTCCTCCCGTCAGCAAGCGCGGCCTTTGATATAAAAGGCTTTATCAGCAGATAAGGTCGTGGAGGCGGAAGCCAAGCTACGGCTGGGCGTTCGCCCAGCATGCGCCTGCGGTCGCGTGCTCCTCCGCTGTTTGCTCTGTTGCTGCGATTAAACTCGGAGTCTGCACGCGGTCCGCCAGGAGCGCTGCGCAAACACCCGATCGAAAAATGAAAATCGGTATCACGCAAATACGATCCTACTGTTGACACATCTTTCAACAATCACATGGAGTAATAGAAGGGTAAACAATAACGCATCGAAATGCGTAAATATTTATGGATGAATACATCATACGTGTACGGTTTATCAACGCATATTTATTTTATCAATACGAGAAATAACTGACAGTCTGGTGTTGCTTTATGTTGTACGCAGATGATCCAATAGCGATCGTCATAAAGCTCGATGATTGAAGAATAGTACAATGCAATGATATATTCGAATGCAAATCAGAATATTTTCATTTTGCAAATCAAAACAAACAGTGATTTAAAAATACAAGTAGCTTCCGCATACATCGAAATATTTCCGGTACGAGACGAGATGCAAGTTTCCAATAAGCGTAACATAACACTACTTACAAAATTACATCTTGTAACAACAATATTTTTGTGATACACATTGGCGAGTGAAGAGGAAAAAATGAATTATACATCTCCAACGCAAATATTTTTGGATCAATATTACGAAACATAGTATACAGAATGTATCATTAAAACCGCGCACGGTGAGTACCTTAGGGTTAGGAAGTACGAGATATATTATTACATTTAATACTCTGGTGCGTGCCTCAAAAGTGGAAATTGCCCGCTTCGCGAGATGCCGTGCATACTCTCCGAAGGGTAGTTACGGAAAAAATATATTCGCTCACGATTTCCTGACTGCTGTTTGAAAAAAAACTATGCAGCGAGCAAATAACAAGGTTAACTGTCCAAATGGAAAAGAAACAATGTTTAAACGTTTATTAATAAAACTGTCGTAACGGAGGCGTGGAATCGTGATAAAAAGCTCGAAAATTACGGAGTGGAAGACAGTGAGAAGTTCGAAGACCGTGAAAGAACAAAGCTAAGGGCATCCCACCATCACCTTTATTGCTACCGCAAAACAGAACATGCTCAAAATGTCCTCCGCGTTTACGGCAACGTAACAAGGCACGCGACGCAATACGCCGTTGCTCATGTCCCCTTCTCCCGCCAACGTTTCCACAGTCAAGGCCATAGCCGTGTGTATCCGACGACGATGTATTGTCGTGCGGCGGGATTGCATAAACACGAATCTTGACGTAGCCCCAGAAGAACGAAAACAGATTCGTCGGATCGGGAGAGCATAAAATAATAATAATAATAATAATAATAATAATAATAATAATAATAATAATAATAATAATAATAATAATGTCTTTATTAATGGCGAGGCTCAGACCGTAGGACGTGCTCTTCCGCCTAACCACACCACGCATGGTGACCAAGAGGCGGGGCATCTGCGACCAATTGGACGAATCGGAAAGAGCGCGTCCAGATGGTCGCCTACGTGACGACCAGCACCGCCACATCCAGCAGCGGAGCGCTCAGGACACTTTTAGCCCTCCCGAGAGAACATGCGTAAGAATACGAGATAGGATGTGCTGGCATAGAGGCGAGGCGTATGTGCCGCCCCTGAGTACATAAGGCCCGATGATCCTATTGCCTAAAAGAAGGTAGGCCCATTGTTGTTTTTTTCAACCAGCCGCTTTGGTCGCTTTGTCATGGACATTTTTCGTGTGCCCGCCAAAAGCATTTAAGCGTACTTGTGTAAATGCGACCTCGTCGGTCCACAGCACGCGTGCAGTGAAGTCGCCTTCGCGTGCTTCGCGTTGCAGCAGCCACTCACAATAAGCTGTCTACCGACGAAGATCGCTATCCCATAGCCCTTGCCCCGCCGGACAGGCAAGGGTAACTCAGGGCATCAACTGATGTCACTGCAGTGCCTCTGACTGGAAGGTCCTGACAGTCGTTAACGGAGGCAGGATTTTCGTCACTGGCAAAACAACTAAGTCGAATTTAGCCAAATTCAGCCGCTGGATGGAGGAGAATTCTAATGGACGGCTATTCTGATCGGTAGTTTTCCGTGGTCGGTAGTTCGGTAGTTTTCCGATCAACACCAGGCGAATGCCCGAGCAGTACTCTATCAACTGAGCTACGGACCGCGCGCGGTCGTTCATTCCTCTTTCTTGACCTTCCCCCTCCCCTACACGTGTCAAGAGTGTGTCGAGAACAGAGCATACTAACAGTCAAGCAACACTGCATGAAGTAACCTCAGAAATTGATGTGGAATGTAGCTCGAACGTGGTCTGTAAGGTCAGCGTGGCTAAAATTTGGCTTTAATGGGCTACAGCAGAAGGGTCCCAGAAAATCTTGGCTTAGTCAGATGTGTCCTGATTTTAATTCGTAAGAGCTGATGGTAAGGTTAGAGTGTGGCATAGACCCCACAAAGCCACGGATCCAAATTGTCAACAATGCACTGCTCAAGCTTGTAGTGGCTCCATAATGGTGTGGACTGACTTAAAAGGAATGAAGGAAACCCTCTGGTCCAAATGACTCGATCATTGACTGGAAATGGTCAAGTTCAGCTACATGGAGACCATTTACAACCATTAGACTCCCTGTTTCGAAACAATGGAATTTTTATGGATGACAATGCGCCATGACAGAGTGAATTCCCTTTTCATGAAAGTTGAATCTGGATCTAAGACACCAAAAGACAGATTCTCTATACCCTGTTTCTACTAAGAAATAAAATCAATGATATATGCATATCATTATAATAAATATTATAAAAATAAAATAATAAAATCAGATTTTCCGTGGTACATAACTTCAGCACTTAATGCCCACACACCCTATTAATTACTTTCTAAGAGAAGATTCTTAACTTCATTAAAACTCTTTCGGCAATTGGAGTCCGTGTCCAGCCACTCATGTGCGGGCAACGCGTTTTATGAAATTTCTATTGCAGCAGGAATAAAAGCAAAAGGTTGCGCTTTTCCCTCGGCAACTGCTTTGTCATCGCTTTGCCCCGCGCCCTCAAATCAGCGCGACATGCACGCAAGTGGCGTGGACGTCTCCTCCCAGATTAAAGCGCGAGTCGTCAAATGAAATTTCTAGTGGACACTGTGGTCGTCCCTGCCCTGCCATCGCTCTCTGCGCTTCAGAGAAAAAGGCAACCCGAGAATATGTAAAATGTGAAGTGGACTGGCGTGGTTTTAGTCTGCTAGCAGTTGACCTGGATGTAAAGTTGCTAAAAGAGCGCTTGGTCAAAGCACGAGAACTTGCAAAATTGTAATTCAGCAAAAGGGAAAGATATTGCTCGTCGAATATCATTTTTGTTCTGGCTTTAACGTAAGTTCTTGGTGAAAAGATATGTGGTTCTTCACACACTTTCACTTGACAGTAAAACGTAATTACCGATCTGTAATTTGTACAATAGGCAATGACATACATTTTAATATCATTTCGTGTTAGAAAACTTTCTTCGGAAGAATAATACATTGAATTTTTCAATTGTTTCGTTTTAGGATAAAATACTGCGAATTTATAGTGCACACTACAAATGAAATAAACATAGTACATTACGAATTTTATGACGTCTGCCGGTCATTTTTTCTATTATTACTGCAGACCGATGGACCATTTATCATCAGTGCACAAGAAAAGAGAAATCTCAAATAACTTTTCTTAACAATGATTTATATTTTTAATTTAGAAATGAAAATTTTCAGGTACGTTAGAATTCAATTAAATGAAAAGAGAATTCTTTTGATTTTACATGATGACCTAATCCTTTGTGTTATCCACGAACTACTTTTCCGGGAAATGTTTAATTTTCCTCAACAGAAAAGAAAATTAAACATTTCACGGAAAATCACAGCGAAGATATTGAAAACCATTGACTTCGCTGGCAGTAAGAAAATAGTCTCGTCACTCTCTTGAACGCTGGCACTAGTAGCCTAAGTATTCATCTAACGTGTAGCTCGGTCGACATTTTCAACCCTGATACAAAAGAGAGATACAAACATATCTTCACGAAATCTCAGAAAGCAAAACTTCAGCGACTCACTCTCTTCAGCGGTCATCAACAGTTCCAGCAAAAATTGGCCGTGTATAGAGGTGGGCACAAAACGAAGGTTACAAGAATATTTAAAAGAAACATTGAAGCACTTTTTACCAAGAAATATAAATTATGTATGTTCTATCTTTTATGTTTACAAATGAATTACAAAATAATGACAGGTTTCGCACGTGCACGCTCAGGTAGACAACATACAAAATAATTCAATACCTTTTTTGTACTCCTTTTTCATACCACTGTTCCCATTTTAGAGCATCTACACTTATCCGCAATAGCAATCAATTCTCTACGAGATTAGCAATGCTTGCATTCTGTGAGTACTCTAATATTTTTTCCCGACGCGGCAGGATTCTGAACCCACTATAATAACTACTACTCGTCCGCTTCCTACAGTGTTTAAGTTCAAAATCACAAAATCGTAAGGAAGATATGAATAATTAATGCATGCAATTCGTCTGTCTGCTGGCTTCGAAGCAGGTGATCATATAAAAGAGAAAATGACTTGCCGTTTGGAAAAATCAACCTGTTTCAAGAAAAAAAAACAATGGCGTTAGTTTAGGAGCCCGCTTAAACGAGGTGACCGCTTCAGCAGGTTGCACTGTGGACCTCCAAGTGAGCGACAGAAAAGCTCCATCTGGCCAGCAAAAATTGTGGTCTCGCGCGCCCTGTGCACAGTGTCCCGTTCGCGCGTGTCCGTTCCCGCGCGGGGGGGGGGGGGAGGGCGATGTGTGGCCGAGAGCGTTCGCTTCGTAGCGACCACGTGGCGGCGCATACCGTCGCCGGCGCACAGGTGGCATTCCGCAGCCCCCCCCCCAAACCAAACGCGGCGGGTGCTTTGTCACAACACCGGCGCCACGCACAATACTTTCACCCTGCATTCCGTTCATCTCAATGAAACGCTGTGACCAATATGTTTACTGTAATTTCACGTGCTAGGCTGCATTTTTGGCATTACTTACATTCATTTTCAACAAACGTCTGATATAATCTTCATCTCCAATGTTTAGTAACTAAACTGGTAATTAAAATTATATTGCATGTATGGGAGTAAATTTTTTAATAGCAGCAGCATATTTTGAAATGATGTATTATTGTACTGAACTTTTTCTAAGACAAATGATAGCTATTATAAGATAAACGTTTACACTGAACTTTTACGTGACAGAAGGCATGCAGTTGTTAGCTTAAGTGACGTAGCGGACGATCGTCTAGATCTCCGAGGTGTCACGTGATAGCTGAGATATGTTAATATGGACAAACGATAGGGTATTATTATTTTAAGAAGCTGTTACTAATGCGAGAAACTACGCACTGTTGAAATACCTCTAGTTTCTTCCTTGTTGTTACAGTCTTTGGAGGACTTTTGACACTGAACCAATTATGTTTCATTTCTATTGGAGCGTCGTGCCACGCTCAAAACGCTGGATGTTAAACAAGGGCGGAGTGATGACACACTGAGACTTTCCGTGGACGTAGCGGGCCCAGAGCGACTTTGGGGAGGAGGCAATGGGGGCGGCGGGTAGAGCCAAAGGGCCTATATAAAGGCCAGGAGAACAATGCCCCAGTCTTCTTGTGCTAGCGGCGTCGGTGACAGGTGAAGCGCGTGTCTGTGAGTGTAGGTACACTAGGGCGAGGAGCCGGCAATTCATTGTCGTGACTTGCGAGACGCGTAGATGGTCTCAAAGTAAAGCGGCTTCATACAGGGAACATCGGTGGTACGTTGCGGTGTGGTAGCCGTTCTTAAATTATCTCTCCTTGTAGTGGGTCTATTTATTTAGTTTATTGTGAGCAGGGTAGTTGTTAAAGTGAGACCACGGTCTAGATTGTTAATAAATGTACTGTTTTACCAACCACTCTCGTCTGTGTTCGATTACACCCGTATGACGCCACACTATGTTAAATACAAAAATGATGCGAAATAGTTATACTATTTTCTGAACCTGATGCTACAATCAAATCTTGATCAAGAACTCCATCATCAATATTGCTTGCCACTTTAACTATCTCGAAAATCGCTCATTACGAGAGTCGTTGGAAACCACGTAGCCACACCACTGACGTTGTACTACTATCAAGATAAATAGATTGCAATATGCAGTGATTCACGTTTCACGTGCATTATGAAGATAGACTGTGAAGTTTTACCTCTTTCAGAATAAATGTAATCACATGGCTAACCTGAAAATGAAGTTTATCTAATTCCCATAACATATGGAGTCGTATCACTATTAAAATAACGCTTCCATATTTTCATATCTTGCTCTGAAATTGAATTCATTAATAAAAGAGTTAAGCATCAGTCGTCTCAAAGAACATACCTAGAAAACGTTATGAAGATACTTTATGAAGATAATGTTACGTAAGAAACGTAGTAATTTATGTTGTAAATAAGAGTCTAAAAATGTTAATTGCATAGAATAATATTAATTATCACAACTTCAGTAGCAATAATGCTGCTAAAGAAAATCACTCAAAATTGTTTTCCAAAAGTAGCACGCACACTGTTCATGAAATATTCTCGTAAAACAGTTAAATAGCAACGAATTAAATTTTTAAACACAAATCGGTTTTCACGAATACTGCAGTAACGTGATGTAGTACTCGTACAGTACAACAGTTATTTTCAAAACTAGAATATAAAAATTCTGTACCATAACGCAATATAGAGAACAAATTGTTAATGGGAGGAGGCATTTTCCTTGGAGGCTTGCTTTAGCGTTAATTCACGTTACTTCAGCTGTGCGGTATGTAGTGACGCACGTAGTATGTGAATTCCCTCGGTACGCACAAAAGGGGCAAAACATTTTCATTTTTTAGTCAAAATAAAAATATTTTCATTGTTTTTCTATTTTTTTCTAGCTTCTGGGAGTTTTACATAACTACCAAAGGCTGGATCACGTTTTTTCAACTTCTGGGTGCAATAGAAATTAGTAATATAGTTAATTGAAAAACTTCACAAAACATGTAAAACTGGGGGAACATAAACAGGCCAGAATAAAACATATTATCAATATTGTATTATGAAGTTTTGGAAAACTGAGCAAAAACAACAATTGCAATCCCAGTCCTCAATCTAAGAAATACAAGTTTTGAGTATTTTCTCAATTACAATAATACATTCGTATTTTGAAGAATATCAACAGAATAACACGAATTGCGGATGATTGATTAAGAAATACGCGCAAGCACAACTCATTGCGGACAATGGAGTTAACAAAACTGAGAAATTATTTAAAATAAATAAGTGTGCATTAAAAAGTAAGTTTGCATTATTCCCCATTGACCCTGATATTAAAATGTCGCAACTGAAGACTAAGTTAAAGTTTTAAAAAAACCCGTTCTGGCTGTTGTTCATTTAATTTCAGAGGGGGAAAAGTTTATTTTTATTATACTTGTTTACAATTTCTAGGCACAAGTGACGTCCGAGTAATTCAGAGACAAACTTCATTTTACCACTGGCCATTTTCTCAACTTTCTAACCTGTGATAGTGTTAGGAGAGGGTTTTTTAACATTAATGCTGCGGAGTACCCCAGGGACAAATTCCAGACAGCGGAATAAACACAAAGCAGTCGCCCATTGTCGGTGCCGGCGGCGGAAGAAAACCCGTGTCCTCAACCAGGCGCTCAACTCGCGCTCGCCGGAAGTGAAGTGCTGCCCCAAGCGCCCGGAATCGAAACATTTCACCTCCTCCCTGCAGCTTCACCCCCACCCCCACCCACTCTCTTGCCCCGCCTCTGCTCCACGCGTCCCCGTTGTCAACGGCACGCTTTATTCCGTTCCGCAAGACTAAGATCACGTGCCTGAATTGTACTTGGTTTACGTCAGAGAAGTAAGGGTTTAAGAACAGAAAAACGATTCTCTTGGAACAGGCTAAAGCAATTACATTTGATCTCAGATTCACAATAAAAAATTGCAAGGAGGTGAAGGCAATAACTTGCAGTGCACATGATTGACTAATTGATTAATTATTTCGGTTTTCCGAGCGTCAACAGTGGGGGCGGTTAGCTCCGTAAGTGAGGTACACGTTATATCCCGGGAGGGGGAGGTTTCCCCCTCGCCAGAATGTGGGATATAGCATTGATTCACATGTCACGCCGGGGTTTCTTCCTCCTGGAATGTCCCACAGCGGCAACAAGCTCCAAGCTCCTGTCTGGTCTCTCGACGTATATGTAGCCATGTAGTGTGTGTGTGTGTGTGTGTGTGTGTGTGTAATTAAGGGGTTGGAAAAGGATAAGGAAGAGTAAGGAGAAATCGCGCGTTGTCCGTGGCCCTTTTGAAAGGGTACTGCTCCGGCATTAGCCGGGTGTTGATCGTCGAAACCACGGAAAACTACCGATCAGAGCAGCCGTCCACTAGAATTCTCCTCCAGATGGCGGCTGAATTCCAATGGCGGGAGAGAACAAGGGAGGTGACAATGACGGCGGGGGGCGGCAGAAAGGGGTGATACCTGGAGGAAGGCAGCTGCAGCACCTACAGTGCAGAGAGAAGCTGCGTGCAGGATGTGAGGCAAGGTGGCGCGGATCAGTGGAAGGGCGTCGCAGGGCGCAAATGTGTGTGTAATTGTTTTAACAAAAGCTAATTATCGAATAGGAAAATATTATGAAAATCTGGTCGTTAACGAAAAATGTCCTCTCGTACCCAAACGTCTGTTACTCACTGGTAATTCTCAGAGATTTTATGATAAAAAAGCCAGTTGATTAGATCAACTCATAAATAATGATCAAGTCGATAAGGGAAGATCACATTGTGAGACAGATATCATCATGACAAGACGGTTCATAAAGTGCATACTGACTCTTGAACTTATATAATTGTCAAAAGGTGTTTAAAAGGTATAGTGATGAACATTTTGGATTTAGACTTATAATTATCTACGTTCCTACACATATTTTTCTTGAATTATTAAAAGAAGCTCGTTTCTCTGAAACACATTTTAAAAAAATGAAATACCATAAATGAGCCACTTTGTAATTGAATTAAGCTGATGCAATGATATTAAACTCTCACGAATTCAGTTCAATTCCGTATATTGAAAAAGCGTTAGAAGCAAAACATGTTCTCAATTTCAAATACAAAGTAAAATTATTTTCATTCGAATATTTTCATTTTCAAATATCAAATTCAGAATCTGGAAAGAACACCTGGAGAATCTTTTCAGTTCGTCACTAAACGTTATTAAAGGAGCCCCAGGAATGAGTCTGCCTCGCTTCTCCTCCCGCGAAACCACAGGGTGCTCAGCGGGGGGCTGTGTGTAACGAGACCACCCGCGGGCGAGGGAAGCACCCCCTTCCCCTACCGGACGCCCCGCCCCGCCCCGCCCCGCCCCGCCCCGCCCCGCGCCGCCCCGCGCCGCCCCGCGCCGCCCCGCGCCGCCCCGCGCCGCCCCGCCCCGCCCCGCCCCGCCCCGCCCCGCCCCGCCCCGCCCCGCCCCGCCCCGCCCCGCGCCGCCTCGGTCGGAAGCCAAGCGCCGCCCTGGGGCGCACTTCCACAGATCGCCCCCACCCGTTTAGCCGTTCCTCGCCCGCCGCTCTGTCCGCCCCGCGCCCCGCTCCGCCCGGCCCCGCCCGGCTCCTCACCGCACTCAGGTTCCACGCGTCTCCTGCCCCCCTCCCCATCGAAGCATTTGTCGGACTCCGGAATTCAACCACTGGTTGGAGGGGAGTTCAACCGACCGGCAGCTTTGACCGCTAGTTTTCCGCGGTTTCTCGGATCAATTCCAGACTAGTACCTTAATACACGGCACACGGTCCAACTAAATTTCCCATTCCTCTTTCTTTACCACTCTTCTTCCCCTACACACATACACTTAAGTACAATACATATCGGGAGACCAGGCGGGCACGTAGGTCTCATCCTGGTTGGTGGAGGGTCCCGTAGGGGGAGATACCTAATCGGAGAAATCTCTGCAAACCGACGTGTAGGTCTGCGCGGATCTCACGTTCCAGTGGTAGCAGAACATCGCCACCACCCGGAGATAACATCTACTACACCAACGGGACTAATGAACAAGGTAGTTGACTCATCTGAAAATATTAAATTCTCAGACCCAGATCCCCAAATATCTCTCCAATTGCGTTGTACTCGCCTCCGCCTCCGTCCCCGCCTTCGTCTTCGCCTTCGCCACCGCCTCGGCTTTCGTCTCTGCCTTTACCTCCCCCTTCGAAACCGCCTTCGCCTTCGCCTTCGCCTTCGCCTTCGCCTCCGCCTTCATCTCCGCCTCCATCTCCGCCTCCATCTCCGCCTCCATCTCCGCCTCCATCTCCGCCTCCATCTCCGTCTCCGCCTCCGTCTCCGCCTCCGTCTCCCCCTCCATCTCCGCCTCCGTCTCCGCCTTCGCCTCCGCGCCCGCCCCGGCGATGGCGACCCCACCCAGACAGCTTCCCTTCCCTCCGCCCTCTTGACCCCCCCCCCCCGCTCGCCGCGCCTTTCCCGCGAGCTCTGCCTGCGGACGGCACGTGCTTGGCTACGGCGACCTCGCCTACGGCGATCGTTGCCCGATACGTTCCCATCCGCTCCGCCCAGCCCCCCACCCGCCCCGCGCCGCCATTTTGTGCACTACCGCGACCTCACTGCGGCTTAGCGGCTCCTTTGGGGATGCAGCCACGAGAGTAGCGCTTTGACGTCAACGCGTCTTTAGTTTCGGGATGTGCATGGCGAATGGATACTGACGGAAATAGTGGCAAACACGAGTAATAATCCGTCTTACTTTACAAACCTAAAGCAAAAACCAGCATCCTAAAATAGAATTGGAAAAAGAACAAAAAAGGGTCCGTACGATCGAAAAAGTGTAATAATGTTCAATCGACCTAAAACTTTGTGTTCTTTTTTCTTTACTTTTTCGCACTTACTTCGTAAGACGAGGAAGTTAAGTAATCGTTATGAGTTAAAAGTTAGTCGCACGTTCTTCTCAGATCATTTGGACACCTGAAGAACTACTAATAACGTGCACCAGAAAAGTCTCTCCGCCCCGAGCCGTGCTAGGAACTCGTATTATAAATTGCATTGATGCTCGTGGCAACCAGATCACGTGGAAACAAGTCAAAGGGACAACACTTCTGGCATCTGTTATGATAGTGAGTACGCATTTGCGCTGCAGCTCTTGCTGCCAAAATACATAATCTTTGTTGCTAAAACACTCTCACCAACAAGATATCATTTAGGAGTGACTTTCCTGGCGCACTGTAGTATCCCCCCTTCTTCAGACCTGGCCAGCTTTCCCAGCTACTCCACGCGAGTACACCTGATCGCCTGCTTCCAACTTTGATAAGCCTGCATTAGGAAGTTGTGGCGTCGTCGGGTGCGAGTAACGCACAGACATGTAGTTGTTTTGAACAGATTTATTCACAACTTTTTATACACTATCTACACTTCTCGGAAACTAGCGCTGCACTCCCAGCATTGCACATCCCTGAGTCCTACTCGCCTCAGTCTGACGCAGACCCCAGCGGCTTGGCGCCGCTCCTAGTCCCTCGTCCCATGGCAACCGCCACACCTTGCAGCTCGCGAAGCCCGCGATAACCCCTGGCGGGTGAAAAGTGCCTTCCGCACCGCGATTCTTTTCGACAACGAATGACCACGGCTGGTTACTCTCCAGCCGCCTTGCGAGAGGTCACGTGAAGACCTCCCATGCCGGTAGCGTCCTCTCACATGTAAACGTGGTCCTGGTTGCAATTTGGAGCCCAGCCGCCCCGCGGCTGGACTCACCCATCATCTCCCCGGCGCCAGTTGACACCCGCGTTCCGAGACACGCCCACCCCGCCCCTTGAGGAGGGCCCGCGTCTGGTGCCCCCGCCAAAGGACTGCCCCTTGCCGCCAAAGGACTACCCCCGCTCCCTCACTGGCCTTCCGACCCATTGACCCATTGACACGACGTAACGAAGTGTAAGGAAGCAGAGTCGTTTTGAGGTACTGGTCGTGTGTGTGTGTGATGAGAAAGCGAACGAATTTGACAGTACAGGAGAAGCGTGAATTGTATGTGTATAAGAATGAAATCCTTCTGTTAGCCAACAAAACGTTTCAAATTCCCGTATACGCGAAAGGTTTTTTTATGAAAGTTAGAAGATTAGACACGCAAAAGAAATAAAAAAAGAGATAAAATGAAAATGAGAAATAAAAACCCATACCATGTTATTAAATGCACTTTGTTCTTCAGCAATAAATAGTATGAGGATAAGTTTAGAGTGATTGTTGGTAAACTTTTGAAAATGTACAAATAGCATAATATAATTAACATACTTCATATTTCACAGATTACTTTAAAATTCATTGAGTATCAGTTTTAAAGGTGGTGAATGTTAAGGTAGCGGGATTCGGAAGTAGCGTATTGTAAAAAATCTTAACTATTTAGGAGTTGTTATACCTATAGCAACACCTACTTATAATATGAATGAAAAGAAAACAAACAACATATGAAAAATTTAAGTTACATTCGCGGAGTTACCGCTAAGAATAGTCTGATTAACGTTTATCAAGAAACTTTATAATCAATCAAGTAACTGTAATATTCTGTATAATATTCTAGTATAAAATTCTTAGATAACCTTGAGAAAAAAATTGATAATTTAGGATGGGTACTGCCTTATTTTCAAATGTTACAATATAATATTCCATGACGGCATATTGAGCAAGCGTGGATTGGTATAAGTGGTTCAAAACGATGTACAAAGCCATTCAGGAACCCAATAATGGAGTAAAAATTTCTCGAAGTTCTACTAACTATTCGGCATTTAATAATTTGGTAACTTCTGATTTTTGACAGAAATGTCTTCAGCGTGAGACCAAGTATCCAAGAAAACCACTTGGAAATGTTAATAAGGCAGTAATGAGTGTTGAATAGATCAGCATGCTTTCCCTTGTTTTCACATGAAACGAAACGTTTGTTGTACTTGTGTGTGCAGCTGGTTAGAGTTTGTTACGTGACATATCCTCGGATTCGAACCCATTGGCTCGACGGTGAGGCATTCTCAACGTTTGTGTGTGTTGGTTCGTCCATGATTGAAAGGTCAAGGTTTCGATACTCATTCTCGACGTTTTGGGATAAACACCTGCGACTCCAACCGCGGAAACCTCCACTATTCCGCTAAGTATTCGCACACATCTTCCCAAAACTTTTCCAATTTATTCTCCGCTATTGATAATTGATTCTGTGACTTGCCTTGCTGAGTATTCTACAATAACAGGCGCGGCTTTGGATTAAATGTTCGCAGTTTCATCTTCACATTTAACACACTCATACACATACAATAAACTCAGCGTGTAAGGTCTAAGTTTCTAGGTCATCCCGTGTGCATCTCTCAAATGAGAGATGCACATACCTTCATACCTCACTTCATCCTACTTCTTCATACCTCACTCGATGTAAACAATCCCCAAAGATCAAACAGTTGCAGCCTTGTCTGCCACGCACGTGGATGGCACCGTCCACGCGGGTACATCAAGTCTTAGAGGCTGGTCAAGGAGGAGGAGGAGGAGGGGAGAGTAGATAGAGGGGGAGGGGAGGGGAGGGGAGGATGAGCGCAGGACGAGCGTAGCGTCCACCGCCTACGCCGCCCCCTCGGCCCCCGGGGACGGCCCACTGCCCGAGCGGCAAACAAGCGAGCGCTCAAAAATAAACCGCCTCTTCGCAGGACGAGCAGCGAGCTCCCAAAGAGCGTCCGGCGGGGAGGGGGTAGCTGATACCTCCGACAAGTGAGAGAAGCAGCGGAAATACGGGGAGGAAACTCAGGAGAATCGATCAAAATAGCAGGAAATGAGAGAAAGAAAAAAATTATACTTTTAAAATAATGGAAAAGGGCTGTGTTGCATACATTTTACAACGCGTTTTCATTTTCAATTCTATTTATTTGGCACAATCTGATATAGTGTATTATACGAGTATTTAGAGTTTCTCTTAGGACGAAATAATTATATGCGTCGTCATTGCCAACAATATTATTTATTAAAAAATCAGCTTTTGATCGCTTAGCCATCATCATCATCAGTTTTCTGCTGTATGGAAGCCGACTACCTGAGGCTTCCATACAGCAGAAAACTGATGATGATGGCTAAGCCATCGAAAGCAGCTTTTTTAATAAATAATATTATTGGCAATGACGACGCATATAATTATTTCATTGGAAATGACAGCGATACTCACAACAATACCTATATTCTCTTAGGACTATAATACCGCAATCAGCGCATGACCGTTAATCCATTATTAATAGTTAATTAATGGTTAGACGGCTTTCTGTCCACAAGTAAGATGCCATTTGACGCATTTCGCCCTACCAATAAGAAACTAACCTTTTTTCGGATTCTTTCAGAACTTTATGAAAGCAAAAAACGTATTGCGTGGATTTTTAAAAATTTTGAGAACTCTTTCGGGTTTAGATACCTTCAGCTGTGATTAATAGCTCGTTTTATAGTTCTCCTCTGGCCATATATATGGTCACAATTGTATCCCAATTCTTCTAAAACATTCGGGATGAATTTTAGAAAAAACATGTTTTATGAAGTTTCTAGGTACCTAGATCGTTGAAACGTTCTGCATTTCAAACCTGCTGGCTTTCCGACATACTAGGAAACGTAATGACTTGATTTTTAAGATTAATGGTAATCGAACCTAATTTTGTAGTGGCACAAATTTAAAAGAAAAGTATTTTATCGAACCTTCTTCGGAGCTTTCTATGCCCTGAATTGAACGAGGCAGAAAACTGCATTATGTTTACAAATTCATTTTATTGGAATCTTGCGTAGGACAAATAAAAATGTTTGGCATAATTTATCTGCCAGGGGTGCCACATTAAGTTATTATCAAATAACAGGTTTCCTTCATGTACGGTTTTTGATGTTTGAAATGAACGCAATTGTGGCCACATATTTAATCTTAAACACATCATCCTGATTTTTATAGCTGGCTTTATACCTGACATTATAGCTATAGCTCTAGAACATTGTTGTCATATTCACAAGATGGTAATATTGGCAAGTAGTGCTCCCAACTCGGCACTCTAGAAATCACGTATGTAGTACACATAATGCAGGCATGAAAATAAACAATCATTATTACTGTTGAACTTGTGATAGACCGAGATCCCTACCACACAGCTTGAAATCTTACAATTTTGTCTCTTAAGGGAAATAAGAGATCAACGGATTATGGAAACTTGAATGTAAAGAAATTCAGTAATTAAAAAAAGGGGGAAAACTGTCGTAATTTTTCTTTTAATGTCTTGGTTCTTTGAATTGCAATGAAAGAAAACAAAACAATAAAAAGAAGAATTCACAAGAAGACCCTACGTGTCCTCAGGTCTGAGGCTGGCAGCAGGGCTTCCTCGTCCGTGCGCCATGGGAGGCTGCAGGAGAGGGCACGTGCCCAGAGGTCTCGCTCCTCTCCCTCCCGCGACGACCTCTTTCCTCCCTCCAGTATCCTCCTGCGCGCAATGGAGGGCACGAATGGATTTATTTATTTATTTATTTATTTATTTATTTATTTATTTATTTATTTATTTATTTATTTATTTATTTATTTATTTATTTATTTATTTATTTATTTATTTATTTATTTATTTATTTATTTATTTATTTATTTATTTATTTATTTATTTATTTATTTATTTATTTATTTATTTATTTATTTATTTATTTATTTATTTATTTATTTATTTATTTATTTTTATTTATTCATTCATTTATTCATTTAATACATTAATATCAAGGATACACGGATGGTCGCGATGGCAAAGGGGGAGATTTGATATCGAGATCTGAGGCAAGCACCAGCGAGTGCAACTAATAATGAAATATTTGATCTTTCAATTTTTTTATTATATTCATATATCTTCTAATCTACTACTTTGACAATGACAAACTGTCCATATGATTCACTAGATTCTAAGTTTAATATATTTCATTAATCGGTGAAACTATTGTTCACAGTTGCGTGTCTGAAAAAACCCTAATGATATGACAAACGTCATTGTTGTCGTCACGTCTTATCTTAGACATATCATTCTGAACTAGATTTTTTTGGATCAGGTTATCTCGTTTGCCTTCATTTTCACAACTTTACGATATTTGGGTGTAGAACTCCAACCTGATGAAACACGAAAACTTGCAATCAAACATATTCAAACTTCTTTTTACTTGATAAAGCTCGCATATGCGTATGCTTTTTGTAAACGTCTCATAGCACACATAACTTAAAATAAGAGTTTACGATGTCATTTCTGTTTTCGAAACGTGTGTTTTTTTATAAAGTCTTATGGCCTTTTAAAGGATAAAAATTAATTTTATTACGTTTGCATTCATTGTCTATCTGACTTTCTGTTTGTCCGGGTTAGTCTTTTATAAAGTGAGAACGGCTAAAGGGATTTCGATAAGGTTTTCTCTGAAAGGTAGAGTTTTTGGTCGGGAGTAAATTAGACAACTGTTCTTAGATAATTGTTTTTCTTAATGTAAAAAAAGCGTGTATATATAAATATACACATTTGTTCCGATCTTAATGGAATACTCAACTCTTGGTCCTTAGACCAAGAAAGAAGTTACCGTCTTCATGAGATTTCGTACAAAAACAGCCCTTCCTCCTCTCTCACCCTTTAAATCAGAATTGAAGTGCGCACTTATTGTCCTAAAGATGGTGAAGACTACCTATGTAGATGAAACGTTTATGAAAGCTCATAAACGTTTTCACGGGACGCATTTTAATTCTTTCCCAAACTGTTACTAGACAACTCGTTTAGAAAGAGAGAGAGAGAGAGAGAAAGAGAGAGAGAGAGACAAAGAGAGAAAGAGAGAGAGAAAGAGAAGGAAAGAGAGAGAGAAAGACAGAAAGAGAGAGAAAGACAGAAAGAGAGAGAAAGAGAGAGAGAGAGAAAGAGAGTAAGAGAAAGAGAGAGTAAGAGAAAGAGAGAGTAAGAGAAAGAGAGAGAGAGAGAGAGAGCATGAGAAAAAAACTTATTTCTTCAAACTTGGGTAATTTCCAGAGCTTGGAAGTTCCGCATCGTATATTATGTACGAAGAGCTATGAACTCGAAAGGGGTCGAAGATCGAACTCAAAGGTTAGATGGATTTCCTCATGAGCGAATAAAGCCCAAAGCATGAATTAAATATAGTCCAAAAAATAGTCTGGTATCCTTTTGTTTTTTATAGCGAATTTTAACACTTCCTGCTCCTGAATCCCAGGGTCAACACGTCTTTCTAGATAAAGTCCCTTTGCAGAGTAAGGCAAAACCCAAAGAAGGTGTTTGATAAATAATCAATAAAAGGTTAAATAGTTTCCTAAAAGAAAACAACATAATTCCAAAAGAACAATTCGAATTTCGCGAACATTACTCTAGCACTCAGCAGCTTATAAGACTAACTGCAAATATAGCAAACACATTTCACTAGCATAAACACACGCTAGCTATTTTCCTTATTATAAGAAAGTCCTTCGAAAACTTCGGCATGCAGGGCTATTGTATTAAATTAGATATTTGGCCCCGCCCGGCCCCGCCCGGCCCCGCCCGGCCCCGCCCGGCCCCGCCCGGCCCCGCCCGGCCCCGCCCGGCCCCGCCCGGCCCCGCCCGGCCCCGCCCGGCCCCGACCGGCCCCGCCCGGCCCCGACCGGCCCCGACCGGCCCCGACCGGCCCCGACCGGCCCCGACCGGCCCCGACCGGCCCCGACCGGCCCCGACCGGCCCCGACCGGCCCCGACCGGCCCCGACCGGCCCCGACCGGCCCCGCCCGGCCCCGCCCGGCCCCGACCGGCCCCGACCGGCCCCGACCGGCCCCGACCGGCCCCGCCCGGCCCCGCCCGGCCCCGCCCGGCCCCGCCCGGCCCCGCCCGGCCCCGACCGGCCCCGACCGGCCCCGCCCGGCCCAGCCCGGCCCCGACCGGCCCCGAACGGCCCCGCCCGGCCCCGCCCGGCCCCGCCCGGCCCCGCCCGGCCCCGCCCGGCCCCGCCCGGCCCCGCCCGGCCCCGCCCGGCCCCGCCCGGCCCCGCCCGGCCCCGCCCGGCCCCGCCCGGCCCCGCCCGGCCCCGCCCGGCCCCGCCCGGCCCCGCCCGGCCCCGCCCGGCCCCGCCCGGCCCCGCCCGGCCCCGCCCGGCCCCGCCCGGCCCCGCCCGGCCCCGCCCGGCCCCGCCCGGCCCCGCCCGGCCCCGCCCGGCCCCGACCGACCCGACCGGCCCCGCCCGGCCCCGCCCGGCCCCGCCCGGCCCCGACCGGCCCCGACCGGCCCCGCCCGGCCCCGCCCGGCCCCGCCCGGCCCCGCCCGGCCCCGCCCGGCCCCGACCGACCCGACCGGCCCCGCCCGGCCCCGCCCGGCCCCGCCCGGCCCCGACCGGCCCCGACCGGCCCCGCCCGGCCCCGACCGGCCCCGCCCGGCCCCGACCGGCCCCGACCGGCCCCGACCGGCCCCGACCGGCCCCGACCGGCCCCGACCGGCCCCGACCGGCCCCGACCGGCCCCGACCGGCCCCGACCGGCCCCGACCGGCCCCGACCGGCCCCGACCGGCCCCGACCGGCCCCGACCGGCCCCGACCGGCCCCGACCGGCCCCGACCGGCCCTACAACGCCCAGCCCCGCCCCGCGACGCCTTGCCCCGCCCCGCGACGCCTTGCCCCGCCTCGTGCCGCCCTGCCCCGCCCCGCTGGCGGAAAGACAGCCGCACCTCGCATTCATCAATCTCCCGCCGCGCGTGCGGGGGCGGGGCGGGGAGGGGAGGGAAGGGGTGTGGCCGGGAGGGGCATCAGCTGATGGGGAGCACGAGGGCGCACTCGGAAGTGGAGAGTACGATGCCAGGAGCCAGGACGTGCCAGGTCCACGCTATGCCTGAGCTTCTATTGTGACTCCGTATGCACCCTGTTTATTTTTCTTTTCCGGGCTTGGAAAGGTCGATGACATGGTGCTTATTTGTGAAGAAAGTGTTATTTGTAAAGAAAGACCGACAATATATGAGCTTTTTATAGTCGTGGTTACATGCATGGTCTTTGTGTGGGGTTTATTTTCAAGTTTTCTCATCGTATTCTGTAAACGAAAATTGATTAATTTCAAATATTTCATTTCTCGTTTTGCTTTAACAGTGTAGGTTTTTCAATGGAATTTCATAATCTGTGTTAAAAATGATTCATGATATATTTAGAATGACGGATGATAATTACAAGTTATTTTTAATTTATCAATTATCCAAACAAACAATTAAGTAATACACATTTACTAGTCGTATCCGCGCGAGAATTCCATTCTTTGCAAATCATAGTCTTTAACATGAAACTAGCTTTACACTTGAAGCTTTCTTTGAGCGGTCAAGCTTTTGACATATGTCATCAGGGTGGCTCAACGCAGTCACTGAGATGAGACTGCCCGCGGAGACTCGTTACTTTTGCTCTAGGCTTCACTAAGCTAGATCCGATCGTGCCAGATTGCCCCCCTCCGTCCACCAGCCCTCGGCAAGCTCGCAAGGCTCAACTGCACCGTGATGTGCTGTAAGCGCTGGGCCAAGGCACGCCAATTTTGTCGCCTCCTTGAGCAGACCAGCATTACATCAGAAAGCCCAATGCTATGCGCGAGTCTAATTTTGTCAAGCGCGTATTAACAAACATATATATGACGTATATTTCATAAACGTTTCATGTTTCTTCATGCTGCAAAAGGAGGGTGTCTTAAGAGCAAAATATCAAAAAAGGAATCGCTTTGTGAATTACGACATAACGTGAGTATCTCCACCGCTTTCGAGTTTTGCACGATGGTAGCGTGTGTTGCACGTGTATATACCTTGGAAACGTGCTTCAGAGATGTTACATTTAATGTACAATACTTATAATCATGAATTTTATAACACAGATTTGATCTTGGAAATGTTTTGAAAACTTTACGTGCATACAAAAAGTTATAGAAAAGACAATGACAAAATGCGTTGATGCCCTTTATATGTTACGTAAACATATTACAAGAATTTCTTTGAACAAGAACGCATTTACACTGAGATAGAGAAATGAAGTTATTCTGAACATGGCATTCTGTGAATAGATACTTTTGTCCGCTTTGGTTGATTTATAAGGTATTGCCTCAAATATTGCAACAACACAGGGCACAAAGAGCCGAATCGAACAATGCTAACTAATCGTATTGATCTGGAGTAGTTCGGTGATTCTGAACCAATCTAGATGAAAGGATTCAAATGAAATGACTTCTTTAAAAGCTTTGAGTGTACTCAACGGATGACTGTCAAATAAAACGCGAAAGAAAAGATTACAAACGAACATATTTGAAAGCAAGAATTGAGTTTTCTACATTCATTACTGCACACACAGAAAAAAGAAAGAGGCTTACAAATACACCTTCAGTAAATTTTTGTATGTGAATAAAACTAGGAATATAATCTAAATGCAGAATTTTTGAAATATAAATTTCATGCCTTGTACTGTGTTCAGAATGTGTAGAATTTAGTAATTTAGGAAAATGGGGGAAAATAGAAAAATTGATTTGAAGTTTGAACTTGAAGTTGAAGATGATTACTACATTAAGCGGTGTTTTAAAATATACTTTTTAATTCGTAACACGTAGAAGCTGTAATAAAAATGGATTGTCTATTTTTTACTGTTTAGAAATATATGCGAAAGCAGTTGTTAAGTGTTTCTTAAGTGCTCCTCTTTGTCAATCACACCTTGTATTACGTTTGAATTTGCGAGTAATAACTTGATCAAAATCGATATCTTTCGTAAATATAAAAACAATACGTGTTAGTTTAAAACCATCAGAATATATGGTGTACATTTTAACAGCATAATCTTCGGTCTTTCAAATAAAACTACCCTGACACCTTGCCCCAATATCCCTCAATCTTACCATTTTTTTAATGAGTCGTAGGAAAAGTATATTACTACATAGTTTATTTCAGAAAAGTCAACACTTACGTACCAGAACGAATATTACGCTTCGCACATGATGCATTTTCGTATTCGTAGTATATGTCAAAGTTTTAATTTTTAGCGTATAGAAAAAATACTTTTAATAATATAATATAAATTTAAAAATATATTTTTATCTGGTAATTTTTCTTGTCATAGTTTTGCATAATTTGAAGCAGTAGGTGCCCAAATATTTGTAGAACATTTGGAATCAAAAATTATTTTGATTTAATAATTTTGTTATAGGAACAATGTCCAATTATTTT
Organism: Gryllus longicercus; assembly: GCA_038098605.1. Taxonomy (NCBI): domain Eukaryota; kingdom Metazoa; phylum Arthropoda; class Insecta; order Orthoptera; family Gryllidae; genus Gryllus; species Gryllus longicercus. The sequence continues at coordinate 930,725 of JAZDUA010000462.1, forward strand.
TAAACATCACACAATTTGCAAAATCATATGAATCCATGATTATTTTTGAACGCGCTTAAGAATTATCTTACCCTTTTTAGTACCTTCTTCCTAAATTACTTTTAGATGAAAGAGGAATGGCTTTACTGTGATAATTACTTAGCGGATTTCTATTATTTTGCATATTTTTGTCTGTAGCTTCAGGGTTAGCTGAATGAAATTTTTTGACATTTAGTTAGAAATGAATGCTACGTAGATTGATGCGTATTTAGTGATATCGCTGTTGGTGCACATTAATGTAATTATAGGAGCATATTATACATATTTCTTTAAAATAGAGACTTATCTCTAAAACGTTTCATATTTTCCTAGAATTCGTTTGTAAGCGTTCATTGCTTACAAATTAATAATAAAAATAACGTTAATAATACAAAATAAAGTGAATTTGTTCTCTGAAAATACATTGTCATCATGCTTTGTGTTTTTCAATTCAGGAGATCAAAAAATATTTGTGCATGTGTAGAATATTTCTTGATATCATACTTTTTAGCTAGGTAGAATAAATAAAATAAGACATACAACGTACACAAGCGAAAATTTACTTCAACAATTTCTCCCCAAACGTAGATTATATTATGTTTGCTCTAAAATGTATCTTTTTATTTCAACCATGCTTCAACTAAATTTTTTCAATAAATCTGATAAGGAAATTAAATGTTAATTTTAACTGCATATTAAAGATAATATTTCAAAATGATTAGGTAATGTTTATTGTTAAAGCATATTTCAAGGTTTTTAGGTCATGAAAATCATCTACCATGAGATACTGAATTTTAAATAAGGTATGTAAAGGTAATATGGCCATATTAAGCGCCTCAAATTTTGTTGTTTATATATTTCAAAATTTGGTCAAATTAACAGAAACATGATGAAATTTGACACGTTTTCTTCAAGTTGAACTAGCTTTATCAAAAAAAGTTTATTCCGGAATATTTTATTGTTGTTTTACAAAAACATTGTAGTTTGAAAGCAATATAACCGCACGCAGGTTCTATGGCCATTGCCAAATAAACTGGTTTCTTGTAGCATGATCATGGAACTATGGCTGGCTGTATTAATATATAATATGAATATTGGTTTTACATATTGGTTTGGCTCTGTACACCCCTTTCATTTGCAGGATTAATTTCCTTTAAAATACAACACACAAAAATTACTGTACAAAACACACGAAGTTAGCTTAGCCGTAAGTGCTCGTAATACACTGGTCTATCACCCTTGGCCATATTGACAGCAAAACCACGTGTTATAAAATCTCTCCCACATTGATAAAATATTGGGCACATAAAACAGGATTAATCTAATTGGATTTCTCATTGAATGCGCTAAAAGTTTACGTATATTGTCAAAATACTAAATCCTCCTTCAAATGTAACTAATGATAAAATTACCTGGAAAGAAGTTATAAGGACAGAGCGCCTTCAGCGCGTTCTTGACAAAGGGGGTCCAAAGTACGAATGCGCTAGTCAACGAGCCTGGTAGGGTGCTAAGGCACTTCTTACTACCGCCCATAGCAAGCTAGCACTATCGTAAACAGTTTCAGCTACCTTGGCCATATTACCTCCACTGTCAAAATTTGCATCACTTATCTTACATTAAGCGGACTCCAAACAGATGTCCAGAAATCGAAAATGAGCTATTACACTTAGGCTTAAATTAACAAAATATATGTGCAAGGTAGATAAGGTAACCAGCCTGTTTTACTGGATTTTACTACATCTCTTATATTTTAAATACATGAAAGAGAAAACATTGTACTCTTTAGTCTCTGCAAACATAACTATTCCGATTACCAAACTGCCACCTTTATTTTACTTCTATCTGTTGACCTGCAACTGCAAGTTTATAATTCTAGCTATATTCCCCGCACTATTGGGAAACTGAATTCTCAAATACGCAAAAAGAAAATATGAAGAAATATTTTGTATTTGGACGATCGAAAATAGATCTATATCAGCCCGATGCTCGAGGAGACAAGAATTTAATATCGATGAGTTCAAGTGGATGCGAACAATGTGTGGCAGGCATACCAGCAGCCCCAATAACGCACGACAAGAATGTAGGTTGCCAGAACGCGAAGAGTACAGATGCCAACATAATAAAATAAAGGTCGGATGATGGTATGAAAAGAATAAACCAGAGGCAAAAGGGCTATAAGAACACATAAAGACATATATTTTAGAATAAAATAAAATATTACAGAGCTGGTCGATTCTATTTAATACTTCATTTTTTTAAAATATTTTAGCACAAAACACTTTGAAGTAACTAACCTACTAGTTCGAATAATTTATTAATAGTAATTAATGCCGGGACAAATATACAAGGTGTTTAAAAAAATAGGGGGCATACTTTCAGGTATGTCTTCTCTGTTATATAGATAATCAAAGTAGTTATTTTCAACATGAAAGAGTGCGGAAATGCTTCAATTCTGAGTTATGGATTTCACAACACTGAAATTCACCTAAATGCTTTTCACCGGAACCGAACTTCGTAAAACCTGAATATGTTTAAAATAAAAAAAACAAAAATCCATTAATGTGTTTGTGAGTGTAACAGTGATTGTTACTATTGGATGTTATTGAATTCACAGGCTTAAAATGTTCAAGTAATCATCAATTGAAGTACTCTGATTCCAGATTTATGAAATCATTAGAAAGGTGAGTGATTACAGATTGGGTAGGTAGTGACTTTTGTCTTTAAATTACATTCCGTTGTGTTTCTTCTTCTCAATATCGTAAAAAAACACCAATTTACGCAATATATTTTTATTCTATAGACAATATGAAACTTCTCACTTTGGACATAATTCATCAAATGATAAAACAGAAAACACGTCCAAAATGAGATGAAAATGCAAGGTACAATGTTCAGGCTATTTTCAGTGCCTAGCTCTGATAATGATGTGGCAATAAAACGCGTATATCCCCTTTCAGTAGTGCGAGTAGTATTCACACTTTATCGACTCGTAAAACCTTTTTTCTGTCACTCTTAACTTTTAAAAAACCATTATTGAAAAGATATCAACACTGATTCAAATTCATATTCAAACTCCAGGTACAATACAACTAGAGGATTTGGTGACACAATTTATATAGACATTGATGGATATCAATGCAATGCCGTATATATAACTCATTGAAATTAAAATGAAAGAATGAATTCAAAATAATTTATGCAGACAATAGGACAATTCTCATTCCAACTTGGTTGTCTTGAAAACACTTTTGCACGTTGATGTAGTAGTATAATATAGGGAAAGTAATATAATATAGAAATAATGCGAGAAAGTATGTGCTTTTGTAGCACCCGTAGTTTTAAAATACATCTAACGCCGTTAATATACACATTTCCAGCGAATTGTACACATTATTGCATTTGTGAGTAGTAGTGCTTTAATAGTAATAGTAACATGTATATGCAGTATAAAGCGACATTCAAAACGAAGACGGAAGTTAAATACATCGAGGTGAAGTCGCGTCAAACAAGAAAATGTCAGCAGAAAGGCAGTTGGATGCTGAAGGTGGTGAGAGAAAGAGAGAGGGATGAGGAAGTACACGTGAAAGGAACGAGCCCCACGTCTCGACGTAGTGTAGGAGCCGAAATGGAAAGGTAGAGTCAACAGAAGGGGGAAGGATCTTCACAGGTCAAAGAGCAGTCCGACAGTGTGAAGGGCGTCGAGCTTCCGATTTCACAGACGACGCGGCGCGTTTCTTCTCACATCCCACCCCACCCCACCCCACCCCCCACCCCCACCCTTCCCCGCCCAGCCCCTCTTCCAGCATGTCCGACTCTCCTCCCCGGGCCCCGCAGCCCCCCTCACCCACCCTCTACTCGGCAGTCCTCCCTCTCACCCACCTGCGGCCCTCGCGCCCATTCACCCGGCCTCCCTCCCCCCAGCGCAACAGCCGCCGTCCATCCGCTCCCTTTATGAGTGGAAAGTCGATTCCTTTCGACGCCTGCGAGGAGCTGCGCCAGCCGCTCATTGGGACGCCCCCTCCCACCCGCTCGCTCCGCTCCGCTGGCCTCACGTGACGTGACGCGCCCGCCGCTTCGGGGCTTGGGTTTCTGGCCGGGCGCGGACAAGATGAGACTTCGTGCTCTTCGCCTTGTGATCACTCCGCCCCGAATCCACGAGTCATGTGATAACGAAGAACTTCGTAAAAATGTCTTTTAGACTTGGATGGTTTCTCTCTGGGGCGTCAGTATCTATAAGTGGAAAGAAATACAAGAAGACTGCTGTCCACGCGTATTAACTTTGATATATTAGAGGATCAGATACAGAGGAAAGATATACGTAACTAGAGGCTTGAAGAAGCGAAAATAATGCTGAACAAAACAACACAAATTAATGTTTTCCGAAAGACGCACGTTCAGTGCTAAAGAAGAAAAAATAAAACACTCTCGTGTAGCACTACAGTAAATCAAATATTGAAACAAAAACTGTTCCAATATTTAATTTTAACACAAACTGTTACAATAAAATATTATAACATCGAACTGTTACGAATATTGCAACAACATTGTATGGTATGTACTCGTACATAGTACAGCAGTTCTTTATCTTCCAAGAATATAAAAAAAAGTTTCTGCTCTGTTACGTAAAACATGGATAGTAAATATTCAATAGAGCGTGGTCTGTTCTTAGTAACTTTGCACTGAGTATTAGCAAGTGGCAGTTCGAGTATATACAGATAAAACACAATCAAATACTATTTCCTTTTTTCGGGTCAAACAGAAACTGTTTAATTGATTTTGCATTGTTTCCAGTTCCTGTGTATCTTTCAAAACCACAGACATCTCTCACATGACCAGAGACTGCTGAACAATCGTGCTGATATTATTATTATTATTATTATTATTATTATTATTATTATTATTATTATTATTATTATTATTGTAGTGTGGCTCTGATATATACGCTATTGTCATCGCTTCATGAATTTGCATTTCACTCTATTGACTAAAAAGAATTATTATTTGCTCCAGACTTGTTCTTGTGTTTAGGGAAGTGCATAGGTATCTGAGAGGAGCTCACACCTTTATGCAGATTCTTTCATTGAGATGGGATTAAATTCGTCTCTTCGAAGGTTTGGAGCTCAACTTCATTCAGACAGGTAGACAATTTGCCTTCCACATACCCTTTGGGGTCCTAGCCCTCCTACAATAACATAAAATAAAATTAACAGAAATTATAAAATTGATCTTAACTAATAGCCTTACTTCAATAGACGTGAATTTTTGAAAAGACGTGAAAATTTAATAAAAAACGTACGAAAAAACGGAGGGTCAGATGTGGCCGAAATATAATACTGCGAGCCTTCAAGATGATTCCATTGCGTTTTTGTACAAATTGCACACGACAGTAAAATTAAATTACATTCCAATACAAAATGTTCAAGTCCAATTTTTTTTTTTAAATGCACTCACTAACAGGTAAAGAAGCTTTGAAAGAAAAGGGAAATATAAAACTAGAAAAGATATAGAGAATCTAGTTGTAAAAAATAAAGTCATATTTGAGATGTCTTCCATCAAAGGATTTAGAAGATAGATGTATAACAAAATTAAGTATTTAATCAAAAAAGAAGTGAAGAAGATAACAAAATTATTTTGAGAACAAAAATGTGACAGATTGGACATGTGCATTAGAAACACTAAAGCCAGGGAGACATGGAAAATGTTACATTTATGAAATTGACTCCTACCCAAGAATGGCATTTAGTAGACCAAATTGGTATTAAAAAAGACAAAAAAGTATGAGAATCTTTTGACAGAAAATGAAACTGAATATCAGGGAGCAAATTGTGAACTACTGCAGGTAAATTGGAGGTGGCTTTGGAAGAGGTAAAAAAATTAAGAAACATGAAGTAGTACATTACGAAACGATGATGTAATGATGGGTGTTAATACACGAGTATCGTAAACTTCGCACGAGTGTATTACATCGAGTTTCATACAATACTTTTTCTACGACTTAAACTTTTTTAAGTTAATATTTTACATTGAATCGTTTCGAGGAAGTTGAGATGCAGGATTCAGCCAAGGACACCAAGCTAAATGCTCCCTACCCTACCATACCCTACCCTACTCTAGCCACAGGTAGACTTGATTCACCAGTCCGCCTGCCAGAGGGTACAAAAGTAAGTTTTAACTTACTAAAGAAATATATTTCCATTAACCCAATGACTACAGTTTGTTTTCTATAAACAATGAAAATAAAAAAACGGAACATTGTAAATAATATTTACTTAATCTTTTTCCTTTTAACTGAAGTCATGGGAAAAAAAGAAATGGAGAAAAAAGAAATGGAGAAAAAATACATGTGGGATAAAGAGGCGTGGAAACTGAATTGCGTGCAAAAAACTGTCAAGGATGTAAAACAACCGATAAAACGATAGCTAGAAAGTTAGCTAGCTAGCTAGCTAGCTAGCTAGCTAGATAGATAGATAGATAGAGAGAGAGAGAGAGAAAGAGAGAGAGATAACCCTGTGCGGTCTACAATTCCACTTATTGTTTACCACGTGGGCGTACATTGGGTGAGCACCTGAGCAATGTCTCTCATTATCGCCTCCCGCGGAGTACAAGTTCATCATAGCTGGTTAACGCGATGGAGAACGAAACGAGATGCCCAAGCCCTAAAACTCTGAACTCTCCTCCACCCTTAGCCTAGGTCGAGCCATCTTGCCAGCTTGAGACTTCCAACTTTCCAGATTAGTATAGGAGCTTTTAACATCACTCTCTTCATTCGGAACAAAGTCTCTCCTTCACATCATTGAGACTTGAACGCTATTCTGACAAAGCCAAGAGCCCAATGTCTATTCACTGCTGCCTTCTTTGCTACCGCCAGGAATATGACCACCCGGCACGAAAATCCAATTACCCACCAGGGCTTCTCTTTGTGGAACCACAACCCTAAGTCACGACCCCAACTCCGTCAACGTGGTGACAGATGTCGAAATTACCTGTTGAAATCGTAAATTCATCTACTAGAATCCATATCCTTGACTGGGGGTACAGGTATACGATGTAAAAGTATACTCGCCAAATTTTTGCACGGATCAGCTGGTCGCCCTGAGAAATAATACTAGAAGGTATGTGCTTCTGGTTTATTGGAACTATTTTTACATTATTTCTTTGACTAGTTGAGCATCATTTTCAACTATATACTTATTAAAAAGAACAAACGGGTAGGAGATTTTTTTAAATGTTTTATTCTTCTTCGAAGTTGTGACATAAAATGTTTTATTTTCAAGAGTTCCTCTCTTGTAGAAAATGTTTCTCTCCCCCTTAGAACCCTTCTTCCGGCAACGTATTTCCGTATTTCAGATCTCCCATGAAAGATCATCAAGGTGTTACGAATAACAAAGATTTGGGGAAGTTAATTATCCCTACAAAAGGTCGGTATTGTAGTGGAAGTACCCATATCCTATAAGAGCAGGTACACGCCTATACGCACGGATATATTAGTCGGGATGTGTAATATCATTAGACAAAAATTAATTTTCAAGGCTGTCAACAATGGCGTAACGTGTGGGTCTAAAAGACCCGCAGTGTGGGCGGGTCCAGGTAAAAGGGGGCTTAGTTTTAGGGGACATTTTTATTACTTACGGTACTAACACTGTTATGGCATAAACAGATAGGGCCGCGGCAGCGGTTCAGCGGCACGCCGGAAAGGCCGGTGGCACTCTGGCACCGGCCGACTGAGCGTCGGGCCCAGCAATGGAAGGTGCTGGGAGGCGCCGCTAGAGGGCAGGGCGGCAGCGGCGGCCGTGCTGCCCATTGAGTCGGAACGGTGCGGGAAAAGGGAGACTAGCTCCGCAGGCTCGGGAGCTATGAAGCGGCCGGCCCGCGGGGCCGGAGACAGCGCCGATCCTAGTGCAGCGAACGAGCGCAGTGAGCGATGAGGTGCCATAGTGCTATTTGACGTGCAGTGTTGGTAACGGTGTTTCTCCAAGTGGTTGACAATTAGTGTTTGTAAAAGGGACCTCTTCTGGAAAACGGCGAACCGGCTTGTACTTAGTTTTTGCTTTTGGGTTCGGAATAATAAACCTGCATTGTTGTTGAGAACTGCGGTCTTCTTAATTGTTCCTGAATATACAACAAACACAACTTGTGTTTGCTGTACACTTTTATAAGAGGGTCCGTATAAACATTTTGCGGGCGGGCCCGCACTCATTACGTTACGCTTCTGGCTGTCAATGAATAAGAACTGGCACAAGAGGGAATGGCATTCAGGGATATTGAACAAATGCGTCTCTCAACTGCCGAGCAACACACCTATTTTGTTATCAAAAACAGAAGACGTTACTTACGCATCAGCTGAAAGGGAGCTGGCAGATCACTCACCTGCAAAGAAAAAAATCGTAATAATAATAATAATAATAATAATAATAATAATAATAATAATAATAATAATAATGATAATAATAATAAATAATTAAAATATAATTGATAAAATGTGACTAAGAACAACATCAAACTAGACTTTGATGCGTTTTCGTACTCGCTGACCGCTCAGTGCCATGATCCTGTAACGACTATTACTGAGCGAGGGATAACAATTCGCAATTTTCTTTGAGTCGACTGTCTTGCTTCCAATATATCAAGAAACGAACTGGATTCAATTTTCCGTAAAAAATAAAGTGACTGACCTGCAGTGACATAAACATAAGGGACCATTTAATTTCTAATTTCTTTGTGTTGCTACAACTTTCTTATATTTTTGAAATTATCAGCAACATTTCGTGTTTCCTATCAACCCTTTTAAATCGGCATATTATCTGCATCGAAACTCTCTTGGCCGTTGAAAATTTGGTATGAGGTATTTGTCGTATAAATGGTCTCCACGTACCTGAAGATAACCGTTTCCAGTCACTGATCAGTTCATTTGGATCAGGAGACCCAGTTCATTCCAAACATCCCACATAGTTAAGGAGCCATTACCAGCTTGCAAAGACTTTTGTCGAACACTTGGGGCTATGGCTTCGAGGGGCCTGCTCCACATTTCAACCGTACCACCAGCTCTCTCCAACTGACATCGGGACTCATATGACCCAGCCACGGGAGTTCTGTCGTCTAGGGTTGAATTGATAAGCACACAAGCCCAGGGAAGGCTCTGCAGGTGATGTGCCGTTAGCAAAATACTCTCTTTAAGAAAGGAGTATTTGTATTAGGAAATTTGAATGAATGCAGTAATAAGGTGCAAAAAGATGTAGAGTGTATATAAGGAAAGTATAGACATGGGCGTTTGTTACAGAAATGTGAGACAAAGGCGTAAGGAGAAATGAGTCATAATTTCAAAAATGTGAAAAAAATGGGAAAGAGATGATCATGGTAAGTGTTTGAAAGCATGTGGTTCAAAGGAAACTAAAATAAAATGAAGAGAGGAGGAAATGTAGATGGAGGCTGGGCAAGGAAGAGTGAGAATGGAGATTAAGTACAGGGAAAGTAAAAGTAGATGCTCAAGAACACCACCTAAAATAAACAATTCCTAAGCAATGTCATCCGCAAATCATTGAAAATACGTATTTTACGCCAAACTAATAAAAAACTTAAAAAATAACAAAGTATTTACGGTATTTCAGAAAAAAATGTCATGAAACATAACAATAATTTCTCCATAACTAGTTGTGCTACAACAGCACGTACTTTCTCCAATTAGTAATCTTATGTAATATGTAATACTGCAGTTTATGTCCATATTAACACATTTCTGCCATCTTTTGAAAAACATGACCAATCGTAACGCATGAAATGTGAAAACTAATTTAAGGCTAACACATTAATATATTCAACAATAAAAAACTGCCTACCATACAGCGAGAAGTATTGACACCGAACAAAGAAATTCCTACGATTATTGACATGAGAATGATAATATTGCAAGAATAATTTCCACAAATTGACCTCGATTGCTTCAAAGAGAGCTCCTAACCATAGAATTATTACGAATCTGCTTAGCGATATATGAAGGCATGAATCCATGTTACAAACCTCACGTCGTTATCACTTAAATATTATACTTAGAAATGTTTGTTCAAAATTAATTGTTTTAAAGATAATACAAGGAGACTTATCTCAATCTCCAATATTGCCGTTGTAAACATACGCCGAAAAGGCTTGAACTTTGGCAATTTTCCAAAATTCAAAGAGTTCAACGAAAATACGCCCTTTTCCTTTTTTATCGCCCTTTGCTCTATTCATAGAAAAAATTTAACAAAAACATTTGAAGCCGTTTTGGAGAAAAGTTTGAAATTGTTGCGTTTTGTAAATTACCCCTGAAAATCAATACCTCCGTTTTAAATTCGCAGGGCTTTGAGTTGGGTCAAATCGATTCGGAAATTTTACATAAATTCGTCTAAACGGTTTAGGCATTAGCGTTGACAATAGACGAAAAGGCTGGTTGGCAGGTAAGCGGACAGACACAGAGACAGACGGACGGACGAAGAGACAGAGAGACGGACGAACAGATGGGTAGACAGACGGACAAAGATAGCCGGGCGTATGTTTAGTCCTAAACCAATTTTTGTGGTGACAATATCCCATAGAACGTGGTTACTGACTACATGAAGTATTAGAGAGAGTAACTTATTACACTTAGGGCAAGATTTCTGCAATTTTTTGGTACCATGTCTCCATTATACGAGTTTTTTGACGAACAATTGCCATTTTACGATTAAGTATTACAAAACTTACTTTTATATCGTAAGTACGTGGTAGGCGAGAAATAAATAATACTATTTCAAGATTATTTTACATTCTAAATATGGTCCCATTATTGAACGACTTCCATGTACAGAGTACAAATATCAAATAACCTAGAAAAATGATTTATTAAGGATGAAGTCGATATCAGACCAAAAGAATACATCATTCCGGTTGGCAGTTCCAATGCCAATGCCGTCAACATCAGTAACAATCTTGTGATAATACCTACCGCAGAGGATTAGCGGAAGAGCTTAAACTGAATATCTCACCAGAGGTCGGGGAACTGTTAAAATGGTTAATCTGAATAATTGTGCGATAGTTGCGGGATTTGCCTTGTTAATCCCTATAGAAGTGTGTCATCTACATACTATTGTCGAGGAATAATCTTCTTCCCTTTTATATGTATCAACAATACATATATGATACATATAAAATCTTTTACATATAAATATCTTTTGTTTACTCACGTTTCAGAGTCTGTTTTACTCCATCTTCAGGCTAAATACAAACAATTACAAAACATTTAATCAAAATTCTAAATAGATATTACTAAACTCATCATCTTTACAACCACTTTTCTTCAATAGAATACTTATTCAAACATATCGATCACGTACATTACAATGTGATGCTGAAAACACTCATCACATGTAAAACTTGTAAAGTAAAAACCAATCTACATTTAGAATCCTCATTCTTCATACTTTCAAAGCTCTAGCTGTACATCAGTACGATAGTCAATTAAAATGATATACATTGTTCATCCCCCTAAATTACGTGAAGGAACCATAAATCCAACAATCTACATTCTACATTCATTGTTATATAATATCAGGGACCGACCTACATGTTTTCCCTTCCGGTTGCGAAGTTTCCCTATCCTCCTACGGGGCACTGCCCAGCTGGATCTCCCGATTTGTGACAGTGTAGAGGCAAGGTATGTGGTAAGGAGAGAGGAAAGGCAAAGACGAAGTTAAGATCGCGTGCGGTCCGTGACTCGTTTGCTAAAGTACTGCTTCGGAATTTGCCTAATATTGATTGGAAAATGCCAATTAGAGGGCCTGGTTGCTGGAACTCATCTTTACACAATGGTTGAATTCTTCCCAGCTATCTAGCTTCCTAGCTGGTGTCGAAAAACAGCTGTCATCGGCACTCCAACCCTTATGTGGTCAGGCAGAAGAGCAGTCCCTATGGCTTGAGCCTCGCCATTAATAAATACATTATTATTGTTACTATTATCGTTATTATTGTTATTATTATTATTGTTATTATTATTGTTGTTATTTTTATTGTTATTATTATTGTTATTATTATTGTTATTATTATTATTATTATTATCATTATTATTTTTATTAGAACCTTCTGCTCAGATTATGGAATTGCACCAGGTATTGCCCTGAGACATCTCAGCTAGTTAAAGCTTTCAACATACTAACGTATTAACATATTGTTAGTTACATATTTGTGTTGGAAATGTTCGCTGTTTAAAGCACATTACAAACTCGTTGAAAAAAATGTCCTATTTTACTCAGAAACTAATTTTCAGCATGAATTTACAATACATTGTGTATTGTTTTTGAAGTGTTAACTTTTTGCAAACTTTGAAAATGCGGAGAAATCGCCGGAAATGAGACTGGCACAATTATTTTTACCCTCCTTGGATAGACACAAGGAGAAAACGTGAAGAAAAAAATTGAAAACTTGTTTGAGAATGAAATGATTTAAGAAAATAAAAATTGCTTTTATTTCAAGCAACCTTCCGTACGAACGTCTCATATTGTCGAAAAATGTTACATGACCTTATTACGAGACCTGTCTTTTAGGACAGATTTCTTTCACAAAAAATACCTATCTTCTATATTGTAAGAGGAAGACGCCTCTTAACGACTTACTTGGACGAATAAAAATTTTGAACTTTCACAATTTGTAAAAATCAATTATTTCAACGAAAATATAGAAACAACAAACAATGTCAGACTGACGGACAAATCTTTTTGCCGTCAATCGACATTTTGGTATTAAAGACCCACATAACATGGATTCTGAGTGCACAACGTGTTAGTTACTATATATAGAAGCAAGATTTATCCACTTTTCGTCATCGTGTCCCTGCAATAACAGTTTTTCTGTCTAAAATTAAAACGACGTACGTGCAATAAAGTAAAACGAGGTACATGTAAGATTAATTTTGACACCCAATTCGCATTATTTTTTTCGTTAAAGTGCAGTTTGCGGTACGGCTCGTCAGCGGTCTGATTCGCGCGCAGAACCAGAAAACAAACTGACAGAACGAATCAAATAATCTTTAAGCTTAGTATTCGTAAAAAATGCGTTGGACCGACTTAATGATGTTGTATGTTAACACGAGGGCCGAAGGTCCCAACCACGTCCTCAACTTGGACACGCGTGGCGAAGCATCACAATTTGGCGCGAGAGTGCGTGGGCCGCGCACATTGTGCCCGCGCCGCGAGTGACTCATTTTACAGCGGGGGCAACGAATCATGCTGCAAACTGCATTTCTACCAGTTCTTTTGAAATAATTTGAGCAATAATATCTATCATTGATACTTCTTACATTTATGATCCGTAAAAACATTAATTTGGACTAGCTGAACCTTTACAATTAAAATATGCTAAACAAACAGTTGAAGAGAAGTTAAAAAAGTTGTAAATAATCACCACCCCAAAGAATTGAAAACCACTAATATTGTTTCTTATTGCTAAGTATTTATTCTGGAGGATTAATGAAATGAGAGGTTTACCGATTGTGGAACAATCCAATCACTATTCACAGTGAAAACTGATTTAAACGTGTTTCTAAAAAAGCAATTGTATAATACTTAGCAAGATCTGGAATTGTGAGTTGTAGTGAACTATAGCAGGAAATCCTTCAATTCACATTGATTTAATAATGTCATACATCACTGAATTATAATCATTTGCGTGTTTTGTAAAGTGATAGAGATTTCAAATAATGGCTGGACTTTGCTTTTCAGCCCTACACAATAGTAATATAGAGAGGAACCGTAATAATATAAATGTGTGTTTTGTAGAACCATTAGTGTTTTTGTTTATTGGCGAATCCAACTTAACTATGTCATTGTAACAAACACTACTGAGGGCAAGATGGGTGTAAATTGAGAGAAATAACTTTTAAATTTAATAACCTATACCTACTGAATCAAATAGAGAAATGAAAGAATTAACCAAACATCGCGTAACAAAATGTTTTTCCTATCAGTTGATCTTAAATATGTCTCGATAATGATATTATTTATACAGATAATATAGTATTTACGTAGAGAGTTACATGAGGAAAAGGTTAGTTTCCGACACGTTAGATCACAGGTCATAAAAAAAGTAATGGTAGTATCCTATTAAATTCGATATTCAATTCAAAATTTTACTTTCTAACATTTTCGTATGTATTATTAGAGGTAATCAGACCAAAATGAATAATGTTCAATGAATTGTATTTAACACATATTACACCATACACGAAACTAGTTTCGGGGGACTTTCTCCATCTTCACTGGTACAACATAAGCAATGTCTTACCTAAAAATGAACAATTTGTAAAACATTGGGAAATTCTCTCGAAGCTAGTATGGTGTATAATATAATGTCTTACAATTTTTAAACGTTAATTATCGTGGTTTAATAACCTCTAATAACATAGGCACAAAAATGTCTCAGACCCAAAAGCTTAACTCATGTTAATGAATCAGAAACTGATGCCAGAATTGCACCACCACCCTCCAGTTTTTTCCACAAAAATCATTCTCAAATTTACAATATACAATTCACCGTGGTTTTTCGCGATTTAAAAAACATCGCTTGTAAGTATACACAGGGAAACGTGTGTCAAGTCTTTGAGTCTGATAACAATCCCAAAAATAAAATTTACCGGTGGTTTTTTACAATTTAAAAAAATGCAGGGTTGTGGTGCTGTTCTGGTTTCAGATTTTGATTCAGCACGTTGAACTACATAGAGAAACATGTGTCGACTCTTTGGGTTTGAAAACGTATTTTTTGTGTGCCTGTGTAATACATCTGAATTATGAATTACCACAAGATATCGGCTGAAACCAGATATCTGAATATTTTCATTGGTAAGGTATCAAAAACTTGTACTCACAAAGCCAACGATATCGGGACTTTCAATACATGCAATGGGAGATTAGGACTTAACAGACTTTATGAGTTGTTGGGATTAGAGATAAGAGATACCTTTCAAAACAACTTCGTTTAGATGATTAACGGCCGTCAATTCTCAATACATCACTGACATTATCAATATAATCTTGACACATAGGTCATCAATAAAAATCCCGCATAAAGTAATTTAATAGAAGTTAGACCTGCATTTATAATTAAAGAAAATGAATCAGTATATTATGATAATCAGGAACTCACGATCAAAAAGTATACGACGAATTTGAATATAAAAAACGAAAAAAATCATACAAATCTTAATTTATTTTTCATCACTACTTGTACACTGCACGATAGCAAACATACGTATTAATATCAATATATTTTCTGAGGTTTTAAAAAGAACACAAAATGCTAACAATTTACAAAGTATAAATACTGATTTAACTTAGCAGACAATATATAGAAACCCCGCAGGTGATAAAAAAATAATAAAAGAAGACACATATTTCTGTAAGACTTCATATTTTTGTCCTGATATTTATTCGTTCTCCAAAACATTCTACTAAATGTCCTACGTTTAACAGAATATTCCAAGCGTAATAACATTAGTCTGTTCATTCCTGGAATACATTGATATTTATTTATTAAAATATTAAATATTAACAGTAGCAATAAATTATATCCATTCATTGTTCGTAGTCATGCGTTGAAAAGAAATGAGTTATTTCATACAAAACAACAAATTAAACCCAGAAAATGTCAACGATTTGTACTCAATTTCACGCTATGTTACAGGAAAATAAAATTTGGAAATAGTTGATTATATACAAATATATATTACAACAACACTTCAATTTCGTTGTTTCCTGGTGAGGACGGGCCACGACCTTGATGAACAAAGAACGTACGTGCCATCAATTGTCAACACGTTCCACTACACGGAGCAGACGATGTCAAATGAGTTGCGCGAAGGACATACCCATAAACAGTCTTATGACATTTATTATTATTTAAGGAAACTGCGATTTCCAATTTCTTAGTACGTTCGAGCTATAAGGAGTTGCCATTACCACTAGTCACTACCGGTGCTGGCGACTTGCCAATAACAATTATCTTATTTTTCTTTTTCTTATGAATCCAATTCGAGTAGATTTAATTGGAGGTCATTTCTATTTTTAGCCTACGAGTAAAGTAGACACATCATTATCCGAGTCCCGGAAACTGAGGCATTCATCAGAAAATAACTAAAACAAAATATTCCATTAAAGACACATCAGAGAAGCATATAAATCAGTTGTGTCAAGCAAGCGGGTGTACTTGACGATGATGTTACCGACTTCTCAATTCTAGGAATATTGAGATTTTACTGAATACGAGATGTGTTAGTGAAACATTTCATGACCTTTGACATTTCTCCTTCTAGTTATGGTTGTGTCTCTGAGACTACGGTAAACATGTTCATTCATTTATTTTTTCTATAATTTGTAACAATGCATTTCATTCTTGTTTACCCTTTATTAAAAATATGCTTCCGATTATAGTAGTTTTTGCGAATGTGATATCTCCGACCCAATTACATTGGATAGTCGTAAGTCCACTGTACATAGTAAGCAAAAACCGGTATTTGCACATATCTGTTCGAGAATACGGAAAATAGCGTTTTCAATGAGAAGCAGAAAAAAGGGCATCTCGGCAAATTGTACAACTTTCCGTAATGTTTGAGGGGACTTCACTTTAGTATATTCGTTTGCAATATGAATCCATTGTAATATGTGGAGATTTCAATATTGATTCCCACGAAGAGAGAGAATCCCACGAAAAGAGCAGTTTCTCAATTTACTGCATTCTTTTAATTTAGATATTACAGTGAATGTACCTAAACGGAATACATTTACATCACAAAAAGCAATTTATCAAATCATAATTAACAAAACCACAACTAGATATGAAATAAAAGCTACTAATCTACGTTACAGTGACCATGATGCACAAATTATTACAATTACTATTAACATGAACACTGACACAAATTATTCACGCATGTGCAGAGAATTCACTTAAGTTAACATAAAATTATATACCGACTACTTGCTGAAGGAATCATGGGACACAGTTTAGAACGCTGTTGACACAAACGAAATTGTTTTGCAGGTGTGGAGAAGGTTATGAAATAATATAAAAATAGCATATTAATATAAAGATAGGCGTTCCTGCCACCGCGATAATAAATAAAAACTGAGCCACGGTAAATGCAGGATGCTTGCATGCGTGGTCCTAGTCGGCCGATTAACGAAAAAAAGATAGGCGTTAAGACAAAAAATGAATAAATGAAAGGAATAAAATTATTACATTATTTATACAACAATATTTCAAAATGGAGAATATATTAACAATATTCTGATTACTTTCTTACATTATGCATTACGAAGAGTGTTGTAAGATAGATTCCAGAAATGTTACCACTTGATATATTTCACATATCAACTAGTTATATGTTGTTAATATGTAATTTGTAACTAATAAAATGCATTTTTGTAACTTGATGTAAATACAGATTTAATAAAAATGTTTGACAAATTTCTTGATCCGTCTGCATACACACGTAACTTAAGATGAACTGTAACGACGAAATCATTCTTCGCCTGCTTAAATCAATAAAAATTGATTTGCAATACTGTTTGGTTAAAACATGTCTTCAATGCATTCAATACTTTGCATTGCTAATATTCTTCCACCAAAAATAAATGCTCATTTCCGATATACGAAACCAAAAAATAAATAACATGTTTTCTCTTCCAAAAAGAAAAAAAAGATTAGGGATACATTGTTCATTCATTAAGTGTCCATCTGCCGTTATAAGCTTCTTCTCCTCAATATTCCAGTCCAAATTGATCAACACACCACAAATTTCCTCACAACTGTATTTCTAGTATCATGTTATGATGAAAATGTGTAGAATTTCCTGTAAATGTTTGAGTCAGTTTATTTCATGTTTACAGCATCATTTTTACAAGGCTAGAATTTTTACAAGAGAGGGGAAGCAGCCCCACCACTGAGAATTTCCTCAGGCGTCGGACGATAAATACGCGAACCCGCAAGCGGAAGCTCTCTTTTCTTGCCACCACTCGTCGAGTAAGAAGCATTTTGATCACCGATCGCCGAGCCAGTAGCATTTTGATCACCGCTCGCCGAGTCAACACTTTCGTTAACGTTAGTTTAGATATTGTTTGCCGCTGCAACGACTACTAGGTAAGAGTATTCGGCGTCGAACAGACGTTCTAGTCAGTCGTCCGCGAGATAGTGCAGATTAAGTAAAGTATTTCTTCAATTAACGACACGGGAAGTAAGTTACCCGTCGTGAGAGAAGCATTAAAAGTTCTGGTTTAACAAAATAGAAGTAGCAACGAGCGAGGAACTTGCGCGAGTATTCGGTGAAGTGCAAGGGACATTTTCGCAACGTGGGCGTAGTCAGAGGCGCCGGTAGCAGGCGAGGAGGAAGAAGAAACCGAGGACTCAGACACACGAGGAAGAAGACGGATCGACTAGGAAGAAGAACGGAAAAGGACGCAAGAAGACAACGCAGACGGCAGAGGCGAATCCCGTCTCTTACGACGCAGAAGCTAGGACCGAGCGACGTCGACGCAGAGACCAGCGCACGACCATCAAGGCCAAAAGTGGGAAGTCCACGAGGTAACGGTTAGGGCGCGGAAAATAGGTCAAGTTCACGTCGGCAGGGAAAAACTAGTATAGGAAAGTGTTAAGAATTTGAGGACATGGGTGGCAACAAATTGCAGTATTATAGTAGGAGACATTTTGATGCGCTATTGCCTGCATAAAATATTCTACTTTGGACATTTATTATTCTATTTTCACACACAGTTACATTGTAAATGAGAGTAGTGCACTTCCACACATTTTGTTCTTCGCATGTAATATTTTGAAGCAGGAGATTGTAAATTGAAATTTTGGTTTCATGTGCAATGTAATTAGAATAGCATAAATTTAGATATAATTAATTTTCCAAGGGAATTCCCAGCGTAGATTAGGGTAATTATTTCAGAGTATCAATTTTGGAGTAAATTATGTGTGTTCATTCATATGAGTGTGTGTTGTAAAGGTTTCTATTTGTGTTTTGATCACTCTTTGTAAAAGTGTGATACTATGTTCTTGGTTTTTGTCATGAACTTATGCCACTAAAAGTTTATGGGTAAATTATACGCTCGTTTGTGTACAATCTGTGATTTTTATTGTGTCAAGGGTTCAAACCTTTCTTGCGCCCTGAAGATCCTGCTCCCTAGATTTTTAAGCTCGCTTCACGAGCAAAATCTTGATAACCAGCTTACGGTTTATGCGTGCTGCTGTAAAGGTGGCAAGTTGGGGGTGTAGGTGGGTTAGTTAGAATAGAAAGAGTGATGCTGCAGAAGGGCACAGACTTTCTCGTACTAGTTGTCTTACTTGGGCCTGGGGCTTTCAGTGCTTGTCCTGCCAGCTGCCACATATTGCCAAATAAGTACAGTTAAAAAAATATTCTCCATTTTTTCGGTTTCCTAACCAAAAACAGTTTGAGAGAACCGATTACTTAAATAATATTAAAAAAAAGAGTAAAACATTGTGATAAATGGCTTTTTTTTAAATGGTGTCGTTTTAAAACAAATGGCGTCTGTAAAAGCTGTTTAAGCGCCACAGAAAATGCAAAATTTCAAGATCTTTTCTATAGAAAATTTTGAGTTTTCGGAAACCTTCATTTAAAGTAATTTTAAGCATTTTAAATTACAAATACAGCAATATTTACAAATTTCTGGGAATACACATATTAAAGACGTGAGAGATATTTAAAAAAATTACATTTGTGTAATATTAGAAAAACAAAAGAACACATCAAAATGAATTAATATTTTTAAGATGTTTTCAAGAAAATCTTGTTTTTAGTTTATAATAATGCACATTTTGCACATAATATTACGAGAAAATAACTATTTTTTTTAATAACTGAACCTGACTTCAGTGAAAGAACTAACTATGGAGATAACATTTTACTTAAATGAAAATCTCTATCTTCAATTTTGTGGTTGTAGGAAAATGCAAAAAAAAATTCAAACTTCCGTGCATCGTAAATGCAGAGTTAACAGTGAAAAGCGGACCTATGCCATCCTTGTAAGTGTATTTTACTATATCCTTTCAAAAATGTAAAGAAAAAATTTGGGAACATTTTTGAGAAAATCTATAAAATGTTCCAGGAGCTTCATGTAAAGTACCCCAAATTTTAAAAATGATTTTCAAAATCACAACGCTTCGGGACAAGATTAAACAAGGGTATTGAAACGATTTAAATATCAATAAATAATACTATTATAAAATCTGAACCATGTTGTGCATAGCTGATTTGAAATGAGTAAAATATCTGGAAATTATTATCACAATGTTCCAGAAGTTTTGCAAACCAATCTGAATTCTGTTTGCAATTATGAACTTAGTGTTTTTTTATGCCTGTTTTGATGCTTGTATGTACATTACACTTATATTTCTTACGTCGGCCATCTAATACGAAGTAGGTAATGCTGAAAATTTATTATTTTTAAGAACAAAAGATAGTTTCTCTGCGGAGTCTGTTTATTAATAAAAACATCCCTTCATGTTTTGGCAACACAATTACACTATTTATTGTTAATTTTGCCTGTATAATTTACAACATTTTACTTTATCATTTATTTAGCATGCCATCAAATTTGTGCCGTTGTATTTTGCTAATAAAGAGCATTTACTTTATCGAAAAACCTTGTCCATTATCTTCTTTGCTGAGAATCTTTTTTTATTATCTTGTAATATTTTTTTTCGTGGAGGTTCAAGTTTATAAAAGTGATGTCCTCCTCTTAGACCGGGTTCTCGAAGCTAAGAATCTTCCGCGAAGATTCCCGTCTACCACCAGTAACCTTCTGTCTTGATGTGAAGTTCCGTTCATGTGAATGTCTT
This sequence comes from Gryllus longicercus, assembly GCA_038098605.1. Lineage (NCBI taxonomy): Eukaryota > Metazoa > Arthropoda > Insecta > Orthoptera > Gryllidae > Gryllus > Gryllus longicercus. The sequence goes on from JAZDUA010000462.1 coordinate 951,599, forward strand.
AAATCTGATGATAAACAACTTACAATGCTCATATAAATAATTATTTGCGAATGCCCCAGGTGGATACCCCTAATCAAGACCTTTTTACATTCCCGTATACGTTCGTATATACGGAGTAATATGTTATGTAATGCTGCGGATAATCGATTTCGTGATTTCAATGGAAATACAGGCTTTGGGGTACGCTGTTACCGAAAAGTGTTTTGTTTTCAAAACGTGCGGCTGTCCGTGTGCCCAAAAATCTTTTTTCGAGAAAATCTTGTTTTGTATTTTTTTAATATTGCACATATTCCATGCAATATTGCGCGAAAACTACTGAAATTTCAACAAAAAAATTCATGTTCTTAATGAAAGGTGTAACTACGGAGAAAAAATTTAATTGATGGAAAAATATCTTTTTCAAATTTTGTAATAGGCATAAGCCAAAAAGTTTCAAACTTTTGCACCTTTCGGAAATTCAGAATGAACAGTGAAAAACGGACCTATGCCACCATTGTAAGTGTATTTTAATATATTCTTACAAGAATTTTAAAAAATTTAGAGCTATTTTTCAGAAAATTTTGAAAATGTCCCATGGGCTTTATTTAATCCTAGATTACAACGTCGTCCTGTACCAAGCATTATTTCAAAGCGTAGTCTGACAGACCAATTTGTTTAAAAATAAAGAAAAATGTTTATAATTAAACACTGAATGTAGTGATTTGAACATGTGTGATATGGAGTAACAAAATACATTTTCAATGTTTTTTTAGATACACCTAAATGACTCTAACAGCAGACACGTGCTTGGTGCTGTCCACACTCGCTTTAGATAAGCGTCCACCGAATACCTCTTCACGCCACCTTAATAACCATAATGATAACCGTAATGATAACCATCGTTCTGGTTATGCTGACTGATATGGCCGCTGTGATAGCTAAATATTCAGAACAAACCTTAAAAGCTACAAGGACAAGAAATTTTGTATTCATTATTTACATTTGTATTCATTACAAGACAAGGATTTTGTATTCATTACTTACATTTGTTTTCATTACAAAACAAGGATTTAGTATTCAATATTATCCAATACAATACTGTCCATTACAATATTATCCAGGTGTAAGATATTTCAGAAACGGGGAGTGAGCGAAAGGAGGTGGGGGAAGCTGTCGGCCTTAGTTTGCGTCGTCTGGCAGACGACGTCTTTGTAATCTAGGGGTAAGTACCCCCAAAATTAATGTGTGTTTTTCATAACCGCAAAGCTTCGAATCGAGGCAGATCGCGCGGGGAAGATCTATTTTGGAAGAAATCTTACGAGAAAATTAACAAAAATTTTCGAATTTTAAAAATTTCGAAAGTTAATAACCAGAATTTTTTTTATTATTAATTCCAAAGTAGACAAGTGTTATTCGCAATCTTGCGATATATCAGATAATTTTTACAGAAAATTGGTGGTTTACGTGGTAGTGATGTTCTCAGTCGAACGGACAGACGTTTTGAAAAAAAAACTTTTTCATAAGGTCCCACAATTTCTGAAATCTGACTATATAACATGTTAGTCCTGTCCTGTCCTACGATCCTCTATAGACCTTCACCAACCAGCGGTGACCCAGCCTCTCAGCCATTACATAAAAGGTTCGTGTAGTTAGATCGATACCATCCCTCCACTGTATACTCTGGTCTTCATTACCTTATGGTGAGCATTCTCATCGTCACACGGCAATAGATAGTGAATCATGTTAGGAAAGTGCACAGTTATTATTCCCCCGACAAGGAATCGAACCCGAGGTTTCGCTGTGGAAACTGAGCACGCTAACCAACGAGCCAGCCGTGAGGGCACATAATGTGTAAGAGGGAGTATTTTACTACGTATTAAAAGTTGTTTTATCCACTTTTTCTTTGTCAGGGCCCCACAATAAGAAGTTTTCTGTCGACAAATCGCGTTTTTTGGCGCAGTATTTCGTAACTTTCTGTATAGTACGTATATTACTCCTTATACGAGACGTGACAAGACCGTACGAGAGGTACGTATACGAGAAAGAAAAATGTGTTTTTGAAATTAATGAAATTTTAACAGGTATTATGGGCCCCGAAAAGCCTCGGAGCACAGAAATGAATTAAAATGATAAGAAACATAATTAATATTATTTTAATTATAATTTACTATTGAATATCCCAACATTGATTCGATTTTTAGACTATTCTACAATTTGTATTCTCAGTGTATTGATGTATTTTAGTTCATCGTGGAGGAAATGCGGGGCGCGGCGGAGGGGAGGAAGAGTAGATTGAAGTGCAGAGCGGAGGAGTGGAGGGCAATGATGCGGAAAGGGGCAAGGCAGAATGAATCTGAAATTTCTTCCTCCTCACACTATGGATTCACTCCATTCCTTATCCTCTTTAATAGATGATTGTGGTAAATACCCGAAAAACTAACAAACGGGTTATTAGGAATATGCAATTGCTCGTAATAAAGGTTTAGTCTTATATTCGTATCGTATCGTATGTAATTAGTAGTCTCACACTCTTTAAAAATAAACACTAATTAGGAAAATATCACTCTCTGATAACGAGAAAATGACTTTCTGATAACATTTGCTGAATGTCGTCGCTAGAGATAATTTTGCGCAGAAGATTCAAAGGTGTTTCCTTATCTCGATCCCCTCCCCACACATATATACAGGCTAAGCTTATAAATTGGTGGACAGAAACGCTTTACAGTTTTCAAAGTTCACGTTTGCTGTTGATAGCCTGATTAAGTGCTCTGAGGCCACTGCGCTAGCTTTTCCGTCTCCACATTCGGATTAATAAAGGTAAGAAAGAGAAAATAATTATCTTGATACGTTACGCCCGAACTTTTACCATCAGAAACATTAATAAAGAGTATTCACAGAAATTAGTTTATTAAAGTTTGAAAAAAATTAATAATTATTAAAACAAGAATATTAAAAATAATTTGTTGAAAATCACACGCTGCATTTTCTAAATATTTATTATAAAACTTTATTTGTATTGTGACGTACCTCGTTTGCGTTACTTTTCACTACATTTATTTTTAGAAAGGACAGGTGTCGTGGTTCGTGAATGGGTCTCGTAAGGTTTGACAAGAACAATGGAAAAACTCAATTATAATTTTCTTTAAACAAACAAGCAATTTATTACTGAAATTACACATTTAGTACATCAATTTCAATCTCATTACTCCCTGTTTTGGTACCAAAACTATACTCATTATCTTAGATTTCACAATACCTTGAATACCAAAAATATTTCGTTCCTTCTCGGATAGTTCCCAACGGCTGCGACGATCGGCGGCCTTCGGCGCGACTCGGCGCCCCTTCGGACGGTTGACGGCGTGGACGCTCGCGGCACCGGCCCCCTGCAGCGGTTACACAATGCCTCTGCTTCAACTCCGACCGTGGCACATGTCTTCCAAATCGAGTAGGCACTGCCTCTGTATTACTGCCCGCCTATCCCTGGCAGTTTATCTCGATGCTTTCTTGCGGCACAATCCACCAATTCTCCTTCGCTTTCCTTTTCTAATAACGCCGGCACGTGGCCACTACCCATGCCGTTATCAGCCACGCGGCTTACAGTTCTTCCCTTTTTCCACCACAGTTCCTGACACCAATACCACGATCACCAGCTTGCGCTATTTAACATTTGCCACTGTCACACTTAACTCACTTCTTGATACCTTCCCTTACATTATTTAGCTTAATTTTGTCCTTCTTTTACCGCGCGCACCAACATCGCTCCGCTCTCCTTAGGGTTCTGTTCCACACTGCAACTGCCGTCGTCTCGCCCCGTCTCGCCGCCTTCTCGCACCTGACTCGTTCCCTTGTCGCGTCCGTTACTCGCCGCCGTTGCCGCGCAGTTCAAAATGGGCGTAATTGGAAGAAAATGCCCTGTGTCTCTAATTAATTAGAGAAACGCTCCGCGTTTCAGTATATAATATTGATTTAATTGCAACGTACCACCTCTTGAGAATTTAACGCGAAACAGTTGGTACTCAGAACCAAAAATAAGTTTTTACCGTTACCTTCCTTTCAAGGTTATAAATTGACAGACATTCAGCACTAACAATTTTACTTTGAATCTTTGCTTTTGTTACTATAGTGTAAATATTGGTAATTGATAATGATGCAAAAAGTAGTAGTAGAAGGAAATACAGAATTTTGAAATAACATAATTTTTTTATAATCTTTTTGCAGAAATAACTCAACATCATCAGTAAAAGTGGAACATAAAGAATCATCAGTGGATGGGGCAAGAAGAACGCATACCACATCACGTGAATGTTATCATCTGGTGAAGCAAGCACATTGTTTCCAAAGAGTCGTATACATTCATGAAGAAAGTATTATTATTCTCATTGCCTTATTAAAACACTTCCTTTAAAAATTTTTCCAACAATCACTTCTTCATACAGGGGGGGATAAAAAGGGTAATAGTTATCAGCAGAGTGAGATCGGTCCAAGAGAAAGTACAAGTTAAGTTTTCGAGCAGAACTCTCAGCTAAAGAATATCTTATTTTGCGTGATAAACATTAGTTTATCTCACAAAATAATTTATTTCTTTAGATATGACAATTTTCATTCGACTCTCATTATTCACCATAGTTACTATCTTCGCTCGCTTGGGCACTACAGAAGCAATTGTGCCGGAATGTACATTCACAGGTACGTCAGGATTCTGCGCGGGAATGGCCGGTCGATTCATACGACCAGAGTATAATCCCAATATCCGCGCTCTTTACATTGTGAATTGTGATCTCACCGCTCTTACTTCCGACGATTTCGCGCGCTTTCAAAGTCTCTCTACACTCCACATTAATAACAGTACACTCCCGCTTACCACATACCAACATCTTCTATCAGATTTGAAAGAATTGAAAGATCTGCAAATCACACATTCGAATCTGTCGGACAATATCAAACTCATTTTTGTGAACAACATCGGACTCAATAATTTATCTTTGCAAGGTAACAAAATTACACAAATTCGTAAAGATACATTCAGTCACTTAACTCAACTGGAGACAATAGATGTCAGTAACAACGATATTTCGGAAGTCGACCAAGACTCTTTCGTAAACCTCAAACACCTCAAAAAACTTGTTTTGAGCAAAAATAAAATCGAGGATAATGAAAAAGCCGATCATTTGTGGCAAGCGTTCGAAGAGAAACATGACATTCTTTTCCTTGAAGACAATCCCATTTGCTCCACGTTGGGCACCGACGCTAGGTCGGAGAAGACAACTGACACAGAGGCAGCAGCAGGTCAACCGGGTGCTGGTTGTGACCTTGTACCAGGAGACGAGTGCCAGAAGCAAGAGGCCCGCCGCGTGTTCTTCAATACCGCCTGCACTCAAAGCGGCGCGACGCGGCGGAGAAGCAGCAGGAACCACGGCGACGACCTACCCGACTCGGCCCCGGAAGTGGAAGACGGGGGCGACGCCGGCGACCTACCCGACTCGGCACCGCAGGAGGAGGACCAACACGACCCCCCCGCGGCAGGGGCCTCTGGCGAGGCGGAGGCTGAGGGCGGCGGCCGACGCGACCCTGACGCAGACGGGGAGGATGAGTCCGCAGTTGAGGAGGGGCCATCCTCAACCGTCGACGGCGACCGCGACGCAGCCACCGACAATGTCGACGACAACGACTACAACGGCGCTGCCGGCGACGATGTCGCTGCCGATGATGCCCCCGCTGAAGGCGAGTCCGACGGCCTGCCCCTCAGCTCCGTCGAGGTGGAGGAAGTGCAAGTGGACGGCCTCTCGCAGTTCTCGTCGCGGAGCGTCCTCTTGGGAGCGATTGGCGGGGTCGGAGCGGGAATCGGGGTCGGAGCGGCTCTTGTCGTTTTCTTCCGCACTAAAAGATCGTACCGATCAATCCAACAGAATGATGAAGGTCCTGACAAGATCGAACTCAAGGTAAGAAATTATACTAATTCATTTGAAATTATTAATTTGTTTAATTACTATCTGTTGAGCGTGTCGTTTATTTTCTACCATTTTTTAAACCGTCCACCTTGCTGTCTGAATACCTTTGTAACAACCTGTAAGTGTACCTGTTTGGTTGGATGTGTATCTGTCTCTCCATTCTCAATAACTTTTTTGTTCGTGTTTCTTCTGGCATCAGATATCTGCTTGTAAATAATTTTAAGTAATGTACATTTTTAATTAGAAAGTAATGTACTTACTTGATTTATTCAAACATTTGACAATTTTAACAATTCTTATAGTACGTATGTACAATTTGTTGTGTGTGTGTTAGGGCATATTGAACTGGGCATTTGATATTTATTTTTAACTACGTGGTGTGAAAATAATAATTAGGAAATACCGCTCCTATTGTCAGGTATACCCTACATTTTCTCTCAAAGTGTTTCCTAATATACTGACCTCTCCATCATATTTACGGGATAGCAATTGCACAAATACGAGAATTTTTGTAGTCTGATCAAGGTCGGATGTTTCAGGTCATCACGAACAATGAACTGCCAGAAAGGGAAGAAGCTACACCTCTCACAATGCACCAATAAAATGTGGTGCATTTTGTGTCAGAAACAATTTCTTCCAAACTGTGTCTCTTTCATCTCTCAGGAAGACGAAGAAAATGAAACCATCACTATTCTAAAAACAATTTTTACAATAAGTCAGCTTTCAGTTATTGACGTCTTAGTTACTTCTTTTCATGCAATTTCTTGCGACGGCCTTGGTTGTTTGTTATAGTTGTTCCTTGTAGATAGACATCAAAAATCTTTCATGGATGTAAGTAAAGTAGCACATTTACAATTTTTCCCTATATATCAGAAGATCATTCGCATATCAACGACGCGCCCTTTGCTATTTTAACTCCGGCACTTCGTAGTTAACTTTTCTACGGCAAAGTGATCGGGGTTTCTTATTCAAAGTGGTTGTAGTCAAATTGAGTACATTTTAATTTATTGTTCAAGACCATTGAAAATTCTAAAGGGTTTTTGAATTAGCTAGTCAACTCAAATATGAATGCTGATACATGAAAATATAGAAAATAAATTAATACTCAACTTATAAATGATGAGAATATATTAGGAAAAGGAACAAGCATGACGTCAATTAAAGGCAACACTTCATTTAAATTAAACAAATTATTGAGTATATTAATTAATTATAAATATTAATTAATTATTATCTTAAATTATTTTTAATATAATGTTTTATGGATGAAAGTAAAGTAACACATTTACAATTTTTCTATATATGAGCAGATCATTTGCATTTCGACGATCCACCATTTGCAATTTTAACTCCTCCACTCAGTAGTTCTTTTTGTTCTATGCCTTTGTGTTCGGAGGTAGTTATTCAAAGTGGTTGAATTCAACATTGAGTACAGTTTGAACAAGATCATTGAGAATTTTGAAAGGGTGTTTGAATTAACTAGTCAACTCAAATATGATTGCTGATAGACGAAAAAGAAGCTAAGACGAAAATAAAAAGCAACATTTCATTTAAATGAAACAAATTATTAAGTATATTTTATTATTTTTATAAATTGATTATTTAATTAATTATAAATAAATTTTAATTAATTATTATCTTAGTTATTTATAAAATAACATTTGCATTTCTTTTTCTGCTAATATTGTTACATGAGCATTATGAAATGAAAAGCTAAGAATGTTTTATAAAGATTTTCTCTAAAAATCATATGGTATATCTCACGATTACGAACAACACTAGCCGTCTTTTGAATTAATAAAAAATATATTCTACTAATTAACTTTCGAAATTTTACTGCTTATAGCAATTCCTATTCACCAGCTCCATTCCTTTCTATGAGAAAAAACATGTTTCTGTTCATTGCATATTCATATCTGTATCTCCCGCACATTAAAACGCCTGCCATTTGCACCATTTAACAGTGTATGCTTATTACCCTACTTGCTACCTCGGTCAACCTTTAGCCCTGTGTCTCTTCTACGTTTTCACCTCTACTAACTTTTTACAACAAAAAAAGCCATTGTTCACTTTCACTGGTCGCCAACCTATTTCCCACCAAAAATCGTTTATGTTTCAAGTTTTTTCGCGCATTTAATTCACAGTTAATTACCAATTAAACTACCAAAATTATCGGAATTCTTCAGAGTTTTATAACATCTTTTTCGCTAAGTTTCCTCAAAATTCCATTCGCACTTACTCATGGACCTATGAATACAGGGATATGGCTTGACGTCACAAAATTGCAGCCACGTTCACCATATAGGTGAGTACAGAAAATCTTTCTATTACTACAGGCCTAACTATATCTGTGACGTCAGCACATCTACGCCTTTTGTTTTGCGACTTGAAAGTTAGGATCGATTCGAACATACATTGTTTCGCACACCACCTCATTGTACAAGTAAATATCGCATTTTTTAAATCGATAAACCACAGTTAAGTATAAACGACTTATTTAATGTAAACAGACGAATCATTTAAGAACATATCTAATGAAATTATTTATAACATGACATTAGAGTTTTGCATATTATTTAATACATTCCAAAATCTCAAAGTTTCGACTCGATCCAGATGGACAGTGGTTTCTTCAATTAAAAAAAATTCTACGCATGGTTTAGGCGTTAGTAGTGTTCACAGGCACCAGACGGACGGACAGACAGATGTTTTGAAAAAACACACTCTTTCGATATCCGGTGAGCCCAAAACGAGTATTTCCGTTGAAATCTCGAAATCGATTTTCTGCAGGATTACACATCTTTCCCTACACTACGTACATTACTCTATATTTACGTACGTACACGGGAAAACAAAAAGAGGGTGCCTTGTCAGCATACAAACGAAAACAATCAACTCACTGACTCAAGCTTTGTGGGAAATGGAATATACTGAAAAATAATGGTAAATGATTTATGAGTATTTCGTAATTAATAGTGTTGTAATTATTATTATTATTATTATTAATGTAATATAATTTAATCGGATTTTAAATTTTAAAAAGTGAAAAATAACAGGATAGGAGCATTTCAATTCAGTAAATTTTTGTTACATTTAAAATACTCCCAAAGCTTGAAAACGTGAGCACACTTGCCTCACCAGTAAGCCAACAATTTTCAACCATTTTTACCTACGGAAGTGCAAGATAGGGTCCATATAGGCATACGCCTGAAGAGGTTTGTGTAATCACAGGTAAACCTCAATTAGGATGCTAGCTGATGGCCGAGATTAAATATTGTGCAAAATCTTTTAGAAAACTAAATCATTGCAGGGTGCACGCACGTAATATCTGAGGTGTTAGTAGGGCAGAAAACGCAATATTTAAATATTACCTAGGTGATTCCAATAACGGAGAAAAGTATGTGCTGTTGTAGCACCACTAGTTTCTTTAATGGAATCTATTCCTTAAAGACCGATCTTTAAATAAGTTCACATTAATTTTTTCGTAAATATGAGTAACCTCCCTGTAATTTCGCGCGAAATATAGGCAATTTTCTCAAAAACTCTCTTATCTCTTTAAATTTGCGCCTCATGTATAATACGGGACGGCCAAAAATATGGTGCTTCTTCCATTTATGGCTATTCCGGTTTTAAGAAAACGCCAAAAAGTGAACATTTCAAAGTTACAAAATTGGAGATAGCGATTTTTGTTTTAAACAAAGTCTGTCGTAAAAAATCAGCTCTTTAAAAAAGGTCATGTAAAAGTTTTGAAAAGACGCAGCTGATTTCTCTTGAGTCTGAAATGAAAGCAATTTCTAAAAATTTAATTTTCTCTAAATCCGCACGAAACATTTTCATTTAAGTTTCCCCTCGTAAGTAACAGCGTACGGTAAATAAATAAACTAGTGGTACTAAAAAACAGCACATACACTCTCGAGCTAGTAAGTTTTCTAATCTGCTTTGTCTGGGCTAGCTTTTCGGGTAGGCCATATTATCTTCACGGCTATCTCATTTTGTCGCCCAAAATACATTTTTTTTCATATTTTCTCTCTCTCTCGTCTCCCTAATCCTAGAACTGATACAATTGCCCCTTGACTTATATAGAAGTATACATCCATATTCGATTCGGATGGCCGGAATGGTTAAGGGGTACGGATTAAACGTTTCGGATCAAAAGGAACCGGATTCAAATAACAGGCAGGAATTTTAATTTGATGAATGTGTTGTTGTTGCAAAATATGTAAACGCATTGTAAAATGTGTATTTAAATATGAGTGATTTAAATTTTTGTTAATGTAACTGAGGACGCAAATTAACAAGCACTTGAAGAGCGCTAAATAAATACAATTTTCAATATATTACAGTTCATTTCCAGCATGTTGCTTTCTTGTTTCTGAGTTATGTATGAAAGTAAACTGTTCAATAAATGTTTATTTTATATTACAAATAAATATAATAAATTTTCAATTTTAAGTTATATAAAGAAGAATTACGAATTTGGAAAATTAAAAAGATGCATGTACCCCAGGGATACCTTTAAAAGCACACATATGGAAATGAGAATTACCACAGTAGTGCAATTAAATATGAAGAGAGTAATGAGTAAAGTCAAAGATATAGCATGGAATTGTTGGATAGGAACAAGTAGATGAGGATTCGGAATAGGAAAAGGATAGAAATAAGTTCCACAGAGAGTGGGATCATCCTGGAAAACAAAGTAGAAAGTTTAAAGCAGAAGAGAACCGGTGACACGATTTCCTAATAGCCAATTGAATAGATAGATAGATAGATAGATAGATAGATAGATAGATAGATAGATTTATTATTTCTGCAGGTAGGTATACAACCTGGTGGCAGAACACTACAATTTACATATTACTACTAAGAATAGTAATACACTGTAATTTTAAAGCATTTTAACGCAAGGAAATGACGCATCAAAAGAACCTCGAAAACGATTGGATGAAAAGAGTAACGTTGCACTGAGACGCACAGGATTCTGATTATAATTCCGGAATCGCATTGCATTTCGAGTCAGATGTTATGCAGAATTCAGTATTCAACTTTAAACTTAGTTTCGTCGGTTAATGCGTCTACGAGCGAACAGCCAGCCGCATTCGACAGTTCTATAAATCTGTGCCATTAGCACTGAACTTTTATTACCTTGCGTACAAGTCTGTACTAGTACGTATGAGCGAACTTTAAAAAAATAGGAACTAAACCTTTGGCGCGGTCGAGAGACGTTGCAACGCGCGGCAGGTGCGGCGTAGGCGTGCAAAAGAGGTGTAGAATGCGGGACGGACAATTGTGGCTTGCGGACGGCGCCTGAGTTGGAGACGACCTGACGGGCGCTAAGCTGCAACCTGGTGACAACAAAAGAGCAATCGGTTCCCCTTTCCCCTCTCCATGGTTTCTGCTAAACCCGGATAACGTTATCCGGTTTGTTTGCCGCTGACGTGCGGTCAGTTTGAATTCGGTGGTCGTACAATATTGTACTCAGTGCAATAGACGTCACCGATTTTGGTGAGTGTTCGTACCACTTGACGCATGTGTGTGGAACTTAGAGGGCGGTACAGATCGCCAGTTGAGGTAACTATACACTCTGTCTTGTATTTTCCTTTGCTAGCTTTTGGGTCTTTGATAGAACTGGACAAGCTTAGGCGATATGTTCCACGGTTTCTACTTGTTCCAAACAAATACGGCATTTTTCTTCTTGGGAAATTTTGAGAACCGCTTTATCACAATGTTTTGTTCCCAACGCCTGGTCTTCGGAAGCTATTACAACTGCTTCCGATTCTGGCTTTATTTTTCCCTTTAAAATCACATAAATTATTGATATTTATTGATCTGAACCTTGTCCATTCTTTTCAGACATTGACAATGGAGTGGTTTGTTTCTTCACGATTTCTTTAACATTTTTTTGTGCCTCACGTTTCATGTTTAGTAGCATCAGAAGCTCAGCGGCTGTTATTCTGCGCGTCTTGCAGAGTTTCTTCGCAATGATTATAGTGGTCGCTAATGACCTAGCTGTTGATGCTACCTTAAATTTAAAAAAGTTATACTGGTCTTTCATCACCGTGGAGCTGGTATTCAATGTCAGTTTGCGACAACCGTCTATAAAATAGGATTAAACCAATTCAAAACAGCAGATGGGATAGCGAATCTCTTTGAAAAATACCACTGTTAATCTGAATACTTCGTGTTTATACTCTACCTTTCCGCTGCAAATTAGTGGTACTTAAGCACTGAATACTAGTCCTGAAAAACTCAAGAAGAATAGGATGAAATCGATAGATCTCCAGCGTCTTCAAAATTCAGTAGTGTGTCACACCGTTAAAGGTCTTCTGGTAGTCAATCCAAGTCATGCTTAAATCACGATTTCGTTTCCTTACATCACTCAAGATGACTTTATTTAGTAGCACGATTTCCTGGAGGGCATAGGAACCTTTAAGAAATCCTTTTTGTTCAACTGACAACAGATGGTGTTTCTATAGGTGTCGGTACATTTTGTTAGCTACGGGTGCAGTTTTAACTTTTTACACACTGGTAAACAAGTAGTTGGCCTATAGTTCTTCGCCAAAGAACTATCTCTCGCTTTGGGTGGCAAATAAGAGATACCACGAGGGAGCCATTCCAGGAGTTCCTTTGGGTTCTCTAAAGTTTTATTAACGGCCTTTGCCAGATGAGAATGTGATGCTGTTAAATTCTTAATACAATAAATCTGAATTTTATCGATCCAAGAGTATTTCCAGTTTCCCGTGTTCGTAATTGCTTGGACGAGCTCCTCCTTCGGCAATTCGTGAACATGTTCTACTGTTTCCTAGTTAAATAAACATACAAAAATGAGCCACTATTTAATACTTCATATTTTTAAAATATTTTAGCACCAAACACTTTGAAGTAACTAACCTACTAGTTCGAATAATTTATTAATAGTAATTAATGCCGGGACAAATATACAAGGTGTTTAAAAAATAGGGGGCATACTTTCAGGTATGTCTTCTTTGTTATATAGATAATCAAAGTAGTTATTTTCAACATGTAAGAGTGCGGAAATGCTTCATTTCTGAGTTATGGATTTCACAACACTGAAATTCACCTAAATGCTTTTTACCGGAACCGAACTTCGTAAAACCTGACTATGTTTAAAATAAAAAAACACAAAAATCCACTAATGTGTTTGTCAGTGTAACAGTGATTGTTAATATTGGATGTTATTGAATTCACACGCTTAAAATGTTCAAGTAATCATCAATTGAAGTACTCTGATTCCAGATTTATGAAATCATTAAAAAGGTGAGTGTTTACAGATTCGGTAGGTAGTGACTTTTGTCTTTAAATTACATTCCGTTGTGTTTCTTCTTCTCAATATCGTAAAGGAACACCAACTTACGCAATATATTTGTATTCTATAGTCAATATGAAACTTCGCACTTTGGACATAATTCATCAAATGATAAAACAGAAAACACGTCCAAAATGAGATAAAATGCAAGGTACAATGTTCAGGCTATTTTCAGTGCCTAGCTCTGATAATGATGTGGCAATTAAACGCGTATTTACCCTTTCAGTAGTGCGAGTAGTATTCACACTTTATAGACCCGTAAAACCTTTTTCTGTCACTCTTAACTGTTAAAAAACCATTATTGAAAAGATATCAACACTGATTCAAATTCATATTCAAACTCCAGGTACAATACAACTAAAGGATTTGGACACAATTTATATAGACATTGATAGATAACAATGCAATGCCGTATATATAACTCACTGAAATTAAAATGAAAGAATGAATTAAAAATAATTTATGCAGACAATAGGACAATTCTCATTCCAACTTGGTAGTCTTGAAAACACTTTTGCACGTTGATGTAGTAGTATAATATAGAGAAAGTAACATAATATAGAAATAATGCGAGAAAGTATGTGCTTTTGTAGCACCCTGAGTTTTAAAATACATCTAACGCCGTTAATATACACATTTCCAGCGAATTGTACACATTATTACATTTGTGAGTAGTAGTGCTTTAATAGTAATAGTAACATATATATGCAGTATAAAGCGACATTCAAAACGAAGACAGAAGTTAAATACATCGAGGTGAAGTCGCGTCAAACAAGAGAATGTCAGCAGAAAGGCAGTAGGATGCTGAAGGTGGTGAGAGAGAGAGAGGGATGAGGAAGTACACGTGAAAGGAACGAGCCCCACGTCTCGACGTAGTGTAGGAGCCGAAATGGAAAGGTAGAGTCAACAGAAGGGGAAGGATCTTCACAGGTCAAAGGGCAGTCCGACAGTGTGAAGGGCGTCGAGCTTCCGATTTCACAGACGACGCGGCGCGTTTCTTCTCACATCCCACCCCACCCCACCCCCACCCTTCCCCGCCCAGCCCCTCTTCCAGCATGACCGACTCTCCTCCCCGGGTCCCGCAGCCCCCCCTCACGCACCCTCTCCCTCTCTCCCACCTGCGGCCCTCGCGCCCATTCACCCGGCCTCCCTCCCCCCAGCGCAACAGCCGCCGTCCATCCGCTCCCTTTATGAGTGGAAAGTCGATTCCTTTCGACGCCTGCGAGGAGCTGCGCCAGCCGCTCATTGCGCCCGCCCCCTCCCACCCGCTCGCTCCGCTCCGCTGGCCTCACGTGACGTGACGCGCCCGCCGCTTCGGGACTTGGGTTTCTGGCCGGGCGCGGACAAGATGAGACTTCGTGCTCTTCGCCTTGTGATCACTCCGCCCCGACTCCACGAGTCATGTGATACGAAGAACTTCGTAAAAATGTCTTTTAGGCTTGGGTGATTTCTCTCTGGGGCGTCAGTATCTATAAATGGGAAGAAATACAAGGAGACTGCTGTCCACGCGTATTAACTTTGAAATATTAGAGGATCAGATACAGAGGAAAGATATACGTAACTAGAGGCTTGAACAAGCGGAAATGCTGCTGAACAAAACAACACAAATTAATGTTTTCCGAAAGACGCACGCTCAGTGCTAAAGAAGAAAAAATAAAACACTCTCGTGTAGCACTACAATAAATCAAATATTGAAACAAAAACTGTTCCAATATTTAATTTTAACACAAACTGTTACAATAAAATATTATAACAACGAACTGTTACGAATATTGCAACAACATTGTATAGTATGTACTCGTACATAGTACAGCAGTTCTTTATCTTCCAAGAATTGAAAAAACAAGTTTCTGCTCTGTTACGTAAAACATGGATAGTAAATATTCAATAGAGCGTGGTCTGTTCTTAGTAACTTTGCACTGAGTATTAGCAAGTGGCAGTTCGAGTATATACAGATAAAACACAATCAAATACTCTTTCCTTTTTTCGGGTCAAACAGAAACTGTTTAATTGATTTTGCATTGTTTCCAGTTTCTGTGAATCTTTCAAAACAACAGACATCTCTCACATGACCAGAGACTGCTGAACAATCGTGCTGATATTATTATTATTATTATTATTATATTATTATTATTATTATTTTTATTATTGTAGTATGGCTCTGATATATACGCTATTGTCATCACTTCATGAATTTGCAATTCACTCTATTGACTAAAAAGAATTATTATTTGCTCCAGACTTGTTCTTGTGTTTAGGGAAGTGAATAGGTACCTGAGAGGAGCTCACATCTTTATGCAGATTCTTTCATTGAGATGGGATTAAATTCGTCTCTTCGAAGGTTTGGAGCTCAACTTCATTCAAACGGGTAGAAAATTGGCCTTCCACATACCCTTTGGGGTCCTAGCCCTCTTATAATAACATAAAATAAAATTAACAGAAATTATAAAATTAATCTTAACTAATAGCCTTACTTCAAAAGACGTGAATTTTTGAAAAGACGTGAAAATTTAATAAAAAACGTACGAAAAAACGGAGGGTCAGATGTGGCCGAAATATAATACTGAGAGCCTTCAAGATGATTCCATTGCGTTTTTGTACAAATTGCACACGACAGTAAAATTAAATTACATTCCAATACGAAATGTTCAAGTCCAATTTTTTTTTTTAAATGCACTCACTAACAGGTGAAGAAGCTTTGAAAGAAAAGGGAAAATGTTAATATAAAACTAGAAAAGATATAGAGAATCTAGTTGTAAAAAATAAACAGTCATATTTGAGATGTCTTCCATCAAAGGATTTAGAAGATAGAAGTATAACAAAATTAAGTATTTAGTCAAAAAAGAAGTGAAGAAGACAACAAAAATATTTTGAGAACAAAAATGTGACAGATTGGACATGTGCATTAGAAACACTCAATAAATTCGGTCTAAAAACTTCTTTCAACAATACTCATACATTATATAAAACACTATCGAACACTAAAGACCCAATCCCACCTACATCCTTATGCGGAGTCTATGCCCTCACGTGCAACAATTGCAATGCCATATACATAGGACAAACAGGCCGTAAATTCACACAGAGAATCAAAGAACACGAACAAGCATGGAAAAATGACACTACCACAGTCTCACACTTTGCGGATCACCTAAATTTAAACAAACACACATTTGATAAA
The DNA here is from genome assembly GCA_038098605.1 of Gryllus longicercus. Classification (NCBI taxonomy): domain Eukaryota; kingdom Metazoa; phylum Arthropoda; class Insecta; order Orthoptera; family Gryllidae; genus Gryllus; species Gryllus longicercus. The sequence goes on from JAZDUA010000462.1 coordinate 968,031, forward strand.
CACATACATTTCCGAATTCTAGAAATTGAAAACAGGTACCGGAACAGAATAAAATTAGATGCCATACACATACACAACGTCCTCAAAAAACAGAACATGACATGCCTCAATCAGCAAATACCTGAACTCTCGTCACCTCTGCTAAAATTAGCACAAAGTGTACACCCCTAACCCACCCCCAGCCCTCCCCACTCCACTGAACTTCGCTCGCCCGACCGTTTCTCAAGCCTCCACCAGCAACCCCGCGGTTTACGACCCTACACCCGCACCCCACCCCTCTTCCCGCCCCCTCCCAGCTGCCGACCGGCTGTATACTTAAACTCGACACACGCCCAAAAATTCGCAGAACTTTGTTTTCGGCCCAGAAGCTGCAAGGTATGTACGACCCGGTTTGCTTACGCATCTTACATACAATAACCTGTTACCTACAACCGGTTAATAATATTTGTATTTAATAATATTTGTATTTAATAATATTTGTATTTAATAATATTTGTATAATATTTGTATTACATTTTAGCTCTGATGATGATCGCAACGCGATCGAAATGATCATAAGTTGATTAAAAAGTATTGATACCAGACAATATCTTTAGTCATTTATTATAATAAAAAGGTATCTACATCACCAACAATGCAATTAAGAAAAACTAAAGTCAGGGAGGCATGGAAAATGTTACATTTTATGAAATTGACTACTACCCAAGAATGGCATTTAGTAGACCAAATTGGTATTAAAAAAGACAAAGGAGAGAATATTTTCACAGAAAATGGAACTGAATTTCAGGGAGCAAATTGTGAACTACTGCAGGTAAATTGGAGGTGGCTTTGGAAGAGGTAAAAAAATTAAGAAACATGAAGTAGTACATTACGAAACGATGATGTAATGATGGGTGTTAATACACGAGTATCGTAAACTTCGCACGAGTGTATTACATCGAGTTTCATACAATACTTTTTCTACGACTTAAACTTTTTTAAGTTAATATTTTACATTGAATCGTTTCGAGGAAGTTGAGATGTAGGATTCAGCCAAGGACACCAAGCTAAATGCTCCCTACCCTACATACCCTACCCTACTCTAGCCACAGGTAGACTTGATTCACCAGTCCGCCTGCCAGGGGATACAAAAGTAAGTTTTAACTTACTAAAGAAATATATTTCCATTAACCCAATGACAATAGTTTGTTTTCTATAAACAATGAAAATAAAAAAACGGAACATTGCAAATAATATTTACTTAATCTTATTTACTACCAGTGTTCACTACTATTTTGAAATGTTCATATTCGGTATTATACAATTATTAACTGGTAGTGCTAGAGTATGGCACAGACTTCTCCGTTTTAGTTTTCTATTTCCATTTATCTCAGTTAGCTATTCGGAAGTGCCATATACTCTTGCCAGCTGCCATCTATCGCCGACCAAAGTACATATTTTTGAAATTTTCATAATTTTTACGCTTCCTAATAGTAGAAAGGAATTATTATTTTGAGGATATTTAAGAACAGTAAAACCTCGCCCTAGCCGGTTATTTTCTTTGAAAAATTTGGAGTCACATTTACGAAAATGACGTTTAAGCGCTACTGTAAGTTCGAAATTAGAACTTCTTTTCAAAAAAACTGTTGAGTTTTCGAGAAACTCCATATGAAGTCATTTCAAGCACTTCCAGTCATGAATACAGAAGTGTTTACAAATCGCTGGAAATAGTTATATTAAAGGCGTGAGAAATATTAAAAAAATTACATTTGTGTCATTTTTGTAAAAATATTAATACAATTTTTTTATGTTACCTTAAAAAGTGCAATGATTACTATCTGTTGAAAAAGTTGGAAGAAAAAATAGAAAATGACGTTTTTGAGAAAATGACGTTTCAAGAAAAAGGGGATTTTTGAGCTAATTTTCACGGAAAACTTTCGAGTTTTCGGGAAACGTTATGTGATATTATTTAAAGCCTATGTACTCATAAATACATTAATGTAAATAAATTGCCGCTAATGTAAATATTAGGAACGTGATAGACAAGTCAAAAATTACAATTTTGTAATTTTTGAAAACATAAAACTATGGAACAATATACACGTAGGCTTCCGCGGCTCGAGTTCATTACTTCTAGGCTGTCCGGGTGACGCCGCGTCGTTGGCAGACCTCTCCGCCAATCACGGAGCACTTACGTTACCCGCCCCCTAGGCTGAAAGCGATATAACACCGGAGGCGGAGCTTTACTGTGTCACTACCCTGAAAAAGCCTGCGACATGACAGGCGAAACGTCGGCCTATCTGCCAACGACGCGGCGTCAACCGGACAGCCTAGAAGTTATGGAACAATATGGCCTTTTTGCCAGCTCATAGTATTTATCATTATTCCTACCAAAAGTTTAAAGAAAATAATTTGAGCCGTTTTTGAGAAAATCTTGGTTTTGTAATTTTTTTAAATTGCAATTATTGCACGCAATATTGCGCGAAAACTACTAAAAGTTTCAAAAAAATGTACATAACCTTAATGAAATAACTCACTACGGAGAACACATTTTATTTGGAGGAAAAATCGCGGAGAGAAAGAAGCACAAAAAAATTTGAAATTTTGAAAATTTCGGAAATTCAGAGTTTAAACCGAAAGTTGAACCTATGCCACCTGTATAATGGACGAGGCGTCACCCGGACAGCCAAGTAAATAGTATTTTACTCTATTCTTACAAAAAATTTAAAGATAAAATTTGGAGCCTTTTTGAGAAATTTTTCAAAATGTCCGGGTGACTTCATGTAAAGAAATCCCAATTTTTAAAGACTGTTTTTTAAATCTCAAAACTTTGACCATACAAATAGACGGGAGGTTTTTTCAATTTGGAAAAATTACACGTATATGGTTTAAGCACTAATAATGTTTACAGACAGACAGACAAAGGTTTTGAAAAAAAATCAGTATCAGGGGACCCCAAAACGTGCATTTCCAATGAAATCTCGAAATCGATTTTCCGCAGTATTACATAGCTTTCCCTACGTATAATACTCTGTATATGTACGTACGTATGCGGGAAAGTAAAATTTATTAGTGGAAGTGTTACTTCCTTAACATTTGTGGATGATGATGACACATAATTTGTATATATGACTACTTCATTTTTATTTTCTATGAAATTCTAAATTGTGTTTGATATTTTCATTTTATTCTGAATTGAATTATCATAGGTAATACCACAAGTACTTTAGATATTGTCGATACATTCCTAACTCGCGACGAGGGGATTATCTGAGAATTACCAAAGCACGAGTGGTATTTAATAAGGCTATTGCACGATTGAAATTATGTCCAACAGAGTTCCAAAATTCGCCAAATATTGAAAACAACTGAAAGCTAATGTTAAAATCAGAGATTCTGTTACAATACATACGCTATTTATTGGAAATCGACATAGCGATCGATGTATAACGTCTTCTGAGATAGATGAGTCACAGTTTATGATTGACCAGCAGGTAGAAGCGGTAAGAAAAAGGTACCACCATGATTGGGATATTTTGTATGTATAGTTAAACACTATTGGTTTTAATTTCACGAGAGGAATAGTCTATGTAACGTTCAGCAACACTTGTTTGACTTCCATCCATGTCTTTCGAACGTTGTTATATTATCACCAGCATTCACTAATAATGTTTTTGAACGTCTGCAAAAGCAATGATCGGTGTACGAACCTGGATTGAAAACGTTCAGATGCGTTGCTATTTGCTTGCCCATGTTTCATAATTTATTAATACCAATGGTTTGCACTGTGCATTTGCCATTTACATAATTGATAAAGAATGATGGAGTGTTGCAAGCTTTCTTCTAACACTCCACCATTGAGCTTTCTTGAAACTGCGAATGAACTTGACGTTTTAGTTATTGAACTTGGACTATTACTTCAATGGTAGATTGTGTCAATCTAATGTATGATTACATTTTAATTGATGCAACTAATGTCTTCCACAAGCACTCGTATTACCGAAGATACGTTCTACCTAGAACAATCATAATATTAAAATATAATTATGATTTCGTTTTGTGTAGATTTATAAAAGAGTGCATCTGAAAAGTCGTAAATCGGTGTCTTTGTGGTCGCTTGGGGCATTAAACACCGATGCACCATATGCGTATAATTTTTAATTGTAAACATTTATTATTTTAAGGTTAGTAAAAATCAATATATCAGTATTTAACGATTGTGATTGTTTGTTGTATTCTAGTTTAATAGTTGTGTATAACCTTTCAGAGCCAAATGATTACAATTTAGTAATTGGCGAAACTATGGTTTTTAAAAACGTAAATAAAAGTAAATAATGTGAGAATTTCTCAATATTTTTGTAAAAAGGGATCATGTATTTTTATAACCAAATCAGATAGACTTCCACAAAAAAATTAGGAATGGATACTCAATAGAAGAAGACAGAACATCTGGGAAGACCGAGAAGAACACAGAACATGAACATGTCAATAACTGAAGTCATGGGGGGAAAAGAAATGGAGAAAAAAGACATGTGGGATAAAGAGGCATGGAAACTGAATTGCGTGCAAAAAACTCTCAAGGATGTAAAACAACCGATAAAACGATAGCTAGCAAGTTAGCTAGCTAGCTAGCTAGATAGATAGATAGAGAGAGAGAGGGGGGGAGAGAAAGAGAGATAACCCTGTGCGGTCTACAATTCCACTTATTGTTTACCACGTGGGCGTACATTGGGTGAGCACCTGAGCAATGTCTCTCATTATCGCCTCCCGCGGAGTACAAGTTCATCATAGCTGGTTAACGCGATGGAGAACGAAACGAGATTCCCAAGCCCTAAAACGCTGAACTCTCCTCCACCCTTAGCCTAGGTCGGGCCATCTTGCCAGCTTGAGACTTCCAACTTTCCAGATTAGTATAGGAGCTTTTAACATCACTCTCTTCATTCGGAACAAAGTCTCTCCTTCACATCAGTGAGACTTGGACGCTATTCTGACAAAGCCAAGAGCCCAATGTCTATTCACTGCTGCCTTCTTTGCTACCGCCAGGAATATGACCACCCGGCACGAAAATCCAATTACCCACCAGCGCTTCTCTTTGTGGAACCACAACCCCAAGTAACGATCCCAACTCCGCCAACGTGGTGACAGATGTCGAAATTACCTGTTGAAATAGTAAATCTATTTACTAGAATTCATGTCCTTTCCGGGCTATCAACACAATGTAAAAGTATACTCGCCTAATTTTTGCAAGGATCAGCTAGTCGCCCAGAGAAATAATACTAGGAGGTATGTGCTTCTGGTTTATTTGAACTATTTGTAAGTAATTTCTTTGACTAGTTGAACATCATTTTCAACTATATAGTTTATAAAGAGAACAAACGGGTAGGGGATTTTTTTTAATTTTTTTTATTCTTCTTCGAAGTTGTGACATAAAATGTTTTATTTCCAAGCGTTTTGCGAGCGGACCCGCACTTATTACGTTACGCTTCTGGCTGTCAATGAATAAGAACTGGCACAATAGGGAATGACATTCAGGGATATTGAACAAATGCGTCTCTCAACTGCCGAGCTACACACCTATTTTGTTATCAAAAACAGAAGACGTTACTTACGCATCAGCTGAAAGGGAGCTGGCAGATCACTCACCTGCAAAGAAAAAATTCGTAATAATAATAATAATAATAATAATAATAAAATAATATAATATAATAATATAATAATATAATAATATAATAATATAATAATATAATAATATAATAATATAATAATATAATAATATAATAATATAATAATATAATAATATAACAATATAATAATATAATAAAATAATAATAATAATAATAATTTATTTCCAAAAGAATTACATTGATAGTGTACAAAAACCATCACAATAAAAACAATAAGAAAGAATACCAATTTTGTTCGACTATATTACATACATTACATCCTGTTTAACCTTTCAGTAAAAATAGTGATCTTATCAGATTTAAATTAAAATATATTTATTAAATTTGTTACATTGTACGTTTGTTTAGTTTTTGTTTTTTTCCTTTTTTGTATTACCGCTGCTGATTACAGTTCACCCATCATCTGTACTGTTTGCCAGTTACTGTATAATGCGTGAATTGTTTCTATTGAAATTTAGATTTTTTCCAAGGAAACTCAACAGACAAAAAGAAAACAAAATCATCAAATTATCTAAAATAACAAATAAATTGTAAATAAATAAAAAGATATGTCAGTTGGCAACATGCTAAAATGAAAATTAAGCTATACTTAATTAACATTTTGAAAATTTGTAGTGACAAATCAACAAGCAAAGCGAAATAAAATTATTATCTAAATTAATAAATCAAGAAACAAATAGAACTTATAGGTTAAATGGCGGCTGATATTAACATGAGTTAAATTGTCCAATTATAAATAATTAGGAATTAAATAATAGGACACAAAAACAAAAATTAGTCCATACAGTGAATAATTAAAAAAACTGAATGAGAGTAACAGGAACATTATACATTTTTTTACAAATTATCATTTTGTGATGACCGCTGTTTACAATATGAAGATTTAGCTGTACATAATTAACAACATAAAATCTTGTAATGACAAAACTCAACAGGCAAAAGGAAAACAAAATCATCCAATTATTCTCTAAACAAACAAATGAATTGTAAATAAATGAAACTAGATGGCAGTTGGCAACAGGTAAAAATGAGTATTAAGGTATACTTAATTAGCATGTTGAAGACTTGTAGTGACAAATCAAATCAACAAATAATAGGACACACAAACAATGCTTAGTATATACAGTGACCAATTAACAATTGATATATTTACTATTATTCCACATTTCAAATGTGTTTTCAATATTTCACGACTTTTATGTACAGAGTTCAAGGATTAAAATACCGAGAAAATGATATATTACGGATAAAGTCGATATCAGATCAAAGGAATGCGTGAGCATTTCCAATGCCAATGTCGTCAATATCAATGATAATGTTGTGATAATACACCTAGAATTAAGAAGAGCTTAAACTGAATCCCTCACCAGAGATCAGGGAACTGTCGAAATAGTTAATATGTATATTAATGTGATGCGATAGTTCCCCATCTTTTGTGGTACAACATAAGCAAGTTATTATCTAAAAGGTGAACAATTTTTAAAAATTGGAAAATTCCCCCGAAAACAGTTTGGTGTATAATGTTATATGTGTTAAATACAATTTTTAAACGTTATTCATCGTGGTCTGATTACCTTTAATAACATAGGCACTAAAAAGTTGTCTGACCCAAACACTTGACACATTTTTCTAAATCAGAAACTGAAGCTAGAATTGCGCGACCAACCTCCAATTTTTTTAACAAAAAACACTCAAATTTACAATCTACAATTCACGGTGGATTTTTCGCGATTTAAAAAAATCACATGTACACATTCATAGGGAAACATGTACCAAGTCTAAGTCTGATAACAATCCTCGAAAACCAAAAATACAATATCATGATGGTTTCACACGGTTTAAAAAAATGGATGGCCGTGACGTCATTCTGGTTTCAGATTAGGATTCAGCACGTTTAAATACATAGAGAAACACTTGTCAAGTCTTTGGCTCTGATAATTAGTTTTGTGTGTGTCGGTGTAACACATCTGAACTATGAATTACCACAAGATCTCGGCTGAAATCATGCAGTTTTCTGAACATTTTCATTGGCTGGATATAAAAAACGTGCTCTTACAAAGGCAATGACAGAGACATCGTGACTTTCAATACATGCAATCTCAGATTGGGGCTTTACAAACTATATGAGTGGTTCGGATTAGAGATAAGAGATACTTTTAAAACCATTTCTTTTAGATGATTAACGAGCGTTAACTCTCAATACATCACTCGTATTATCAATATACTCTTGATAGATAAGTGATCAATAAATAACCTGCATAAAGTAATATAATAGAAGTTTGAGTCTTTATAATTAAAGAAAATGAATCGGTATATTATGTTAATGAGAAATTCACGATCAAAATGAACGCGTCGAATTTGAATACAAAACCGATAAAATCATACAAATCTTAATTTTATTTTTCATCACTACTTATACACTGCTTCACGATAGCAAACTTACGTATTAATATCAATATTTTTTCTGAAGTTTCAAAAAGAACACAAAATGCTAACATGTTACAAAATATATATATTGATTTCACTCAGCAGACAATACAAGGAAACCCCTCAGGTAATAAATAATGTAAGAAGACACATATTTCTGTAATGAATTCATATTTTCGTCCTGCTATTTATTCGTTCTCCAAAACATTGTACCAAATGACTTAGGTTTAACAGAATATCCCAAATGTAATAACATTAGCCTGTTCATTCTGTCTATTCATTAGTCTGTAATACATTTATATTTATTTATAAAAATATTAAATATTAACAGTAGCAATAAATTATATCCATCGATTGTTCGTCGTCATGTGTTGAAAAAGAAATGAGTTATTTCATACAAAACAACAAATTAAACCAAGAAAATGTCAATGATTTGTACTCAACTATGTGCGATGTTACAGGAAAATAAAATTTGCAAATAATTGATTTCATAAAAATATTTATTAAACGAACAATTTAATTTCGCTGTTTCCAGGTGAGAACGAGCCATGACCTTGATTAACAAAGAACGTACGTGCCAGCCATTGACAACACGTTCCACTACACGGAGCAGACGATATCAAAAGAGTTCCGCGAAAGATATACCCATAAACCACACTTATTACTTTGATTGCATAAATGCACTGAATAATCTCTGTGTAGAATACATATCTACTAACTTTAAAAATTACATTTTAGGTCGAAAAAACATTAGTTCAGTTCCTCACAGAACTATCAAATAATAATACGAACATTTTGGGACAGAAAAAATATCTATTCAATAAAATTCCACAACAATCAAACTAGTTTCCAAATTATGTAAACGGTAAATTTTCCCCAAAACAGTTACTAAATACATAGATATTCCGGCGGCGATGGTGTGAGCGGCGGCGATGGTGTGACGGTTAGCGTACCGGACTGTTATACCCAAGCCCACAGGTTCAAACCCGATCAAAGCCGTGGATTTTTAGGGTGGCAAAATCCTTAATACGCCTTCCTTCGGAGGGAAAATATAGCCGGCTTCCCATGTTAGTAGATTTACTGGCATGTAAAAGATCCTCAAACCTAAATGACACCTCTGAGCTAAATTCAAATCACCTGTTTCTCGCCCTAGAAATACCTCCTTTCTCTGCTAGTTGATGAAAGGAGCGTAGCGAAATTTGCGTGGTCAGAGGGAAGAGCGGGCTTGATGGCACGAGTCTCGCCACGTAAAATAAGACAAATTCAATTCAATTCCAGACTTCTTCCAAATTTTATTCTGGGTAACTCTTTCAATCTTTCTTCTTTTCAGCAATATTGAAGTAATCCTTCCGGAATGTACATTCATATGATTGTGTGCGGGAATGGGCGGTCGATTCATACGCCCATACCCAATATCCTCGCTCTTTACATCGTGAATTGTGATCTAACCGCTCTTACGTCCGACGATTTCGCACGCTTTCAGAGTTTCTGCACTCCACATTAATAACAGTACACTCCCGCTTACCACATACCAACATCTTCTATCAGATTTGAAAGGATTGATACATCTGCAAATCACACATTCCAATATCGCTGGTAACATCAAATTCATGTTTGTCAACAACACCGGGCTCAATAATTTATCTTTGCAAGGTAACAAAATTACACAAATTCGTAAAGACATGTTCAGTCACTTGATGCACCTGGAGACAATAGATGTCAGTAACAACGATATTTCAGACGTAGACGAAGACGCTTTCGTTAACCTCAAACATCTCAAAAAACTCCGCCGAGAGAGACGACTCCACTGAAGCGAACGAGCCGGCCGCTCGTTCCACGGAAGGCACAACCCTGGGGCATTGCACGTACCTTTGTCATTTCTCCTTCCAGTTATGGTTGTGTCTCTGAGACTACGGTAAACATGTTCATTCATATTTTTTTTAATAATTTGTAACGATGCATTTCATTATTGTTTACCCTTTATTTAAAAAATGCTTCCGATTATAGTAGTTTTTGCGAATTTGATATCTCCGACCCAATTACATTGGATAGTCGTAAGTCCACTGTATATAGTAAGCAAGAGCCGGAATTTGCACAGATCTGTTCGAGACTACGGAAAATAGCGTTTGAAGCAGAAAAAAGTGCATCTCGGCAAATTGTACAACTTTGCGTAACGTTCCGTAAGTGAAAGGACTTCACTTTAGTATATTTGTTTGCTATATAAATCTATCGTTATATGTGGAGATTTCAATATTGATTCTCTGAGTAAATCCCACGAAAATAGCAGTTTCTCAATTTACTGCATTCTTTTAATTTAGATATTACAGTGAATGTACCTAAACGGAATACATTTACATCACAAAAAGCAATATATCCAATCATAATTTTAAAAAAACACAACTAGATATGAAATAAAAGCTACTAATCTAGGTTACAGTGACCATGATTCACAAATTCTTACAATTACTAATAACATGAACACTGACACAAATTATTCACGCATGTGCAGAGCATTCACTAAAGTTAACATAAAATTATATACGGACTACTTGCTGAAGGAATCATGGGACACAGTTTATAACGCTGTTGACACAAATGAAAATGTTTTGCAGGTGTGTAGAAGGTTATGAAATAATATAAAAATAGGATATTAATATAAAGATAGGCGTTAAGACAGAAAATGAATAAATGAAAGGAATAAAATTATTACTTTATTTATACAACAATATTTCAAAATAGAGAATAGATTAACAATATTCTGATTACTTTCTTACATTATGCATTACGAAGAGTGTTGTAAGATAGATTCCAGAAATGTTACCACTTGATAAATTTCCCATATCAACTAGTTATATGTTGTTAATATGTAATTTGTAACTAATAAAATGCATTTTTCTAACTTGATGTAAATACAGATTTAATAAAAATGTTTGACAGATTTCTTGATCCGTCTGCATACACACGTAACATAAGATGAACTGTTACGACGGAATCATTCTTCGCCTGCTTAAATCAATAAAAATTGATTTGCAATACTGTTTGGTTAAAACATGTCTTCGATGCATTCAATACTTTGCATTGCTAATATTCTTCCACCAAAAATAAATGCTCATTTCCGATATACGAAACCAAAAAGTTAATAACATGTTTTCTCTTCCAAAAAGAAAAAAAAATCAGGGATACATTGTTCATTCATTGAGTGTCCATCTGCCTTTATAAGCTTCTTCTCCTCAATATTCCAGTCCAAATTGATCAACACACCACAAATTTCCTTGCAACTATATTTCTAGTATCATGTTATGATGAAAATGTGTAGAATTTCCTGTAAATGTTTGAGTCAGTTTATTTCATGTTTACAGCATCATTTTTACAAGGCTAATTGATGTTATGAGGAAATCACATTTCAAAATTGAAAAATAACTGTCTTTACGTAATTTCTAATGCATCTAGAAACATAGAAAGAGTGATGCTGCAGAAGGGCACAGACTTTCTCGTACTAGTTGTCTTACTTGGGCCTGGGGCTTTCAGTGCTTCTCATGCCAGCTGCCACATATTGCCAAATAAGTACAGTTAAAAAAATATTCTCCATTTTTTTCGGTTTCCTAACCAAAAACCGTTTGAGAGAACCGATTACTTAAATAATATTAAAAAAAGAGTAAAACATTGTGATAAATGGCTTTTTTTTAAAAAAAATGGTGTCGTTTTAAAAACAATGGCGTCTGTAAAAGCTGTTTAAGCGCCACAGAAAATGCAAAATTTCAAGATCTTTTCTACAGAAAATTTTGAGTTTTCGGAAAACTTCATTTAAAGTAATTTTAAGCATTTTAAATTACAAATGCAGCAATATTTACAAATTTCTGGGAATACACAATTAAAGACGTGAGAGATATATAAAAAAATTACATTTGTGTAATATTAGAAAAACAAAAGAACACATCAAAATGAATTAACATTTTTAAGATGTTTTCAAGAAAATCTTGTTTTTTAGTTTATAATAATGCACATCTTGCACACAATATTGCAAGAAAATAACTATCTTTTTTAAAACTGAACATGATATCAATGAAAGAACTAACTATTGAGATAACATTTTACTTAAATGAAAATCTCTATCTTCAATTTTGTGGTTGTAGGAAAATGCAAAAAAAAAAAACTTCCGTGCATCGTAAATGCAGAGTTAACAGTGAAAAGCGGACCTATGCAATCCTTATAAGTGTATTTTACTATATCCTTTCAAAAATTTAAAGAAAAAATTTGGGGACATTTTTGAGAAAATCTATAAAATGTTCCAGGAGCTTCATGTAAAGTACCCCAAATTTTAAAAATGATTTTCAAAATCACAACGCTTCAGGACAAGATTAAACAAGGGTATTGAAACGATTTAAATATCAATAAACAATACTATTATAAAATCTGAACCACGTTGTGCATAGCTGATTTGAAATGAGTAAAATATCTGGAAATTATTATCACAATGTTCCAGAAGTTTTGCAAACCAATCTGAATTCTGCTTACAATTCTGAACTTAGTGGTTTTTATGCCTGTTTTGATGCTCGTATGTACATTACACTTATATTTCTTGCGTCGGCCATCTAATACGAAGTAGGTAATGCTGAAAATTTATTATTTTTAAGAACAAAAGATAGTTTCCCTGCGAAGTCTGTTTATTAATAAAAACATCCCTTCATGTTCTGGCAACACAATTCCACTATTTATTGTTAATTTTGCCTGTATAATTTACAACATTCTACTTAATCATTTATATAGCATGCCATCAAATTTGTGCCGTTGTATATTGCTAAAAACGAGTATTTACTTTATCGAAAAACCTTGTCCATTACCTTCTTTGCTGAGAATCTTTTTTTTATTATCTTGTAATATTTTTTTCGTGGAGCTTCAAGTTCATAAAACAGATGTCCTACTCTTAGACCGGGTTCTCGAAGCTAAGAATCTTCCGCGAAGATTCCCGTCTACCACCAGTAACCTTCTGTCTTGATGTGAAGTTCCGTTCATGTTAATGTCTTAAATCTGATGACAAACAACTTAAAATGTTCACATAAATAATTATTTGCGAATGCCCCAGGTGGATACCCCTAATCAAAACCTTTTTACATTCCCGTATACGTTCATATATACAGAGTAATATGTTATGTAATGCTGCGGATAATCGATTTCGTGATTTCAATGGAAATACAGATTTTGGAGTACCCTGTTACCGAAAAGTGTTTTTTTTTTCAAAACGTGCGGCTGTCCGTCTGCCCAAAAATCTTTTTTCGAGAAAATCTTGTTTTGTAATTTTTTAATATTGCACATATTCCATGCAATATTGCGCGAAAACTACTGAAATTTCAACAAAAAATTCATGTCCTTAATGAAAGGTGTAACTACGGAGAAAAAAATTTAATTGATGGAAAAATATATTTTTCAAATTTTGTAATAGGCATAAGCCAAAAAATTTCAAACTTTTGCACCTTTCGGAAATTCAGAATGAACAGTGAAAAACGGACCTATGCCACCATTGTAAGTGTATTTTAATATATTCTTACAAGAATTTTAAAAAATTTAGAGCTATTTTTCAGAAAATTTTGAAAATGTCCCATGGGCTTTATTTAATCCTAGATTACATCGTCCCGTACCAAGCATTATTTCAAAGCGTAGTCTGACAGACCAATTTGTTTAAAAATAAAGAAAATTTTTTATAATTAAACACTGAATGTAGTGATTTGAACATGTGTGATATGGAGTAACAAAATACATTGTCAATGTTTTTTTAGATACACCTAAATGACTCTAACAGCAGACACGTGCTTGGTGCTGTCCACACTCGCTTTAGGTAAGCGTCTGCCGAATATCTCGTCACGCGACCTTTGTTATGATAACCTTCGTCCTGGTTATGGTGACTGGTATGGCCATTATTATAGCTAAATATTCAGAACAAATCTTAAAAGCTGCAAGGACAAGAAATTTTGTATTCATTATTTACATTTGTATTCATTACAAGACAAGGATTTTGTATTCATTACTTACATTTGTTTTCATTACAAAACAAGGATTTAGTATTGATTATTATCCAATACAATATAGTCCATTACAATATTATCCAGGTGTAAGATATTTCAGAAACAGGAGTGAGGGTAAGGGGGTGGGGGAAGCTTTCGGCCCTAGTTTGCGTCGTCTGACAGACGACGCCTTTTTAATCTAGGGTTAAAGTACTCCCCAAATTAATGAGTGTTTTTCATAATCGCAAAGCTTCGAATCGAGGCAGATCGCGCGGGGAATATCTATTTTGGAAGAAATCTTACGAGAACATTAACAAAAATTTTCGAATTTTAAAAATTTCGAAAGTTAATTACCAGAATTTCTTTATTATTAATTCCAAAGTCGACAAGTGTTATTCGCAATCTTGCAAAATATCAGATAATTTTAATAGAAAATTGGTGGTTTACGTGGTAGTGATGTTCACAACCGAACGGACGGACGGATGTTTTGAAAAAAAAACCTTTTTCATAAGGTCCCACAATTTCTGAAATCTGACTATATAACGTATTAGTCCTGTCCTCTGCTACGGTCCTCTATAGGCCTTCATCAACCAGCGGTGACCCAGCCTCTCAGCCATTAGATAAAAAGTAGTTAGATCGATGCCATCCCTCCACTGTATACTCTGGTCTTCATTACCTGAGGGTGAGATTTCTCGTCATCACACGGCAATAGATAGTGAATCATGTTAGGAAAGCACAGTTATTATTTGTCCTCCCGACAGGGAATCGAACCCGAGGTTTTGCTGTGGAAACATCACGCTAACCAACGATCCAGCCGTGAGGGCACATAATGTGTAATAGGGTGTATTTCACTACGTATTAAAAGTTGTTTTATCCACCTTTTCTTTGTCAGAGCCCGACAATACGAATTTTTCTGTCGACAAATCGCGTTTTTTTTTGGCGCAGCATTTCGTAACTTTCTTTATAGTACGTATATTACTCCCTATACGAGACGTAACAAGACATTCGTACGAGAGATACGTATACGAGAAAGAAAAATGTGTTCTTGAAATTAATGAAATGTTTCAAGTATTATGGGCCCCGAAAAGCCTCGGAGCACAGAAATGAATCAAAATGATAAGAAATATAATTAATATTATTTTAATTATAATTTACTATTGAAAATCCCAACATTGATTCGATTTTTAGTCTATTCTACAATTTGTATTCTCAGTGTATTGATGTATTTTATTTCATCGTGGAGGAAATGCGGGGCGCGGCGGAGGGGAGGAAGAGTAGATTGAAGTGCAGAGCGGAGGAGTGGAGGGCAATGATGCGGAAAGGGGCGAGGCAGAATGAATCTGAAATTTCTTCCTCCTCACACTATGGATTCACTCAATTCCTTATCCTGTTTAATAGATGATTGTGATAAATACCCGGAAAACTAACAAACGGGTTATTAGGAATATGCAATTGCTCGTAATAAAGGTTTAGTCTTATATTCGTATCGTATCGTATGTAATTAGTAGTCTCACACTCTATAAAAAAAACACTAATTAGGAAAATATCACTCTCGTGAGGTAATGACTTTCTGAGAACGTTTGCTGGATGTAATCGCTAGAGATAATATTTCGCAGTAGATAATATTGAGGAGTAATATTGCGCAGAAGATTCAAAGGTGTTTCCTTATCTTGATCTCCTCCCCACACATATATACAGGCCACGCATATAGACTTGCGGACAAAAACGCTTTACAGTTTTCAAAGTTCTCCTTTTTCTGTAGATAGGCTGATAGAGTGCTCTGAGACCACTGTGCTAGCTTTTCCGTCTCCACATTCGGATTAATAAAGGTAAGAAAGAGAAAATAATTATCTTCGTACGTTACGCCCGAAATTTTACCATCAGAAACATTAATAAAGATTATTTACAGAAATTAGTTTATTAAAGTTAGAAAAAAAATAAATAAATATTTAATAATTATTAAAACAAGAATATTAAAAATAATTTGTTGAAAATCACACGCTGCATTTTCTAAATATTTATTATAAAACTTGCGCTATTGATTTAATTGCAACGTACCTCATCTTGAGAATTTAACGCGAAAAAATAAGATTTTACCGTTACCTTATTTTCAAGGTTATAAATTGACAGACATTCAGCACTAACAATTTTACTTTGAATCTTTGCTTTTGTTACTATAGTGTAAATATTGGTCATTGATAATGATGCAAAAAGTATTAGTAGAAGGAAATACAGAATTTTGAAATAACATAATGTTTTTATAATCTTTTTGCAGAAATAACTCAACATCATCAGTAAAAGTGGAACGTAAAGAATCATCAGTGGATGGGGCAAGAATAACGCATTCCACATCACGTGAATGTTATGATCTGGTGAAGCAAGCACATTGTTTCCAAAGAGTCGTATACATTCATCAAGAAAGTATTATTATTTTCATTGCCTTTGTAAAACACTTCCTTTAAAATTTTTTCCAACAATTACTTCTTCATACAGGAGGGGATAAAAAGAGAAAAAGTTATCAGCAGAGTGAGATCGTTCCAACAGAAAGTACAAGTTAAATTTCCGAGCAGAACTCTCAGCTAAAGAATATCTTATTTTGCGTGATAAACATTAGTTTACCTCACAATATAATTTATTTCTTTAGATATGACAATTTTCATTCGACTCTCATTATTCACCATACTTGCTATCTTCGCTCGCTTGGGCACTACAGAAGCATTTGTGCCGGAATGTACATTCACAGGTACGTCAGGATTCTGCGCGGGAATGGTCGGTCGATTCATACACCCAGAGTATAACCCCAATATTCGCATTCTTTAAATCATCAATTGTGATGTCACAGCTCTTACTCCCTACGATTTTGCACGCTTTCAGAGTCTCTGTACACTCCACATTAATAACAGCACACTCCCGCTTACCACATACCAACATCTTCTATCAGATTTGAAAGAATTGAAAGATCTGCAAATCACACATTCCAATCTTGCTGATAACATTAAATACATCTTTGCCAACAACACCGGGCTCAACAATTTATCTTTGCAAGGTAACAAAATTACACAGATTCGTAAAGACATATTCAGTCACTTAACTCGCCTGGAGACAACAGATGTCAGTAACAACGATATTACAGAAGTCGACCAAGACTCTTTCGTTAACCTTAAACATCTCAAAAAACTCGTTTTGAGCAAAAATAAAATTGGGGAAAATTTCAGTCTTGATTCCCTCTCACCAGACGAATATGGGGTGTGTGGTGAAGTATGCCCCGTTAATGCGACTTCAAGCTGTGAAATAAATGAAAAAGTCGATCATTTGTGGCAAGCGTTCGAAGAGAAACATGACATTCTTTTCCTTGAAGACAATCCCATTTGCTCCACGTTGGGCACCGACGCTCGGTCGCAAGAGGCAACTGACACAGATGCAGCAGCAGGAGCTGGTTGCCGACTTCTTCATGGAGACGAGTGCCAGAAGCACGAGGCCCGCCGCGTGTTCTTCACTACCGCCTGCACTCAAAGAGGCGCGGCGCGGCGGAGAAGCGACAGGAACCACGGCTACGCCGATGACCTACCCGACTCGGCCCCGCAGGAGGAGGACCAACACGACCCCCCCGCGACAGGGGCCTCCGGCGAGGCGGAGGCTGAGGGCGCAGACGGGGAGGATGACCCTGCGGTTGTGGAGGGGCCGTCCTCAGCTGTCAACGGCGCCCGCGTCGACGCCCCTGCCGTCGACGCCGGTGACGCTGGTGACGCCGGCACCGACGACGTCGACGATTACGCTGCCGTTGAGGACGAAGAAGACGCAAGCTTCCCTCCAAGCTCCGTCGAGGTGGCCGACACGCCACAAGCGTCAGAGACCAATGTTACGATTCCGGTGGTTTGTGGAATCGCATTATGCGTGGTCCTACTTGCCTCTTGGAAAGCATACAAGTATAAAAAACGCAGTGCGACTTTGCGAATAGCAGTGGGGTTCGAGATAGAGACGAAGCAGAGCGGCAGGTAAGCAATAGTATTTACAGGAAAATTAAAAATAATGTTAAAATTATTCAAGACAATTCTTACTTTAAAAAAATATTTATTGGGACTTAATTTCATCCACTAAAAAAAAAAATATGTCCCCGATAGTTTATTTCTCAAATAGTTATGACGGTTTTCTTCCCAATGATACTTGTTTTCTGAAAATGTTTTCTCTTTTATAATTTATTTTCATGTATTAAGAATATATATTCGAAGGATCATCTTGTTTTTTTGGCACATTGAACATGGAATAAATATTAAGTTATCTGCTTTCCATTTGTCATCATCGTGTACATTTTTAATTTAGAATTAGATCAGGTTTTTTTGATATAAGTAAACAATTTTATCGGCTCCGTTTATTTATTTGAAGTTTAAAATTTTATAATATTCTCGTTTGTTATGGTATGGTTACTACAATGTCGTAACCAAGAACTCTTTTTAGCTACCTTTAATAATTGATATATGCCTCCTCTTATGATAATATTTCCGTAAACATTTTCTCTAATAACTTTCCACTATACCAGATTTACAGGAAACAATTGTGCAAATACGAGAATCTTCTTTGATAAATATCGAATGTTACAAGTCATGTTACAGCCGTAAAACCAATTTTGTATTAATTACTCACATTTGTATTCATAACAAGACAATGATTTTGTATTCAATATTTACATATGTATTCATTACAAAACAAGGATTTAGTATTCAATATTATTCAATACAATATAGTCCATTACAATTTTGTCCAGGTGTAAAATGTTTCAGAAACAGGAGTGAGCGAAAGGGGGTGGGGGAAACTGTCGGCCTTAGTTTGCGTCGTCTGGCAGACGACGCCTTTGTAATCTAGGGTTAAAGTACCCCCAAAATTAATGAGTGTTTTTCATAATCGCAAAGCTTCGAATCGAGGCAGATCGCGCGGGGAATATCTATTTTGGAAGAAATCTTACGAGAAAATTAACAAAAATTTTCGAATTTTAAAAATTTCGAAAGTTAATAACCAGAATTTCTTTATTATTAATTCCAAAGTCGACAAGTGTTATTCGCAATCTTGCGATATATCAGATAATTTTTATAGAAAATTGGTGGTTTACGTGGTAGTGATGTTCACAACCGAACGGACGAACGGATGATTTGAAGAAGAAAAAACTTTTTCATAAGGTCCCACAATTTCTGAAATCTGACTATATAACGTGTTAGTCCTGTCCTGTCCTACGGTCCTCTATAGGCCTTCATCAACCAGCGGTGACCCAGCCTCTCAGCCATTACATAAAAGGTTCGTGTAGTTAGATCGATGCCATCCCTCCACTGTATACTCTGGTCTTCATTACCTTAGAGTGAGCTTACTCATCGTCACACGGCAATAGATAGTGAATCATGTTAGGAAAGTGCACAGTTATTTTCCCCCCGACAAGGAATCGAACCCGAGGTTTCGCTGTGGAAACTGAGCACGCTAACCAACGAGCCAGCCGTGAGGGCACATAATGTGTAAGAGGGAGTATTTTACTACGTATTAAAAGTTGTTTTATCCACTTTTTCTTTGTCAGGGCCCCACAATAAGAAGTTTTCTGTCGACAAATCGCGTTTTTTTTTGGCGCAGCATTTCGTAACTTTCTTTATAGTACGTATATTACTCCCTATACGAGACGTGACAAGACATTCGTACGAGAGGTACGTATACGAGAAAGAAAAATGTGTTCTTGAAATTAATGAAAGTTTTACAGGTATTAGGGGCCCCAAAAAGCCTCGGAGCACAGAAATGAATCAAAAAGATATGAAAAATTATTAATATTATTTTAAATATAATTTATTATTGAAAATCCCAATATTGATACGATTTTTAGTCTATTCTACATTATGTCTTCTCAGTGTATTGATGTATTTTATTTCATCGTGGAGGAAATGCGGGGCGCGGCAGAGGGGAGGAAGAGTAGATTGAAGTGCAGAGCGGAGGAGTGGAGGGGAAAGATGCGGAAAGGGGCGAGAGAGATTGAATCTGAAATTTCTTCCTCCTCACACTATGGATTCACTACATTCCTTATCCTGTTTAATGGATGATTGTGATAAATACCCTGAAAACTAACAAACGGGTTACTAGGAATATGCAATTGCTCGTAATAAAGGTTTAGTCTTATATTCATATCGTATCGTATGTAATTAGTAGTCTCACACTCTATAAAAAAACATTAATTGGGAAAATATCACTCTCGTGAGCAAATGACTTTCTGATGACGTTTGCTGGATGTCATCGGAACGAAATATTATCTAAAGATATAACCTTGCGCAGTAGATAATATTGCGCAGTAATATGATTGGCGGAAGATTCAGGGATGTCTCCTTATCTCGATCCAATCATAACACACATTCATGCTAAATAGATAAATTTGGTCGATAGAAACACAGTGTTCAAAGTCCACATTTGCTGTTGAGTTGCTTATTCAGTGCTGTGAGGCCACTGTGCTAGCTGAGCTTCCCGTCTCAGCCATAATAACTCAATTGGTGTCTTGTGAAAGTACTTGTGCAGTATTTCTGGATTCCGCCAGTTAGTATATTTACTGTGAATTTTTTAGTTTTTATTGATGGTACTTCATTTTGCCTGTGTAAAGATTTGCGTTTCTTTTTAAACAATTGCCTTCAGTTATTAATTCTGAAGCTTATTAATCAATAAATGTAAAGAGATAGGAACAATGTGGTGGTAGAAATTTTGGGGGTTGCCGGTAAAATATAGTTTAAGAAATTTTCCATCACTTTCTTACATAAATTTTCTTTTTGTAGATATTTTAAAATTTTTTAAACAATTACGTTTGATAATAACGGCAAAATGGAGTAATTAAATAGTAGTTAATTTATTTATTGCTGTTAAATTTTTCTGATATTTTATGTGTTATTTGGTTTCGTGGCTAGCTAGCTTCAGGTTGAAGCTAGCTGACTCTTGATTTTTTTTAAAATGGCTTGCGTAATTAATTTAAAATTATGATAATTAACGAGTAATTAATTAGTATTAAACGATGGCATGTGGTTTCTTGTGGTCTGCTATAGGTGGCTAGCCAGCTTCAGAGAGGTTATTTCCCTTTAGCTACGGATATCCATTTTCCCCAGCTCTACATAATGAATTACGTGCATATGTACGAACACGAGAAAGTAATATACAAACATATAAAGCAAGAACGTAGAGAACACTTTGAACCATGGTTTGATATATTTTAACTTTCTCGCCCTTACGAATGTAATTGCAATCGTGCCTCGGAAAACTGCGAATTTCCGACAGAAAATCTCTAATCGACGGTTTCTGATAACGTAAGTCTTACATATATTCGTAGTAAATTTCTTCCTCAAACTCGCGGTGAAGATGGAATCCTTTTTTAGTGTGTCCTTCACAATCGCTTGACGGCAAAACGTCTTAATTTAGGGGCTAATAGCCAACTGGTCAAAAAGTCTCTGGCCATTACAAGACCAGTCTAAGCCGATTTTCTTCAAGATCGATATTACCCGATCGCCCTGAACGAACGGCTGAGGAAGTTTCAAAACTATATTTTAATTTTTTAAGATATTTTCCCCAAAACTTTATAAACATTTTCACAATTTTCTAAAAAATGACTCCACATTTTTTTTATTAAATGTTATTCTCGGATAGCGTAAAAGTGAGAGTGTGGTGCAGGTGCCATGTTCGTTTAAATCCCTGATTTTTAGAAAATTGCAAAAGTGCAATTTTTTAGGTGTCGTCCTTCATCTAAAATATTGAAGATTAAGCTGTTCTCCTTAATGAAATCTGTTTTATAAAGACACACCTTGAAATAATGTTTAATTTTCGAAAAAAATAGTAATTTTCCTCGATGAAGGCAATTTTTAATTTTTTTAAATATTTTTTCTCAAAAACCGCTCCAAATTCTTTCTTCACATTTTCTCCACGTACAGATTTTATTGAATACTTGTTTGTATCAAATAAAGACGTAGAGTATGAATTGTTATTGCCGATAGTTTAGTAGGAACGGGCTTCTTCACTTTCGCAGAGCTCATGTACGAGGGCGAAATCTGGGATTCGAACCGGGATAATATAATCTAACCGGTCCGCGGCAAAATTTTTTGTTACAGATTTTATTGAATACTTGTTTGCATCAAATTAAGACGTAGAGTATGAATTGTTATTGCCGATAGTTTAGGAGGATGGGCTTCTTAACTTTCGCAGAGCTCATGTAAGAGGGCGAAATCTGGGATTCGAACCGGGATAAAATTATCTAACCGGTCCGCGGTAAATTTTTTTGTTACAGATTTTATTGAATACTTGTTTGCATCAAATTAAGACGTAGAGTATGAATTGTTATTGCCGATAGTTTAGGAGGAACGGGCTTCTTAACTTTCGCAGAGCTCATGTACGAGGGCGAAATCTGGGATTCGAACCGGGATAAAATAATCTAACCGGTACGCGGCAAATTTTTTTGTTACAGATTTTATTGAATACTTGTTTGCATGAAATTAGGACGTAGAGTATGAATTGTTATTGCCGATAGTTTAGGAGGAACGGGCTTCTTAACTTTCGCAGAGCTCATGTACGAGGGCGAAATCTGGGATTCGAACCGGGATAATATAATCTAACCGGTCCGCGGCAAATTTTTTTGTTACAGATTTTATTGAATACTTGTTTGCATCAAATTAAGACGTAGAGTATGAATTGTTATTGCCGATTTTAGGAGGAACGGGCTTCTTAACTTTCGCAGAGCTCATGTACGAGGGCGAAATCTGGGATTCGAACAGGGATAAAATAATCTAACCGGTCCGCGTCAATTTTTTTGTTACAGATTTTATTGAATACTTGTTTGCATCAAATTAAGACGTATAGTATGAATTGTTATTGCCGATAGTTTAGTAGGAACGGGCTTCTTAACTTTCGCAGAGCTCATGTACGAGGGCGAAATCTGGGATTCGAACCGGGATAAAATAATCTAACCGGTCCGCGGCAAAATTTTTTGTTACAGATTTTATTGAATACTTGTTTGCATCAAATTAAGACGTAGAGTATGAATTGATATTGCCGATAGTTTAGGAGGAACGGGCTTCTTAACTTTCGCAGAGCTCATGTAAGAGGGCGAAATCTGGGATTCGAACCGGGATAAAATTATCTATCCGGTCGGCGGCAAAATTTTTTGTTACAGATTTTATTGAATACTTGTTTGCATCAAATTAAGACGTAGAGTATGAATTGTTATTGCCGATAGTTTAGGAGGAACGGGCTTCTTAACTTTCGCAGAGCTCATGTACGAGGGCGAAATCTGGGATTCGAACCGGGATAAAATAATCTAACCGGTCGGCGGCAAAATTTTTTGTTACAGATTTTATTGAATACTTGTTTGCATCAAATTAAGACGTAGAGTATGAATTGTTATTGCCGATAGTTTAGGAGGAACGGGCTTCTTAACTTTCGCAGAGCTCATGTACGAGGGCGAAGTCTGGGATTCGAACCGGGATAAAATAATCTAACCGGTCCGCGGCAAATTTTTTTGTTACAGATTTTATTGAATACTTGTTTGCATCAAATTAAGACGTAGAGTATGAATTGTTATTGCCGATAGTTTAGGAAGAACGGGCTTCTTAACTTTTGCAGAGCTCATGTAAGAGGGCGAAATCTGGGATTCGAACCGGGATAATATAATCTAACCGGTCCGCGGCAAATTTTTTTGTTACAGATTTTATTGAATACTTGTTTGCATCAAATTAAGACGTAGAGTATGAATAGTTATTGCCGATAGTTTAGGAGGAACGGGCTTCTTAACTTTCGCAGAGCTCATGTAAGAGGGCGAAATCTGGGATTCGAACCGGGATAATATAATCTAACCGGTCCGCGGCAAATTTTTTTGTTACAGATTTTATTGAATACTTGTTTGCATCAAATTATGACGTAGAGTATGAATTGTTATTGCCGATAGTTTAGGAGGAAGGGCTTCTTAACTTTCGCAGAGCTCATGTAAGAGGGCGAAATCTGAGATTCGAACCTAGATAATATAATCTAAACGGTCCGCGGCAAATTTTTTTGTTACCGATTGTATTTAGTACTTGTTTGCTTCAAAGTTTGACGTAGAGTATGAATTGTTAGGGCTGATAGTTTAGTAGAAACGGGCTTCTTAACTTTCGGACTTCTTCACGTGTTCAGGGCTCTCGTAGGAAGGCGAAATCTGGGATTCGAAACCCTATACAATAGTCTAACTGGTCCGGAGAATATTCTTTTGTTACGGATTGTAATTAGTACTTGATTGCGTCAAAGTTTGGTGCCGATTATGAGTTGTTATGGCTGCATGTTCAGGAGGTATGGTCTCATTACCTGCGCCGGACGTTCTTTACAGGGGCATTGCGGGATTCGAACCCGCGTAATTGAAATTAGCCGGTCCGCGGCAAATTTTTTTATTATAGTTTATATTAAGCACTTAATTACGGCAAATTTTGGCGCAGAGTATGAATTGTTATGGCTGTTAGTTTAGGAGGAGCGGGCGTCTTAAATTTCGCAGAGCTGTTGTATGAGGCAAACTCTGGGATTCGAACCCAGGTAATTGAATATAACCGGTCCGCGGCAAAAGTTTTGGTTGTAGTTTGTTATTATTTCGTACTTTCGTCACATTTTGGTGTGGAGTATGTATTGTTAAGGTAGCTAATTTAGGATGTTTGGTATTCTCTATCAGTGCTGG
The DNA here is from genome assembly GCA_038098605.1 of Gryllus longicercus. NCBI lineage: Eukaryota > Metazoa > Arthropoda > Insecta > Orthoptera > Gryllidae > Gryllus > Gryllus longicercus. Next base: position 992,804 of record JAZDUA010000462.1, read on the forward strand.
ACGATCTTTAGAGGGACATTCTGGTTTCGAACCCTCGTAACCGAAACTAACCGGTCCGCGGCAAATTTTTTTATTATAGTTTATATTAAGCACTTAATTACGGCAAATTTTGGCGCAGAGTATGAATTGTTATGGCTGTTAGTTTAGGAGGAGCGGGCGTCTTAAATTTCGCAGAGCTGTTGTATGAGGCAAACTCTGGGATTCGAACCCAGGTAATTGAATATAACCGGTCCGCGGCAAAAGTTTTGATTACTGATTATGTTTAGCCCGTGTTTGCGGAATATTTTGGCGTTGAGTATGAATGGTTACGGCGGATGAATGCCAGCGGATGTGTCTTTTCTTCTTCGACGGCGCTTGCAAAAGTAGCTCATCTTTTATTTTTTGGTTTTTTGGCAATATTTTTTGAAGGAATTGAGATATCAGTTTGATTTTTTCACTAATCGTTTATAAATAAAAAGCGGCAAATTTGGAGTATAATTTTGGGTACATACTTACAATAGTAGCTGATTTAGAGGTGTGGTCCTGCTAACTTCCATTGGAAGTTAGCAGGACCACCGATTTTTTTGAGAAAATGGCTCGCGGCAAATTTTTTTTTCCACATCTTAAGATTGGCAAAAAAGCGGCAAATTATGTACTATGCAGTTTTGTGATTGGATGAAATGGTCCTGCTAACTTCCAGGACGTCCTTTCTCCGCCATTACTTCATGTATATATGTCTTCCAGGTTAAACCAGGTCTACCTCTTCTACGTCTTCTTTCAGGTATCCAATTCACAATTTGTTTCGGCCATCTCTCATTTCGCATCCTCTGGACATGTCCATACCATTGAAGAGCTTTATTTTCTAGTCTTCTGGTTATGGTTGTTTGAACCCCAGCTCTTTCCCACACCACTTCGTTTCTTATTTTATCCAGTCTTGTTATCTGCAAAGATCTTCTCATGAAGTCGAGCTGTACCGACCGTATTCTGTCTCTACGGCGTTTTGTTAACGGCCACATTTCTGCTCCATATAATATAATACTTTCCACGATACTGTGGAATTTGTGTCGTTTTGTGTCTTGCCTTAAAACACTATTCCATATAAGGCCATGCAGAGCTTTAATTGCATTCCTCCCCATTGCAAGTCTAGTAGTTATATCTTCATCAATTTTCCCATCGTCAGTAATTACAGTCCCAAGATATTTAAATTTCAAAACGTTAGCTATCTCGTCATCAGCGATATTAATATTAGAGGCATCTCCTCCTATGCATAAATATTCGGTCTTTTTAAGGTTGATTTTAAGTCCCCATTTTTCGTATTCTTCTTTTAATTTGCGAAGCATATACTCCATATCTTCCCGATCTGCTGCCATAATTACCTGATCATCAGCAAAAAGCAAAGAATGTAGGCACTTGTCATTTATGGGAACTCCCATTTGAGAACATTTCTTGTACCAGGTTTCCAAAGCTTGTTCCATATATATATATTAAAGAGAAGTGGCGATAAACTACATCCTTGCTTTAACCCTTTGTTAGTTCTAATGCTTCGGGTAATTTTCCTCCCCATTTTAATGCACGCTTCAGTATTCTGGTACATTTTTGTAACTAAATTAATCCATTTTTCTTGCACTTTCAGTCTTTTCATTGCTGGCCAAATTTTACATCTTGGAACACTGCCGTAGGCCTTTTCCAGGTCAATAAATGTCATATATGTATCTATATTGTGCATTCCATTTTTTTCTTTTATCTGGCGTAAGCAATGGATGTTATCCAAACATGACTTCCCACTCCTAAAACCACTTTGTTCTTCGCTGAAAGTTATTCCTTTTTGTATTTTTTCCTTTAGAATACTAGCGAATAGCCTAGCTATTGATGGGATGACACTGATTCCTCTGTAATTTTCACAACTAGTTTTGTCACCTTTCTTGTGTATGGAACTGATGTATGACATATTCCATTCCTGCGGGATAACACCGCTAACTTCAACTCTGTTAAAAAGATTTTGGAGGTATTCAATTATACTAGAGCCTCCATATTTTAAAAGTTCCATTCTAAGGTTTCCTGGTCCTGGAGCTTTATTGTTTTTGGCTCTCGCCAAAGCCCTCTTTACATCAAGCCCACTAATTTCAGGTTCCCATTCTTGCCAATGTGTGCATTCCAAATCTTGTTGGTATTCCACTCTATTTTCTTGCAATAATGTTTCGTAGTAGTCAATCCATTTTGTAGGAGTTATTATTTGTATTTTGCTTCTGTTACAGTCTTTTCTCATCTTTTTAATTGTTTTCCATGCTTCAGTTGATCTGTTATATCCCAATGTACTATCTATATCCCTACATAATCTCTCCCAGTGTTCATTTTTTTCGATTTTTACTAATTCTTTAACTTCTTTTCTCTTTTCTACATATTCCTTTCGTGTGTCGTCATACCTATTTGAAATCCATGCCAAATATATTTTTTTCTTTTCCTTAATCATGCTTTCTAAATTTTCGCTAAATTTCTCTACAAACTTGCTTTTTTCTTGCTCCACTCCTAAAACTTCCTTAGCTGCTTCAAAAACAGCCTCTTTTAAATGATTGTACATTTCTTCGGGACTTTTATCTTCTGAGTTTTCTAGCTTATTCTTAATTCTGTTTTGGTAGAGCATCTCAACACTGTATTATTTTAAAAGGTCTGTTTTAAAATTTACATAGTTCTCTTCAATTAAAAAGTCAGTATCTTTTTCAGTACATCTTCGTTTATTTCTAAAAGGAAAAACATGTTTGCTCACTACCATATGATGATCAGTTCCACATTCTGGATGACGGTATACTCTCACATCATTCAGTTTAACTCTTCTCTCATTCTTCACCACTACTAAATCAATTACAGATTGTATATTTCTTACTGGATCTATTCGTGTATATTTGTGGATGTTTTTATGTCTGAACAACGTATTCCCTACACATAGTGCATGTTCCTTACATAGGTTGATTAATCTTTTTCCATTGTCATTAATACTTTCCTCTCCGTATTGACCTACTACCTCACGTTCTCTATTACCTACTCTACCTTATAAAACTTTATTTGTATATAATATTGATTTCATTGCAACGTACCACCTCTTGAGAATTTAACGCGAAACAGTTGGTACTCAGAACCAAAAATAAGTTTTTACCGTTACCTTATTTTCAAGGTTATAAATTGACAGACATTCAGCACTAACAATTTTATTTGAATCTTCGCTTTTGTTACTATAGTGTAAATATTGGTCATTGATAATGATGCAAAAAGTAGTAGTAGATGGAAATACAGAATTTTGAAATAACATAATTTTTGTATAATCTTTTTGCAGAAATAACTCAAAATCATCAGGAAAAGTGGAACGTAAAGAATCATCAGTGGATGGGGAAAGAATAACGTATACTATATCACGTGAATGGTATGATCTGGTGAAGCAAACACATTGCTCCCAAAGAGTCGTATAAATTCATCAAGAGTGTATTATTATTCTCATTGCCTTTGTAAAACACTTCATTTAAACTTTCTTCCAACAATCATTTCTTCATACAGGGGGGATAAAAAGGGAAATAGTTATCAGCAGAGTGAGATCGTTCCAACAGAAAGTACAAGTTAAATTTCCGAGCAGAACTCTCAGCTTAAGAATATCTTATTTTGCGTGATAAACATTAGTTTACCTCACAATATAATTTATTTCTTTAGATATGACAATTTTCATTCGACTCTCATTATTCACCATAGTTACTATCTTCGCTCGCTTGGGCACTACAGAAGCAATTGTGCCGGAATGTACATTCACAGGTACGTCAGGATTCTGCGCGGGAATGGTCGGTCGATTCATACGCCCAGAGTATAACCCCAATATTCGCGTTCTTTACATCATCAATTGTGATCTCACAGCTCTTACTCCCTACGATTTTGCACGCTTTCAGAGTCTCTCTACACTCCACATTAATAACAGCACACTCCCGCTTACCACATACCAACATCTTCTATCAGATTTGAAAGAATTGAAAGATCTGCAAATCACACATTCCAATCTTGCTGATAACATCAAATACATGTTTGCCAACAACACCGGGCTCAACAATTTATCTTTGCAAGGTAACAAAATTACACAAATTCGTAAAGACACATTCAGTCACTTAACTCAACTGGAGACAATAGATGTCAGTAACAACGATATTTCGGACATCGACCAAGACTCTTTCGTGAACCTCAAACACCTCAAAAAACTTGTTTTGAACAAAAATAAAATCGAGGATAATGAAAAAGCCGATCATTTGTGGCAAGCGTTCGAAGAGAAACATGACATTCTTTTCCTTGAAGACAATCCCATTTGCTCCACGTTGGGCACCGACGCTAGGTCGGAGAAGACAACTGACACAGAGGCAGCAGCAGGAGCTGGTTGCCGACTTCTTCATGGAGACGAGTGCCAGAAGCACGAGGCCCGCCGCGTGTTCTTCACTACCGCCTGCACTCAAAGCGGCGCGGCGCGGCGGAGAAGCGACAGGAACCACGGCGACGACCTGTCGTCGGCCCCGGAAGCGGAAGACGGGGGCGACGCCGATGACCTACCCGACTCGGCCCCGCAGGAGGAGGACCAACACGACCCCCCCGCGACAGGGGCCTCCGGCGAGGCGGAGGCTGAGGGCGCAGACGGGGAGGATGACCCTGCGGTTGTGGAGGGGCCGTCCTCAGCTGTCAACGGCGCCCGCGTCGACGCCCCTGCCGTCGACGCCGGTGACGCTGGTGACGCCGGCACCGACGACGTCGACGATTACGCTGCCGTTGAGGACGAAGAAGACGCAAGCTTCCCTCCAAGCTCCGTCGAGGTGGCCGACACGCCACAAGCGTCAGAGACCAATGTTACGATTCCGGTGGTTTGTGGAATCGCATTATGCGTGGTCCTACTTGCCTCTTGGAAAGCATACAAGTATAAAAAACGCAGTGCGACTTTGCGAATAGCAGTGGGGTTCGAGATAGAGACGAAGCAGAGCGGCAGGTAAGCAATAGTATTTACAGGAAAATTAAAAATAATGTTAAAATTATTCAAGACAATTCTTACTTTAAAAAAATATTTATTGGGACTTAATTTCATCCACTAAAAAAAAAAATATGTCCCCGATAGTTTATTTCTCAAATAGTTATGACGGTTTTCCTCCCAATGATACTTGTTTTCTGAAAATGTTTTCTCTTTCATAATTTATTTTCATGTATTAAGAATATACATTCGAAGGATCATCTTGTTTTTTTGGCACATTGAACATGGAATAAATATTAACCACTGTGCAAATACGAGAATCTTCTTTGATAAATATCGAATGTTACAGGTCATGTTACAGCCCTATATCCAAGATCTGGAAGCTTCTTCACGGCCAAAACCAATAATAGCATGACAATACAAAATTCGTAAATTGTCTAGCATTTTGTGCCGAAAACGTCTTCCCCAAGTTGTGCCTCATTCATCTCTCATGAAGACGAAAGAAACCAAACCAACAATATTCTGAAAATGATGTTTGCAAAAAGTCAGGTTTCAGTTATTGACATCTTTATTACTTTTCTTCATGCCATGTCTTACGACGGCCTTGCTTGTTTGTTATGGTTGTTCCGTGAAGGTAGACATTTAAAACCTTTCATGGGTGCAAGTAAAGTAACACATTCACAATTTTTCTATATATCAGCAGATCATTTCCATGTCAACGATGCGCCCTTTGCAATTTTAACTCCTGCACGTAGTAGTTTTTTATGTTCTATGACTTTGTGTTCGGAGTTTCTGATTCAAAAAGGTGGTAAAGTCCACATAGAGTGCAGTTTGCTCAATTGAACAAGATCTTTGAGAATTTTGAAAGAGTGTTTGAATTAGCTAGTCAACTCAAATATGATTGCTGATAGATGAAAATGTAGAAAGTAAATTAATATTCAACCTATAAATGATGAGAATATTTTAGGAAAAGAACAGGAAAGACGTCAATAAAAATTCATTGAAATGAAAGAAATTATCAAGTATATTTATTAATTAATTAAATATTAATTAATTATTATCTTAAATTTTAATATAAAATTTGAATTAATGTTCTGTTTATTTGGTTACACTAAAATTAAAACTTGATAAAAGTATGAAAATAATTTATAATGATTTTTCATAAAAATTACCTGATATACTTGTATCTGGCAATTGCGAATAACTCCTGTAGACTTTGTAATTAATAATAAAGATATTCTGGTTATTAATTTTAGAAATTCTTAAATTTCGAAATTAGTTGTTAAATTGTTCTACTGATAGTGAGCCACAAAGAACGCGAATCTCATTTTTACCTTACGACAAGAAGTTGAAAATAAGAGAATGTGCCTGCGGAGACAGGTATATGTTGTTCGATTGGCACAAAATTGCGTAAAATATCGTATGTAAACTACCAAAGTGTATATTTTAATTAATTTGATGTTCATAAGTTTTCATTTTCTGGCCGTAAAAGACACTCATAAAAGATGAAAAGGAAAGACGTCAATAAAATATGTTCTTGAATTCTTCCTCCTCCTTCTTCTTCTTATGATTATTATTGTTATTATTATTATCATTATTTTCATTATTATAATTTGTCATACTGAAACAATTAATGTGTCATTGTATACGACTTTCCCGGTTTTGACTTTTCTGGAGATCCTAAGCTTGTAGGGTCAAACAAGAATCTTACACCCAGTTGATCATTTGATCATTTGTTTTGATAATTTTAATTTGATCGAATTCCAAATTAATCGTATGTAGGAATGCACGTTTTTGAGAGGCAGCTGGGTGGCGCTATGTAGCGATGGCATGGCTGTCGTCCACCAAACTTGTTTGTACAGTAATTTTAAAAGGTGCTTAAATGAATGCAGTGCTGTTGTTTTAAAATCAATAGAGGTTTTTGCCCTGAAGTATGTAATTAACAAAAAGTGTATTTTGTAAATTTATCTGAAAATGTATTAGCTACTAGAATGTCAGGTGTATGTATACTCTACTTATGTATATTTGAAGTTCTGTATACTAAGTTGAGCTAATATAAAGGTAATAATTTATTTGGTAAAAAATTACCAGAAATGACTTGCGTTTATGTAAACATGAAATAATAAGTTAAAGTACCATATTTGTAGACACACATTAATATACTGCTTTGCAATGCATTTGAACTTTTTTAATGTATGCAATGAATAAAATACATAATTATTTTGCAAATTATCATTCTAACTGAATAATCCTAGAATATCCCTGCTATCTATCCCACAGATCCAAAAACTTCAACTTCATTAAGGTGAAAGTGGGAACATTATTATTTTGTTCTTGTTGATGTATATACCATCTTCATCTTGAATCCAAATGTACTTTACTTTCTTTTCATTGATACACATGAATTATTATTAGAGAGATGATTAATTTTCAAATTTTGTAGGAAGATTATTTAATATACGAAGAATAAACGAATATCCATATTATCTACAAAGTTCTTCTCTATATATTCTCTCGGAAATTTGAGGGATTTTGCACAGGAATAGTAAAATGATAATAAGGGGTGCAAACATGTTTTTATTAATTGTATTTCATGTCGAAAGTTTGGTTATTAGTATAACATCTCACCCCGAAGTATTTTCTTTTGTTCTACTTTGCTACAGCGATAATCGATTCCACCTAGAACTGTTCCTGAATATCTATTCGCAAAATTCTCTTAACAAAAAAACAAATATCCTATTTTACTCATCGTATCCTTTTATAAACATAAATGGCATAGCGTGTGTCCTAAATTACTGAGATGTGGAAAATGTTTTGGGATCGTAAGGTCGGAAGCCTCTTCTATACAGAAAAGGGGAAAATCTATCATCATCATCATCATCATCATCATCATCATCATTATCGTAGGATCCGTACAAGAAATTGCCCCCTGTTTATACGAATTTTAAAGAAAAGAAAAAAATCAGTTTTTCGCCAAATGTCAGTGTCATTTATCACTGTCAGTGTCAGTGTCAGCTCTTGCGAGATCATCTAGTGCCGTCACCTCTCCTCTAAATCAACATAATATAATAAGGGTCACATATATACACTTCAGAAAAAAAAACAAAATGTTTACACACATTCACACTTAAATACATTTCTTTACCTTTTTTCATGCAAGTGCTGAATGCATACCACAGCAAATGAAAAGTTTAAAACATCTACTTTCGTTTTGATGTCTTCCACTGCGTACTGTAATTCCTATTCCTCAGGTTCACTCCATTCTATTAAAAAAAACATGTTTCAGTTCATTGCAAATTCATATCTGTATCTCCCGTACATTTCAACGTCTCGCCATTTGCACCATTTAACACCGCATTCTTCTCTACTTGTTACCTCGGCCAAAATTTAGCGCTGCCTCTCTTCTGCGTTTTCACCTCTACGAACTTTTTACAACTAAAAAACGCCATTCTCTACTTTCACTCGTCGCCAACCTATTTACCCCCAAAATCGATTATCTTTCAATTTCTTTCACGTATTTAATTCACAGTTTGCAAATTAAACTACGAAAATTATCGTAATTCTGCAGAGTTTATTAACCTCTTTTACTCTAGGTTTCCTCAAAATTCCATTCGCACTTACTTATGGAGCTATGAATGTAGGGATGTGACATGATGTCACAAAATTTCAGCCACCTCCGTTGTATTGGTAAGGCCACAAAACCCTTCAATTACTACAGGCCTAACTATATTTGTGACATCAGCACATGTGGACTTTTCGTTTCGCGACTGGAAGGTTAGGATCGATTAGAATACACGTTGTTTAGCACACTAAGTAATTTTACAACCAAATATATCATTTTTTCAAATCGATAATCCACAGTTAAGTACAAACGAGTTATTTAATGTAAACAGACGAATCATTTACGAACATGTCTAATGAAATTATTTATAACGTAACATTAGAGTTTTGCATAATATTTAATACATTGCAAAATCTCAAAGTTTCGACTCGAGCCAGATGGAAAATGGTTTCTTCAATTTGGAAAAAATCCTACGTATGGTTTAGGCGCTAGTAGTGTTCACAGACCCCAGACGGACGTTTAAAAAAATACTCTCTTTCGGTATCAGGCTACACGAAAACGTGTATTTCCGTTCGAAATCGATTTTCCGCAGCATTACATATCTTTCCCTAGACTATGTATATTACTCCGTGTATACGTACGTATACGGGAAAATCAAAAGAGGGCGCCTCGTCAGCTTACAAGCGAAAACAATCAAGTCACAGAATCAAGATTTGTGAGAAATGGAATATATTGGAAAATAATGGTAAATGATTTATGAGTATTTCGTAATTAATAGTGTTAATATTATTGTTGTTGTTATTATAATAATAATAATAATAATAATAATAATAATAATAATAATAATAATAATAATAATAATAATAATAATAATTTATTCGGATTTAAAAATTTAAAAAATTGGAAAATACCAGGATAGGAGCATTTCAATTCAGGAAATTTTTGGTACTTTTATATTACTCCCAAAAGTTGAAATCTTGACCACACTTGCCTCACCAGTAAGCCAACAATTTTCAACCATTTTTACCTATGGAACTGCAAGATAGGGTCCATATAGGCATACGCCTGAAGAGGTTGTGTAATTTGAGGTAAACCTCAATTAGGATGCTGGTTGATGGTCGAGATTAAATATACTGCCGTTCATTAGAGAACTAAAGTCCATTAGAGAACTAAATCATTGCAGTGTACACGCAAGATACAGAGGTAAGGTAGACACGTTTACAATTTAATATTTTTTCTTATCACATTGCGAATGTTGCAATATTTTTTGAATGTAAAAGAAAGGTTGCAAAGTAATGTAACATTAACGCAAACATAAGTAACTGAAACAGAGAGGTTGTAATTCAGAATTACAAATCGTGGCCATGATTTGACAAAGTTCTGACTGACTACACCATGATTTTGAGAAACAAAGCAACAAATTTACAATTTACAATAATACTAAGATTTTGTTACTTATAATATTTTGAAAGAGTGAATTATATTTGCATATGTTCATCGCTTATTTGCACTTTTAATTAATGTCATTTTCAAAACTTAATTATGCAGTTAGAACTTTGTCATTCCAATATGGATGTACATTATGGATGAAATGTGTTCATGAAAAACAAACCTTCAAATAAGGAAGTGTTGAAGTTTTTGAAAATATGAGTATTTTCTGTGTACTTGAGTATTTTATGAACTATTTAAAACCTATTTTTAATTGAGTAAAATGTGAAAACGAATAGATGATTTTGCTTTGCACAATAATATGTGGGTATGATGCGTTATGCGCGTAACACCCGAGTAGTTTTGATGCATATAACAATATTATATTTCCTTATACTATTTTTGAATTCATTTTCTTTCAAGGAGTATTAGCAATTCTAATTTGCAAACTTTCTCTCATTCGAATTCACCTTCATTATTGCTTTGCGTCATTATTGTGTAGCAACATTTTACTGTAACGCCTCACTGATAATAGAAGGCGATAATGACGGGTGTAGTTCTTTTGCGTCAATATAACATAATAATTTTATTTACGCATTGCGCATCTTTGGTATAGTTACATAGAACGTGGATACACTGAATTCAATAGCAGAAAGCTGTTTCCGATTAAATGTTTCAATTCATATATATATATATATATTCGTTTAAGAGATATTTTGAATGAAACCGTTCGCAACCCAAAGTCACGCAGCGCTCCCCTGCTAGCGCGCGCTTGGAGAAGAGAAGGGATCTTAGTATTTGAAGAATGATGCACATTAATACACGAGTGTGATATTATGATACGAGCGAGGAACCAGTGAGTTTCGTTAACTTCACACGAGTGTATTAATCGAGTTTCACGGGGTACTCATCTGCGACTTATGATAACTTTTGTAAATTAAACATTCACATCGAATAATATCCTGGCAGATGAAATGTACGATTCAGCCAAGGCCGCCAAATCCACCAAGGTACCACAGGTGTTTTTGGTTTTCTGCGCTAGTCAAATAGGATCATAGTGAAATTACGATCTAATTTATTTCAAATAACGTGCACGTAAAAAATTAAAATAATGAAATAAGAAATTAAAATTGACAAGCATAATATAATACACTGGAGCCAAGAAAACTGGTACACCTGCCTAATATCGTGTAGGGCTCCCGCGAGCACGCAGAAGTGCCGCAGCACGACGTGGCATGGACGCGACTAATGTCCGAAGTAGTGCTGGAGGTAATTGACAACATGAATCCTGTAGGACTGGCTATAAACTCGTAGGAATGCGAGGGGGTGAAGATTTCTTTCTGAACAGCACGTAGCAAGGCATCCCAGATATGCTCAATAATGTTCATGCCTGGAGATTTTGGTTGCCAGTGGAAATGTTTAAATTCAGAAGAGTGTTCCTGTTTTTGTAGCAATTCTGGACCTGTTGCTGTCGTAATGCCCTGCTGGAATTGCCCAAGTCCGTCGGAATGCACAACGGACAAGAACGGATGCAGGTGATCAGACAATGTTTACGTACACGTTACCTATCAGAGTCATATCTAGACGTATCAGAGGTCCCATATCACTCTAAATGCACACGCTCCATACAATCACAAGAGCCTCCACCAAATTCAACAGTCCCCTGTTGACATGCAGGGCCCGTGGATTCAAGAGGTTGTCGCTTTACTCGTACACGTTCATCCGCTCGAAACAAAGTGAAACGAGACAAGTCAGGCCAGTCCACATGTTTCCTGTCATCAACATTGGTATCAATGTCGGTATTGACGTGCCAAGGCGAGGCGTAAAGCTTTGTGCCACTCTGTAGGGTACACGAGTAGGCCTTCGGTTCCGAAACTCCATATCAATAATGTCTCGTTGAATGGTTATACACTGACACTAGTTGATGGCCCATCACTTAACTCTGCAGCAATTTGCGGAAGGGATGCACGTCTGTCACGTGTAATGATTCTCCTCAGTCGTTGTTGGCCCCGTTCTTGCATGATCTTTTTGCGGCGGCAGCGATGCCGGAAGTTCGATGTTTTACCGCATTCTCGATATTCTCGGTACACTCGTGAAATTGTGGTACGGTAAAATCCAAATTCCATCAAACCATGATTGTTCTTTATTTCAATACGCATGTCCGTACCAAATTTTTTTTGGCTATTCAGTGTATTAAAAGCAATTTTAATGTACACAATCGAATAAAACATTTACTAGAACGATTCTAAATAATGAATTTGCAATATGCGGATGCGGGGGAGGTGACGTGTGAGACTGCTGAGGGGGAGGTGACGGAGACAACGCGTGTGACTGCAGCGGGGAAGGAGACCGAGTCAATGCGGGAGACGACCGTGACGGGGGAGGAGATGGCAGTGGCCGCGGCACAGGAGCCTAGGATGGACATACGGGTTCCCAAAACTGACTTTCAGATGTGTGGAGGCTTCGCTAGATTGTTGCAGGTGAACTGTCGTAGTATCATGAATAAGTAATCCGAATTTTGGAATTTAATTGAAGCATGTGATCCTGATGTCATAATAGGAACAGAGTCTTGGCTTTCGTACGCGGTAGCAAGCCCGGAAACGTTTCGTTCAGACTGCATTACCAGCCTAGCTCGGCTGGCTGCGCCCACCCCCGTTTACCTGGGCTTTTCTGGCACGTCACATTTTGACGTCCCACCCTTAACGTAAGTGGTCTGCCATTCGGCGATCACGTCACATTTTGACGTCCCACCCTTAACCCAAGAGGTCTGCTATGCGGCGAGCAGGTGGTCACCTGGGCGTCTCTCCTACTTCACGCGGTCGACCTGTTGTCACATCTGTGTTTGTGCACGACTCAAATATTTTCGTCAAGATGTTGGGAATTACGTTTGCAATGGTACAATGCTTTTTTTTACACAGGAGGAAGAATAATTTCCAGCTTCCTCTCCACCTCCTCTTCGTTTGGGAAAGTCATTTGAGAGACAACCGGCGGAGCGCCCGTCTTTAAAGAGGTTAACGCTTAAAGCATCGTCCAAAGGAAGACCTCTTCAATCTCAAGCTTAAAAATAGGACTCACTTGGCGCCGATTCGACTTCGAGTTTGAGTCACGCATCCCCCTCCCTTCTCCACGGGGAAACTCAATAAGCGCCTGGCACCGCCGCAGCCTTCAGGCGGCGCGAAGGTCGTCGCCACGAATTTCGCCACTGAGCGAGTGATTGCCAATCGCCGGGGAAAATCACGCAAATCTTGGCGGAAATGACACACAACGAACTCAATCGTCGCGGGCCCTGCGCTGCGCCAGGTGGGCGCTCTCGACCCCACCCCCCCACCCCCCCTGCGTCGGAGCACCTCGAGGAGGAGATGCTTTGCGGGCGGCAGTGCGTCGGAGGGTTGTGGTTTGGGGCAACAGAAGCGATGCCAACATCCACGGAATATTAATTGGTGCAACACCAAGGAATAAAAAGTGGTCTCGAGCATTATCAATAGGGGGCTTCGGAGCCTAGCTTACATTACCAATTCAGGAAAGCATTAGGCAATTTTGCTAAATTGAGACGTTCAATCATCAACTGTACATCAATAATTGTACATTGTCATCCAATACTTGTACAATACAGGTGAAGTGTAGATCAATACTCATTTAAACAAAAAAGTGTTTCGTTATTAGCTCAACAAGCTGATACAAGTCACAACAATATTTGACCAAACCTTTTAGAATGCAATGGCAAAGGAAGACCGAAGACTCTTCGTAGTATGTATTAAGCATCAAACTGTATTACACTAAAACTTAAAATACTACAAATAATTTTAAAATTAAACTACGTTTTCAGTTTTCGGATGATTAGTCCCGTTTTTAATGTTTCTACCAAAATAATTCAAATTCTAACAAACATTGTCAAAAATTTGTATCATATTTGGATCAAGAAGCCTTCAACAATTCAACTTGAAATTTATAAAAAAAAACAATAATAAGTGACTCTCCCAACTGCTAGTGGTACAATTAATGTAGGTGCATGTTCAGTTCTGACACGGATGCACATTCATGAGTTGGACATTTTTGATTTTGAAGACAGGGATTGGTCTTACCGAAAATAGAAAAAATGTTTTAAGAAATGGTTTATGTGTACACTGACATGGAGTACCGCTTATAATATTATTTTGGTATCATTTCACAGAACATAAATTATTTTTTTGACATAAATAAATCAAATTGAGATATAATTAAACCTGGGACTAATACACATATATTAATCACAAAATTATTATACAATGGTGCAAGATGGAGTTCTCACCAGACGGGCTATAGGTGCATTGACAAAAAATATCTAGAACTTCCAACATTAATGAAGTATATCAATGAAACATACTTGAATTAATGTTTGATTAAAACCCAGAAATATTACATTGAATTTATTCCTGATTATGTAAACCTAGTGAGTAATATACGCGCATAATGGAACAGAAAAATGAATAGTTTTTGGGGCCATTTTTCACTTTCTGCTTGCATGCATGCAACATACAGAAATCTGTTGGCTTCAAACTTATTTACTCTGCGAGTAGTGTCCGAACGTCATAATGTTTACTTAACAATAATTTTTCATTTTACTTAACATTTCATTTTTCATTTTGCTACATTTATTATTTATTTTCATTTGTAGATTTATAGTCATTCATAAAGAATTCAATGGCTTTCCTTAACATAGCAAATTAGTTAAAATTATTTGTGATAAGTGTCATCGGATTGACGATAGCTGACATCCATTACCCCACTTTAGTGCTCCATTGGTTATTAGATATTACATTTTAGCTCCCAATGTCCGTATAGATGCAAGAATATTTGGGGAAAGTGAAAGTATTCCGAAGAATTAGCCCTTGATTAGTGTACGTGTACGGTCCTCACTCCCAGACAGGCGATTGCACAGGTGATGCAACGACGTCTACGGCACTCACTACGGCAAGTCATGTGTTGCGTCACCAGTATCTGGTTTTTCAGATTAGTATTTTGGGACGCGTCAAAAGTGTTGGTCATTAGTCCTGAAAGAGAGGTTCATGTTATATCTCGAGATCGGTGGTATTTTTTCCTCACAGAAACGGATGTCGGCTTGCAGGCTTTCTCATTCCAGGTATCTCCACTAGCGAGGCGCCGCCTCAGTAGAGACAACCTCCCGATTGGTGCCCCCTGACGTGTGTTGTAGTTTAGTGCAGGTAAGTGTACGGGGTGAGTTGGTAAGAAGGATAAGAAAGTAAAGATCGCTTGCGGTCCGAGGCTAAGGTTCTGCCTCGATATTCGCCTGGGGTTCATCATATAATCCACAGAAAACTACCGTTCAAAGCGCTAGAATTATTATTTAGAAAATATTTATTTAGCAGAGACTAGACATAAGCTAATTAGCCAGTGACGAAAGTTCCGCCAGAAACGGTACTCGAACCCTAGGAGCTTCGGATGAGAGTCGCTGCATGGCAATAGTGGTTCCCCAGATTAGTTCCGCACACTCCACTCTCTGGTGTTCGCATGGAATCTCCTAAGGTCATTCGAGCTCTCCCAACTTTTTCAGTCGCCCGGGCGGCGCTCGACGCGAAAAGAGCACCGCCTCCCTGCACCGCGAGAGCCCCGCGTCGCCTTCGCCGCAGCCATTGTCCCCCGGCGCATTCCGAAAGACGCCCCGGTCGCACGCTCGAGCGCGCAAATATTGACTTCTTTCTCTAAGCGATCCGTCGCTCCGCCATTCACGCGATTGGAAGGGGGAGGGGGAGGCAGCGATCTCATCAGCCCTCTCCTTCGGACAACGCGGCCGAGGAGCTGCCTCGACGCAAGATGGCGGCCAGCACGGGCGGCGACCACAATGCACCGCGCCCGCCGCCGGGGATTCCCCGATTCCGCTCCACGGAGTCTATTCGTAGGACTACAAACAAGACAGGGAAACAGAGGAGAGAGGCAATGAATAGCAAGGAGGGAGAGAAATGAGGCAGTGATAGGAAGATGAAATGGGCAGGAAGAGAGAAATAATGAGTGTAAGTTACACTAATGAACGACTTCCTAGAGGTCTAAAAGTCTGGACGGTATTAATATGAGTAATAAAACAAACAAAAAGGTGTTGCGACTTCGTAGAGTCTTAAGTGAAAAAACACGTAAATCTATCACAGACCAAGAAACTATGACGAAAAGAGCGCAAACTCGAGCGAAATGTGACATAATATTTAGGTCAAGACGGCTATTCGAACGTATTACGAAAAGGTAGAAGATATTTGTAAAAGAAAATAGACTACATTATGACGAGAAGCACAAGACGAGGAGGAATGAAAATTTACCGAACATCAATAGGTTAATGAAATCTATTAAACATTAACTATTGAATAACTAGCTGGGCGTGCGGAAACTCTTACTAATGTTTTAACAGAATAAAGCCACCCAATAGAACCCAGGTACAAAGACTAGCCTCTAAAACGTTTAAGCAATAGAGAATGGACGAGAGAACCCATTCTAATATTGAGTTAATTTGAGCTGACATTAGAGCGTTGAGATTAAATTGTACAGAAAATGAAATAAGTGAAAAAATATTTCTGTCATTATTCTCCATTTAATTTTACATAGATCGGGTTTCTGCAATTTTCTATCCATGCTATGGAGTTTGCTTACGCAAAAGAACTAAATCGTAATACAAAGTTTAAAAAAGGATTCTGTATAGTAAAAATCGTGGGTAGTAAGAAAATTGGACCACTTTCTTCGCTTGTCCATGTCTCCTTTCGCTTCCTCACAAGTTCCACACGTGTCCTCCACCTGTTCCTTTAAAATTTGCCTCAGAACTCGCGTCCCTGTATGAACACAAATAGCTTGTTTCGGGGGCCTTAGAAGCATCGTTTTCTATTTATGTGTGATTTTAATGTGTATTACAGTAATCTGTTTTCTGTAAACTTACATTTTTTCGACATAAATCTATCTGTTGCAGATTACGACCTTGTGTGTCTGTGAGAGAGAGAGGAGGGAGAGCGAGGGGAGAGGGAGAGAGAGAGGGAAAGAGGGGGAAAGGGAGAGGGAGAGATGGGGAGAGAGGGAGAGGTGAGGAGAGAAGGAGAGATGAGGAAGAGAGGGAGAGAGGGAGAGATGGGGAGAGAGGGAGAGATGGGGAGAGAGGGAGAGATGGGACAGGGAGAGGGAGAGATGGGACAGGGTGAGGGAGAGATGGGACAGGGTGAGGGAAAGATGGGACAGGGTGAGGGAGAGATGGGACAGGGTGAGGGAGAGATGGGACAGGGTGAGGGAGAGATGGGACAGGGTGAGGGAGAGATGGGGAGAGGGAGTGAGAGGGAGAGAGAGGGAGAGAGAGGGAGAGAGAGGGAGATAGAGAGGGAGAGAGGGAGGGAGAGAGAGGGAGGGAGAGGGAGGGAGAGAGGGAGGGAGAGAGAGGGAGGGAGAGAGAGGGAGGGAGAGAGAGGGAGGGAGAGAGAGGGAGGGAGAGAGAGGGGGAGAGAGAGCGAGGGAGGGAGAGAGAGCGAGGGAGAGAGAGCGAGGGGGAGAGAGGGAGGGAGCGAGAAGGAGAGAGAGGGAGGGAGGGAGAGGGAGAGAGAGGAGAATGAGGAAGAGAGGGAGAGAGTGAGGGAGAGACAGAGGGGGAGAGAGAATAGGTAGAAGAGTTGAATTATAATAAAAGGTGAAAAGATAATTATTTAGCATACGAGCTCTTAAATTATTGTAAAGTGAAGTAAACAGGTATTTGATGCTATGGCAGAGGTTCATGGTCTATCGCCGAGGGAATTCGCCGCGCCAATCGTCTCTCGAGGACAGCGTGTCCTGCGCGGGGGGGGCGAGGGGCGCGAGCGAAGGCGATGGGGAAGCGGAAGCGGAAGTGGAGGCGGAGGCGCGCAACTGAGCCGCGACCACAATGCACTGCGTCCCTCATCTCCGCGCAGGAATCCCCTCTTTGCCGCCTCGGCGCCCCCTTTTGAGGCCCGTGAACAAGGCGCGAGACGCGAGAACCGAGGACTAGGACGGGGTGGATTGGAACGAGAGAGGAAGTGGAAAGGTGAGAATGAGAAGGAGGCTAAGGACTTTCAATGCACGATCTCTTTCTTAGGAAAGAACAGCGCCAATGATTAAGCTGTTTTTCGATAAGGGATTACGAAACAAGAAAGAGGTTGATTAGAAGTAGAGGTGATTTTCGAGAAGAAAACAATTCAGCACACTCCCTTATTGTAACAGAAAACGAATATCCGCAAAAAATTATTTGAAAAAGGAACTCAATTATTATTTTTTTTTATTTCCACCAGAGAAGAACGCCCAAACCTCATGGTACTGTTTCAAAATTCTTACTATATTTTTGTTAACGAACGTAAACTATTGACCAGCATAGTACGTAACACGGTATTTAATTTTTTTTACGTTAAATGAATAAATGCATTAATAATTACTTATGAATCGTTTCAATTAGCTGGAGTGATTCATGACAACACCAAGCCCATTTTCGAAAGAAAGCAATAAAAGTGGTTGATTATAGTAGCTTTCAGGAAGCATGCTTGAAACTGAAACGTTAACTCTATCATCAATAAATGAAATAGTCATTAATAAAGAATTATAATTACAATTAAGATATTGTTCGCAGTGGGTGTTGCGGGATTTTGTATTTAGAATTACCACACATCGTGTGTGCTTCAAGTGATGACATGGACGTGTCACATGCACGTAAGTTTATACTTTACGTAACCAATTCCTTCTGTATGAACCAATGAACTATACAGATCAACTACGTTGTTTCACAACCAAACATTTTCTATTAATAGATGAGTTCGTGTAACTTATTATCTCAACATAAACTAAGTGCGCATTGCAATTCATCAGTTGTGTTAAATGTTCTCAGTGAACCGCGTTTTCAAATACATTGTACTTTACTGTAATGTATTATGTGTTGAATTCATGCCAACATAACCCGTGAATGTGTCCCCACCGTGAACAGTTATTAAGTTATGTGTGGTGTGACCCACGTGCTATCACCACGTCTATTGTGCTACGAAGGCTGCTTCTGCAGCATTTAATGCAACTTATGCAGTTGCTAGTAATCAAACACGGTAAATCCTAGTAGCTGCCTCACCAGGAAACCTCATGACAAGTGCCCAGCGCATGTGCACTTCACCAGTCTTCACTGATACAGCACGTGATTGTATTAATGTTTTCTGTTTCAGCATTATTCTATCAAGCCACATTGCGTTTTGGAAATTGTATGCTATGTGCAATCAGCACAGTTTCCAAGTGTGAATGCCTATGGTTATTGTGTTCACTCAAGTTCTCTAATATTAGTGTAATCATTATTGTAATTAATTGTATTTTTGTCTCAATTATATGCTTTTTCTCTATAATCCCTAATACCTACTGACTTCTCTCAAGATAATAGTGACTCCCTCTATGGATAAAGACTTTCACAGGGAAAGCGTCTGTGTCGCATTAAACACGGTGGTCCTCCGAGTTATTATTAAAACTACGAAAGGTAAGATGGAAGAGGCTGCCTGCTGTTCTTCCGACAAATATCAACAGTCCACGTGCCTCCTCAGTCACCCTCCAACAGGCAACGACTGGTTTGCAGAATTTATGAAACGCTCCACAACGGGGTTATGAAAAGACATGGGAAGCATTAGGAATAATATTGCTGTAGCATTGTTGTCAAAATAAAAGAATAATGCGGTATGGAAATGTGATAGCATAAGAATATTTACTTTACATACTGAAATAACAAAGTTTTCAACCCCGAGAAAAACACTCGGGGATCCGCTATTCTGACAGCACACTCCACGTCGTTGGTCAGAAATTTCATCCTCGCACTTCAGAGGGGAACACTAGAGCGCTTAAATGTTCTGCGGGCAGCTTCTGCATGACCAATCATCTAATTACATGTCATTTACGAAATACGTATTGTCAGACATGTTCTTACACGAGATTATAGACGTTACGATTCGAATATCGTACAATGTGTTATCGACGTGCTACAAATTCCAAAAAATCGTTAAAATTTTACTATTCAGTCTGCGAAATATGACAGACCAATATTTATATTCCACGAATTATTAGAAATCTTGTGTTCTAATTATTCTTATTAGGAAATTGATATCATTTTTGTATAGTTTGACTTGTGATACCTAAAATGGATAATAGTAGTTTATACAATTAGTTTATAATGTTAAGCTTTATTGCATTAGTACCTGTTTTAAAAACGAGCGACGTTAGAAGCGAGTTTTCAAATTGATAAAATGCAATAAAGCAACGTTATAGATGAGTTGCCCACTCTATTTTTTGTATAATAGCATTTTCAATTTATTAGAGAATGTGCGACGTCACGGGCAGTGGCTTAACGTTTGGACCCGTAAGGTCCGCAATGCGGGCGGGCCCAGGTAAAAGAGGGCCTAGTTTTAGGGGACATTTTTATTATTTAAGGTGCTAACACTACTTGTGATTGCGACTCACGTTTATCAAGGATGCTCGGATAAAAATTTTGGGGCGGGCCCGCACTCCTGACGTTACGCTAATGGTCTCGGGTATTTGACACCTGTGCAAGAAAACGGCTGTTCTCTTTACCGCTACCTCTCTGCGATTCTCTCGCTACGATTAGCTGAATGTGTAATAACGCAATCATCATCATGAAAATGCTAATACGTAATAATTTGTGCTGCAAAATTCCTGAATGATTTCTTGCAGCAGAAATGGTCGTTTACAATGCTGGTAGAGACAAAAATTACCGTGACGTGTTCCAACGTCTGTTTGGCCATCCCTGCCCGCCAGCAGCCACCGCTTCTCCGCGGCGCCCTGGAGTGCGTTCGACGTCCCCTCCCCCTCCCCCTCCCACGTCCTCTGAGAGTGCATTGTGCGGGAGGCGGATTTGAAAGCAGCTCTCCAGCAACAGGGCGAAGCAAGTTTTCGAATCGAGGCTGCAGCAGCAGCCCAAGAAAAATTCAACGGTTCGTTGGGAGTATAAATCCTTCTTCTGCGTTCGGTTTCTCCTGTTAACGACCAACTGCCGGAGAAGACTCGTGCGTTCAAGATGGTGACTTGACAGGGCAGTCGTCAAGTGTGCTAAATGTCGTTGGTTGTGAATGTGGACTGTGAAAACGGAAGTGCGGGTAGATGTCGTTATTTAAACTGGTTCGAATACCTCGAACAATCACTTAATTTATGAAGTACCTGTGACTAATACCATTTGTTTAATTGAATGAATATTATTAATCAATCATATAACATTTCATTTATGTCAACGAATGACTAATTACCTTCGTACTCCTCAACTAAAATAGTATGAAATGAGTAATCTTGAAAAACGTTATTAATAAATTATTGGAAATATGAATAAATAAAAAATGCGACTAACGCATTCTCAATCCCATAAGAAAACTGCTATGTAGACCGCATTTTACTGATATTGGAAGTTGAAGAATATTTGCCTAATTTATTAGTTATAACCCTTCTTTACGAAATTGAACCGATTAAAAAATCAAAACGTGTGAATGAAAATTACAAATATTTTGAAATCATGAAGGTAAAATAAGTTAAGGACCTAATATAAATAGAGGAATAACAAGGAGGAAGGCGTCGCAAGGTCCCCGTGAAGGTAACCCTTTGCCACGTCCCGGAGAACTAGCTTACTAGATCACGCAGGCACTGCGTCCAGAGCTATTACCCATTATTTACCCATTACCCAAGAGCTCTATAAATTGCATCAGGGTGGCGATACGTTACAGGATACCCAACAGACTTTTAGAGAAGTCAATTGGGTATCCCTCATATTTTTCGACATTAATCTTCTCATAATAATCCCATTTCCTCTACTAAAACAAAGAAAATATATACTGAAATGAAACACATCAATAGTATTTGAACTTATCGAGAGTTAAATTTAATTTTTTAATCAAAAACATCTTGATTTTCTAATCACGATTTCAAAGCGAAATAATTGAATCAATATCCTACGTTCAGGTTAGAGAAAAAGATTATTCTCTGTTAAATGAACTGTCCGTCAGCGAAAGTGATATAATATATCTAAGAGAAGATTCATATATCTGAGAGAAGATTGAAATATAAACTTGTTAATTTATTTCACATTATTGCTTATTATACAATAAATAAGAGAATCATTTATTAAAAACTTACGAAAACAAGCAAGGAATTTGCAATTCAAACATATTCCTGTAGCTTGGCCAAAAATATTATATAAGGCAGAATATAAAAAGAAATAAACATGAAATAATTAATCTATACTAATATATAAAGACAGAAGTGCGTTGACTTACAGCGCGATAATCTCTGAATCTACTGTACCAATTTCGACGAAACGTTTGTGACAGCTTCTTTTAAATGCCTGGGTGAACTGATTTATAATCATAAACCTATATAATTACTTTTCTGGATATTTTCGCCTACCTTTACATCACAGACTCAAGAGATCGTCCATGTCAATATCAATAGTTTAGCTGTGCGACACCATTGGATAACGCCTGAGATCTACTGTTTTTTTCAATGCGCAGAATTGCGTATTTAGAGGACTGTTTGTTTATTTCCGTCAGTTGTCTAATTCGAAATAAATCTGAGTTTTTCTCCGCTTTATGTATAAAAGTAACTTGGGTGTTGATTTTAATTGCATGTAGACGTGAGTGCATTAAGTGTACAAGAGTCGAAATATATGGAAGGGATCATTTTCTGACGGATGTGGTTAATATTGTCGTAAAAAAGAACGAATATACACATGTTATGTTGTAGTAAATGATTCAACACAATTATTAGAGAGTTTTTGCAAGTCGGAAAATCCATTGCCGTAGTACGTAAACATCATCATCAATAGGAAATAACGTATCTTCAAAAAAATGAGTTTTTGCAAGTTGTACAACCGAAAGCATTCGTTAAAACTGGGATGTAATGGGAACTGAATTTACCTCTAACAGGATATGTAATATTTTACTGAACATCTGTGAATCTCTGAGTCACTTATTTTTGGTTTTATAAGCTTTACAAAATAGTAAAACGTAACACATGAAATTTAATTGTATCTAACGAATATTTTACACTTGTCTTTATAAGATAAAGATATTTCCCTAGATGGTCTTAGAATGTAACCCCACAATTTTACTAACACATATTTATATTTTTTACATTAGGAATGGGAAATGTATGGCAATTTTGTGGAAAAATAATTAATTTTTCGTGACAATCAATGTAGCCGCATATACATAACCTCAAATCCCAAACAATTACGTTAGTTTATTCGTGACATATTTGAATTAACTTGAGAAATATTAACCATTAGTATCTCGCCATATTATATTGGCACTATGGATAATGCATTTGTCATTTCTTCCATGCTCATTGTGCGTTTGTGTTATCGTGTTTTGTGATGGTGAATAAAACTATGTAAAGTGTAAGTTGACAAGGCGACAAAATTGGGAGAATGGTGGGACCCGTCAATTGAAATCCCATCATTTGATGCCGGCGCATTCACAGTACAATTCTCCCCAGAAATGTCACGTTACGGATTTCAAATCCACGACTGGCATAATCTGTCTGTTATGTATTTGCAAGTTGGGCGAGCAGCAGTGAGAGCAAAAACATGAATGACTGACGTCTTGACAATAAAAATGCTGAAAATGACGGATGGATGCATTTTTGTAGAGAAATATTTTAATATAGAGGAGAGTGTAAGCATACCTTTGGGTGGTGAAGAATGATTAAACTGATACAAGTTCAGCAAGAATATAATTTATAGTAAAACGACATTATAATTAAAGTAAGTTTGTTAAATTGGTATTTGGAGGAATTGAATATGTGACAATGCTGGTTTCCAAGATTGTTATTTTAGATAATTTTTGTCAAGCCGAGATCCACTGTAATCTCGGATTTTTTGAGATATTATAACTGTCGAAGTGGTTAAAGGGTCCTTTCCGTCAGGATACTAAATCATTATTATCAAGGATTCTTAAATACGTATTTGAATTCAACTAAAGTTACATTAATTATTTTCAGATATCGATTGACGAAGCAAGATGAATTTCAAACATATTTTTATAAATACGTGAGTAGAAAAAATATGAAAAGAGTAAGTTTTATAATGTGGCAATTGATTGAAAGTATTGATAAAATATATAAAATTCCACAAAAATAATATATGTGAGAAAATTCATTTTTTTGTTTAGATATGTTTATCATTTTCAGTTATAAAGTGAAAGAACAAGAAAAGAAATCTAATAGGAATAAGATTTTAATATTTTTTAGTAAAAAAGTGTTTTTGTGAGAACGGAAGACCGGGTATTTCCAAATTGGAGCAAGGCAGAGAAAGGCGGGTAGGGCAGAGGGGATATTCAATACAATACTTAGAAGTAGGCTCCGCCCTATGATGGGAATAGACGGAATTCCTCTTTCTATTTAATAAAACATTGTTATGATAAATACCCAAGCAACGCAGGGTTCTGCAGCTAGTAAGCAATGAAGTCTATAAGCATTATTCAAATATAGATTGTTTGCTAGAAAATATCAGTCTAATATTTTCGTGTGAAGTCACTATTCTTCGTAATATTTCGAACACGCATTGCGCTTACATTTCCCGCTTCAATTGGTGCACGTCCACACCTCTTTCTGGATTTGGAGTGGAAATTGCGGAGTCAGTAGTTGTCCATGTTCGCAGGAAAGCCTGGCTTTCCAGAGCAGGGCGGGCAATAACTAGTGCAGGAACATTTTGGCAAGCCTGGATTATCCATACGAAGCAGTTCTCCCACGTTCCTCGCTTGAGTATCATCTGACGACATAGGAGACGTTCTGAAACAACATGCATATCGTACGAAACTAACATTCCTTTGTGGTCTTAGAAGCGAAAGTGATCGCAAATACCCTGGACCCCCACCTCCCTTGCCCTCTCTTCTAACGGCAAAGCGCCTTCCTGTTACATCGCCGAAACGCGTATGCAAATGCATGCAAACGGGGGCGTTGAAGTGGGCGTTCGCGGGCGGAAATTGTACTACAGCAGAACATTCGCCACTCACGTAGCCCTAAACATGGCTGGCTGCGTCGGGGTGCATTAGAGATCGATGCCCTCCAAGCAAATTAGGGGCGTGAATTGCTAACATCGCGCTCTTCCGACGAAAATCCTTGGTCGTCGAAAAGCAATGAAGCATTTTTGAACATCAACATTCTGGTGGTCCAAGTATAAATTCATTTTTACCCAAACGAAATGTGGCTCAAAAACATTTAAGAGATACTTTTTTTAAATGCATCATTTTCGTTAAGTGTACAGAAATTCAAATACATATTGGTACAAAATTTACTTGTAAGGTAATTTCTTGAGTTTAAATCACATTTATTATTGTAATGTAAACTACCAACGTTTTGACTTTAATTCAGCACTCGTCAGGGCATTTTAATACGGACCTCTTGTAACTATCCAACTGACAATAGTTACAGCAGATAGAAGTTATTAACGAGGTCTAAAATCAAGCACGTTTTTAGTGTCATTTTCATTTTAGTACCATGTTGATTTATAGGTTTTCATCACAAGGGTTGTGTGTTTTTCGTTTTCTTTAGACAAGGATGTATTCGTCTTTCAATAAGAGATAAATCATTGAAAAAAGAGTCACGATTAGAAGCTTGTTAATGATTAGCTAATACTTAGGTTGAGAAAACTTATGCTGTGACCCAACGTCTAAATTTAGAACCAGAACAACAACTTAATCTCAACTGCAGATAATGTACAAACGAAGTCTTACGCTGGAGCTGTTATTACTTATATCTTCCCGACAAAGGACGATGTAATTATCATTGAGGCGCATGAAGTGTTATCACTAAAGGTCTATGTTGTAAACTACCAAACATTATTCAAGGAATTAATATATGTTTTGTGTCACCTATCGCCAACAATAGGATCTACATATTCTTCAGCTCAAAGAAACTTGCTGATTTTATTACAGATAGCCACAAGTCACTCACTATCAATCGCATTGAAGTGTCAGATTCCTACTCTGTAAATACATCAGAGATATAACATCCAATGTTTCTCCTTTTATTCCACATGAAGACATTAACAATTCTCTTACCGCAGTTAATGCTCAAACAATATCTAATATTACTTTTGTAAGAGCCGGTATGTCTGATGACAGAGTTAGTTTGTCTCATATTTTGAGTTTCAGAAAGGTGGTTTTTATTCACCCTAATGAAGTTCATAAATTACCTCCATGGTAATTCAGTGAACTGTGTAAGTGACATTCTTCGACTTCAAAAAAGCCTTAATTCTGTTGCACACTCACCCACGTTGCAAGCATTATTAAATCAAGGTGTCCCGTGCAAAATGTTTAGAATAATAAGAAGAATTTATTCAGATCGTTGGGCGACAGTGAATACAGAAAAAGGGGGGAAAGTTTAAACAAAGCCAAAGAGTCCGCCAAGAATACCCAATCTCTCAACGGTTATTTAACTGCCTGCTATAAAAAATCTTTAGAAAATTAAAACCTAATTAAGGATTAAATATTGTGGGAGCAGAAATTTAAGATTTGCAAATGACATAATAGTTTTTGCGAAATCAGCCGTAGAAATGGAGACAAAGTTGAAAGAACTGTCACAAGAATGTCAAAAAACTAGCCTAATAATTAACGCCAAGAAAACAAAAATAATGACGAACGGTCCATGTTCTCTCATAAAAATAAAAGATTTAAACATTGAATATGTCAATGAATACTTATATCTAGGACAAACAGTGTCGTTTTAAGACAGACAAGTCAAATAAATAAAAACTAGAATCTCAAAGGCTAGGAAGAAATTTAGGAGCTTAAAATTTATTCTGAAAATAAAGCATGAAGAACAAGAAAGCGATATTCGATTCCTATATACTGCCAGTTCTACTATAAGAAGCTCAGGCATGGTCTCTAAACGCAATATATATATATATATATATATATATATATATATATATATATATATATATATATATATATAAATTTGTCAAAGAAAAATGCTAGGAGTCACGCTTAGAGACAAAATAAGAAATGAAGATCCTCGCAAGAGAAAGAAATTAAAAGATGTATGCAGAGAGGCAAAGAATATCAAATGGAGATAGACAGGTCATATAAAGCGTATGGATCCGAAGAGGTCCGAAGAGGTGGTCACATTGAGCTACTACATGGGATACAAAAACTGGAAAAAGAAAAGTGGAACGTCAAAAAAATCGATTGTGCTATGAAATAAGAGCTGTTGCTGGCGATCTGTGGTCAAGAAAAGCGAGAAATAGAAGTTTTTGAAAACGACTTACACATAGTGAAGGTAATAGGCACGACAATTGTAGCGGGTTCAGCGGCCAATAATGGTCAGGAGTGTGGTCAACAGCGGACAAAATGGACAGTGGACAATGAGTGGACTGTGGATAGTGATGGTGGTGCATTCAGTGGAGAGTGAACAACATGTGGAACAATAATATGGACAATGCTAACAATATGGACAGTGAACAACAATATAGACAATGGGTAACAGTAAACTAATCAATAATATGGATAGTGGGCAATAAGCTTTATTAAAACGTTCTCTAGAGTTAGCTCATCGAATTCGTGCCCTTAAAATCTTTGCAAAGTTTTTCCGTCGAAAACATCATTCTTTCGCGTATTCGATTAGGCCACTTTAAATTAGTGCGGACTTCTCATATTTAAATACTAAATAAAAAAATCATTCCCCATTGTGTGTTTGCTGCACCAATACTGACCACACCCTCATGGAATGTCCCCAATATAATTCCATCAGATCAAGTATTTTGGAACTCAGTATTTAAATTCCACTTTAACAAACTATGCAATTCAACATCAGGTAACAACTGTTTGTAAGAAATGGGTATTTTAGATTTAATTTAACCTTTTTGCTTTTATTTGTTGTGCGTTTTCTGTCCTTATGTCTATACATCCATTCGATTTCATATCTCTCTAATATATCATTGCAATAATATTTCTAAATACTGTTGTATCTATTAATTGTTGATTTAACGTATGTAATAATATAAATAGATTTCTGTTTCTGAATAACATCTTAATTGATGAAAAGGTTCAATCAGAATTGCGTTAATTATGTAATTAATAGAGTAGCTAATAACCTCTGTTACGATGCGTTGCTGATGTATCTTGAGCGCAAAAATACTACTATGAATAAATACTAATTAAATATTAGAACTTGCTCAAAACTTTAAATAGAAACTTTTAACAGTAATATAGGTTTTCCAGAAATTCTTAAGGAATAAATCGTGACACAATCGATTTATTTGGAAAACATTACCCAAACTCTGGAGTAGATAAACCATTACATTAACTTTACAAAGTAATAATAATAATAATAATAATAATAATAATAATAGATATTATTAGGCTTGTTATTGTTTATCGCTATTAAATATGTTTCTAATAAATTAATCGGTGCTAGGATCGTGTACTTTCAAGTGTCCTGCGAGAAATGGATGCCTGACATACGCCTACTCGACGCTCCCCCCCCCCCCGAACGAAGGAATGCAGAGCTGATAACCTACTCCCGCGCGTTCGGCTTCGGGGCCGGACTGTCGCACGGGCCACGTGTTGACCGCGTGGAGATATTGGAGAAGTTGCAGGTTGCAGGCTGGCGCCCGGGAGCCCGCCTCGCGACAGGTGGCCGCGCCCCGCGTCATATTGCGATGGGCGACGCGGCGGGGGCCAGGGCGAAGGTAAAAGGCCAGCGGGGGTCTCGGAGGTGGGAGACGGCGGCAGCTGAGCCTCGACGCTCAGAAAGGAGGAGCAGAGGCACAGATGGAGGTGTCTCTGGGGACAATGATGGCAGCAATCGAAGAATGGAAGATGGCAGCTTCAATGTCGCTTGCATGTGTTTTGCTTAGTAGTACAACACCCATGTGAAGTACTGCGTACTACAATATTAGTTCAAAATAAATATATTATGGCATCAATGTCACACATTCCTCAACATTTTCAATTTATAATTTTGAAAGTTATAACACAATAATTGTATCCTACATTATTTCAATAGTACAGATACCTTTTGTAGGTCTCACATGCTACCAATCATTATAAATGAGGTCTCTAAGGAAAGAGAAATTCACGGAGACGTGACATTTTTTTAATTTTATATTCTGTAAAAACATTGGAAGTTATCCTACAGTGTTTAAACGAATAAACACGTATTGCTAACAACTTTCCCTCTTAATTCGGAAATGGATAGGGAAGAGAATGGGGTTTAAAATGAGACAGTTCTCGCATAGGTACGCCAGCATACTTATAATAGCTTTATTATTATTACTTTATTAATAATAATAATAATAATAATAATAATAATAATGTTTTATAACCGAATAAATTAAGAGCAACGATCCACATCACATTTACAATAACAATTTTATTCTTTCGTAAAACAGGCTTCGAATCCAAATACCAAATGCATTAAATACGCGGTTTCCGATTAGCCATAACATGTACACATTTGTTTTTGTGTTAATCCGTCTCGGTTGGCGAAGCATGGAGCAAAACCGGAACGAAAATCCCACAAACAAAACGAGGGGTTACAAAGCGATTGGTAGTGGCGCCAAGCCCCGGGCTGCGGTAGCGGAACCTCAGCTCCGTTTTTAATCTACTTCATTATCGAAATAAACCATCGGAAATGCTCGTATTCCGCTTTACTGGACTGGAAAATTCTGTGCAACTGCGTCCTCACACAGTTTCTTAAAAGAGGATTTGTGTGTGAAACCGCTCGTGCAAGTCGAAGATCGTGACAAAACGAGAAAAGTTCAAAATGGAATAGGAAATGTGTAGATGGTGAAGTAGAAAATAAATAGAGAGGTGAGAGAGTGAGAGGAATAAGAAGAGACTAAGATATAGAAAAGAGTGAGAGAGCAGGAAGCAAGAGGGAGATGAAAATGGGACAGGGGAAATAAAAAAAGAAAGAAAAACCTTTGATTGAAAAGGGAGGCCAAGACATCGAGGAAGGATTAGTTGGTAGTGAGTAAGAACTTGACAAAACAGAAGAAGAAGAAGAAGAAGAAGAAGGAGAAGAAAGATAAAAAGAATCGAAGAGTAAAGAATTACAGCGAAAACTGCATACTCATCTACTCGACAAACATTCATGAGGCTACGTCTAATTTTTAAATTTTGGTAATACCGTTGTTAATTGCAAATAATTTCTGACAATATTTTATCCACGAAGAATTTGGATTTAAAACACAAATATGCAAGCTAAGATTAAGATTTTATCTTGGAAAGGAACACTTTCCTTCATGTACGGAAAGGAACACCATCCTTCATGTCATACCTCACGCCGAAAGTACGTAGCATGCCAAAAATTAAACGATGCGAACCGATACGTAGCTTGACATTAATCTCGGGTTAGGTAAAATTGGGATATCGTTATTGATTTGAAAGAAACATTATAATTTTGGAGTTAGTTATTTGAAATGACAATTATAATAGAGTATTCAAAGAGAGGAGTAACAAGGTCCAAGGACACTCGCGGTGTGTGAGTATGGTCCCTCCTCACTCACCAACTTCACTCGGCTGTAATAGTGCATTAAGAATATATATTTACCCCAATTCCCCCGAGTAAATCATATAACGACATCTGAAATTGTTACGTAAAATTATAACAATTATTATACGCAAATTATAAACTTCTAAAAAGTCAGCTACCCTGTGCAAAAATCCTTCGTTAAACTGCTTTAACCGCGGCATATATCGTTCTTTTTTAGCATCTTAAAAAAAATCAGTAAAATTGGCCGTTTCTATTTTATTTTTGGACATTCATGGACAACTATGTGCTTAGGAATGCTGAATCTATTTAAGCAAATGATATTGAATAGCATTTCCTGAATATCATACAACAGTCAAAATACCTTTTCATAAAGATGTACAAATAGATATATCGCCACATACATAAACAATGTGAAATAGGGGCTTTGTTCTGAGGTACAAGAACACACACGTGCGCGTTCAGGAGAAAATTCTATGACTTATATCACAATCTCCATTTCAGAAGCTGTCGAAAGACCTAATGAATAGAATAAATACCACATCTTTGGAATTCCCAAGAAGACAATCTTTCTCGAATGAATGTTATCAGGCTTTTCAACTTTATCAGATCTACGAAGCTTCGGCTTCCAAGAATATTAGATTACAATTTCACTATAGAGTGAAGAAGAAAAGCTCTCCCTTCAGACATTCTGAGAATAAGGAAAACTAGCATTGTAATCATTAAAAAATCTCCATTGTTCAACCTAATGAGCCTCAGACAAAACGTATGCTACGAGTCTACACCCACTACAAACATAAATCACTAAAACGCAAATATATGAATGAACTGCTGTAACACTAATCATTCAGTTACATAGAAGAAACGCGCATTGAAGTCAATGAAAGTAGAAAAAGTGCACTAGTTACACATGATCCATCAGTTGCGTCCGTGGAATCTAAAATAAGCAAACATTTCAATAAGATATGGAAGACTCAGCGATTCCATTATGAATCAGGTATGTGAATGTAATTTAGTCCCTTTAAGCATTACAATTTTTGCTGTTCATATATGTCAACTTATGGGCAAATTAACATCATCTTAATTAAATTTAACACTTTTTTAAAGTTGAAATAGCTATATCACAAAACGTAATAGGAATATTTAGTAACTGTTTTACGAAAACATTGTAAAATGAAGGTAAAAACAGGTTTTATGGACATTACCAGATTAACTGCTTTTTGTAGGATGACCATGGAACTAGGGCAAGCTATATTTAAAATGAATGACCCTCTTACAGGTTAATTTTAAGAAAATACGGCCTGACATGATTTCAGTAGCGTAAGCATTGACGGGCTTCTCATAACAAATTCAGTATATTCTACAATGAAACTTTATTCTACAAAATTAAAAACATCAGTACTTGCTTGAAAACTTGCAAGAAAATTAGTTCAATGAGTTATATATTGACGACTAATGAAAATTTCTTTGACTACAATTGTTAGTCCTAAAAGTTTGTTCGTGTACATATTTTCCTCACATACTGCATCGATGCATCTCGACTGCTTCCTCACAGCAAACATGACATTTCCAGCTTTCCCCATTTTTCTCGGCATGAATTGTTTTCTCCACTATTTACATCTTCTGTTGGGTATTCTTAACGGAAATGTGTCTTCTTGTCAGGATTATCTTTATTCTTTTCGCTAGCTGATCCACTTTATTATTTTGATATTCAAGGATTGTTGACCCGTTGCAAATTATTCTGGTGGTCCGTGAGTTTGGGTCAATACTATAATATATAAACTTTACATTGCTGACGTTTCGGCCATACCAGACGATTCTGATTTCTCATGTGTGTCCGAGTGATTACATATATATAATTCTCTACGACCAATCAATTTTCTCTAAAACGGCCAATTAATGTGCTCCTGACAATTAATAATCATTGGTATGACATTAATAATCAAATTTCTAAGAGATGATAATTTATAATGTTCTTGAAAACTCGTTAAAAGAAAGTTACGAGCTTCGAGAAGGCTTTTGAAAGATATTGACAACAAAATACCATTTTTTGTACGGTTTAGTACATTATAAGTCTTTTAAACTCGAACGACTTAAAAAGTTTTGCGTAGTTTTCTAAATGAGAAAAACGTATTGATGAAACTCAAAATTCTTTGACGTACCACATAGTCTTTATATTTTGTGTTTTTAGGAATAGCACATATTTCTTAAATATTTTGTCGCACGGGACGACATTACATAGAATGATCTGAAGCTTATTTCCTTCTCAAACGCAAATTTTCAGTTTTCAGAGATCATTTCAAAGCTTAAGCAAAGCTTCTGCAGGAAAAGTCAGCCGGACAAAATTTCACTTCTAGAGCTCTCTTAATCGGCTTATGTGTGGGTACACGTGCCAACTTTCTCTATACGGAAAGTAACATTTTTAAGGATTTAGCCATACCCCTCTCTGTGCGTAAATCCGATGTAATATTGCATAATATACCTTGCGATACAGTGAACTAAGACCAAAAATATTCCAAAGAAGTGTTTTGAAATATTTTTTTATAGAATGACGTTCACAAATCAACTTACAACAATTACTGTAGAGAGAAAATATCGTAGCAAATGGGATTCAAAATGTGTACAAAAACAAAAACAATTAAATAAATAATGTTAGGTTTAAATGCAAATAGTTCAAGCTGAAAATACTAAACAACCAGTTCTTAATAATATTTTCCCTTTGTAGTCATATACCTCTAGATATATTAGATGCAATTATTTACAAAAATATACACTTTCTAATAACTCCACATTATTTCTCTGTACAAGAATCATCATTTTATTTGACTTCATTCTACATAATACATTTGAATTAATAATAAAATAAGAAGCATTGAGAAAATAAGAAATCGTTTCAAGCACATGCTCTTGCAAATGCAAATGCCTTTAATGTAATTGCTTCGATTTAAGACATAATTTACAAAAATTTCAAAGAGCAAGAAGCATTTAAAGATCGCGAAATTACGTACTTTAAAAGTCTAAAATTAATTTTGTACCATTTATTGAGTTATTTTTATTTAAAGATTTGTTCCGACCCTTAATCATGCGTAACTCTGGTATTACCTTCTGAATTTACAGCTTTTTAAAAATATTCGATAAGTAATTGGCTTCAGAAAAAATTATGAAAAACCAAAGTCACGATTCCTTCGAGGTATTTCTAGTTTTATTTTAAGGAATAACGTGTGATATGTTGTTTATTTAATTTTAATGGTTTCCTGACCATAATGAAATAGGCATTAAAATACTTTTTTATCAGTTTATTTATTTTTTGACGCTGTGACCCTACTTGTCTGTATTTTTTAATCTCGGGTTTTCAACAAACCTGGACCCTAGTCTTTTGAAAAAGACCAAACTATAATCTAAATGTCAAGAAAAGAAATAATTTATAAAAAATATGTTTGTGTTTCTAGCTTGAATTCAGTTCTTTCGTGAAGAAATTTGGCGAGATTATGCCTTCCAAGAATCATCTAATTCGTTTTCTAAAAAGAAATGTGGAGAACACCCACATTTCTCCTACAACCTAGAAAAACAACGTCAGCAATGAGGACAAAGCTCTGAAAGCAACACATTCATTGTTTCATTATTACTTCATAGTTATTTCTAACACAATGATAGTATGGATTTTAGCCACTCTCCCACATTCTCATGCGATTTTAAAAACCAACAGTAAGTTTTAGAATCTTCCAAGGACTAATATCAGATAATATCCGGCATGGAAGTGGGAATCCTGTGTATCAGCTCGGCACCCACAATCAGGTGGTTGCCGGTCCATCGTTTGGGGCAAACCAGGCTTCTTTCGACACGTCCGGCGTGCTGATAGAGAACTGACATTTTTTTGTATTCTTTTAATATAAATTAAAACTTTTGAATTAATTATGTGAAGTAATAATGTAAAATAATACTTTTAAAACTGTTGAAAGTGTTACAGATGGCACACTAAACTAGTACATCATTGTAAGCAATAGGTAACTATACTTGGAATTTTTGTGACTTCTAGCGGCACGACCAAGAAAGACGCAAAATGCCGTGAGATATTCCATCATGATGACAGACCCTCACGTACCAGGAAATAATAACCTAAGTATAGCAAATGTTTTGTCGAGTGGACATTCCTTGCGTTTGGAAACACGAAATCCGTCTGTTCTGGCGGGTTATGTGAGAGTCTTCGCCGCCTCTGATGCATAATCATGAGGCAAATCCGCGTTTTCCGTTGACTGCGCACACTGTTCTCTTACTTTTTTTTCCGCTTTCGAGTTCCGAGTGGCAGTTGTCTGACGGATAATCCAAACCATTGGCCCACGGGCAAGCACGAGGGAAAATCCTCATGCGCGCTCTCGGGCTAACGAAGATTTTTTCCAATTTTTCAAGGAGCCCACACGTAATTCCTCTTGACCGCCCGCCCTGTTTTCCCAGAAGGGAGGAACAAAAGAGGACCCTTTCAATGTCAGAGTGGAATTGCGCTTGGAGTAGGAACTTTTTACGAGTCCGTCCTTAATTAGTATTTTCTTTCAAACGACACAGACGTTCTGAGTATTTTTTTACACCTCTGAAAAATCCATTGTATTCATGTAACTGTTGGGATATTTGTTCACACTACAGGTTGTTGGGATTT
This sequence comes from Gryllus longicercus, assembly GCA_038098605.1. NCBI lineage: Eukaryota > Metazoa > Arthropoda > Insecta > Orthoptera > Gryllidae > Gryllus > Gryllus longicercus. The sequence continues at coordinate 1,027,880 of JAZDUA010000462.1, forward strand.
TCGTAAACTTTCACAGATGAAATATAACTGTACATGAAATCATATAGCTAATTGAAAACTGAAATCAGATGTTTTACAAAACAATGTTTATTCACCAATTTGTTATTCGACGTTATTAAAAACGTCCAGTTCTATTTATTTCTTCATATGTCTTAAAAACACATGTTTTCAAATAAAATTGAAAAGCCAGCACTAAGTTCGCCATTCGCGACACTTTTGTTTGCTGAACCAAGGGCTTACACACAGCCTCAAGAAATTGTCAGAAATGTATCATTAAAGAACTTTCAACTTGAAATTGTAAATTCAACATATAATGAAATACAAAGAAGCGTCAATTGACAATCTTCTAAGGTAAGTGACGAAGCTATAATTTCCTTGCAATGGTTTAAGCACTTTTACTTTTTTCTTAAATTCCCAAAACGAATTCAAGACTTACAAAATTTTAATGTAGACTTACACTGTGTTGTAGCCATTACATGATGGGAAGAAAGTTCATTTCCATTATTTGAGAAAAACGAGAAAGATCAATGAGATGTACGGAAAGAGGGAGAAACAGAGGAAGAAGGAGATAGCGAGTGACAGTGGTCACTGAGTGAAAGAAGTACAGATATTGAAGACGATATAATTGAAATGTCTTTGACGTCGGTCATGACCAGATGCCTTGGGGGCAATGGGTAGAAATCCGATTGTAGGGAAATATTCCATTCCGACTTGAGAATCGAATCAATACCATTTCCTCTTTCAACATTCTCTTTAGTGTTTGATCACGTACTCACAGAAATAAATTATAGCCGCTGTCAACTGAGCTCGGTCAGAGAGATATTTTCCAACATTGGTTGAGACAATAATAGAAAGAGGAGAAATGGGAAGATACAAGACTGGAGTGAGGGATTGGGGGACAGCGGCTTCAGAAGGTAGGGGGAAGAAAAGGGGAGAGAGGAAGAGAGAGAAAGAAAGAGAGAGAAAGAGAGAGAGAGACAGAAAGAGAGAGAGACAGAAAGAGAGAGAGACAGAAAGAGAGAGAGACAGAAAGAGAGAGACAGAAAGAGAGAGAGACAGAAAGAGAGAGAGACTGAAAGAGAGAGAGACAGAAAGAGAGAGACAGAAAGAGAGAGAGAGACAGAAAGAGAGAGAGAGACAGAAAGAGAGAGAGACAGAAAGAGAGATAGGAAGAGAGAGGAAGAGAGAGAGAGGAACAGAGAGAGGAAGAGAGAGAGAGGAACAGAGAGAGGAAGAGAGAGGAAGAGAGAGGAAGAGAGAGAGTGGAAGAGAGAGGAAGAGAGAGAGGAAGAGAGAGAGGAAGAGAGAGAGGAAGAGAGAGAGGAGAATGAGAGAGAATGAGAGAAAGAGAGAGAGAGACAGAGAGAGCGAGTCGTCTCGGCAACATGCAAAACGGCATCGTCAAAGCACTTTATGGCTACGCGCGACGTAAAGAATCGACTTCTCCGTCGGACAGCGCTCTAGTAGCCGTGCTCTGCTCCCCTACCCTCCGGAAGCGACTTCGCCACCCGTTCACTTCGAGAGCGTTGCTTCCACCTCGCCACTTTGAGAACCATGCCATCGGTTTTCGACTGTTCACATCTTTCTCAAAGAGCCTTTACTTCTGAGTTTTAGTTTTGTAAACAATCCGAATTTTCAATTACATTCAATGTCTATGATTACCACGACAGCCTATTTTATTCATTCAGCTGTAAAAATCTGGCCTAAATTAACACAGAAATAAAAAAGCACCCAATTTACGTATTTCATCTTCTTTTATATATCTCGCTTAATTTTTCTTTCTGAGCAAATATATTCATTTCATTTGTAAATAATAAACAATTTACATATTTCTGGAGTGTTTCTACGCTCCTGCAATGCAAATTGTGCTCTAGAAAGCACTTTGCAAAACCACCTTTTGAGTGCTTATTGCAGCTCAACCATTCGGAACATCCCAGTAGTGTATTAGACAAAATACGCCTAAAATAGTCGTAAAAGCTTATTTGCAAAGTTTCAACGTTTCCTCCCCCTCTCCCAATCTCTTTCTCTCGCCATCTCCCTCCCACCCCTCTATTTCTCTCTATCTCTCTCTCGATCTCCCTCGATCTCTCTCTCTCTCTCTCTCTCTCTCTCTCTCTCTCTATCTATCTATCTATCTATCTATCTATCTATCTATCTCTTTATGTCTCTGTCTCTCTCGTCTAACAGGCTGCGATGGCCCATTGTCAACACCGTGAAATTCTGGGATTTGACTGCCGGTGGGGGTGCATTGTCGAAACTAGCTACATAGCTAGGTCGAAACCAGTCATTATCAGTCGGAGAACTCAAGTGAACGGTTGCTCTGATCAGCAGGTTTCCGCACAATTCCTTCCTCACGCTTGACTTCTTTTCTCCCCTTCCACACACACATTTACAGGCAATTCAGTTACTCACATGTTAGGATACGGGAGATTACGGGCTGGGCGGACCGTCTCTCGTGGCGATATCTGAATTGAAAATTCCGCAGGTCGTCGTGTCATTTGGCGACGTATGTCATGTTACTGCAAAGAAGGAACATTTCTACACCCTGAGACACGCTGCTACTAACATACCACTTACAGGAGTAATGAATATAGGACTAATGAACACAGAAAACACTCCCGAAAACAGGGAATACACTCAATCATCTCGTCACCACATACTTTTTTTTTCGGAACTGTCCTCGCGCGCCTCACCTGGCCACGCGCCAGTCACGTGCCCATCTCATTTCCCCCCCTCGGTTGTGGCGCCCCCGGCCTCCTCCGCCCGCCGCGCCTCATCGAAATCCCATCGGCCGCAAACATCTCGCTCTCCGGGGAGCGGGCCGCTAATCGATTGCGGGAGGCGCCGGGGGCCACGCCGCTCCGCCGCGGAGGGGGAGGGGGAGGCGGAGGAGCAGGAGGCGGAGGAGGAGGCGGAGGAGGAGGCGGGGAAGGAGGCGGAGGAGGAGGAGGCGGAAGAGGAGGAGGAGGAAGAGGAGGCGGGGGAGGAGCGGAGGAGGAGGGGAGAAGAAGGAGGAGGAGGAGCAGGAGGCGGAGGAGGAGGCGGAGGAGGAGGAGAAACAGGAGGCGGTGGAGGAGGAGGCGGAGGAGGAGGCGGAGGAGGAGGAGAAGGAGGAGGCGGTGGAGGAGGAGGCGGAGGAGGAGGGGAGAAGAAGGAGGAGCAGGAGGCGGAGGAGGAGGAGGCGGAGGAGGAGGCGGAGGAGGAGGCGGAGGAGGAGGCGGAGGCGGAGGAGGCGGAGGAGGAGGCGGGGAAGGAGGAGGAGGCGGGGAAGGAGGCGGAGGAGGCGGAAGAGGAGGAGGAGGAGGAAGAGGAGGCGGAGAAGGAGGAGGCGGAAGAGGAGGAGGAGGAGGAGGAAGAGGAGGCGGAGGAGGAGGAGGCGGAGGCGGAGGAGAAGAAGAGCGCCTCGGGCCGGCGAGGGCAACTGCGTCTCCCAAGGTCACGCAGGAAGCCTTAATTATTGGAAGCGCGGGATTTTTGGCCAGTCGTTTCTGTGCGCTTCCGGAACGTCCAGTGAGAATTTGAAACGGCTTTCCCCGCATGCTCTCGCAGAGCAGATGAACGTATGATCAATGAAGTAATCAATTCTCTGCTCTGACAACGGGACCGAGAGCAAGTATCGCGGGATCGTTTATTTCAGAAACCTGTCAAACGCCAAATTCCTCAATTCGAGAAAACTGAAAATATGTCTCCCAATTTTTCAGATTTCAAAAATATGTTTTTTATTAAAGGAGTTGCTAAATGAATATTTTCCATATAAATATGCACTAAACAATGTCTTTCCTCTTGGAACAATAATCCGTCGCTAAAGCGTGTTTTGTTTGACGGGTTTCTGAAATAAACGATTCGTTATAGACGACAATGCTCTCATGTTCCGTATTATTTTGGATCCAAGCACTCAATCTCTGTGATAAATAATATGGACTTTGAGACGCAATTAATGGAGTTGGTGCAATTTTCTACATAATTATGAGGATTGTCCATTACATTGTATTCTCAGCATTCATTTTCAATTTTCATTTTCAAAATTCATGATCGTTTGCACTGAGTATGCTCTCACCTGTTTTGATGTACCCTATAAAGTTAATGTAGAAAATGTATCTTACACAAATGTTACTCATTCCACATCAAAACGCATCTTTCACAAAACGCACATTCACAAAACGCACCATTATTGTTGTTGACACATTGACCGCCAAATTGTTTCAAATTTGCCGCCTCGTTTCGAATAAAGCACTTTTGACGTTCTTTGAAGGTGTTTCAACGGGAAGGATCATACATTTTAAACTTGGCGCGCAGGAGATCTAAATCTACTCAAAAAAGCCTGGCGAATTTCTTCCCGGTTGACCAAATACTCACTTCTTTCGTACAAAGTTCCTTGACGTAGATTGTCAACTGTTTCCTGTTAGTTCGGAGCGTCACCGAAAGATTGCATAAGGTCCTGGATAGCCCCGCGTAAAATATTCCATTGTCAAATTTTGTCGAACCCTGCAATTTTCACTTCAGACCGTGACAATATTTTCAATACTCCTTGATTCTTTCTCCAAAAACAATCTTTGTCAATTGTGTGTCGTTTCTTTTCCAGAACACTCTTGTCTGATGAAAAACAATCGGTAGCAGAGGCGATGTTTCGTTGCAGCTTCTGTTAGTTGTTCTCCCAACTTATTTTACGAGTATTTCACAGCCTCAACACTTATTAATGCCATGTTGGACAGTGACAATAATGAATAAACGAGCACCATTGATGCTGGTAGGGCATGTAATACCTATCGTAACGCCTGATAATAAAGAAACTGACCTAGTAAGTTTGTCTTCTGTCATCACACATCGTTTGCCGTCTACTGTTCACTTCACGAGACAAAATAAAATTTTAACCCAGTAGTTTTCATTGTTCAGTGTGATTTTTTATACAATTATTCATTCATACTTGAAGATGTAATTCAGAGTCTGCTATAAATTAATTTCTTAGCTAATTGTTTTGTGTTATACTGCAGAGAAAACAAAGAATGTAATCATCGATTTTTTCTGGCTGCCTGAAACCCATCACGAATTTAATTCATTTTTTTCAGTGTAAACTCGTAACACTTCGTAAGTACGTTTATGGCTGTGTTAAGAGACATTGTCTGCATAGACTCAATGCCTAGTATTATAGAACAATGCGAGTTTATGCTTTCACAACGATGTATTCAATGTGAGTGCTGAATGGGATTTCTTCGCATCACAACGTCTTATGAAAAGGGACATTGTGACGGAGTGGGGGGGGGGGGCAGCAACTATAATATTGTCATTAAAAACTAGCCTTCAAATCTGACAGGAACCTATTAATTTATCCAGGAAGTTATTTAAGTGGTCTTATGATAATGTGGAAAGCTTTACCTTTATATTGTTAGCAACGCTGAACAATATTTAGAAAGATGACTCTTGTAACAGTGATATAATAAAAAATAGTAGAAGGCACAAAGCGATTTACAACACGTATAACTAAGAGAGGGAATATTTCCAAGAGCACGAATACACAAACTTGTTTTTCCAGTAAATTATTTTCGTTAATCTTCCACAATTCCAGAACAAAATGGGGACACTATTGATCACGAATCTCGAAAGTAATATCATTTGAACTGAGGCTCAGGCGATAGTACCTTACCTGCGGTCGGCTCTTTTATAACCTAAATTATGGTAACTGCTGTTGGAATAATTTCGTATCGTGCACGCAGAGGTTCGGGATATTTGGTGGCATCTCTTTACAACTTTTATCGTCGAATGCATCCCAACGTTGCTACATTGTGTTATAATTTAGTTAAAATACGGCAAAGAAATCTGCGCATTATTTACTATCAGAATATAATTTGATGATCAGAAGACACTTTCGAAAACTCTACCTTCGTCAACGCCAGTTTCACCTCCGGAAATCTGCATGTCACCCAAGATACCCGTGATAAATACTCTCTTATCGCGAGGCTCGACAATGGCGCCATTGTGCTCCTAACTGTGGGGTCTGTAAGCTTGATACTCGCGAACAACGTCATAGACTGACTCATGCAGTTTATTTGCTCTCACTTGTGAAATTCGTGACATTGTTTTTACTTTTGTCCGAAGAATTATTTGTACGTGTAGGGTTACCTGTCTATTTCTTTCGCGCCATTTAGGATCGGTATTCATTGTTGCTCCCCTTCGGCAATTATCACTATGTTACAGATAATGAGAATACTAAGGGATTCCTTGTTTTAAATTTCTAGAAATCTTGCTTCACAAAGTTCATACGATTCCTAACCACGAAGACAGTGAAATTTTCCTACAGTTAGTGAGATCAAGAGCGCAGTACGCTTTACTGAAATTCAAAAGTGTTAATGCATAACAGAGATTTTCTTACTTCTTTTAAGGCTACAAGAAACAGTTCTGGAAGTTTTCTATTCAACATCTTTTGTGGCTGGTATGGTTTCAATACTTCACTTCTTACGAAATACAAATAAATTGGATGTGCGTTTGTTTGGATGGTGGCTTTCATATTTTAGCAGATTAACATTTACAAAAGGAAAAGTTTCGAAGGTATGGGGAAATGAGTCGATTTCTATGACGGAGGGAAAATGCACATATATAGTCAAATTAAATACTAAGGATAATGAAACGACCTGTAACGGTAAAAGCTTACGGCTGCTTAGCATTTATGCCACACAAACAATTTTATTTCGATTTCGAACACATCACATTACAGCGAGAGCAATGTATACAAATCTACCAAATCCTTGTACAGTATTCTAGTAAAACTCTTGAGTGTGCGTATGTGCGCATGTGCAGATATGCGCTTCCGTCACTCGCGGCTGGACCACTTCTCGTGCACCGATCGAGACGTATGAGGTGTCATTCGACGCGTCTCGGTCTCCTAATGGAAAACTGGTAATTTGTTTTCGGATCCGGCTAGAAGATTAAAAAAGAAATTTCTAAAAACATATTTTTTTGTCATTTGGCGTAGCAATCTGTGTGATGTCGGGAATTAAATCGATCTACGTAGGTGGAGTTGATTTAACACCAGTATATAAAGCATTTTTTTAACTTAATGCTCCTTAATTTTCTTTCATGACGTTGGCAACATTGACGTTGACATCTTTAAGTGAACAATTGAATGAATAAGAAAACCGTGAGTCAGTTTGTTATAAGTTTAGATTCAAATTATTGCATTTTAAAAAATAAATTTGCAAAAACCTACGAACAGTATTGACTTGGAACTTATTAATCTTGAAGAATTGTGAATATGGAGAAAACATAACTGTGAATAATGGTAGAGAATGAGTGAACTTCTTATGTTCGACTTCGTAGTTTTCCGTTCTTCCCCCCCCCCCCGTACGTGTACAAATACCGATTCAAATGATTGTGGCCCGCAACTTATTCTTACTAAACTTAACTAACACCTGATTCACATAAACATACAAAACAGTCGCCTATTAATGTTAGATTCGCATGCAACGCTAAATTCGCATACAAAATAATTAATATATTTTAAAGAACATTTTTGAACAAAGCTTAGTATGAAAGAAATGAAGTATGAAAGAAATTTATCGGCGACGTCACATTTTACTAGTATAAAGTATTTCAGAATACATTGTTCATGAGTTTTTAAAAAAGGTAAAAAATAATCACTTTCTACCAATGAACAGATGGGACGATCATACAGACAGTCAGACGGACGGTTAGTTGGACAGACGGACGGAAAGACAAATGGACAGACGGACGGAAAGACAAATGGACAGACGGACGGAAAGACAAATGGACAGACGGACGGAAAGACAAATGGACAGACGGACGGAAAGACAAATGGACAGACGGACGGAAAGACAAATGGACAGACGGACGGAAAGACAAATGGACAGACGGACGGAAAGACAGATGGACAGACGGACGGAAAGACAGATGGACAGACGGACGGTCAGATGGACAGACGGACGGTCAGATGAACAGACGGACGGAGAGATGGACAGACGGACGGACGGACGGACGGACAGGCGGACAGACAGGTGGGCGAGCAAACGGACGGACAGACCGTGGGCAACTGATCAAATGGACGGACAAACAAGTTGACGAACGGACAATTTTAAGAAAAATATTTTGAACATGAGAGGTCCCAAAACTTTTAAAAATCTTTACATCCATTTTTTGACATGTCTTTGAATCGTAGTACAAGTAAAAAATATATCTCTAAAAAATATTGTTGGTATTAATGGTGAAAAATAAAGTTGTGTCTCACGCATTTGCCTTTGTAACTACTAATTAGCGATTACATAAAACTATTGCTACTAAAGTATGAGCCGCTTGTAATTAAGAGCACTGAATTTCATGAGAGTATAATTTGCAATCTTCAATCTAGATAAATCACTAGTTCACTGAATGTTTTTCGTATTCGCTTTTTCGGTCAACAAGAAATGTACCTAAAGTGAGCCTTGCAAATGTTGCCCGACTCCGACTCGCAAAAGGTTTTTCAGTCGGCAATCCCAGCTGATCCCCTTTCATTGGGGTTTAAGGGATCAGGACGTCAACGCATTAAATGCTGTGCGCGCATTAAGGATGGCTGCGGGGAAAACAGGTCTGGACCTGCAGGTTCGACTTGAAAAACAGAGGATCTCCATAAAGACGATGGAAAACACGACATTTTAGCATTCTGGTGTTCAAACCGCAAATGAAAACTAAATATTTTTCTCTTGAATAGTAATGAAATTTCGAAGTAATCTGTAACACCATTAATAACTCTTAAGCAGTTAAAACACTCAAATTAAGGAACAAAACGGGTTATTACACTAGTTCATTAATTATTGTCATAGAATGAAGACCCATATTATAGGCATCATTTTATTATAAAATCTATAAAAACAACTGTTAAAATTTTCAAAAAAATATTTACTTAGGAATATAATTTCAAATTGTAGTAAAATCACTGTATTTGTCAAATCATTTTTCAAAAATCACATCTTGATACAGTTTTTAACGTTTTGGCCTAAATAATATTGTTTTGGCCTTTTCATATTTTTTTAAAAGTAAATTAATATCAGATTCTTACGTCATAGTACGTAAAAATAAATTCATAATAGGAAGCGTTGGTTTCATAAAGGGCTTGAAATGAATCAAAAATGTAGAAAGGATTTATTAATATATACATCACATATATCTTAAAATAATATAACTGCATAGAGCTTCGTGACTTAAATTATTAAGAGAATTGAAGTACATAATACAAGTTCGAAAACAATACAATGATTTTATCTTTGCTTAATTTATCTTTTGTTATCGCATTCTAGGTCACTGCAAGTTAAACGTTGTCTTCTAAATACATTGGCAGGCGAAAGCACATTTTCTTTGAATACCATTATTCATTAAAATTAGAGATAAAAGATTACTTCAAAATCTTAGAAAAAATACGGTAAGTTCTTCTTTTAAGAAAGATAGAAAGAAAAAGTAATTTATTGGTATAAAGTAAAAGGCGCACTTTAGTCTGTGCATATTTTTTGTTGGAAGTGCATATTTTATTCTGTTTTTAACATATGTGAACACATATTTTTATGGTTTTAGTGCATATAAATCCGCATTATATCCATTGTACTGGGCACTCTCTGAGCAGAATATTTTCGCGGACTCAACCCGACGCACCAAGAAGGTTCCACAGATGGCCGTGGTCACGAGTGCAGATGCCGGTGAGATGACCGGTGGTGGTAGATGTGAAGGATAAAGGAAGAGAGGGTGGAATGTGTTGTGGAAAACAAAGGAATGGAAAATTTGGATAACATGCAGCGATGGATTGAAAGAGTGAAAAGGATTGCATACTTGTGGAAACTAACTGGAAACTTGTGGTGTTGGGAAGTGGCAGATATTTTATCTTCATATTTGTAACAGTTACGTTAAGAACTAATATTATTTCAAAATTTATATTAAAATTACGTCAACAATCTCTTGCGAATCTCTTCTCAACTCACTATTCAAACTGAACCATATTGATCGGAGAATACCCATTTTGGAAATACGTGATGTTTACGGGTTTGGCGCTAGTGTTGTTCATGGGTGGGCGGACGGACAGAAACACGATTTTAAAAAAAGTTTATTCTTAGAGAGACCCAAAATCTACTTCCATCGAAAAACAGACATCCATTTTTTGAAGCATTACATTATTTTCTCTAAGGCACGTATACACTAGTATATGATAAAGTAAAAGGGAATACATTGAGACATGGGGGAGACGGTGTGAGGGGAAGGGGTATGAACTGGTGGGAATCAACAGGACTGAGAACGAATGGAAAGTGAGAACGTGGCATATGATGGGGGAGAAGTGAACTGGGGAGGAGAGGATGAAAAGCTTTTTGAGGATGTAAGAAGTTAATAAAAGGACTACTCGAGGGTACTTTACTTTATCGTATCATGCACGCGCTGACGTTGAATTCTCGCTCGGTGAATAAGGAGATAATTCTTTCGCTATGTGGGCGTCAAAATGTGGTTTTTAATTTAACGGTCAGAAAATGTGGCTCAACAAATTATACGTAAAATTACTGCAAGAGTAAATTAGACTTCCATAAACCTAATGTGGAAATGTAAATTGCAATTGTCAACTGAAATGACATAAATAACCACTTAAATAGAAGGTAGTATCAAGAATTATGACTAGAAAAAGAAATTATGACGTATTATTCTTTCATCAAGTAAGTTTTTCGCTCAGACTTACCACTGACGAGCAGAATGTGATAAAGAAGAAATATTCCGAATCTGACCTGTAACAAACAAAAAGTATTTAAAACAGACACATTACAGTATTACTGCATCATTTCCTAAATATATGATCACAGTAAAATATTCCGATTTCAGAAACGTAAAAGTCGAAGTCGTGTATGACAATAGTAAGACGGCAATGAAGTTTTTGCCAAATATAACAGTCACAAATCATCAATCATTCAATTTTATACTGAACAATACACCGAAATGAGCTATGTCATCTCGATGACTAGAATTTTTAATAAATAAGTGTATAACTAGTAATTGAATAGGTTTTCCTATAAATTAATATATGAAAGAAACCGTAAAAGATAATAGAGATATGGGAAGCGTGATTGTTTGACGAAATAACGACGATGCGCCGGAAATACAATCTGACTGCAGACAATTATACAAAAAGCTATTATTGCAAGAAGTAACAGGAGATCGCAGAGAGCTGTCGCAGAGGTCGATCATGTAGGTAAAGATTGAATTGAATTGCCTTATTTTACGTGGCGAGACTCAGGCCATGAGGCCTGCTCTTCCATCTGACCACGCAAATTTCGCTACGCTCCTCTCACGCTCTAGCAGAGAAAGGAGGTATTTCTTGGGCGAGAAACAGGCGATTTGAATTTAGCTCAGAGGCGTCATTTAGGCTTGAGGATCTTTTACATGCCAGTAAATCTACTAACATGGGACAGCCGGCTTTACTTCCCCTCCGAAGGAAGGCGAACGGAGTATTTTTTCGCCCTTAAAAATCCACGGCTTCCATCGGGTTTGAACCCGCCAACTTGGATACAACAGTCCGTTACGCTAACCGTTACACCGTCGCCGCGCGAGGATCGTAGGGCGTTGCCATATTGGACCACGACGCGCCGTGAAAAATGAATTCACTGTTGAAAAATAGTGGATATTTGAATAATTTTCTGGTAGAACCACTAATTAAGGTGAACGCAACGAAGATAACGTACATTTGGAAGTTTTTAATTAGAAATTAGCTTTGAGAAAGAAATTGCAACTTTAAAAACTTTCGAATGTGTAACAAAACAGTTATATGAGATGAAGAGAGAAGAGTTCGCGAGATCCAATATCGTCCAAGCATGCTGTGCAGTCTTCAGAAAGGGAAGTACAAATTTCGGCAAAGAAAGAGACATTCTAAATTTCATTCAAGGTCAAGACTGTAGTCGAATTTATATTACGTAATTAATATAATAGAATTGGTTAGTAAATGGCCATTAAATGAGTTACAAATGTGGTAATATTGCACAGATCTGAGCACGAAAATAACGAATGATTGTTTTATTTAGATACTGCGAATGTGATTGTTTATTCTCAATGCACTTTGTTTTAGTAAAAAATTTATACTGACGTGCACGTGCGAGGACTCTCTCATGTTAAATTACAGCCTTTTCCCCATCGTTACTTGCCCATTTTGCGAAGGGTTGTTGTTAACGAAACGTATTTATTTGTTTAAATATTTAAAAAAGTACTTATAGAATTTAAACTTAAAATAAAGAACAATGAAATTAATGTTTGATTTTTTTAATTATCAACAATGAAATTAATTTTAAATAAAGGTTTATTCACTATTATAGACATGTTTTTTGAACACTTCTCAACACATCCTTAAAAACAACATTTGTAGTAATTATGCAGTAATCCATAACGGTTAGCTTTTCGCTTTCCTTGATAATAACCAAAATCTTCATTCAAAACCGCTTCATTTAGGGGTATTTAACTACATTGATTTTGACAATGATGTATAGTGGGGCGGGTTGCATTTAACATGAATATTTAGATTACGTTTTTAATAATAATATGCGTTTTTTAAGCAAATCCTTCACATTTTTAGTCTAAAGGAAATTTGTCACGTCTCCGCAAAGTTATCTTTCTTTGTAGATCTTATTTATAAAGATTGGTTGCCTGCGTCACAAAACGAATGTATACTACTGGAATAATATAGGAAAAGATGAGTGTGTTCTTGCTAACTTGAAAACATAAAACGAATACATCGTCCCCACGAGGAAGACATTTGAAAATCAGAATAAATAGCGTAAGATATTGTTGCGCAGCAGTAATGATAGTAAATTCTGTGATTTTTATAATAATTAAAATGTCTCTATCGGTCCCAAATTCCCCAAGGAAAGATTATATAAGCACAGAATTCTTAATGAGCAGTGAATTTTCAGGCCCACTCTTTCAATTAGACTTGTTACATAAAGAAATTAGTGGCGCTACAGAATGGCACCCGCTTTCCCTCCCGGCCCAGACTTTCTCGCATTAGTTTTATATTTCCTTTGTTCTCGGCTAGCTATTCGGACTTTTCACATACCCTTGCCAGCTCCTAGCTATAGCCGCTCCAAGTACATTTTTTTAAAAATTTTCTTCATTTTTCGGTTTCTTAAGAGTACAACGGAAATATTACTTTAAGAATATTCAAGAACAGTAAAACCTCGTCCTAAATGGCAATTTTCTTTGAAAAATTTGTCGCCGATTTTAAGAAATGACACTTAGGCTTTACTGTAAATTCAAAATTTGAAGGTCTTTCTCACAGACAATTTTTTGAGTTTTCGAAAAACGTAATTTAAAGTCATTTGAAGCACATTAACTCAGAAATACAATAATGTTTACAAATTACTGTAAATGTATGTATTAACGGAGTTAGAGATCTTTCAAAAAAATTACATTGGTGTAATTTTTGAAAACCAAAGATACATCAAAATGAACTTTCCGATCGAAAAGTTTTTCCAAAATAGCACGCAATATTGCTCGAAAGCTATTAAACTTTCAAAAAAATGTACAGGATCTTATCAAAAGAAATAATTATGGACAACAAATTTTATACGAAGGGCAAACCTCTATCTTCAATTTTGAAGTTGCAGGAAGACGCGGAAAAATTGAAACTTATGCAATTTGCGAAAATTAAAAGTTATGTCCAGGGTTCCGCCAGGGGTTTGAAACCAGTTCAACAATACTGTATACATTGCAAAAATGTGCCGGCAGTGTTACCGTACTTCCCAACATGGCTATTTTTTAAATGCCTGTTGTAAAATTAAGTGCAAGTACTATCAATGCGATATTATTAATGATGTGCACAACGAAGGCGATAAGGCTTTTAGAACACACTCAATACTAGAGGTCTAAAACTAACATTACTTACCTCATATTAATTTACAAATGATTAATAGGAAATCATGTCAAAAGTAAAATATTAAAACATTAAACTCCCTGTTAACATCGCTGTGTTTTTTTCTAATTACGACGTAACCTGAAAATCCGAGCAAAACCATACTTGTTTTTATGTATTTGCGCCCATTGGGCGAAATTCCGCGAAGTTGAGTTTTCTCTCGAGAGAGAGAGCCGTTTTCCAGCCCCAAAAGCGAAATTCCGCCGAATCTTGCAACCCTGCTTATGCCACTTTTATAACTGTATTTTATTCTTTTCTCACAAAAAATGAAAGAGCGAATGTGAAGTTGTTCTTGAGAAAATTTTGAAAATGTCCGAGGGGAGGGGGGGGGGCTTCATGTAAAGTACCCACACATTTTTCGCAACACAACATCGCTGTAGTGTGTTTTTTTAAATTACGACGTAACCTGAAAATCCGAGCAAAACCATACTTGTTTTTAGGTATTTGCGCCCATTGGGCGAAATTCCGCGAAGTTGAGTTTTCTCTCTCGAGAGAGAGAGAGACGTTTTCCAGCCCCAAAAGCGAAATTCCGCCGAATCTCGCAACCCTGCCTATGCCACTTTTATAACTGCATTTTATTCTTTTCTCACAAAAAATGAAAGAACAAATGTGAAGCTGTTCTTGAGAAAATTTTGAAAATGTCCGGAGGCCTTCGTGTAAAGTACCCTCAAATTTTGAAGAAAGTTGTTCAAAATCGCGGCGCCTTGAGTGGAGCCAGATCGATCGGGGAATATCCAGTTTGGAAAAAAATCAGAAATGTATGGTTTAGGCGCTAGTGGTATTCACAGACCGTACGACAGAGAAGATAGGCACACAGACACAGATGAATGGACGTTTTGAAGAATAAAAAGAACTTTTCGGTGTCAGGGGACCCCAAAATGTATATTTAAATTCAAATCTCGAAATTGATTTTCCGCAACATTTCTTATTAAAACTTCTTCTACGTCCTTTTACCTTCTCGTACTTCGTAAGGACAGAAAGTTATACAATCGTGCACCGAACAACGGCTAATTTGCGGCATAAACACCTCTTATTAGCGGGTCCTGATAAAACAAGTGCGTAAATCTAGTTGCTAAATATATAAACAAAATTCCTCTAACACGTGGTGTATCCAGAACACATGTTTTGTAGGTATTTTTTTCCCCAAAATGTCGATTGACAACAAAACGTCTGTGTATCCTGTCTGTCTACCTGTCCGACTGCCCGTCCGTCTATGGTCAAGGCTTGAACCGTTCAGCTGATTTTCTTCATAGTTCATACTCCCCGATCGATATGAAAGAACTTGAAGCTCTGAGAGTTTAGAAAGTATATTTTGATTTTTGAGGGTATTTTACATGATGAGAACATTTACGTTTTTTACGTCGGAGTTTGATCTGTAGCGTAGTGGTATGAGTGACAAGTTAACTCTGAGAATGCGAGTCCGCATCTCGGAGGGTAAAACATTTTTAGCTGGTTGAAAACACTTTTGCAGGTTTATGTAGTAGTATATTATAGCGTATCAGTTAGAAATAATGCGAGAAAGTATGTGCTTTTGGAGCACCACTTGTTTCAAAAGCGTGAAAACTTTAATCGTTATAAATTATTATTATTATTATTATTATTATTATTATTATTATTATTATTATTATTATTATTAACAATACTTAAAAGCTATAAAATAACATATGAAACTTACAATGTGATTCAAATATGTCTGAAATAGTGGAGGTGCGGATTTTGGGTAACAGGTTCACAGATTAGCAGGCATGGATTATTATTAGGCTTTTAAGTTAAATTCTATAGCTGATCTCTCCAGTTATATAATACAATAGAATTATAAAGAAATTTCCTATAATAATTGGTTAAAAGCAGCGAATTTTATATCGAAGGGTCGAAAAAAGGGTTAATCTATTTTTGTTTGTTTTTTGTAAAGCTATTTTTCTATCAATTATGCAATTTACATAATTACCATTTTTCAGGTTTTGCAATTGTTGTGCAAATATATTGCAAATAACGTGGTGGTGATGAGCAATTACATTTAAAGTTTCTAAGATAGAGAACATTATTTGAAAAATCGTAATCGATTCTTGACCAATAAAGAGTCTGAATAAAGAGACTGGGAAATAGGCCACGAGAAAGGTTCCAATAGGAATGACACAAAGGGAATGTAGTTGAGTGGCCCAAATAATTAATAAAAATGTTTCTGAATCAGAGATGTTAATTAAAAAACACGAGACACTTCTACAACAGGGTAGAATTTCTCAAATAGCAATTTTCATGTATATTAATTTCCCGATGTGAAATGCGTCAACGAAATTGAAACAGTCACCACAACTCCATTGAGCAGCCTGTCCTCTTGTCACGTGCTTTTTCACGTAAATTATAATTGTATTCATTTTCTCATTTACCATTTGACTTTTGTCACAAAAATATGAAAAAGAGGTAAATGCCAGCCAGCTTGGTTGGTAGTTGAAGTGATATGTATTTTTCATTTGTAGTATACACATTCATTACACACAAAACTAATAACGAAATGAATTATAAGCAAGTACAATTTTAAGTGTAGAAAATAAAAATAATATGTCACTGGCACAAAAAGTGTTACATCAGAATTTGTTCACAGGGGCGGATATTGAGACGAAGTTTGGGAGGGGAAATTTATTTATTGAAATTACAGATTATATAAAATGACGCAGGTTAAATTCAGATCATGTTGCAATACAATTTTATTCGATTTAATGTTTATACGAAAATAAGTTTGTTTGAAATTTTCATAACAAGTTAAAATAAATAGTTACTGAAAAATTTGGGAGGGGAAATTTCTCTCATTTCCCTCCACGTGGATCCACGCCTGTTGTTGATGTAGATTTACTGATTCTGTTTACAAATTCAATCATTTCTTATTTTTACTTACTATCCATATTCACAATTTTTTCCATATTCACAATTTACGTATGTGTACGTATACGCATGTATAAGTAGTATAGGGAAAGTTAAGTAATGCTGCGAAGAAAAACTCTTACTTTTTTTACAGAAAATCTCGTTTTGTCTCTCCCACATTCCGTAAAAGAGGAATCCTCTTAGGAGTAGTTCTAAATTACTTTCCTTCGTAATGACCAAGTTTCTCAAAAACTGCTTCATTTTTCTCGGAAATGTCTTATTAAATGATTTCAATTCTCTACAATAATCTAAAAGTGTTATTTCTATCAAACTATCTGGGGCTCAAAGAGAAACAAATATTGAAAAAGGACGAATAGTAATCAATCAAGCACTGTCCGTCCGTTCGTCCGTAGTATATATACCGTTCAGCCTATTTTCACCAAAACTGATATTCTGTACGGACTAAACGTACTTGCGATTTTAAGAGGGATAGGTGGATTTTTGAGGTTATTTTACAGGTAGCCTCATTACATTTTCATAAGTTTCTCAGAAACGGCACTAGATTTTTTTATTATACTTTGCCCTCGAATAGTGTGAAAGATCCTTAGAGAAAGGCCAGGACTCATTTTCGTCAAAATCTCTAATTTTTTTGAAAATTGCCAAACTTCAATTTTTCGGCGCCTTCCTACAAATAAAATATTGAATAAATTTTTCCTTAAAGAAATATATTCTTTGGAGACAGATTTTGAAGTAGAATCGTGCACAATTTTACAAAAATTTGAGAAATTTACGCTAAATATTGTGTAAAATACAGGCAATTTTTATTTTTTTTAAAACATTTTTTTTCTGTAAACGGCGCCAATTTTTTTCTTTAAATTTTATTCTCATATATATTAAAGAACGTTAAAAAAGTGATTGTATTATAATTTCCGGCGTGCTTTGTATTTTGAAAATTCAATATTTAAATATTTAAACGTTACGAAGATTAAGATAAATAGTTTTGCTTTAAATAAGATCTGTCCTAAACATCACCTCTTTAAAAGAGGACATGTACAATTTTTCAAAAGAAAGAGTAGTTTTCTGAAAAAACTTCTCTTTTCAATTTTCAATTTCTTTTTTCAGTTTTATTCCACGAATAGAACGCTTAATATTCGCTTATAAATATCAACGAAAACTTAAAGGAGACGTATCATATAATGAAACTTGTTTACGTCTCTTTCATATGAATGAAACTTTTCGGACTTTTATTTAATGTACGACTTTTAATTAATTTGACAGTACCATTATACGCTGCGATGCCATACAGTGCTGTGATATGGCAGTTGGAGAACATTTTGAGAATTTTATTGTTAGACGTGAACATTTCTGGGAGGGGGAGAAGATAAGGATGCATTATTTACATAACGTTAATGTTATATTGTCTCGACGCTCAACAAAATGGTTCATACAACTATATTAAGGATGGGAAGAGTATACACATGTACAAAATATATTCATAAGATAGATATTATGTAATAATGCCATTGTTTCGTATTCATTCATAAGGCGATATACTGGCTGGCCGTAAGTTTCGGCCTCCGATTTATATGTGAAATTATGCTAGTATCTCTGTATAATGAGCTGCAAACAATTCGAGCGTGTGCATTCGAACAAACAATGCGAGAAAGTATGTGCCGCTCTAGCGTCCTTAGTTTCCATTCAAAATATAGTAAGAATAGATATCCACTTTTAAAGCATTGCATATGTCCGATTCTCACGGTTACATCTGAATTTTTGAAAATTGACAAATGTGAATATATATATATATATATATATATATATATATATATATATATATATATATATATATATATATATATATATCGGCCTTTCTACAATAACAATATTGATGATGGAGATGATTTCTTCAAATAAAATTTGTTCTTCACAATCAATTCGTTAGTAAATGTTATGAAACTTGTTTTGAAGAAATAAGTATTTTTCGTGCAAGTGGAATATAGACAATATTAAAAATAAGAATTTCTCAAATAAGAATCCAATATTCTTTTTAACTTTTAGTACGTATAGAGCTCAATTCTCTGAATTTTTGCAAAACGTTGCCATAAAAGTGTTTGATGATTAAATCTAATTCTTTGCATTTAATGTTCTAAACTAATTTCCTGTCATTCGTTCCCATTGAGTTTGTACCATCTTTATCAAGAATTAACTCGCTTCAATTTTTTTAAATGTTTATATTAAGAAAATTTACAATTATCTACACAATTGCTTCACATTTCAGTAAAATGCCTTTAACTTAATTACAAAGATTTTTCCGTGCTGTTCTGGCTTAATATGTACGATAGCAGGGGCATTGTCGATGGAGATGGCAAGAAGGCGAGCGAGGGTAAGGGCGGTGTTCGGGTACGAGACGCTGGTGACAGTGGCTGTTGTGGTTATAGTTGTGGCGGTGGCGATGGGGAAGAGGACGCGAGCGGGGCGGCGGCGGGAGCAGTGGCGGAGCTGATGTGTCGGGGGGGGGGGGGGAAGGGGTTGCGGTTCTGGACGCGGTTGTGGGGACAGGGCTGTGGCTGTTATGGCAGCTGGGGCGGAGCGAGGGGCGGGACGCATGGCGAGGCGATGGGTGGAGCGAGGGGAGGGGCGAGGGGAGGGGCGAGGGGAGTGGCGAGGGGAGTGGCGAGGGGAGGGGCGAGGGGAGGGGCGAGGGAGGGGCGGGGGAGGGGCGGGGCGAGGGGCGGGGCGAGGGGCAGGGCGGTTGGCGAGGGGCGGGGCGAGGGGCAGGGCGGTGGGCGAGGGGCGGGGCGGTGGGCGAGGGGCGGGGCGGGGGGGCGTGGGGCGGGGGGCGGGGTGGGGGGCGGGGCGGGGGGCGGGGCGGGGGGCGGGGCGGGGGGCGGGGCGGGGGGCGGGGCAGGGGGCTGGCGAGAGGCAGGGTGAGGTGGGGCGGGGCGGGCGCTTGTGGGCGCGGGCTGCGGCTGCATATTTCACGCAGCGGCGCGCAATTAGTGCCAGCGACCGGGCCACGCTGCTGGGGGCGGTGCAGCGCCCACGCGGGGGAGGGAGCGCGCGGTTCGACGAGGCACGGCGCTGTCACCAGCAGGGCCCCGCCTCTCTGCCCCTGCACGCGCCCGCCCACGCACGCACGCACACACACACATACACACACTCACATGCGCCACGAGGAACAAAAGCTACGATGTTACGAGTACTACTCTCAACTTCCCTGAAATAATGAGCTAAGTATACGAAGTAATCGGGTAAAGAAGTTATGCAAAGAATTGGAAATAAATGGAACTTTGAGAAAGAGGCAATAAAAGTTGAATTCAGATCTGAAAAAATCGCAGAAGAAATTAGGGTCACAAGACGGTAGGAAGCACACAAAAGATACATTAAATTGCATTTATATAGTAAAAATATCAGGAGGAAAGAGAACGGTTCAGAGAAAAGCAACAGTAAGATAAGAGAATTACACAAAAAATACAAAACAATTCGTAAGAAAGAAAACAATGAAAGAAAAGTAAAAGTCGAGGTCGGGAATACCACACAAATAATGTAGAATCGAGATCCTCAATGAAGTGGAAACGAATCAGAATGAAAACGGAAGGGAAAGGGAGAAAAGGCGCAAATAAAAACAGCATCGACGCGAAAGAGGCCAAAGGTGTGACGTCCAAAGAAGGCGGGAAGGGCGCCAAGCGGCCGCTGCAGCAGAGAGGCTCTTGGAGCCTTGCGCGCCCGGCGGAGCGTGTGTGCCCGGGCCGCCGGGGCAGGGCGGATGGGCGGAAGGGCGGAAGGGCGAGGGAGGGCGGGGCGCCCAAGGGCGACAGCGCGCGCCGTCGCTTTATTTGCTTGTTTGTCCGCTGGCCGGCCCGCGCGGCGCGGCGAGGCGCGGCGCGGCACTTGCACCGTATGAGAGGAACGGGAGCTGTCTCTTGAAAGGGCGCCACGAGCGAGGGACTTGGCCGGCGCGCGAAAGAGTTCGCTCACTGCCCGCCCGCCCGCCCCCCTCGCCCATTCACGACGCTCCCTTTGCGACTGGCGAGCGAAACCCTTCGAGGGGAGTGAACGCTCAGCGCGTGATGGCATTCCGGCACCTAAGGGCAACGCTGCTCCCTATTCAACATCTTCCGATCTCTAATCTACTCACCTGCATTTCATGCGGGTCTGAAGTGAGCGAAACAACAAACACGGTTTTTCCACTCTTTCCCTCCGAGGCCTTCCTTATACACCTGGGCCTTCCTTATACAACGAGTTTTTCAGTCGAAAAATCATCGTTTTCTTCAGCAGCTATCTCTTTATCATGTGAGTATGCAGCAATGCGAGAAAGTGAAAAGAGCGAAACAGTTGACAGCAAAAGAAATGGACTTCTCGCGCCGAAGTTGGGAACGAGTTTTAATGAATAAAGTTAAGAATAAAGTAATTAAACGAAAAGCGGAGGTGAGGGTGTTTAAATTTAATTGATATCATTGAAGTAAAGAGATTAAAATGGTAGGGACACATGTAAAGGATGATTGAAGAACATTCAGAGGAATTGTTAAGTAAATTGCAACCAGCTACGTAAGTGTGGAGAGGAAGTGCTAGGCTTACATGGGGAAAAGGTGTAGAAGAAGCCATGGGGAAGACTTACGAATGGAGACAAATGGAGATTGGGAGGCGTCAGACGCACTAGTATGTAATATGGCTCGCCATTCCACTAGTGTATTTCATCAAACTGCTAGACTGTGTGCCAGAAAAAGATAAATATTTAAAACAAATGGTATTGAGAATCAGAAAATTAGTTGTGGTATTTCACATACGTGGAGACTAATTTCTTAATTGAAGAATGGAAAACATTTGATAATTGTGTTAATGAGTAGCAGCAAGATCGTTTCGTTTAGAAACTAGTTAATAGAATAAAATGGAAATCCATAAGTAAACGTTATTTGGAAATGTATTTTTCTCAAATATCATTTTCATGACATTTACAAAATTTAAATATTTTATTTCTACGAGAGTGCTAATTTTCAACGTTCCCTTGAGTGTGCGGGAAGGTACAGACTGGTAAGTATGTTCTGTAAGGTATCTGTATTGTACGCAACAATCACTCAAACAGATAAAAGTGTTTGAAAAAGTCCGCCTCACAATATTTTTGTTGAATTTTTCTTACTGAATTCTTCACTAAATAACATGTTAACAATGTACTCGAATGTATTCCTGTTCGTTTATTTTACTCAAATGTGTAACACAAACGCATACAAACCTACTGTTCTAAAGACAAATTTGCCGTTCTCATAAAATTACTAAGCTTGTTTACTCGTGCATTCCACGCATTTTAATCAACAATATGCATACAAGAGGGCACGATTCCTCCTCACCCGAAGGATGAAAGAGAGACAGTAAAAGGTTTGTCTAATTCTCCTTAAAAGTAGAGATCAAATGTAGTATTAGTATTATGAAATAATTTTGAAATATTATACATTTAAAAATTGTTAAATGATTTTTATAAAAAATGTGGAACAGGACTAGACAATCTCATTAGAGAATACCACACATAAAATTATATTTCAATTGTCACTTACTCATAATTAAATGGTTTTTTTATCTCACGTTTCTGTTGATGTTCCATATTTCAAAAACATGAGAAGGAACCTTTAAATTTAAAATAAAAGGTGACTCAATTACATCACTAAAGTTCTTACATTGACCACCAGTTCGTTTCTTCGCACTCTTTAGGATATCATCTTTCCCTCAAATTATTTTATGTTGAAATATGTTTTACAGACTCTTTTTTCTACTTATCTTAATATTCAATAACCAATATTATATTTTAATATTTTACTAGCTTTACTTTCTACGCCAACTTCATTCGGGTTAAATTAGCTTCTGGAATTTAAAAAAAATAAAGAGATACTTTATGGATCCGCACAAAGATTTTGCACTTATTACGATCAGGTCCTTCATAACGCAATTCAACATGTGTGTCCAATACGTGCAAGTCAATAATGTAATTTTTTAACTAACATAGAAACTTCGACCCATGTATTAAATAAAATAGAATATCAAAATTAAATGATACGTGCGATTACTAATTAATCGTGGCAAGGGGAGCCTTAATAAATCCTTGAAAAAGAAGTAAAAAGGACATAGAGCACTCGTTTTATACATTGTGTATATGCATCATTGTGTAGCCATCACATGCATCAGTATATACATAATTGTGTATAAGCATAATCTAGTTTTATACAGTGCGTAAAAGTATCTCAAACATCTCCAAACAGGCTTCGCAAGTCTCTTTTTCCGTAATTAGATACCTTAATTTTTTCAAACAAATGAAAACTTGTCGAGGGGCTAGAGTTCACCGATTCCGACTTATGCATAATTAAACGAACGTGAGAAATTTCCATATCACTAAGTAAAGAAACCTCGTGAAATATAATATTTATAGTTGTGAAAAAACTGCAACATATATTTCTAGAGACACCTCATTTGAAAGTATTCATTAAATTTCAGAGCAAAATATTAGCCAATAACAAGAGAAATAATACTGGTAACGACATACACGATTTGAACGCTATTGCGAAGAGAGAAAATGGCTTCAGCGTCCTCAGATGTCTTTATTTTCAGCATTCCTTAATGAACACCAGTTGGCTTAAAATTAATCGGATTTCGTCACTCTTCTGAAAACTCCTTGTAAACTCAATTTCAATTTCCAAGAAAAATACGACATAATAAAACGGGTTTCTTTATTAATTACTTGTATCCGATCGGTGAAAAGGCCCAACAGAAATGAGAAACATGAATACATTTATTTACGACGATGCGATAATGTTCGATTGGCGTCCTCATGCGGATGGTATAAGAATCTTCAGAATGGAATTAGTGCTTTTATAGAATTCATAATAGTACTATTTTTTATCATGACTTGAGTATAACACTTTTTCGTGGGCAAAAGAAAATCGTCATTTGAAGATAAACGTTATTATTATTAAGTTCATTTGAAATAAACTATCTCTTATAATAAATATTAAATGTGACATTTCACAAAATCCTCTTTAACACAAATCATTTATTATAAATATTAACTATAACACTTGAACAATATTTTAAATTAACACTATCAGAAGCCAAATCAGACGTTTTGTTCAGATGTTAGCATTTCCTTTTAATTTTAACATTGAACGTATCATGGAAGAAAATTCCCTTGTGGGTTTGCAGCACATTTTAGCCAAGTTTTCAAAATATGGCAGAACAACTTTTCATGGCTAATCATCTTCATTTTCTTCTTGTTACACCAAGTTGCAAAGTTTGCATACGTACAGTATGTTTATAGGCATCTTCCGATTTTTCCGAAAAAGGGGAAGATATGATGTTTCCCGCTGAGTTCTGTATATCTGACGGAATATTATCCAAGTCCTCTTCAGGCATTATAAAATTAAACAATGGGTGCTACAACAGCACATACTATATCTTTTTATTGGAAACAGGTACGTAAAATTGAAGAATTGCAAATTTTGGACTACCTCAGCCTATATTTGAAAACGTTCAATTCAAAAACAATGAGCCTGTGATGCATATCTGCATTCATTGCGATAGAAGCAGCAATAATAACTTGCTTTAATGAAACAAACAGAAACTCATTTGAGTGATAACAGTATTCCCAGCGAGTTATTCAGAAGAGAACAACGCACTGTTGCCAGCGCAGCGTTGTCAAAACAATGCGCATTGCTTGACGAACAATAACAGTTCTTTGCACAAACGCTTATTTCCATCTGCATTCAGATTAAAACGTTTTTATCGGTTAGCCGTAGCACATCATACACATTTGATAAATATCTCTAATTCTAATCAACTAATTAAATTACAAATTTTCTACGATTTGTAATATTAAGTTAATTTATTACCACCTTTTTAAATATTGACACCGCCTGAAATAAAACTTTTTGGTAATAAGTTCATTAGATCGCCAGCGGTGAAGTACCTCCAAAAAATACTTTAAATGATAGTAAAGTCTCTGTTCTTCAAGACGGTAAAAACAATTTTGCCTTTACGGGCCAATTTTTTTAAATAAAAGGATAATAAACAATAAATTTCGAGTTTACAGTTCAGCTTGAACGCCAGTTTTTAACAACGGCTCTAAATTTTTCAAAGAAAATTTTCTTTAACACGAGGTTTTACTGTTCTTTAATAATCTAAAAATAATATTTCTGCTCTACAATTAGGAAACCGAAAATTTAGGAAAATATCAAAAATCTACTTTGGGCGGCGATAGATGGCAGCTGGCAAGAGTATGTGGCAAGTCCGAGTAGCTATCCGAGGCTAAAGGAAATAGAAAACTAATATGGGAAAGCCTGTTCTATTATGAAGCCTAACTAGCTTCATATATTCCTAATAGGTTTTAAATAATTTGTAAAAATTAATGTGTAAATGTATAACAAAAGGTTGAATGTAAGAAACGAAAAAAGCAATATTACGCAATACATAAATTCTGATTTACGAAGCATCCAACTGTGTGGAATCGTTCACGAAACGCAGTAAAATTGCAGTGGGCAATAAATTTTGTCGTCAATTTAAACAAAATACTAATGTGTTAAAAAATTCAACAAGTTCCTATTTGAAGATCTGTTTTTAAGAACTTTTTCTTAAGAAAAAATAGTATCTTCACAATTTTAGTTGGAGGAAGAAGTCGAATGTTTTTTTTTACATTTTCGGAAAATCTGGTATTTCAACGAACATGAGATGCACCATTCTCTTAAGCGCCCTTTTTGCTGAGCTAATAATTAATACAAAATGTGCGGCTTTAAATAAAAAATGGTTTAAAGAAAACAAAAATTGCCCTTGTTTGACACAAAATTTCGCAAAACCTACTCAAATTTTGGAAAAATTGTACATGATCTTATTTAATAATATATCTAAAAGGAACATATTTTATTAAGGGAAAAATCTCAATATTTAATGAATTCCTTCTTAAGCGCGAGAAAGTAAAACTAACAAATATCATTCTTTTTCACCCATCGCGAAATGATAGTAACAATGAAAACAAATTAAACAATCGCAATCACATTGTAAGAAACAAACCCAATGCGCGTATTGCAACATGACTTCGATACACGCAGATGCTTGGCTAACGCCTCGTTATAAAAGTGACACTCGTTTCATTATAATTTTCACATAGAAAATATCATTAATAACAATAATGAATAGGATATTTTCTAAAATTATTTTGAGTATTCTTCTTTAAAAAGTACTCTATTAAATTTTATTTTTATTTCATTGATATTGGTTTAAAATTAGAGCAAGGGGAATAGGCAGATACTTTGGAAATCGGGATTTTCTATTTCCGTTTTGTTTCAAGGAGGTTTGAAGATCTCAGAAAATCAAGTACAAAAGAATGGAAATCCCGGGAGCGTGGAGCAGGCGCCCGTCCGCCATCGCCTGCGGGTAACGACTTGAAGCGCCGTCGCCCCCAGGGGGCGTCGTTCGTTACCAGCCGGCCGTGATTAGCGCTGCGTAAGTTGGGGTGGCGTCATTCGTATCGAGTTTCGGGGCGCCTCCGCCGGCCCGAGGCCAGTGTCCGACCCACCGCCCCTCGCCCGCAGCGCCCCGGGCGCAAGAACGCGAGCGATGTGGCCAAGGACGCGCTCGGGTCGATGGCCACCCCCTGCGGCCGCGCTGCCCTGGGGGGCTGGAAAATGCTCCTTGGGGCACCCCGCGCCCGGCGCGCCACTTCAGAGCATATGCGGCTTCCACATACAGTCCACTACGAACAGACTGATTCGTATTTACGGGGCTGTCAACTATTATGGTCGTTAGTGCTTGAAGTGAAGTGCGTGTTTTTATCAAGGAAGGCGGCTTCCCCCGCTAGGTGGTGCATTCTGAATTTTCTCCGTTCAAGTATCTCTCATTTATGGAGTACCGCATGAGCCGCGACAACCTTTATTAAGCTCCCGAGTGATCTTCCGACACGTGGCGCATAGTTTGGCGCAAGAGGGTGAACGTGTGTGTAAGTAAGAGATGAGGATATGAAGGAAGAGGGAGGAAAGATGCGGGTCGTGGTGGCTTTTTTTATCCTATGTTCGCTTGGTAGTGATCCTAAAAACCACAGAAAACCGCCGATTAAACCAGCTCGTCGCTAGAATTTTACTCCAGGCAGCGACTGAATTACACTTAACTATCTAGCTAGTGTCGAAAGTACTGCGACAGTCGTGCTGGTATCCAAGGACCTTCCGCTTTTAAGGTTCCAGTGATCTCCCAGTCAGAGCCTCTGCAGTGACTTCAATTGGTGCCATGAACCACCTCAGCCAGTCAACTCTGGATAGAGCCAACTCCGATACAGTGAACATTCGGTTATAGTGAATTGAAATCACTGCTCCAGATCGATGGCACGCGGCGACGGTGTAATGCGCACGGTGATGGTGAACGGTTGGTATCGGACTGTTATACCCATGTTCGCGGGTTCAAACCCGATCGAAGCCGTGAATTTTTAAGGGCGAAAAAATTCTTCGTACGCCTTCCTTCGGAGAGGAAGTAAAGCCGGCTGTCCCATGCTAATAGATTTACTGCATGTAAAAGATCTTGTAGCCTAAATGAAGTTTCTGAGCTATATTCCAATCGACTGTTTCGTCGCCCGAGTGTTACCTCCTTTCTCCGCTAGTGGATGAAAAAAGAGTAGCGAAATTTGTGTGGTGAGACGGGAGAGCGAGCCTGATGGCCCGAGTCTCGCCACGTATAATAAGGCATCAGTTCAATATTTATAACAAATAAGCCCCAGAAAATTTTGTTGCAGTGGTCATTCAACATCCGTTATAGAATATACAATAACATAGTATATAAAATATCCCGTGATAAAATCGTCTCAGTTCTACGAATACATACTACACTGACGTGTAAAAGATAAATGTGTAATTTTAGTGAATGTAATGGTAAATGAAAGGAGTTGAGCAAACGCTTTAAAGAAATTGCTCACATGGGTAGTTCTGTTCAGCAGGGAGACTGCGCCAAAGCGGACTGCAAGTTGAAAGCTAGTCGTGCACCAGAATGGCACACGCTTTCTCGTACTAATTAGTAGTCTAATTTCTTTGCATTGAGAAAATCTTTTTGTTATTTTCACTATTGCACGCAATAGTGAATAAAAACAATTAACATTTTCAAAAAACGTGCAGGATCTTATTGAAATAAATAATTACAAAGAGAAAAGTTTACTCGAAGGAAAAATTTCTACCTTCAATTTTATAGTTGTAGGAAGACGTGCAATTTTGCAATTTTCAAAAATTCAGAGTTGACAGTGAAAATCAGACCTACGCAACCTTCGTTAAGTGCATTTCACGCTATTCTTACAAGACAGTTATAGAATAAAATTGGAGCCATGTTTTAGAACATGTTGGAAATGTTCCAGACACTTCCAGTGAAGTACCCGTAAAAATTAATGAATGTTTTTCAAAATTGCAGAGCTTTCAATGAGACCACATCGACAGGTGTTTATTTTGTTTATAATGGACGAACGGACAGACGGATGGACGTTTTGAAAAAAACAACATTTTTTGGTATCAAGGTCCAACAATTTCTTAAATCTGACTACATAACGTTTTAGAGCGAGTAATTGACTACATTTTAGAACAAGATTTATCCCTTTTGTCTGTGTCAGACCCTCACAATTTTCTGTTACAAACACGCCGTTTTGTCCCAGAAGTACATAACTTTCTCTACACTACGTATATTACTAGTGTAGTAGTAGAAAGTAATTAGTAAAATCCTGTCTCGTTAGTACACCGTGAAAGCGGGTAGAGGATCTTCCATAATAGAAGACGGCAAGTGTGATGAAGGTAAAAACAATGAAAAGACTATTGCAACTGTGCCTGCAGCGTGGAAGGGTATTAAGGCAGAAGTAACGTATCTAATATGGGAACTATATCTGTGTAATGTCGTAGGCTTACTTGAAGCCTTTTTGCCTTGCATGCCCTGATATCTAATGTGGTATACGTCGATATGGTGTATGGATACAGCAGTGTCACAAACTCATTTTTCGTAAAACATAGATATTACCAGTGTTGGAACTGTGAGCATCAATTAAAGTCTTCAAATATCATTCTAATGACATTTGAGTTAAACACTAGTGACCCTTGAACATCTGTTAATCGCTCCGAGCTTGTACCATTGCCACAAATCAATATTTTAAATCTGTCAACGTTTATGAAATGTACATTTGGGATTAGTATATTGGTTTTCCAAGGTTTTCCTTGGTTGGCTTTCCTTGGTTTTAACCAAGACATGTTTAAGTCATTCGTTGCGAGATCTTAAACCCCATTGGCAAGTCTCTGGAGAGATTAGCTATTAAAGCACCTCTGCGCGTGAAATGAGTGAGTAAAGCGTGGTGCGTCGCTCTCGCTGTCGGGAACTCTTTTGTCTTTGCCACCAGTTGAGACTCCATTGCTGAAAAGAAGTTTCAAACTGCATTATCCCAACTCAAGCTAAATGGTTTACAATCTTTCCATTCAAATTGTTTTCAATCATAAAATTTTATGACTGAAATTAACAACGTTAGGGAAAATTCAATTTTTAATCAAGAAACTTGTGAATCACGAGAAGTTTTGTAAAAGGCAACAATAAACTGATAAATAAATTAAAAAGTAATGTGACATGCTTGCAGAAAGGTATGTTGCGTTTTGCATATTAATTTGGATTGAGGACTTCAATCTGTTTACAAATAGTATATAAAATTCGTCGGAAAATGAATATTACTTCAGAGCATAAATACTTCGAGCAAAGTTCGTTGTGGGTTTTCATATTTAATACTTAGCCTTCAAGCGTTATATTTACATTTCTCTTTGGCGGTATTAATTAATCTTACAGGTTTTGACAACCTACAACACGTTTCTTGTTGGTGAGTTAATGGAGAAAGTTTCCAAGCTTCGCAGTTTACAGAATGAATTCATTTCCGCAACAACAGGAAACCGTTATAAAAAAATGTTTACTTGTATTTCATTCTCATGTTAACACGTATATTTTCTGAGATACATAAACGTGAAAAAGGTTAAGTGTAATAAGTACAAAACCAGCACTCAATTCTAGCTAGTGTTTTTGTTGGCGAGAGTATATAATATTTAGAAGTCTTTAAGGCTCATACATTTTATCGTCAGCTACGTTTTTATTATAATGTCATCGCATATATTATGTTTATATAATATTGTCTTATACAAATAAAAATGTATGCCAACTACACATTCCCTGTAAAGGAGGCATTCGCTTTTAATGAGATCCTAAAGTCTAAAATAAAAATAAAGTAAAAAATGTCCTTGTTGCACAGTTCTTGAGGAAAACTATCTTCAGGGAGTGACGACGTATCCACATCACTCGGATTTAACATTCATGGGCATAACGTGTGTGTACCTTAAGAGTTGTTTTTCTTTCTTGAATTGTGTATAAACGTACTTGCGAAGAGTGTCATAAGCCGCGGGGGCGTATAATATTTCGATACAACAAAGATAAGCATATTCAATTTAATAATTTTGATGACAATCTTGTGTTTATATCGATTGACTAGTGATTCAAATCGCGTCAACTGTGAAGGCCATTGGACCCGTAAGTGCAGTGCATATTTTATCGCGGGAGGTGGCTGGCCTTCCACCGCTGGCTGGCAGTAACCCGGCTGCGGAGGAGGAGGAGATGGTAAACTGACTACATAGGCATGGCCAGACGCCTTCAGGCTTGTATTTGCAAGAAATGTAAGAACTGGGATGGTGGCATGATGCCAGGAGAAGGATATAGCTTTGGGCAGCTCGGATTATAGCAGCGGATAAAAAGAGAACTCGGGACGCTTACGGCCTGGACAGTGGTGGCTGCAGCAGGGAGGCGCTAGAGACACTGCCCCCCCTACTGAGATCAGTATTTCTCCCCTTGCGCTGTCTAAAATAACCTCTGTGGGTCTGTAGTGTTGTTTTCGAATCGAACACATCTTTAGCTTTCAAACTCCCGCTTGTTCCGTAGAACGATTTTCATTGGCTGCGAACACTCGCCTCTGTGTCCTAAACGCAGTGTTGTTACGGAACTTACAGACATAGAAATCGCTGCCAATGAGTGTTGAAATGGCAATATGGGTTCGGCAAATGGCGTCTTATGACGGCCGCCGCCCAGCAGCCTGACAGGGGAGGTAGCAACCTCGTTGCCCGGCGCTATCTATTGATCGATTTTTAAACTTACAATATTCCTTTAGCTTGATTTTCGTCCAGGCCAGTGCTATCTGCTGGTATTCTGTTTAACTGATCGCCCTTTTCAGCAGTGTTGCCATATCGGCGGAATTCCTGTCGTTTTCAGCGGATTTTGAGCTCGTACGGTGAAAAAAATTAGTTTCGCGGACAGTGGAATAAACAGCGGAAATTAATAAAGACGGTGAAAAATAAGCGGAATTTCAAATCTTCACTATTAAGGCCTGGACACATAGCGTGTTCGAGCAGAAACTTTTTAAAATAATAATAAAAGACAGACAATTCAGTCTACATAAGTGCGTCCTTTATTATTATTTTAAAATATTGGGGCTCGAATACGCCAATAACGACGGCTATGACCAAGAATAAGCAATTGTCCTAATCTATTTCATGCATTCATAAGCATTTGTCCTGTTCTATCATTATTTTCTATAGTTTGTTTTAATAGAATAAATTAATACAATATTTAAATATGAAAAAATAATTTATTTTACGTTTAGCTGATTTAGGCGGGAAATTTAAAACCAGTTCAGCGGATTTTCGGCGGAAACTGAAACGAACATGGCGGAATCCCTCTAAACACATCTGGTAACACTGCTTTTCAGCGCAATAGTGTGCAATCGGCATGGTCGGCATCATCTTTCCGATCCGTAGACAAAACTATGTGAATGCTGTATTCCGATCTTTGCGTCGAGTTCGTATTGTGCATTGAGATTGAGGATGGTTTCCAATTCTTTAAAATGCCTGAAAACAGTCAATGTGGTTATGATACAAGGCTGTGCAGGAAGAGAATTGGGCCACCTCGACCTGATATAAAAAAATTACAATCTGATAGAAATGACAATCGTTCTTTTGTACGGAAATTTCAAAGGGCTAAATGGCCATCTTAATTTTAGGGGGAATTTAGCCTTGAGTTATCTCGTTGATTGTAAAACGTTGCAACAATATCAAGAAAATTGCATGAAAAGAATTGTATCACCTCGGCCTGGTAGGAAAATTATACAATCGCATAGAAATGGCAATCGTTCTTTTGTACGGAAATTTCAAAGAGGTAAATGGCCATATTAATTTTAGGGTGGATTTAGCCATGTGTTCTCTCTTTGATTGTAAAACGTTCCAAAAATATCAAGAAGATTTCCCCCTACAACAGGTTGATCGCGTTTCACAGTGCTCTCCGTTCGTGAGCTAGCAAACTAAAATCTGAGCTGGATGTGCTATATAAAAGAATCCGAGAGAGCTTTTTCACTTTGAAAATATTATAGACAATTTTAAGAAATACCATGCCGGAAGGGAGATTGAATGGACTTTGTATGTTTTCATTATAAAGGGTTTTGTTACGAGACTCATTTAATTTTGAAGAATTAGTTATAGATTTACAGAATGTAACAACAGAAGACTCAACTTAATTTATAGATCATGTGTTTAGCCTGTCTTCCGGGGAAATAAATCGATTGTAAATATTACTTATGTGACTTAAACAATCCAAATATAACTATTTTTCAAATGCCTAACATTGTTTGATCCTGTAACTTTGTGTGCCCTCCCTGTTGCCTAATCCCAGAGCCGCCACTGGGCCTGGAGTGACAGAAGCTTTTAAAATGTTCTGAAATACGAGCACCGTGGTCTTCGATTACACTCTGATTGTAATATTACTTTAGACATGTTGGGTCTTTACTGCAAATGTAGGTGTTATTGGGAATCCGTTGTTTCTTACATGAGCTATCCATCTTATGATGCTTATATGAGCTATTCCATCATTAAATCGTATCAATGGTCGATAATTCTATTTTATTCATGGTCAACCAGTTTCAATGTCTGACTCCTTAATGTGCAATGAGAGATAAACAAGTGTTTCATTCGCCTGTTTATTGTTCGTCGAAACTGTTCCATTGGTTTGAAATAGCCGTTTTCATGTTTCAGAGCACGTGTCTGACCTGAGTGAAAGAGGCGCACGCGAAAATACTCCCAACGCATTACATCTCTGCCCAGTCTTTGCATGGGAATGGGATGCGTGTGCGTGTGTGTATGAGTGTGTGTGCAGGAAGGGGAGGGAATCGATCGGCGACCGCGGCTGCGGCCGCTTCGCTGCCCTCCCTCCGCTGGGGCTCCGAGACCACTGCCCAAGGGATCTCTGAGCCGCCTCGCCCCGCCTCGCCCCGCCTCGCCGCGCCTCGCCCCGCCTCGCCCCGCCTCGCCCCGCCTCGCCCCGCCTCGCCCCGCCTCGCCCCGCCTCGCCCCGCCTCGCCCCGCCTCGCCCCGCCTCGCCCCGCCTCGCCCCGCCTCGCCCCGCCTCGCCCCGCCTCGCCCCGCCTCGCCCCGCCTCGCCCCGCCTCGCCCCGCCTCGCCCCGCCTCGCCCCGCCTCGCCCCGCCTCGCCCCGCCTCGCCCCGCCTCGCCCCGCCTCGCCCCGCCTCGCCCCGCCTCGCCCCGCCTCGCCCCGCCTCGCCCCGCCTCGCCCCGCCTCGCCCCGCCTCGCCCCGCCTCGCCCCGCCCCGCCCCGCCTCGCCTCGCACCGCCTCGCCCCGCCTCCCCCCGCCTCGCTGTGAAGCTATGCTTGATATACTGAAAGAACTTGCCAAGACAAATCACGAAACTATTGCTAGCTTCGTGAATGATGGACTAAAAGTGTTGCCAGTGAAAAAATAGAATGTGCTGGGGTTCTATTCAGAATAAATACATTACGAAAGCAGATACTACATTAAAAGTGTTCGTCCTAACGTGGTCCACTTGACGTGCTTGGCTCATTGACAGCAACGTGTTGCCGACGATATTAGAAGTAAATTCACGGATGTGAACAAATTCATATTTTTTCAAACAAAATCCGAAATGTTTCATTGTTGTTTTTAAATTTATATCACTGGTGACTGTGTACTTTTCTTTCAATTGCTTATATAACTGGAAACTAGTAATGTACATAGTAACCATAGCAGAACCACGCAAATCGTCAATTTTTTTATTGTAATGTAATATATAAAATTCAATGTTTTTTTCGTGGATTATGCGCAGCCGTAGTTTCTTCGGTTGCGATAAAACTTTGTCAGCTTATTGCTTAGAGTGGATAGAATATTACAGGCATGGTTTGGAATATAGGCTGTTCCACAGACACGCGTATTGGTGATGATTTAATGCGTATATACTGACTCAAGCATCCCTGTACACAAGCTCGCCGCACCCTCCAAAAGCAACCCGCCACACCCTCAAGTATAATGCGCCTCTTCGCTGCATACTCTGCCCCTGCCGTTGAGAAATATTGGCCAGAATAATTAGTTGAATGTTTTCTCGGACAAGTAAACCAAATTTCAAGTCAGTGTTATATATGAATGCTTGCCCAAACCTGAGAGAGAACGTTTAAACGATAGTATACTTGACAACCATGTTCAAACCACGACATATAACATACCCATTCTCGCGAGAAAGTCTTTCATCAATTATTCTTTTGCAGAGCGTAGCGTAAAATGTGATTAACAATCATGTGTATTACACTTCACACGCTACTGATCACGTGATTACCAATCACGTGAATAGTAGCGTGTGAAATGTAAAACATTGATTGCGAAACATTCCCGAGTCCACAAGTGGTTGATAAAAATGTTTGTATCGTGTTCATGGAAAATAATTACAGGAAAGGTCAAAGAGGGCTTTGAGCTTTGCCATAGAAGCCCTCTGATGCAATAATTAATTATAGAGTTAATCATAAAGAAGTGATTGAAGTGTAAATATTATAAATGATTAAGTATTACGAGATTATTGCCAAATTGGAAATTTCCTTTAATATAATAAGCAGGTTTAAAACCATCGGAAACTTCTTTGTCTTATTACTACTTTTAACAAACAATAGTAACACAAATCAACAATATAAATATATATTTTTGATTAAATAAATATAAATCAAATATATAAATTTTGAAAATATTATTTTTGATTATGACATTTTGTAGGAGGGCATATTTTGAGAGAACGAATCCATTGCTGTCAAAATCTCAATTTTCTAAATTAAGTGGGTTACGACTATTGGCAGTTTCATGAGCGATTTATAGGAGCAATATTTACTTACTTTCTAGCCACACGCGCCCTGTAATAAAAGATATTTGTCGAACAATAGCAGTGACGCGATTTCAATCCTTTTTTCCTCTTACGAATAAAAGCAAGGAAGTAAAAAAAAGATTCGCAAGTAATCCAGTGGTGCGACAACAGCACATACATCTCGTGTTATTGAAGACAGCTACGTAATATTGAAATATTGCATTTTCTACACTACTGACACTTCAGATACTACTTGAAAAGGTCCAATGCAATCACAAAGTGGGCAACGCACTGTCACCAGCGCAGTGTTGTTCATGGCAAAACCACTTATTTCCATCTGCATTCAGATTTCATCTGGTTTATCGGTTAATCATAATTCATCATACACAGTTAATAAATATTTTTATTACTAATAAATTAATTAAATTACTAATATTTTCGATTCGTAATATTAAGTTAATTTATTACCGCCTTTTTAGATATTTTACCGCCTCAGTCAAAGCGCAAGAAAATAAAACTTTAAAGAAGAATATTTGTTAGAGCGCCTACGGTGAAATACCCTCAAAAATGTATTACAATGAAAGAATAAATTCTGTTCTTCAAGACGGAAAGAAACAATTTTTAATTTAACGATCTAATTTTTTTATAAAAATTTAAATTAATACAGGCTTACATGGAAAAACTTTCCTTTCGCGGGCATAGGTTCAAGTTATTACCCCATACCCACATCATAGTACATCTCTCACTGCTCGTTTTGAGGAATAGTTTAGGAAAACAGCTGCGAAATACATCGCAAATGGAAGTACTGGCTCTTGGCCGAAGAGTTACGCTGTACAAATCATGCTATTGTCAGCACTGTTTCTCGTAGGGCACGAGAGAAAATTGTGAAAAAAAAAAATATGGATTCCAAATTGGTTTTCAATCATTTCTGGAAAAACAAACTCGACTAAATACAGCCTTATCACCACCATATCGACGTTCAACAACAATGAGCTTGTCAAATGCTTACTGCGGTATTGTCGCGCAAATTCCAATTACGCTTTGCGGATTGCTCAAAAGAAATGTATCAATATATTGAGAATTAAATTGTAGAAAAGTTAGAGTACCAGAAAATAGAAATATAATTAATTCAATTCAGTTTTTCAATTGTAATTTATAATTAAAATTAAATTAATTATTTTTCATATAATTTATTCAATATTTGTCGTGGACTGTAGTTCGTGTGACACCTGTTTACTTTCCATTAATTTCAATCCAAACTTACGAAAAAACTACTCATCTTTTCAACAAAATGTACACGATCTTCTATAAAGAGCTACTTGTGTAAAACACATTTCGTCTGAGCCAAAAACCTTTATCAGCAATTATGTAGCTTTGGAATTATAATTTGCAATTTTCGAAAAAACGAGCAATACCCGAAAATGCGACTATAATTAGAGAAAATTTAAAGAAACAATTTAAAGAAACAAATTTAAAGAAACGGTTTTTGAGAAAAAATTGAGTAAATTTCAAGTGCAAATAATGTGAAAACTACCAACTGGATTGATCCACATTTTCGTTACCAAGGTCCGGCAATAAGAGTTTCTGTGTCGAAAATTCACAGTTTTCCCGCGCATGATGACAATACTTTCTCTTTTCGCGTTAGTAAGTGCGAGAAAGTAAAACTTCGAGTCCGTTTTGTCTAACATTCTTAATAAGCAAATTTTAGGTTCAATACAAAAGGGTGCAGTAGAATTATTTGATGTCCTTCTCAGGTAACTTAGGTATCTAGACATTACTATCAACCACCTGAAAAATAGAAGATAAATTCAGAATTAAAAAGCTTGGAGTTTTCGCTTTGCAATGCAAACAATATAAGGAATAATGATAAGAAGGAAATAGGAAGTCCAAGGAATTAGCTTATAGGTCACGTCGTTAGACCATTCGTACGAGAAGGCCGCAAGCTCTGGAGACCCTTATTAAATAGATGAACTTTGAAGTATCTAATGCACCCAGAAACTATCGGCCAAGTTAGTTTCTACTATGCATAGAAATAAATAACAGACCTAATTTAGAACGTATGTTGTCACATATTTGTTAGGGTTTCTTAGAATTACAAAACTACTAGCACCCGCAAACGTGTTGCAATAAGCAACAATTTTTTTTTCACGCTAATTCGATCTCACATACACATTCACATAACCCTTACACCACTAGTCTCACAACTAAACTCGACCTTCCCGACTCCTTAAACGTACTAAACTTTCCACATTAAAATCAAGGTACATATTCAGAAAACTTCCATTTGTATTCTATTTATATTACATTCGAAATTAGAACAGTTTACATGAATTTTTTAATAATGTCCATCGTTTAAAAAAGGTGGTGCAACAGAATGGCAAAGACTTTCTCGGTTAGGTTTCTATTTTCTTTAGACTGACTTAACTATTCTAATTTGCCACATATATTTGCATGTTGCCATCTATCCCCGCCAAAAGTATATTTTTTTTTAAAAAATCATAATTTTTCGGTGTTCTATTAGCAGAACCGAAATATTATCTAATAAATTTTATAAGAGTAAAAACTCGTCCTAAATGGCAATTTTTATTTAAAAATTGGATTCTTTTTTAAGCAAATGGTTTTAAGCGTTACGGTGAATGCAAAAATTAAGCATCTTTTCACAGAAAACTAATAAGTTATCAAAAACCTCCGTAGGAAGTTATTTCAAGAATTTCCAATTCCAAATGCAATAACGGTTACAAATTGCAGGAAATGTGCATATTAGAGGCGTGAGATATATTTCTAAAAAAATACATTTGTGTAATTTTGGAAAAGAAGAAAAGAATACAGCAAAATTTGTTTTATGCCAACTTAAACAGTGCAATCAGCACTATCCGTTCGAAAAGCTTGATGAAAATATTAGGAACCATCTTGGATAAAATGGCGAGTGTTTCTCAAAAGGCGGAATTTTAAAATCATTTTCATAAAAAACTTACGTTTTCGAGAAACTGTGTATGACATTATTGAAAGCAGATGTACTCATAAATACATTAATGTAAACAAACTGCCGCTAATGCAAACATTAACAACGTGAGAGAAAAGTCAAAACAGTACATTATTGTAACTTTTTAAAAACCAAGAGAATAGAGAAATATGGCATTTATGCCGTCTTATAGAGTGTAATTAGCACTATACCTACCGAAAATGTAAAAAAAAATTTTAAGCCGTTTTTGAGAAAATCGTGTTTTTGTAATTTCTTTTAAATTGCAAATATTGCACTCAATATTGCTCTAAAACTGCTGAACGGTTTCAAAAAATGTGCATGGCCACATAGAAAGAACTGATTGTGAGCAAGTTTCATTTGAAGGGCAAATCTCTAACTTTAATTTTGTAGTTATAGGAAGACGCCGTAAATAATTCAAACTTTTGCAATTTTTGAAAATATAGAATCAATCGTTGTGGAGTGCAGTAGGGGTTCAATTGGATTTTTTAAAATCGAAATCATTGTTCAAATGTTTTACTTTGCTTCGCTTTTGTCTGCATTATCTGGCGAGACCCTTTTCTTAAGACGATCAACGCTTGAATAACTAACAAATTTGAATATTTTTGTTGTCGACTTGTCATCGGGTGTACGATGCATGAGACATTCGCCAATGTGTTCTAAAGTCTCTCGGGTGCCCTTTCGTCCGAAGTGGTCTGCAGCAGCAAATATACTGCTGAACAAAACCACACAAAGTGGTTTTCCTCCAAGAGTCCAAAATATCCCAAAAAGCACGCACACTGTTTAAGAACAACAAATAAAATACTTGCATGTAACATTGCAATAAATTAAAAATTTTAACAAAAACACTTTTCACGAATACTGTAATAACATAGACTATTTATAAACATGCACACTAATGAAACATTTGGAACTCTATCCCGGCTTCTAAAAGTATTCGTCAAACAGTAATACTCGTATAACCCAAACGTGTTGGCAAAGCTTGAATGGTATGTTGCACAAATAAAAAATAATTGTAATTTTATAATTCGTTATACCATAATGTTGTGAGGAAAATAATTGGAATCGCCTCATCAATGCGATCTCGAATTTCGGTTCTAAAATCCAGGTTTAAGTTTCTTTTGTGTTGCAACTTCGCACACAGGACAGGATTACGTTCTATTAGTTATGTGCAAAAATGGTTAAGATTGATGTTAGCGGCACGACGACGCCTGACATTATACTTCGAAGAGGGTGCGAAATGTATGTACTACTCTTAAATTAATGATACACCTGGGTTGGCACCTACCGTGATGCTAATGTTTAGTTGAATGAAACTATAACTAAAAATATAAAATACTGTTGTTAGCATCCTATACAATCATATTGGTGTGTTGGCTTCCCCATTTCCTGATGCGGGAGAACGTGAGACTTCAGTGTATTTTCCGGTAGAGTGAAAAGTTAATACCAACAGCACTTTTAGTATTCATCACAATATCTACATTATGTTCTCATAACACCTATAAAAGGAAAAGTTTCGGTATTCCGCTAATTCCTGCGTGTTTTAATCTACAAAATGGAGATATATTTGATGCGCTTCGCAACTGAGATCTGTTACAATTGCTTGAAAAACACAATACATAATATGCGTTCAATACTTTGATGTGCAGACCTAATAGCGTGCGAATGAGATAATAGAATCCGTCGCCTATCCTTTCGTACATTGCTGTAAAAGCTTTTTAAGCTTCCGATGAAGTTTATTGTACTTTTATTAAAAAACAAAGTCACTATTAAACGATTCAGCCCAAGTATAATTGTGCTTCAAAAATCTGTTCTTGACAATTTAATTCATTACGTAGATTACTAAATCACAAAGAGATACGAAAGCTCGCTAATGCGCAAGATAATAAAATTCCAATTATTCTGTGTAAATTGGACGTTACAGTGGTTAAAGATGAATATAAAATGATTTTTATTGAGATTCAATAGCAGTCAAACAACTGACCATTCAGAAGTGCAAATTCACAAAGGACGGTTTCCATTATAAAATCAAATAACAGCATTAATTTAACACGCGTATGGATCCTTTCATATATATTCGCTCTCTCTCTTTAGTTGATTGCGACAGATATATTTTTACGAGCGTTCTAGCTTGTTATCACTGTCTTAGTTCTTAAGGGCTGAGGTATTGTAATGTAATTAAATCGATTAAAATTGAGGAAAACAAATGTAATACATATTATTTGACCACTTTTTTAAAATTCTTTTACCACCTACGCTTTTATATTACGAGGAAAATAATTCATAAGAAAAAATAATTAAACAAAGTATGAAGATAACGAAAATATATTGATAGTAGCATCCACAAGATTCCTGCATTCATTGCTTTAAATTTGGAAGCCTAGATTACATTTGCCTTGCATCTTCGATTGCAAATAATTTTTTTTTTCACAATTGGTGTACTAAAAGAGGAACACATTTCATGCATTATAGATGTATATAATAAAAATACTAGATTTGAAAACCATATTCATCAGCCAAGAGTATCAAGATCTTACAACAAAATAACTCTGGACAACAAACCTATGAATAGAAAGTTACAACTAAAAGTTTACGCAAATACTTGCACCCACATTTTATAAACCGTCAACAGATGATCAAAATCTTCAATAAAGTTTAAATTACAAGGAAATAAGAAAAGTATTTTGTGTTGGAATACTATTTTCTGAAAATTAGCAATGTTATCGATACATTAATTTACTATTATTAATGCAATGATTAGTTGTTAAATAATTTTTATTCATTATTAATTATTTAACTATAAATTATAGTTTCATATTGTGAAATCAAAAACTAAATGCATGATGTTTTTTCGTCTAGTTGTAATAGGTTTATGCAGCAAATGCTGTGTTGCCTTGCTTTTCTCCTAGACACTGTAGTTTTCTTCACTTATTGTCTAACTCCACTTATTGTACTTTTATCGTTTTTGATGACGCATACTCGCAAATGAATTTATTTCTTTTTATTTTAACTAAATCGGATCCTCAAAACAGCTTAAGAATATACATTATCGAATGAAATACACATCGTCGACTTAGAAAGAAAATTTCAT
This sequence comes from Gryllus longicercus, assembly GCA_038098605.1. Lineage (NCBI taxonomy): Eukaryota > Metazoa > Arthropoda > Insecta > Orthoptera > Gryllidae > Gryllus > Gryllus longicercus. The sequence continues at coordinate 1,068,906 of JAZDUA010000462.1, forward strand.
ATCTCAGAACACGAACATTTTATATGTGTGAAAACTCTCACTTAACATTATTGCACATCAACATACTTATTTTCCTCTTTGCGCAAGGGCGGAGGGCAAAGTCATATTTTGTTTCTTGACTGGCTATTCAATTGAGAAACGAGATATTTTGCATTATAATTCAATAAAATATTTTTAGTTTCTTAGTAATCAAGATCTCTCTAATCATTCTAAGCACGACGTATACACATAATAAAAGTCTAGTGATAATCAAGCAAGTAACAATAATAGCCGTTAGAAACGGATAGACTCTACACTAAACTTCTAAATTCAAGCATGTAAGACGCAAGCTTGCAACGCGCAAAATAATATGAAAGACAGGATAAATAATGTATTTATCGGCCGGTTGAGTGTTAGGAGATAATATATCACCTCTTAGATTAAGCTTAACAGTAGGCGCTCTGATGGATTAAATTTCCTTAAAGACATATTTCATGTCTTCTCCATTTTCACATTGTAGCTTTTAAAAGGGTTTCATGGTTTAATTTAACAAGAGAGAATAATCAGAATATGAGTTTATCAATTTGAGGAAACTAATTACAAACATTATCATTTGTTGTGGGCCTGGTAGTCGTTAATGAGTATTCTGATAATTCGCATGTCCTGGTTTATTTAGTTAATAATTATAGTTATTAACGAAACAAGTGTGTAAAGAGAGGTGTGGTTGCATAAATGGTATGTTCAAGAAAACGCGTTTCAATTGTACTCCTTGGTAAGAATAGTGTCGCCACTTAAAGGGAAAAATGTGAATACGAAATGAAAATTTCAATCTTAAATCTAACAAATTTTAACAAAGTAGATAAAACGTTGTACGATATTCGTGTCGCAACATCTTATAACAACACTAATATCGTAAATAACTATTATGATAGATATGTAATACATTTTTCATAAACTATAAAAATTAATGAATGTTTAACCATTTGAAATTTTATCCATTCCTTTTCCGTTATATGAATCCACTGGAACATTTTCAAAACAAAAAAGTAGCTCCAAAGTTTTGATTAAATGTTGTTGTTCCATAGTTTGAAGGATATTTATGCGAATGGTGCTGGTATAATTTTCAGTGAAGACCCTGATTTTTGCAAGTTGCAAAAATTCAAAACTTTTTCTACATTCTAATGTCTATCCACCAAAATTTAAATGTTTATTATTTGCATCAAATTCCAGCATTGCTTAAAATATGGTTAATATCAAAGGTAAGATTTTCTAGGCGTGAGGATCTTTCCATTGCTCCTAGTACACCGAGGGAAATGTAAGAACTTGTTAAGATCTCACTCGATTTGAATGTGCTATGCGCACGGTGTTGCCGACTTGTGCCTTTCCATCCCGATCTTTTAAAAAAATGCGCGAACATCTGCCTTCGGGCTAACTGCAGCTTGTTATTTTACAAATATTTTACGTTTACAATTTTTCAACATTTAAGAGTTAATTCAAGGTAGTACATTGCACCCAAAATACCGTAAAAATATTATAATTTTGTTTTTTATATATTTTATTGCGACAATATGTTGTCAATTGCAGTAAAGTAGTAATTGACAGTCATATAACAATTTGAACAATAACTATCACTATGCATTGTAACTATATATATATATACATATATATATATATATATATATATATATATATATATATATATATATATATATATATAAACATTTTCGTATACAACATTATATAAAAAATGTGTCCAACACAAAGAAATGGAATTTCCTTTTAAAACGAATGATTTTTCAAACAAATCAGATATCAGATAATAAACCTCTATATGGCAAATGTATAAAACCTGAAAATGAAAACAGCCATTCAACTGGCATGTATGAACATGTCAATATATTTAAAATGCATATTACAAATCCAAGTATTTAAATTCTGACCAATCCTGCTTTTTACTAATCGTAAAACGTTTGAAAAAAAAACAAAATATTTTCAAGCAAATATCAACACAATTATAATTGCTTTCAATACTGGTAAAATATTATAATTGATTCGTACTAGGTGGGTTCCATTGAGGCTAGGATACATAAGTTGTTTTGGGATACAGTGTTATGACGTTTTTCTCCTTGTTTTGAAGTAACGTCGCATCCCCATATAAAATTTTTAGTATTGAGATCAGCTAAAAGCATGACATTCAGATTATTTATGAAAATATTTTCGTAATTTATTTCTGGATATTTTTTATTTGAACTTTTGTTTATTGTCCCAACTATTGTATTTTCATCATTTTTATTGTAATGATAATTTATTTCATTTCTATTGTTTTATAATTCTTCCGCTAATGCTATATTGGTTTGAGTATGTTTAATATTATTTTTAAGTATAAGAGATACACCGCCAGATGAAGTTAATGAAGTTTTGTCGTTTTAGCAAGTGGAGTTGCCGAGTACTTCAAATAGTTCTCCCGGTTTTAAGAGTGGCGATACCTGCCACGCTTAAGTTATGGAAATTTAAAAATATTTTAAAGAAATTTAATTGGCTTTTTATGTCATTAGCATTCCAATTTAAGAGAATTAGTTGTTATAATTTAGTATGGGACATTTCTTAGAGCTGCATTTGAATTGAGAGCTTTAATCACAAAATTTTGAACGAGAGTTTGAATTTGTAAAGTTAGGGATTTCAGAATTTCTTCAAATAATTTGGTTCGTAATATTAAATGTATTATTTTTTGAGAGGTTGCACCAATTTTTTTGTGTGCGTTTGTCTTCTTGGTAATGGAGGAAGTTGAAAAGATGAATTATATTGTGTGAAACTGTGATTCTCTCTAATTTGTGGGATCTGCGTGGTAAAGGTACTCGCGCGGATTCAATGATTACAATTTTAATGTCGGAAATGAAAGTTTTGGAACTTCTGAGTTCGCTTTTCTGAACAGCCTCTGTTTTTTGCCGTGCCCACACTTACATAAATTGGAGATTTTCCTTTACTCTTGTCACAGTTTGCATAACGGTGATAGTCTCGCCATCTTGCACATGTGGCCAGAAGGTTACTGTTGGACTGAATGTGATTGAAATTTTACCTGTTTTTACATTTCAGTGGTAATTTTGTATTCATTCGCATTTCTGTTTTTACTACACTGTACGATAATCTATTAAGAGAAATAATATTTTTTTATGTTTCATTGAATTGAAGGTTTACAGCAACGGCTTACAAAGGTTGTTTGTTTCTGTTGTAGAGTCTACAAACTTTAGTGACTGGGTATTTAAGTTTAATTAGTTCTTTTTTGATTTCGAAATCTTCGTATGATAGAGGCATATGTTTAATTACCACTGCAAATATTTTAACTGTTGGGACCCTGAAAGAGTGGAAATTAATATTTTCAGCTTTAGAGAATCTACTGTTCTTGCGAAAGTCTTCAATATTTTCAAAATTGATATTAACTTTATCGCGTACAATGTTCGTTACGACTTTACCTTCCGTTTTATTTTATATATCATTTATTAACTTCGGAAAATTGAACATTTGATTGGTGGGATTATGAATGTAACTTGGAGGAATTTTAATGTTCTCTTCTTCGTTTTTCACTGGGTTCACCGAATCCTTTGCTGTTGTCCCAAGAGTATAGAATGGATTCGAAACTTTCACGTTATTTTGGGATTGTAGTTCAAAAATTTCTGTGATTTATTGTTATTTAGAAACATTTGGATCATCACTGACAGGTCTTTGGAACGATTTTGAGGAGCGCACATCGGTAAGTAACGTATATCTGTTGCATTGTACATGGTTGTTGAACATGTTGCACTGATTGTGGAGATGATCTAGCTGGTTCACTATACACACCTGTTTGAAGATTTTTTAATTGTCTGATATTCCCTGAAAGATAGCTTTATTTCAAACAGGTTTTAAATAAGTTCTAAAAGATTAGTGTGTAAATGGACAACCAAAAGTCGAATGTAAGAAACGAAGAAATATGAAATATACAAATTCTAACATACGAAGCATCCAAAGTTGGAAATTACGTCCATTAAGCGCAGTAAATACGGACCAGCCATTATCTTTGTCTCCAAATTAGCCCAAAAATATTAATTTTCAAAAGAAATTGAACATGACCTTATTTAAAAATCTGTTTTTGATAAACACGTTTCATCAAGAAAGAGAATTGAATTTTTGTAATAATACAATTACAATTATTGTAGTTGTGGGAAGATGACGAAGACGAAGGCCAGTCAATTGAGAGTCAATTGAGGAGTTATTATGTTTCTCGAAAAATTACACAAAAAATACTCATATGTTCAAAAAATTCAACATGACCTTATTTCAAGATCCGGTTTTACGAACACATTTCCTTAAGAAAAAATGTGTATCTTCACAATTGTAGTTGTAAGACGTCCAAAATGTTTTTGTTTCTTTACATTTTCTAAAAATCAGGCATTTTAACGAGCATCCTTCTCTTAATCGCCCTTCAGACTATACAACAACAGAATTTAGTCAAAATCGATGAGACCATTTTATTTTAAATTTTGGAAATGCCCCAGGGGCATCATGTAAAATATCTCCCGAAATTTAAATATCAATTTCGAATTCAAGGGGCTGCGATATCTGTCACATTGATTGAGGAATAGCAATTTTGAATGAATTCAGCTGAACGGTAAAACCACTAGCGTTGTTCGCGGACGAACGGACATACACGTTTTGCCATCAATCGATTTTTCGGTATCAAGGACCCAAAAATCAATGATTCTCGCTACACCACATCTTAGAGATTTTTTCTTCTAAATTGAGCGACTGAATTTATCCACATTTTCGTTACTAGGGCCCTGTAAAAAGAGTTATTTTGCCTAAAATTCGGAATTTTTTCGCACAGTTTTACATAACTTTCTCTCTTCCGCGGTAGCGAGAAAGTAAAAATGTCAATAAATAATCATTGCTTGAAAACCAAACATAATGTAAGCACTGTTTATTTTCATTCAATAAAAACGAACTTCTCCGACAATGATTCTGAAGACCGTTGATACATTGCACGAGTTTCAACAACCTTCAACAGGGCACGAGTTTGGTATTTTGAAATTGATATACCGGATTTGCTTTCGATTCCTGGCCCTTGAATTACGTTGTCTGTATCTCGCTGCGTTCTGTGGTATCGTGAGTCCCTATTAGAGTGGCGGAAATCGGATTCCTGCTGCGACACCGTGACTCGCAGAGGCTCATTCCCCAAGTAAAGGGTTCGTTAGGCCCTGAGCTAGATCTCGTTTGAGCCTCTGTGGGAGCAGGTTCTCGAAGCTTGTTACAATCACTATCGCCGTTCCACTACGAATTTGATGTTGGAAGATGTGATTAAGTAACACAAAAATAATAAAAAAAGTAATTTTTAATCGCTGCTTATTGAAGTTAATATATAATTAAAAAATAAATTAAAGAAAAAAGTTTGTATTTTAAAAAATCTCTTCGGTGAAAGGGTAACTGGAACTACGTGTACAAACTAGTGTAGAAAGCTCTACAAGTATCACTGAATTAAAATTATATCTATTAATAAATCCAAATAAAGCCAAATTAAATATTTTTAATCTTTTTAGACGCATTGACCCTCTTTAACATATTATCTACAATGTTAATATTCAACCCTTCTGTTTCATAGGCTTCCTCCATTTGGTATATTGGTTATTCTAATAACCTTAAGAAAATACAAGTTTTAGCAAACAAATTCTTACGAAAACTTCTAAAAGCTGATTCGTTTATATCGAACAAAGATATTCATAGAGAGCTTCAAAGTGACTGAAGGCAATTTGAATACAACCTATTCAAATTTTTCAATTGACATTTATACCTAAATGAACTCTAAATTTTTTTAAATAATTACCACTTTCCCCCGCATCACAACACTAGAATCAAATTACACTAGGTCCATATCACTAAGCTCTTCCTATTTGTTCACACTTCCCAGAGTAATTTTTCCTCCTCCTTAAATTTAATTTCTATACCTTTAAATCCAATATCTATTTTTAATGCTATTTCTTATACCTTACAGTAAACGCTTAAAATAAGTAAATGCTTTACTTTTCATTTTATTTTCAATAATGGCAAATGGATTATTTGCCAAATTGAACTTTTGGCAACTTCCCATAAAGCCATGTAATTTAAATTTTTCAAACTTTATAAAAATTATATTTAGTTGAAAAGGAAATAAATTATTATGAAACATTTGATAGCACATGAAAAACCTCTGCATAGTTGTACAATTGACACCACTACGCATGGAAGTAACGTCATTTTTTAAATGTTTTAAGTATTTCCTTATTTAAAAAATTAGTTAAATACCATATAAATTGTTTTCTGCTGTGTAAGAGTGTGTGCTTCTGAAAAGTAAAAACCACGAGCACTGAAAGATACTCCACCGAAAGATGCTCCACCTATTCTGCTTATAACAGCCGAGAATGAGGGGAACCGGCAGTTCCGACCCTTCAAGGGGACCTACTGCATCGAATTGAATTGATGCCTTATTTGACGTGGCGAGACTCCGGCCACCAGGCCGGCTTTTCCGCCTGACCACGCAAATTTTGCTACGTTCCTTTCACCCACTGGCGAACAAAGGAGGTATTTCTTGGGCGACGAAACAGGCGATTTGAATTTGGCTCAGAGGCGTCATTTAGGCTTGAGGATCTTTAACATGCAAGTATATACACTAACGTGGGACAGCCGGCTTTACTTCCCCTCCGAAGGCAGGCATGCGAAGGATTTTCTCGCCCTTAAAAATCAACGGCTTCGATCGGGTTTGAACCCGCCAAGTTGGGTATAACAGTCCGATACGATAACCGTTACCGTCAAATTTCTACTGGCACCTACAGTCGCGTGGCCCCAGACTGCTGGCGCCTGCGTAAGTACAATGACGTAGCTCCGCCGCTAAAAGAGCGTCACAGCACGAAAAGGCCTATAAAATAGCTTGAACTTCGCTTATTAGGGGGACGAATGTTGCTCGTGTGCCCGTGTGTACGAACCTTCCACTCCTCCGTCGGTCAGATCATGCCAAACTGGCCCTGCTGATCTCCCTTCACCCCTCCGTCGGTTCAGATCGGCTCTAACTGGCCCTGCCGACACTTCTCCACCCAACTAGTTTAGACCGATCTTCCGGGGTCCTGCTAGCAGCTTCCCGCCCTTTCTCCTGACCACAGTGGTCTTCAAATGTCGCCAACTCTTCCGATGGCCGCTGCAAGGTCTCTCTTCCGGAGAACAGTCCTCGGCGCGACCGGTCTACGTGAGGTGCCTATGTAAGTAACACATCTGCAATAAGCTGTTCGCCATGACCGGGGTCCTCCCTGCTCTTATTGCTCCCTGTCATCCGCCTTAGGCCTTTAGGAGAATAGGGAACTACCTGAAGGGCACATTGTGCCCTCATCCGTCCTTCCACTTCCCCGCACGTGGTGCCAGACCCATTCACCCACGACTCTACGAGCAGATTTCTCAGGCAGCGAAGGAACGCGTCCGCCCTCCCAGACTGCAGAAGCCAGCCAGCGGGAACACTCAATACCGAAGTGCACTTTGTCCGGCTCTAATAACCATGTTTGTTCCCGTAATGACCTTCGTCCATCACATTTAATCCAGAGAATGTAAAGTAAGCTTAAAAAGCTAAATGATCATCATTGTCAAAAGTTTGTCATCTACGACATTCCCTTACACAACCATGTTAGGCCGAAACTATAAGACTATATTATTTGTAATCGCTATCACTACTGATACCTTTACACTTCCGCTTCTCTTGAGCTATGTGTAGCGCGCTAATTAAAAAGGGAGCACGAGTACGGAAGGTTGTAGGAGCATACTGATATATTGAAATTTGTTTTTCTGAAGTGAGTTATATTACAAAGTTGAGTTATTTATATTGCTGAGTTATATCAAAAAAGTGTTGGAAAACTTTTTTTTCTTTTCCAAATTATTTTCTTTCTTGGATCACTAATATGTTAATAAAAATGCTATAATAATTTGAAAGGAAAAATAAAACCAAAAACTCGAATATATAATCATTAATCATTGCTGGCATAGTTTAAAATGGTACTTAATTTACCGTGTCTTGAAAAATTAAAGATTTTCCGAATTGTAGCCATATAAAAAATAGCTTGGATATCCTACGATTAACAAAGTTTCATTAAATCACGAATGTGTGGATGATTATTCATGACGATGTCAGTCAATAAAATACCTTAAATTCACTCAAAAAATTAAACATTAGGAACTGTTTTCAACGCTACAGCGATACAATTAAATATTGCAGATAAAGCATGCACAATCTAGAGACAAAGTATTCCAAAGACGTGTAGTATGACGTTTTGTCATTTTAATTATTGTTCTACTAGTATACCAGAGAGTTAAGAAGTATATTTGTTCATAAGTGATAAAACTTTCTGCTTGAAAAGCGTTGTTTTCCTGCGTATAATTCATCACTTGAAAAACAATAGCCTGATACGCCCACTGTCACGTGAGACGAAAATGCCAATTCCCGAGCACGTATCCTACACAGTTCCACTCCGTGTTTCGATACCTCTCTGAATGCGAGCCTAGAACGGTAGCTTAGAACATCGGCTACATTAATGGAAATGCAAACAGAAACCTTCGGCACTATATCGCAGTTACACATATCCGGTTCCGGCATTCCCCCTTGCAGTGCGCCGCTGCAAGGGTAGCCACGCGAGCTAATGAACTTGGGCATCGTTCCGAATGCGGTCCGCTAGCGCCAATGATCGCGGAAACGCACGAGTGGTAAGTGTGTGCCCGACCCGCACAAGGGCAGGCGAAGCACTGAGCGACAATTCCACGCGGGATTGGGATGCAGCTGAATAACTCGCCGAGGTCCATAAATGAGACAACAGGAGGTGTAAACACCGGCGCTGGTTTTCCACCGTATAGATTGAAACCAAGAAGGTTCCAATGGGAGTTGTGTTGGAAACGAGGAACGCGGAATGTTGTGAGATGAAATTTTGCATCTCCTTCCTACTCTTGTTAGGCTTAATTCGCCACCTATCATGATTCATTAAAAACAATTCCTACCTTAGACATCATAGATAGACAACCATATTCCCCATACCTGTTGCATAAATATTATACACATTTTATTAAAAAATGAACTACATAAAACACTTTATAAAAGATATAATAATTATCAGTTTTGGAGGTAATAAATGAAGGAAATTAATATTTTATTTTCTCCTCCCACATGGCATTTTGTTAGGGAAACATGTTTTGGAGAAATGCTACGAAGAGCAGCATTCTTGTAAGGTATCATCAGAAACCGATGCAGGTATATCAAATGCGCTCAAATATATATTACCCTAAGAATCCTGCTTCTAAAATTAGATGTTGATTCATTATCATTGACCAAATCTTTATTTGGACAACTTGTGCTACAACTGAGCATAAGTTCTCGTATTATTTGTAACGATTACGTAATATTGTAATATTGCTGCTTGTATTTTCAGTCAGACAGAAGGCCGCTTTTGAAACAAACTTTTCCGATTCTATGGTCCCCCAAAACATTCCTTGAAAATCTAAACATCGATTTTTTGCAGCATTTCAATAACACGAAAAGGTCAAAAATATATCTTCTACGTCCCTGAATACACACTTCAACGATTTAGGCAGTGTGCAAGAGCTATTCCAAATGCGCAATGCGATGGCGTCGGCTGGGGAGAGGGGAGAGCGGAACAGAGGTGGTTGTATGGAGCTGAAGGTAGAGCGCTCTGGGGTGGGGGTGGGGTCATGGCAACGGCGGGCGGCACGTGTGTGCATAGGAGCGCAAACAGGCGATGGCGGCGCTGCTAACAAGCGGCCATCCACTCGCCCTTCCTCTCGCCCTCGACCAGACACGAGAGACACGCCCAGTGGCAAACTACCAGCAATCTACACGTAAAAGCTCGATTCGACTCTCGCTTTCAAGGGACATACATTATTATCCATAATTGCCTTTCGATTCCTTTAATGTGTTTGTGCCAATTCCCTCAGTGGGCGTCTACAACTAAGAATCATAAATCTATTATAATAGTCTTTCCTGAACAATTATTACATTCTGAGTGATAATCTACATTGTTATCATAGGATACGTACCATTTAGCCTAAGTTCCCTACGCTGCTATTAGACAACGGAAACCTTGATGTCTTAACTAAGTTTGAAAATTCAACTACTTTGCGCCATCTCGGGTGGAGTTTCAAGTTAGTGTCACTTATCAAAAGAGTTAATAATTGAGTAGTTGTACGTAAGGTAAAAGGTATCAATAATGCAGAAAGCATGACAATTAAAATAAAAACATACAAGATGGAATTCCGTCATATCTCAAAGCTAAACAATATTTCAAATATCGCAGAAAATCACTTAAAGATTTCTACAATAGTATTATTTTTACAAATATACCACAGAATGCATTTCGGTATTTTCTAATAAAATCTATTTTTAAAAGAACTAACGAAACTTTTTAAAAAATGGCTAATTATTTGATAACTCTACAAACTCTCTTAAAATAAATGTCGAAAGTTCTAAATATGTAACTTTAAATTAAAATGTCATAGGCGATTGTATGTTTTACACCTTTGAATCTGAGAGGGGAAAGGAGCAAAATCCATTGCGTCACGATTTTTTAATGAATTTTTGTTGATATTTTTTTTTGAATTATATATCACGTACAATCAATTATTATGAAATAAATGTGCTCAAGCAAACCATATTTAATATATAATAATTTTTAACTGAGTACACATAAATGGTAAATAAAATAAGCATATTGACTTAAATTCATAGTTTGAGCAATAGCGTCATGATAGAAATAAAAATAAAATTTTCATACATGAGAAATTGACTACTATGAATAATTTGATTCATTTCTGGAGGGAGACAAAATATCAAGAAAAATAGACTTCCTGAAAACTGGAACATTGTGGAAACAGTCTGAGGATGAGAAAGATCTCCCACATTATCATTATCCGAATTTAAAGAGAAAGGCGACATTTGGACCTATTGTCTCACACAATGATACACTGTGCAGCAATATTCGCAGTATACTGCAACGACGGGAAACGGTACAAGCAGCAGAGGTGGTCAGACGCAAGCATCGCTTACTCATAGTACGGACTCGATATATCATTTATGTCAATGCGGAGGATTCCAATGCAAAGGTGCGTGCCTAGTATCGACATGTTGAATTGCCACGTACAACATCGTGCTGCATTGTCTAGTGCATGGGTCACACATGCTATTCACTCGGCTCAAATACTTCGAGCTTTCTACTCAGCATAAAGTTTCTGCACCGAAAAAAATTGAGAGGGGAATTTCAGGGAATGGATCAATGCCAAAAACAGACAAGCAAAGATCTTTGCTTTGACCTGCGACTTATAAAACAAAATCCACTGAACAATAAATTCGCATTAAATAAAAAACAATATTTCCATGTTCTTTATCCAAAAACCACCTCCAATGCTTGAGGGAAATTTTCTTTCTCAGGATAATGAACCATCCCTACTCTCAGCCCTAAGAGAGGAATGGGGATAGGATCTAGAAATAAATATCGCACGGTTCGTGTCCCGTTTTGTAGGGTATTGCTTCGCCTGCACTCGTCTGAAAGCGGTTACGGAATAATCGGAGCACCCGACTTCGATCCGGAAAGGTCCCGGATATTAAACACATCAGTCAAATCTTTGGCACCTTTTGGGATCGAAACCGCAACCCCCTTATCTCCGCTTTAGCTACCCCCGTAAGATTTCTTAAGCTCGCTGCTACTAGCGTTTCAAAACAACTAAGCATTCAAATAATTTATTGCTGAATGTGAATAAATGTATACATATATAAATATGGATATTGTTATACATAGGAGCTGACACCGGGTGACCGATCCGCATGAAAGCTGGCACAACTAATTGTTTTTTTACCCAGAAAGATTATGTGCTATTAATTTTGTAGTAACTCCACTAGATGGTGCTGCAGAACAAAATGATCGTTTCGATTGCGTTTTATCGATTTATCGATTGCGCAATTTCGATTGCGAGCTAAAATTAGTATTTCCTAAATAAGTTATATTAATATAGAAATTATAAACAATTAGGGATAAGTTAATACAAATATTATACACAGGATATACACATTGTTTGCCAGATGCGTAAGTAAACTGGGTCGTACATACCTTTCAGCTTCCGGGCCGAAAAAAAAGTTCTGCGGATTTTTGAGAGTGTGTCTTGTTTAAGAACAGAGCCGGTCGGCAGCGGGTGGGGGCGAGAAGAGGGGTGGGGTGCAGGTGAATGGTCGTAAGACGCGGGAGTGCCGGTGGAGGCTTGAGAAGCGGTCTAATTTTAGCCCTGAGGATGATTGCTACGCGATCGAAACGATCATTAGCGAAATAAATTGTTGATACCAGACAACATTTTTATTTATCATACTTTAATATTAGAATGTATCTACCTCACCAGCGATCTAATAATATCTCTTGAATTTTCTAGCATCTGGCATTTTCGAATACCACGATATATAATAGTGATCTGTAGATAATGATGACCACCCTGTTTTAAAGAAGACAGTGTGGAGGAGTTTCAAAGACTCCTGTCTTAGTCGTTTCCTTCAACGGCTCAAATTTCAAAGTCTCCCCCTTTGTTTTAGTCTCCCTTAATTTGTCCTAATGTAATATTTGCACCATAATGATAACTTGTTTCCTATATTTTAAATTGTTTGAAATATGTAGTGTAATACCTAATAATCAAACATTACTTTAATATACTTTGACGATGCAGAGCGTTAAAAGGAATGCGGTTACAGTACAGATTCAAATACAAACATTTTTTATAACGGCTAGACTAATTAAAATGCCAAAATGCGATCGAATTTCATATTTCGTATTAATTAAATAAAATCACCGGGAACTGACGAGAAACGTTGCAACAGTACTGACCTCATTTGTCACGTGACACAACCTCTTTGCTTCGTGTGTCCAGTGCTTCTTTATAGCTTGCACGCAAACATTTTTGCCTTTTGAAACTTCCTCTTAAACAGACTTGAGAGAAAGGTTTTTCAAGCCAGAAAAAGAAGTGAAACATGTAACGCACAAGTGACTGTGCTCAGAGTCAAAAATATTTATTCTCTTTTAACTTTACCTGCATTCATACTTTTTCAGATTCGCAGCACTTGTATTGTACTTACGGGAAAATGTAGAAAACAATAGTTTATGTATTTTTGTGTGAACTGACGTCTTCTCGCAATCATGTTAAGTTACAGGTGTAATTTCTTATATGAAACGCTTATGTGTATATGATGTGAGTTAATCAATTAAATTATATGTTGCTGTAACATTTGACTTGAGTATTGCAGAGTTAAGTACAGCGGTCTGTCTCAATTTGTACAAGTTCTCCCCAGGCATTATAAACTAAATAAAAGAAAATCACTACCAATTATACTGGTTCTAAAGGTAGAAAAATTTATTTATGAACTGATGCATTTTGTGGTGAATAGTCAATGCAACGACGCGTGTTAGATTTTAGACGCGGAATTCTTTTCTTTTTCACACTTTTTCCATCCTTATATCGAATTGTTAGGTTTACTCTCAAGAAGAATTTGAATGGCTGTATTTTTCATCATTTGCTCTTGGAGGGAAGTTTGAAAGCAAGTAAGGATTGTCAGAGTGTTGGGCTATTAACGACTCAACATAATAACACAATTAACTAGGCTGTGAATTAACTGAGAGTATAGATCTCTAAATTGAGCAAACCCATAATAGAACCCTTATTGTTAAACATAAGTGTTTAACATACGTTATAAGTTAACAGAGGTGAACAATTTATCATAATTTAATATCTTCAAGTCACTTCGCGATGTAAATACAGAGTTGAGAGGAGGCCGTGTATACGTGTAATATTATAAATTGATAGTGAAAAAAATTAGTAAGAATCTTCACTCATTCGTACTACCAGCTGAAAATTTTTACCAGGCATTGAGTTTTTGAGAGATTGTGAAGAAAGCTATAAACTATATATAATAATTGATTAAAATGTAAAATATTAGCTTCCCTGGTTTTAACGGGATTAATACATCACTACCAAATATAGATTTGAACTATAATACTGATCCAACTGAACTACAAATATCTCCAATTACTGTCATAGAACAACCAGTTCTAACAATTGAACAAAACAATTTATCATTAGAGCAACAAATAGTGTTCCTTCAAAACCAATCACAAACTGTATCAACAACTGCAAGTTCAACAAGAATTAGCAAATACTAATAATCAAGAACTCTCAACAGACCCCAGCACCCAAACTCAAGATAAAAGGCTGAAAGAGAGGAGTGAATGATAAATAAAAGGAAGAGAAAAAAACTCAAGTGATGAAGATCAGTGCTTCAAATCTTCAAGTGGCTCCTTCAAGGCTCCTTATCTTCATGTACACTCATTGTTGAGAAACTGAAGGAGCAGGAAGTTGAGGGTGGCAGCCTACAGAACTTTGTGAACTCTTATTTCCTTTGAAACTACCAGCTGAGGTCGTTCAAGGCATCAACTGATGGCACCGCTGAACCTCTCTCCGGGAGGTCCTAAGGTTTGGGTCCCGACGGTGGCAGGACTTGTGGCAGAACAGGGCGGTGGGAGAACAATCGCTGTCAGAATCAGGACGGTGGCTGAACAATCGCTGTCAGGATGAGAATTCCAGTAGTCCGCTACTCCGATCGGTAATTTCCCATGGTTTCTCATACCAGCACCAGGCGAATGCCGGAGCAGTACCCTAACAAACGGGCCACGAATCACACGCGATCTTTCCTTCCTCTTCCTATTTCTGTTCTCGTTCCTTAATTACACACACACTTGCATGCACTGTGCTACAACACACGCCGGGAGCCGGGTCGGAAGCACAAAGCTTGTCCCGGTGGTGGCGGTGACCTGCCGGGAGGGTAGGTACCTGACGCTAGCTGACGTGTTGATCGGATCCAGATGTGTCTATTCAGAGGAGCAAGAACACCGCAACTTTCCGACGAAAAGCATACGCTCCATGCACGGGACTTCATGGTTGACGTGCCGGGAAACACGATAGCATTTTTTAATTTCTTTAATAAAAAAAAATCACGGAAATGAATGGTAGAAGTCATGATCATGAGCATATAATACAGTAGAAGTCCGGTAATCCGAACTAATTGGGGGCGTAGCCTGTTTAGTTTCGGAAATGTTCGGATTATTGAAAACAAAATACCGTACATATACAAATACATTTACAGGATTACCAGACAATGCAACGTAGCGTGCGATGTGAAAAAATAGCAACGTAGCGTAGCGATCACCTCATCACATCGTATCATCGAGCAGATTCAGTTCGTTACGGCAAAAGAAGATTACCGATTTAGCAAGTTTCTCTAAGTTAAAATTACTGCTACATAAACATGTGTATATCGTAGTTACCAGCACAATAAACGTGTCATTTCGACAACTCATTTTTCAATAAATAATTGTTCAGTTTTACAGTAATTATAAAATCCGCTCTTTACCCTACAAATATGCATTTTGTTTATTTTTCCTCCATACTGGCTTTTAATCGGATTATCCAAAATTTCGGATTTTCGGGGTTTGGATTAGCGAGGTTCTACTGTATTCATCTTGATTTGTAATTGGATAAAAATCCAGAGAAAAGTTTCCCAAAGGGTTAATTTTCACCTTTCACACCCGCTAACATTCCGTAGACAGAGACAAAAGAATTTCCAAACAATTGATTTCGTTATTTCAGAGGTTCAGTAATATAACCAAATATCTCCAATCCCAGATTTCACTATTTTCATTTAGCCTTAAAATAGTAATCATCATAAACCGATATGGGTTCGTAGGCTTCCGCGGCCGGAGTCAATGCATTCTTGGCAATTCGGGATGAGCCGCGTCTCGGTCAATGTTACTGACGTTTCGGCCATCTTGCTGTGGCCTTCTTCAGAGCAATACTGCTGCCTATAGTATAGCTCTAATGTAGCAGTATAGCTCTGAAGAAGGCTCTGACTCGGCACAGACCTTCGTCAGCTTGCGGGGCCGAAATATGGATCGGTGACTGATTTACTATAACCGAAGTTCATTACACTAGAGTTCACTAAATCCAGAGTAGACGTTATTAACCTTTATATGAGTATGAATTTGCCATGCAATATTAACTGGACTACTATGAGATGAAATAATAAAGAAATGCATTCCATTAATTAGGTGTTTCGTGAACAGATAGTAATAAAAGTAAACTGGAATAATCACTGAACCTGATGATCATTTAGAACCGGCCTTCCTCATTTCTTATTGCTTGAAAAAGCAATTTTTGTACTCAAGGACATACCGGTTTTCTATAATGTCTTGTGATAGATGTACACAGGATCATGGCGCATAGGATATATAGTTAATTTTTACAAGATAATGAATCATTGCCCCAAACAAAACAATTAATTCTCACTTTTGCCATCTGGAATGTGAATATTTTGTTACAGTCGTAGCAACTCTTTGTCATGTGGTATAGTTGTCTCCAGCCCTCAAATTAATTTAATCCTATTAGTGCAAGTAGAAAATGCGATCACCAAAAACTAGGAGTTTCCTTGGCGATGCCTGCTGAAATATACGAAAGGGAAGTTTAACGAGAGAGCTGAAAGAAATGTACCGAATTCTACATTACAAACATATTATCCACTCTTTGTAACAACGTCTAGAACATTACTAAAGAGTGATCAAGGTAGACAAGATACAGTTCAAGGGACCATCACAACTCGATCCAATTCACCCATTACTTCTTTAATTCAGTATATTTAACACAATTCAACTAATTCTCTTACAGAAAATATAAAACAGCAAATATACATTTTTGTATAATTAAACTCCCTCTTTATACAGAACAGGTAATGGTAGATTGAATTGAGTTCGTACGAATCAAACATCTCGAAAAAACATCAGCAAATTGCATCATTCGTACATTTTGGTGAATGCATCGGTTAATCACGTCTTTGGTGCTTTATCATAATGAAGAACGCCGCATGTCCAGATGAGATTCATTCATCCGCGCAGCCAGAACCCTGGACTCTACAGGCTCCTCATCCAGAATGTTTTTGAATCAGACTGCGACTGATTGAGCGACAGCACTCTCATTCCGCCTGAGAGCCCTGCAGCGCTGTACTGTATCCTGCAGAGATCTGTGCGCGGCAACGACCAATCAATTTATTCGTGAAGAAAACAAAAAACAAATGCGGAACCAGTATTTTTCTGTTTGCATGGAGGGAGAGGGTCAACAGACGTGGTTTTCTTATAAAGATATTTTTTATTTATGTTCAATTTAAAATGTATTAGTATTCGTTGATTTATAGTTATTTATATCGTATTCAATTGAGATATGAACTTATTTTTTCTTACAATGCACTAATGTAACAGTTTTTTTACATCCTGTAGAAATTTTCTTTAACCATACCTCTTTCATTTAGCCATTTTTTCACTTTTATTTATAACACAAATACAAGCATGCGCATGTTAGCACTCAAGATTGCTTCACTAAGCACACGGCCACTAGAACCTTACACGGCTGCGCACGGCTCCATATTAACCCTCATAGCCTCTCATGGCTTCTCACGTCCCCGCACGATCCTACATGGCCTCCTGTGATTCCCCACGGCCTCTCATGGTTCCACACGGCTTCTCACGGCCCCACATGGCTTCTCACGGCCCCGCAGGGCACCGGACGACCTCGCACGACCCCATACGGCCCCACACGGCCCCACACGGCCCCACACGGCCCCACACGACCGCCTCACACGGCCCCGCACGGCCCCGCACGGCCCCACACGGCTCCGCACGGCCCCGCACGGCCCCGCACGGCCCCGCACGGCCCCGCACGGCCCCGCACGACCCCGCACGGCCCCGCACGGCCCCGCACGGCCCCGCACGGCCCCGCACGGCCCCGCACGGCCCCGCACGGCCCCGCACGGCCCCGCACGGCCCCGCACGGCCCCGCACGGCCTCGCACGGCCCCGCACGGCCCCGCACGGCCCCGCACGGCCCCGCACGGCCCCGCACGGCCCCGCACGGCCTTGCACGGCCCCGCACGGCCCCGCACGGCCCCGCACGGCCCCGCACGGCCCCGCACGGCCCCGCACGGCCCCGCACGGCCCCGCACGGCCCCGCACGGCCCCGCATGGCCCCGCACGGCCCCGCACGGCCCCGCATGGCCCCGCACGGCCCCGCACGGCCCAGCACGGACCCGCACGGCCCCGCACGGCCCCACACGCCCCAAAAGCCCTAACATAGCCTCGCACCGCCCCGAACGGCCCCGCAGGCCCCACATGTCCACCAGGTACCCGCACGGCCCGACGCGGCACATCACAGCATCGCACGGAATCACTCGACTTGCTATACACAAGGCGCGCCCGCTTTTTAATCCGCTTCATTAACAGAATCGACGATGGAAATAATTCCGAGCTCCGGTTCCGCGATGGAAAACTGAAATAACCTTGTTTCGGCGTCGGCGGTGGCGGCGGCGGCGGCGGCAGCGCTGCGTGGGGGCCCGCGCCGCGCGGACGAATCGTCTGCTGCGCGAGTGGGAGGGAGGATGGACGGATGAAGCAGATTTTCGCGCTTGTTTTAGCGCCCTCCGCTCTCAAAATGGAACGCGCACTCAGCACATAAGCTCAGGAATTAGTGATGATGCTATGTAATACACTGTGCAAGTGTTGATATAAGCAACGTTGA
Organism: Gryllus longicercus; assembly: GCA_038098605.1. NCBI lineage: Eukaryota > Metazoa > Arthropoda > Insecta > Orthoptera > Gryllidae > Gryllus > Gryllus longicercus. The sequence continues at coordinate 1,087,574 of JAZDUA010000462.1, forward strand.
TCGCGTGGTCGATATAAGCAACGAATATTATTAGTTTCCAGAACTGATGGAACAAATTATTTTTAGAGAGCAACAACTTTAAGAGAAAACATTTAATTCACAGAGTATCTGACCTTTTACATTCGTTGTTTAATGTAACTGACTCTAAAAGTGATTTATGAACTCTCCCACATCCCCATCAGATGTGCCTCGACTTTAGAGCACGGTGCCAGAAACATTTTCAGAGACAATTTCGATTATTCAGACTGAACATTTATCATCGATAGGTTGTGTCACCTTTATGTTTCTTTGTGCCGTAAGTGTTGTGCATGTTATTTTTGAGTAGGATGCGGTGTTCCTCCCTCACTGGAAAGTGAGATCCGACGCCGGCATTCGACGTCGGCTGCAGAGTTTCCTCCTCCAGGGATCTCCTCGCCCGCAGGCACAAGCCGGACCAGTTCTAAGTTCCGGACTGTTTTCCCGCCGTGAGTGGTCGTGAAGTGTGATGCTATGTGCGTATGTGTGTGGCAGGCGGCGACAAGAAAATATAGCACGCGATACGAGCTCCGTTTATCAGGGATGCGTCGTCATACGCCTTGTAATGGCCGGAGAAACTACAGGTAACTATCAATCAGAACAGTCAGTCACTAGCATTCTCTTTCAATCAGTTGCTGAACTGAACCCAGATATTTAGGTACTCCTAAAAAAAATCACCACTGCCGGGTTGCGAACAATACAACCTCCCGTTTCTACAATAGCAGCAGTTGTTACCTCGATTTAATTCAGCCCAAATAATTACCATGATCTTCACCGTCAACAAAAAGATGAATATAGATCCTCGCCCGTGCTTTCGCTCGCGGCGCCATTTTTTCTATAGGTTATTGTAGCTAAATCTAAATCTGGTGTCTATTTTACTCCGTGACATAAGGTCTTTGACAGAATTTTAAAAAAAGTTAATGATATTTCTAACCGAGCCGTAAGATTATGTTACCTATATGGTTTTAGAGTCTTTGAAAGTGAATTTGAAGTTCAATAAACTTCGTTACATCAAATATTCAGATAACCTCAAACAATTTTAAGAATCCGGTGTCTGCTTAGATCTGGCGCCAACCTATATAGGCAATTTGCCATACAACAATGTGATACGTGTTGTTCCGTCAGGGGCCAGAGCAACCGTCTTTAGCAATTATCTCCTGTAATATATCTTAATTAAAAAATACAATGTGATGAAGTTAAATGAAGTTCAGTTATGATTTCAGTGACCCCAAAAACATATAGGTAACATAGTCTGACCGCTCGGTTAGAAATATCAATGTTTTATATTTTTTGAGGTTATGTCAAAAACCTAATGTGGTGGAGTAATTTTGACACGATATGGGTTTAGCGACCGTAAAAATATATAGAAATGTAGTCTTATCCCCATACATCAATTCAATTTTTTGTGACTGTGTTATCAAAGGAAGGTCTTAATGCATGACGTAACAGTGTTTGTGTATAATACATCATATATATTGGTACATATACCGCTAGTGTCCATGTGTTTCTCACCATTAGGCTTCTTCCGGTTCATCGTTTCGGTAAAATGAGTTCTTACTAGACGTAACTCGGTCTACTTGTCAGCAAATGACTTTTTCATATCCTTTCAAAACATTCAAAGTGGTTTCACAGAAAACGTGTTTCCCCCGATATATATCATATAAAACTCTTTTGGGGGAGGAAGAGCTGCATGATGAACACTCGCTTCTTCTCGACGAAACGTATTCATTGACACTTTCTTTAACCAGATCCTTATCCGAATATTCTGATAAAACTCTGGGAAAATGTATTTTCACGGATTTTATATCGTTTCAGTGGTAAAACGGCGTGAATTACTGCACTGTCTTTCTAGCATAATATGAGTCGTTCATAAAATTATGCTACATTCAACAAATTGACGATAATCTAATCTAGATTAGTATAAAACGTACTATGTATATAAATGATAATTTTTTATCTAATAATAAACAGCGCAAGTTAAATATACCCGCAGAACTACATATTTTACTTAAACGGATAAAAAACACGTTATAAAATCTTTGAAAATGGTGATTAGAATCGATTTTAAATTGAGAATAATACGATCAATATGCAAAGACAAGTTATTCTGTTACAAGAATACGAAAATACAATATCAGATATAAACAATTTAAATTTAGTTTATAAAAATTTTGAAAACGATTAATATACTTATGTTTTAATCAAATAATATTTTTGAAAACTCTGTTAAAGATAAAATTCCTTCATGTGATGATTATTCTTTGTTCAAATAAATAATCTCTAAAAGCTCCTTGTAACATAAAACCGAGGTTGAGAAAATCAAGAATTAATCAAGAATTTACGGTGAAACAAGTGTTAGTCGTAAACTGTGTTTGTATATGTGTGTTTGTGTCTGTGTCTGCGCGTGTGCGTGCGCAGACAGTGGTGAGCGGAATACTCGAAGTCACAAAAACGTGAATGTCCTCCTTTTTCATTTTATGTATCCTAGTTGTTTCGAACCGTGCCCAAACCAAACTCATCCCTGCAAATCCGTTTTCGCTGCAGGAATGCCCACATATTACACGATAAATGACTAAATAGCGTTGCGAGGTTCACATGTTCCTGCAAATCCCATTACACAAGTATTTTATTTCCGAGAAACCGAGAGCAGAATAATAGTTTATTTCATTTTGTTTCTCATTTACTCTACCGGTTGAAAGCGCGGAAGAGATAACGTCAATCGAGAAAAAAACACATTGAAAACATTGTGAAATGCCATAGAAAACCACTTACTCCCGTGTCCTAATTGTGTTTCCACATGTCGATACCACAGCGCACTGTGAGATGATAGAGCTGCCGTGAATATGGAGAGCGGGATCACGAAGACTTCCTGGAAACCAATCGCGGGGCGCCGCTGGCTTCCGCTCGCCGACAGATTGGGAATTAGCTCCGAGCGCGCGCGCGCCGCACGCGCATTACACGCGGGGCGGGGAGTGGCGGAGCGGGGAAGGGCGAAGCGGGGAAAGGCAAAGCGGGAAAGGGCGAAGCGGGGAAGGGTGAAGCGGGGAAGGGCGAAGCGGGGAAGGGCGAAGCGGGGAAGGGCGAAGCGGGGAAGGGCGAAGCGGGGAAGGGCGAAGCGGGGAAGGGCGAAGCGGGGAAGGGCGAAGCGGGGAAGGGCGAAGCGGGGAAGGGCGAAGCGGGGAAGGGCGAAGCGGGAAGGGCGAAGTGGGGAGGGGTGAAAGGGGAGGTCTTAGCGGAGCGGAGCGGGGCGGTGCGAGGCGGGGCGGGGCGGGGCGGGGCGGGGCGGGGCGGGGAGGGGCGGGGCGGCGGCAGCGCCTAACGGAATTAGCGCCGTCGGCTAATGAGCCCCTCCCCCTCCCGTCTTCCATCACATCCCCACGCGACTATTGCTCTCCGTCGCAGCCCAGCCCTCCCTCTCCCTCCGGCCGGGCCTTTTCCCCCACCATCTCATCCCTTTACTGTCCTCTTTCATAGATTCAATCAACAACTGTTGCCACTATAGTATTTCTGACCAGGCGGTCCTACGGATTGAGACCAATCGATCGCGATTTATAGCACAATCTGTATAGGTAGATCGTTTTCATCTGCTGACTGGTGGGTAATTCCGGCGGCCAACTGCTCCGATTGGTAGTTTGTAGTGGTTACTCCGATCAATACCCGACGAATTGATGAGCAGTACCTTCAAACATTTAACTACGAACAGCGCGCGATCTTTCCTTTCTCATTGTTTGCGTCTCTTCCTCCCTTCCACACACACACACACACACACACACACTTTCATGCACTATCCTACCACGTATGTCGGAAGCTTAGATCTTGTCCCGGCTAGGTTATACTCCGCTGGTGGAGATACCTGCAGATGAGAAACCACCGTAAGCCGACCGGGAGGTAGGTCCCGAATCACGTTCTAGTGGGGAATAACGCCGACATATCCCGAGATATAGCATGTACTATATACTTGTGGGAGAAATGATCGTAGGAGATGACGCACCCAGAAACATGTAATAATAATTCAATTTTTCCGCAGCAACTTTCTTGTGGAACCACACTTGAGACCTAGCGCTCGTTCTATCAGGTTACGGCATGTTCCAATACGCCGTGTCTCGTATGATTCTACACTTCCTTTTTCTCTGTGCCGCGTGCTACCTTTGTCTGTGCCTCTACCGCCTTTTCCAGTAGCGTCGTCATTGCTGCATTGGTCATCGTCTAAGCCGCTTCTCTCGCAGAATATGTAGTGGGTATATACAGTCCTTGGTCATCAGAATACGGTTCGCAATTCACTACTCAGCATCAAATCTCAAGTATTAGTAATGAAGCACCCACCTTCCTATGCTGTTGTGGAAAAACCTCCACTATTGTTACTTTTTTTAAATTTACATTTTGTTCGACATTACACCTCCTTTTAATGCTTTTGATATACTTCAGGTGGTACAAATCCCCTTTCTCCCTTCATCGAACATTCAGCTCTCCAATCAATACCAGGCGAATACAGGAGATTAACAAACGGCCCACGGACCGAGGGTGATCTTTCGTTTCTTTTCCTTGTCCTCTCTTCACCCCTTATTTGCACACAAACTCACAAGCACTGCACTACTACAAATGTTGTGAGATCATTCGGGAGCTTACAGCTTCTTTCGGCTGGAGCTGCTTGAGCTGTGCCCTTGGTGGGAGATACCTGGTTCTGAGAAATTCCCGCAAGCCGACTCAGTTCGAAATTACTTACACTCCATATTTGGGACAAAACCAATATTATGTTTTTGTCATCTCCCCTCAAGTAAAGAACATGTGTCGTTAGGTCATGATTGAACACGTTACTGCACTTTCTATATCTAGTAAAAAGTGCATTATAAGCATTTTTAGATAATATTTCAATTATAAACCAGTCGCCCAACTTGAGTTAACTTACGTGAATCTATTTCCTCACTCCCTGCCACATACATCAATGAATCCAGTGATTCCCAGAGCAAATTCCACCGAACGCCAATTACTGCGCTTCCAATATCATCTGCCCTGTCGGCCCCGACCCACCCATCTTTGCCGCCACGAGCGTCGTATCTATCGACCCGAGCGTCGTATCTATCGACCCATAACTACTTCGTATGACCTTTTTTATGACCGGTAGTTGTCAGTGTTCCATCTCGGCAGAGTTTAATTTACTCATGTCTTTAGGTTTACAACCTTCGATCCCTTCACACACCTTCACTACTGCTACCCGTGTCGTCCCCGTACCGACAATAAATTTTAGTCTAGTTCTACAGGCAGCCCGTTGCTACTGGCATAATGAACACTAATGTTTCATGCAGACCTACTCTGACACCAGATTAATGTTCACAGCTATTATTGCTACATCCGCACCTTCACTACTCCTATAATCTTCAATATTAAATGCTTGAGCCCATCTCCCTGCTGACAGCATCTCATTACACCACAGCCACAACAGATGTATATTGTAGTATATCTGAGAATCTTGCTCTGCAAATGGCAGGTGCCAAAGTTGTCAACGGGGTAGCATTATTGATTAGGAGCGGTAATACTGCTACATTGTCATCAATTCAGTCGAACCAAATACCTATACTACTCAGCATCATATCTCAAGTACTAGTAATGAAGCACCTACCTTCCTATGCCGTTGTGGATAAGCCTCCACTTTTGTTACTTTTTTAAAATTTACACCACTTTGTTTGACCTTACTCCTCCTTTCAATGCTTTTGATATACTTCAGGTAGTACAAAAATACATCAATAACTCCGTATATAAATATTCCATTATTCCATTCATTCTTAAACGCAATAAATATTAACATAAACACAAAATTATTTCATCACAACAATCATTAATAAATCAGAGATGATTCAAGTGATGGGCCTCTAATACGTATATAAAAAAGTTTAAACATTTTGATTCTATAGTTTCAGACCTTTTACTGTGGGTTTAAATTAAAGCAATGAATTACCGAGGATGTATAAAATATTTTGAAATACGAGATTATAACAGGAATAGTTATCTGATTAAGTAAAGACTATATGAATTGCAGTAGCTGGTCGAGGACGAGATAAAAATAAAATATATTAGCTAATTTAGTGACCTCGAATTTTAATTAAATAATTTTTTGAATCATAGAAAAAATTAAGTGCATTTTGAGTTTCAGGAAATAATATATTTTTTAAATTATAACTATTTTTATTTCAATGATATGTTTCAATGCTTCAATACCTGTTTCAACGCTTCACCTCGTTTAAAAGATCCTAACTTACAGTGAAATTCTTTTAGCGTGGTTGCTTAAGGACGAGTGCTCAGAGCTACCGAAAGAGTCCCTCCTGAAACTTTTCGGTTTAGAGAGGAGCGTGTACCTTCCCAGCACGTGTTGATAGTCATACTCCAGTTGTGTTAAACGTAAGCTCTGACTGTGATTATTACAATGTGTCCGGTTCAGAGAAAACTGCATACGGAAGTCTTTCACAGTCAGACGCGTGAAGTCGTTGCAAAAGTATATCAATTTATGAAGCTTGAAGCAAAAGAAGGTATTGAAAATATCAAAGCAGTTTTTAAGGGAGTGGCAGTTTCTACGGGTGTTTCGAATATTCATTCTCAGCTAATACGGATATGAATTCTATTAAATCGAGAGAATCGGATTCATTTTTAACTTCTAATAATAAGAGAAAGAGGAAGGATGTGCAATACTTCCTCTTTCTCTTATTATGTGCTCGACAGTTTCAATGAGAGTGTGATTCGCCTCACAATGATATATTGCACCACATCAAGAATTGGTTATTTTTCCATAAACGACGCAATCGTCGGTAATGACAGTGTTAGTGATGCTAGTTATGATCGTGGGGAAACAGGTACCAGTGACAGTGCAAAAAATGTGTACGATGAGACAGCACAGCCGAGTCATCACGTGAATTTGATGTTTATCTACTACCTAGTAAAGAAGACACTAGACACTTAATCTAGCTACCACGTACGATCTAATTTTTTGTTTGGGCCGAGGAGCCAGACGCAAGCGAGCGCCGCCTCTTGGCTCCGTCCCCACCACTTTCACATTCCCCCTCCACTCGCGAATCCCAGCAGTCACTCTAGAAAAAATTAGCTGTACTTGCAGTCAATTACGAAACCAATAAAAGTATATTTCAAAAGAAATATGGGACAAGTACAGCAAAGCAATATGAGAATACTTCTGCGACATCTCTATTAGCCGTAAATTACGTGCGAGTAAAACTGATGAGGAAAAAAAAAGTATTTTGATGTTTCCTTTTGGTCTGACGTTATAACAATCACATTAACAATAATAATTACGATGATACTAATAATATTAATATTCAATATAACCGTAACAATTTAATTATAATATATAATTGTAGTAATTTAATTCATTATAATTATAATTATAATCAAACAGAACTCTTTTCAATTCGACGTCGGAGGGAAGAAAACACAATTGGCCGTTTCCATAGAGACACGTGCATTGCACAGTGATGTACGATCCAATTCCACAGGACAATAGTTTCACAATCTCCGCCATAGAAATGCACGTAGAAAAACTAGTTTTTTCTACTTTTAATCCCACAACAATGAAAATAGCGTTCGCGCAGAACGCGAATATCTGTCCAGATATACTCCCTTGTGCATCGATCGCTCCCTCCTTGCTTCGAACACCTGCCGCGGCGCTGCTACCCTCTCCTCGCCCGGTGCTCAACAGCGCGATGGCCAGGGCTGCCAACCTCCTCCCCCTCCAGCCCCCGTGACTGCGAATGCGCCGCTAATGCAGCCATTATCGCCTTCTGGCGGCGTCCAAGCCGCGGCTCTTCGTCGCCGCGGCGAGGACCGGCAGGACGAGCAGGGCGGGGAGGGCCGGCGCCGCGACCGCCGCCACCTGCCCACCTGGACGCCTCCCCGCCCGCAGGCGGTGCGGCCGGGCGAGACGACGCGAGGCGCCTGCTAACGCGCTTTGCGCTAATTTACTTCACCCCTCACTGCCGACCAGCAGTCTCTCCACTCAACCAAATAAACGAGCAAAAGTTTTCCATATCAAGTACTAATATAATATACCGGCAAAAGTGGATCAGGGCATCAACTGATGACACTGCAGTGCCTCTGACCGGCAAGCCATAGGGTTCGAGTCCCGACAGTGACAGGATTTTTGACACGAATTTCTCAGATGCTGTCCCAACGAGAATTATAGCGGCCGGCTGCTCTGATCGGTAGTTTTCCGTTGTTTCCTAGACCAAGACTAGACGGAGCAGACCCTAACAAACCGGATACGAATCGCGCGCGATGTTTCCTTCCTCTTCCACGTCCTTTCCTGGCCTCTTTTTCTGGGGCGGTGCCCTGCCGATGAGAGATACCTGGTGGGGGAAAATCCCCGCAACCCGAAGTAGGTCGACGCTGGTTCTCGCCATCCAGTGGGGGAAAATCACCGCCACCTTTCGAGGAAAAAAACATGCAGGTGACTGTGGCAGTTGATGCGCTCTGAATCACTAATCAATAAAAAACATAGTGCAATACAGGCATATGAAAAAATATTTCCTGAGTAATATTTTAATTCAAAAAACAAATAAGACTATATTAGCTCTAAACACATACTCCATGAGAAAGTTGTAGTATTTTATTAGGTTTAAAATATTTCTACTTGTTTCATTACCGAATAATTATTGCATACTTCAGAGCTGAGGTCAAAAAATAACGATTCTAGATGCTAACAAATTTTCTTTAAGCCGCATAGTTTTCAGCTACGCAGTGACCATGAACTATGAAATACTACATAAACGATTTGTTTTGGTAATTAATAAAAATATATTACGAAGTCAAAGTAAAGAACTTACATGAATCACATTTATTGTTTTAGTAAATGATTACCTGCCGAACGGTATTAAATCATTAAAACGAGTTAAATCAACTGGCAGTAAAATCAATTACTATTATTAGAATATTTTATTAATTAGAATATTTCTGGATTAGCTTAAATCACTATCATTGAAACTCGCACAGCTACCACTGAAACTCGTCTTCGTGAACTGACGTCTTCGTGACGATATTTTTCTTATCATTAATGTGCAGAATAAATAATTTGCTCAACAATACTCTCTTCAAATACACACAAAAATCTTAGGAACTAGTTCAAATATCCCCCCAAAAAATTACTCTGTCTATTGAATTATATTTGCCAAGATATTATATTTATTTTACAGGTTCACTCTATATTTGCAGACGGAGCGCTGCGATTTCTTTCCACGAGGTCGCCGTCGACTGAATGAGAATCGAGCGTCTACAGTAAATACTGGTCGATTAAATATAAGGTGAGCGAGATACAGGCCCTCTCATTGCACGGAACGGCAGAGTAGAAGTTGACATGAACATAACTATTGTATCACAGATATGTGCAAAGGAGAAATAAAAATATTCTCCGTGCCTTTTATGAATATCTTGTATTGCCAGAACGCACTCTCGCATATGGAAGGGGATTTGATATTTTCGCTGACTTCACAGTAACTACAAAAACAAAACAAGCTCTTTTTCCCAGACTGTCCCGGCTGGCGTCGGAATTATGGGTCAGATACTGTTAGACATTTGTACTATACATGCATTCTCGGATATGTGTTCGAGCTCTCACTTTAAAACAAGAGTTTCTAATACTGCCACCTGCAAATGTATTATGAATGAGTAATACTTGTCGTAGAAAACCTTGTCTCATTTATTTTGCCGAAGACATTAGCAGTTCCTTGAAAGTACTTGTGTGTGTCGTAAGGTGAATTGGTTAACATAAATGGGCATGAGTGTAAATAGTGGTACAGACATTTTACGTTTCGTTGGCAAATGCAATGTGAATCCACGGTTTTACATTTAAAGAAGCACAAGTCGTAGCATACGTGCCAATTCCATTTATTATCCGTTCTAGTTCACTTTAATCCATTAAAAGTTCTGCAGACTCATGTAAGCAAAAATTCTTATTAGTTCACAAAAACAAATGTTGTAATAGAACATTCATAATTTAAGAACATTACATTTGGACATAACCAAGTCAAATCTATGACTTAATCGTACATCACGGACTGTTAATCACTCCCGATAAATGACGTATATATCATTAGCGCCGTAGATATGTACTATTAAGTTGTGCAATCATTTATTACAATATTTTATTATAAGCAAATTTAATAAGTCATGTAAGTGTAAAACTACGTTATTAAATTAAATATTTAACTAGAACTACTGGAAACTCTTAAACATTCTCGACATGTTTCATAGGAATGTTTATACTATGTACCTTGGATTTCCAAGGCTCAAAGCATAATCACATAATTAAAAACACAATAAAATGTTACCGTAACAGCAAATGATAGTAAAGGAAATGCCAAATAACCTACGAAGTCTCCCAAAGATACTCTCATAATAATAAGAGTTCTCTCTCAATTCCACAAGCTAATCTTAAAATATTACATGCTTTCCTTTCGTCAGAAAAACAGAAACCTTGACGGCTTTTGCCTTTCGCAGCGTCCAGCGCCTTATGTAGCCCTCACAGAAGATACAAACTACAACTTCCAGCAAAACTTCATCTACTTCTAGTTCGTCTTTTCGCGCAGGTCCGTGCAGCGTGCTAACAGCGAAGTACCGGCAGAGGAGCCGTCCTCTGGCTAAAGCGAAGAGCGGCCAGCGAGCGCTCTCTTTAGGAAGCGGAGGACGCAAAGCGGCGCTACAGAAGACGAAAGCAAAGAGGTCAGCGGCGCTGAAAAGGTGCCGACCTCAGCGCCGGCCGCCCTCGTCGCCCATGCAGCGCACGCCCAGCGCACAGAGATTTTCGTTGAAAGCCAGGGAACTCAAGGTCGAACGCGCGGCTAAATGCGACGCTTGGGAAGGTCACTCCTCACTGGAGATCTGTCGTTACTGCGCCTCAAATAACTTGACTCACATGGTGACTGCGGAAACATCTAATTGAATTCTTGGTTAATTTTTTAATCGAAATTTTATATCATTTAAGTATACGTGTACTTTAAGCTCACTAAAAATTTATAGTTTCGCACCTCTAATAGAAAAGTGACACAAGTGCGAAATCGTCATTTTTCAACTAAAAGCTGATAAAGAGTTTACCAAGAGGTACTGCTACTGTTCTGAAGTTGATTTTGAATTAGTTCAATTACTGGCTAGAAGGTGAATATTTGGTACAATCTATAACGACAATTACAGAACTACGAAACTTAAAATTGCAATTTCTGAGAAATCAGAAATTCGCACTTGTGTCACTTTTCTATTGGAGGTGCAATTTCTTATAACAGTTTTCATTCCTCTCTAATTAAGCATTGAAGTACAAAACCATCACAGGATTTAACTAAATTATATAGGTTTTCTACCTAACTCCATAACCTTCAATGAGCTTTTTTCATAACTTTTAAACGCTTCTCCCGTATATTGACATGCAATAATCGCCCAAAAATACTTTTACAGTTAATATGCCACATAATAACATTTATAATGATATTATAATATTTTTATTTTTCGAGAAATTGAATTCTTAGGCTTCTAAATGAAATTATGTGTATAGTTTTCATCTGTAATGGGTATATTATAAAAAAGAAATATAATTATGTATTCTGTCATTGTTAATGTTTAAAGGTAATATTGACACACGGAATGGCAAAAGTGGAAATTGATTTGTCCCAAATTGATTTGTCGAGAGTATAGCTCTTGACGAACACTGGGATTCAATAAAATTTTGATTCAGAAGATATTAAAATGAAATATACATTTATATAGTTTCATGACAAAGTAAACAAAAAAATTTATATTTATAATTATATGAAAAAAGTTTTAAAATATACTTTTCTAATGAGCGGCAAAAAATACGAACTATTACTTTCAAAAATAAATATTCTCGTCAGATGTTCCAGAATGTTAATATTTATCTACTACCATTGTAGTATATTTAGCGGAAGGTTAGCCAGCAACAAGACAACGTTCAAGTTAATGGTATTCAGTGATGTGTATTATAAATATTAACGTATTTTTACCTTGCAATGAAGAAATGATGTGCAAAAAATTAGGCTCCATTAACATCACAAACGAGTAAAGCTGCACACCGTGTCTACGCTTCGAGATTCTTCAGAAGACTGAAGGCGAAGAAGGCTAACACGTAACAGTGTTGCCACATTTGAAACCTCACCACTGCGCTCGGTACACAAAAAAACTGAATCATTGCACTGAACGTGACAAAGACGTCAATGTTTTAACATAATGCTAATAAATTCACTTCACTGGAATCCTTCTCATATCTTCACATAAAATCCTTCTCATATCTTCTGAACGGTTCACGATATGAAAGTGCAGCTCAATAATGCGGAATGATGGGACAAATAATAAGGTGTAATATTGTTCGTAATATTTTTCTTTTTAAAATAATTTAATCATCCTTTATTTTTTAAATGCTATAGGAAATATTGTCCCTATAAATTTAAAATCTCATATCAGAAAGTCTAATAGTATTTTGATAGTAATTTGAATATAATATCATGATACATCACTGTGCTCCTCTTTTCATGGTCTCTTCGCTTCTAATGGAAAATGCATAGTTCTATTTAAAAATTCAAAGATTATTAATTTTATCGAAAAATTAAAATGTAACAGGCGATTTCTCTACAGAATATTACTTGACCTTTGATTCCGCATTGTTGAACGAAAACTGCATTTCGATATCGTGAACTGCTTAGTAGTCATTGGGTTTTCCATAGTTGGTGGGACACCTGTAAAGTACGGTGTTTACCTCGTGTCACGAATTTCATTACAGCAAAAAACTCCCTACATCTTGATATTAATTCAGTTTGGATAGTTTACCACAAAACACACACACACTGATAAATTATATTCATGTACTGAAAGCCTCTTTAACAAAAAGTGCCGGACTGAGGGCCACCCACCGTCACAAAATCGTTTTGGAACCCCTCCGAAAAACTTCCTTCGCATTTTCTAAAAAACACTTTTCATTACTTTTTTTGCTTATTTTATGATTTTTTCGGTGCGCCCCCCCTCCCAAACACGGGGGCTTCTAAGCAACTGCAAGTTTTGTAGCTTGTAGATACATCAGGCATACCCGTTGAGTTCCGTTACAAGAAGTTTACAAGTAGTATTAAGATTAGCTAAAGTATTGATTAATACTATAATAACTGTAAAATTCTTGCAATTGACTTAGGGGTCGTCCATAAATTACGTAACACTAAAACGGGGGAGGGGGTTTGAGGCAGCCTGACGCTGCGTTACTAAGGGATAAGGGGTCATAGTGTTACTGATGCTGACATTTTTTTAATCTTTCAACATTTGCTGAAATAATTTCATTTATTCAATATTACACTAACACATTTTCATATTAAAAAAATAAACAAAAGTTAAAGAAGTTATAATCTGTAAATTGAGACATCGATTTATTGTGTTCATAATCGAATACATTAATAAATCGATATTTTTAATTTTTGTGGGTTAACTCTCCCTCTCTCCCTCTCTCCCTCTCCCCCTCTCTCCCTCTCTCTCCCTCTCTCTCTCCCTCTCTCTCTCCCTCTCTCTCTCCCTCTCTCTCTCCCTCTCTCTCTCCCTCTCTCTCTCCCTCTCTCTCCCTCTCTCTCTCCCTCTCTCTCTCCCTCTCTCTCCCTCTCTCTCTCTCCCTCTCTCTCCCTCTCTCTCTTTCTCCCTCTCTCTTTCTCCCTCTCTCTTTCTCTCCTTCTCTCCTCCTCTCTTTCTCTCACTCTCTCTTTTTCTCTTTCTCTCTTTCTCTCTTTCTCTCTCTCTCTCTCTCTCTCTCTCTCTCTCAATAAATACCTCAATTTTAACAATAAATGACAATATTGTTCGTCAATGATATATTGATTGAATCTTTTAGATTACGAAGAAAATATTCAAAATCGATCTATAGTATAATCTAGAATTCAATTAGTTGGGGTAGTAGACTTGGACCCCATGCGTCATCTCCGCGTCCTACTTCCATCAATAAATTTATTTCCAAACTGATTGTTATGCGCAGCTCGCACCACTAATTCCCACATTAATTATAATGCATTTTATTTCATAACACAAATACAATTAATACATCTCGTTTCTGCTTTATAATTGAGTTTTACTTAATGGAATTGGGGGAGGGGGACTTCGGCAAACGTTATGTAATTTTTAGAGGGTGGTCAAGTGCGCGTTACAGGTCAACGCGCGTTTATTGAAATCAGTCTTTTCTATATTTCTTAGAACCAAGTTCTTAAATAAATGTTTGCAATGTTTTTAAATCAATATAAGCATACAAATATGCTCAGACAAAATAACATTCAACAATCTTCGTAAAATTTCATCATAGTTATAATGAATTCGTAGAGTGAAGATATATTCGGATTACTTGCTTGGCCAGTTTTTTTTCATTAAATCTCATTAATTAATTTCATTTTCATCTAATAAATGATTACTTACCTTCAATCATACAAATAGAGTAAGAATTCGTGAAAGGTAACAGGCAAAATGCAAATTTTTCTTTTTATGCTGAATTGTTACTTAATCGATAGATTCTGATGCCCTTATTAAGTGTGTAAAATATTTTTTTAAAAAATTCATAATTACTTAAGTTATAAACAATTCAGTATTTATGCATCTTTTAGTTGCAAAATAAATATCTCACAACAGAGTTGATATAATTTAATGCTTCCAACGGCAACTTGAAGGAAAAAGTATATATTTTAAGATACACAATATTAATTTTTAAAACTTATTAACAATCCCTTTTTTTTATTGCAAAATAAAATGTAAAATGAAAAAAATCCGTGTTCTGCGCTTTTTAAAAATATTTTAAAAAAACATTCTAAGAGGGAATTTAATATAGATTCAGAATCCGTTAAAAAAAGTTAGCAAACATTAATACATAAAAAGTAATTAATATTTTTATCGAGCGGCGCACGGTCGCGCCTTAGCTTGTCGGTACGAACGAGTCGCAGCACGCTTTTGTTTTACAACAATTGTTTTCGCTTAAGAAACCATTCTTATTGTTTCTAATTTCTACGCAAAAAGGTAAGCGTAATTAACATTGCATATGACTTCGTTTTTTATTTTGCAAATTTATAAACAATAATTGTGTATTGTTATTAAATAATCTCGATTAAAAGCGTTAAAATGTTCAATATTACTGACTTTATCAATATTATTAATAACAATAACTGATTTTTCTAATCATTTACATTATTTATTATTTCATATTGTCAGTTCTCATAGTTTTATGTTTTTTATTATTTTAAACAGATTATATAAAATGCCTACCCCGAAGAAATGTTGCAACCCACTTAAAAAATCCAAACACAATCGTGTCTACAAAAATTTGAAGCTGATAACGACGCAGTGGAATCGTATCTTTTCTAATTTAACTGGAAAATATATCTGTGATTCATGCAGAACGTCAATTTATAGTCAAAAAGTTACTGTCTCTTCCGTCGAAAAGGAAATCATTATTGATACTACCGAAGAAGAATCTTCACGGGATGAAAACTACGTGGACAACGAAAAAAATGACCCTACATACAAGGAAGAAACAGCTGAAAATGATATGCTTGGACGTGCAACAAAGCGACAGAAATTGCCCGATGCAGACAATTCTTTGATAGACGAGACTTTGATTCGAGATGTGAACAATGCGTTGTCGAAAGCTATTTTCCGAAGTGAAAAAATCGAAATACTTACAACGCTTCCTGTTTGCATGCGTGAGTTGTTTGGCGTTTCGCATAAAATGGCATCAAGGGCGAAGAAATTAAGGAAAGAAAATGGCTATAAGTCGCGTCCACCAAAGAAAGTTGGTCGAAAAATAAGTGAGGAAATTATTCAGAAAGTAACAGAATTTTATTTGAGTGATGATACTAGTAGAATGATGCCAGGAAAAAAAGATTGTGTTTCTATAAAAACCGATGTAGGTAGAGAAAATGTGCAAAAGCGTTTACTTTTGTGCAATTTGAAGGAAGCACATAAACGTTTTCAGGAAAAATTTCCTCAGTTTATCATTAGTTGTTCTAAATTTTCAAAACTGCGACCAAAACAGTGCATCTCTGTTAACAAAGCTAGTTGCCACAACGTATGTGTTTGTAAAACACACCAGAACATGAGATTAAAGTTTTTTGCTCTAAAATCCGAATTTCAGAAGAAAAATCACACCTTCACCTTATCATACCATAAGGCATTAAGAGAAATTATTTGCAAAGAAGCTCTTCCATCTTGTCATCTCAGAAATTGCAAAAATTGTCCTGGTGTTACTGCTTTTTGCGAGAAGTTGCATGCATTATTTACAGAATATTCCGTGAAGGAAGTAAAGTACAGGGAATGGATAAGCACTGATAGGTACATATAATTACATTTCAATTTTTTAATTTAATGATAACTTAATATATTGCCTAAATTATGCATAACATGAAAAAATCTATTTTAAACTTTCAATTAATTTTACAAATCAATTTTTTAAAATTAATTTTCTGAGTGCCTGGCAACGATTTGTCAAATTTCAGAAATTTCTTTTGCTATACAATTTTAAATTTAAATTGGAAATTTGATTTTTTATAATACCTTACTGTAACTCTATTAATTTTTGTATAAATAATTTCACAAATAACTTTTTTGCTTATTAGATTTTTTTATCGGGAACGGCTGTGGGAAGATTGACTATCGGTCCTTCCTCATACCAATTACTTTTGCTTATTAGATGTTTTAATATATTTTTCTAGAACTGAATTCGTTGAACAAACAGATTCCATAGAAGCATTTTTAGAGAAGATAAGAAAAGATTTGCCTGAACTACTGACGCATGATTTTATAACAAAAGAACAAAGTGCTTACTTTAGTGCAAAAAAGGACAGCTTAAAGGAAGGTGAATTTTTGGTAACGCTGGATTTTTCAGAAAATTATACATTTCAAATACAAGATGCAATACAGGCGCATCACTGGTCAAATACCCAGGCTACAATTCATCCATACGTCATGTATACGCGAAAAGACGGCAAGATAGTTTCGGATAATTTTGTTATTATTTCTGAAATCGAAAAGCACGATACTGTTAGCGTTCACCTATACAATACAAAACTGATTCAGTATTTGAAAGACAAGTATGCGTGGATTGAACGAATTATTTATTTTTCGGACGGAGCTGCGAGTCAGTACAAAAATAAAAGTAACTTCCTGAATTTGATTCAACATGAAAATGAATTTCGTATTAATGCAGAGTGGCACTTTTTTGCCACTTCTCATGGCAAAAGTGCATGTGACGGTGTTGGCGGGACAATCAAAAGGAATGCTTGGAAAACAAGTATGCAAAGAACGAGATTAGATGAACCATTAACAAACGCAAAGATGTTGTTCGTTTGGGCAAAAAATTGTTTTCACAGGTCAATGTCTTTCGCGTATTGCACCAAAGAGGAATATGAAAATGAAGCAAAACTTTTAAAACCAAGATTTTCAAAATGTAAAGTAATCAAAAACACCCGACAGTTTCATTGCTTTTTACCGAACGATTCTAAGTCACTTAAATGTAAGCGATATTCGTCAGCGTCTGATTACGAAGCTCATAACGTTCTGTAAATAAATTTAATTATTAATAATAATTAATGTGGTTATGTAAATAAAAAATTGTTTTAAGCGAAAATTGGTACTAAAATTACTAAATTTTAAATTAAAAAAAATATTTGCGTTAATATTGAGAGTAAAATCGCAGAAACACAGTATGGTGCATCAAAACCTCCAAGCTACGGTACGCGTCTCGTGGCGCGACCGTGCGCCGCTCGATAAAAATATTAATTACTTTTTATGTATTAATGTTTGCTAACTTTTTTTAACGGATTCTGAATCTATATTAAATTCCCTCTTAGAATGTTTTTTTAAAATATTTTTAAAAAGCGCAGAACACGGATTTTTTTCATTTTACATTTTATTTTGCAATAAAAAAAGGGATTGTTAATAAGTTTTAAAAATTAATATTGTGTATCTTAAAATATATACTTTTTCCTTCAAGTTGCCGTTGGAAGCATTAAATTATATCAACTCTGTTGTGAGATATTTATTTTGCAACTAAAAGATGCATAAATACTGAATTGTTTATAACTTAAGTAATTATGAATTTTTAAAAAAAATATTTTACACACTTAATAAGGGCATCAGAATCTATCGATTAAGTAACAATTCAACATAAAAAGAAAAATTTGCATTTTGCCTGTTACCTTTCACGAATTCTTACTCAATAGTAAAAATAATATGTTTGCAGTAAGAATATTTTTTATATTTATCAACATGACACACAATTTAAAATTCTAATTGATGAGAGAGTAATGATATTTTTCTTCGATTCGCAAGCAAGTGCACATTATTTCATTTAGAAATACAAAATTCAATTTTTATAACATTTTACAAATAATTTTACATATTTACTATAAATTAATAACTGGAAAAATAAGAGAAAAATTAATTAATAACATAGAATTTTAGAGCATTTACAATTGTTTTTATAAGTTAAAAGAATAACAGAAAATAATATTCATATTCTTTCAGATAATTTTATAGTGGTTTCCTGTGGGTAGGAAGAGAAGATCTATAACAGCTCTTTGAGAGAAATTTATGGACTTTCGGAAGAAAAGAATTTAAAGGGAAAGGGGATCATGAAGATCGAGACAAGTGTGGGGAAATAAAATTTTAAAAAAATAAAATTTAAGAATTCTGGGTAACAAAAAGTTGTTTTTTAACAATGTATAAAAGTGAAATAAATAAAACTATCAATTACTGTAGTAATTTGATAATTGTGGACTATATTGGGAAGTGAGATTAATTAAAGAAAAGAAAAACCATTAAATAAAAGATCACAGAAATTCCAAATATAAGATTGAAACGCGGAGCGTTTCTCTAATTAATTAGAAACGCAGGGCATTTTCTTCCAATTACGCCTATTTTGAATTGCACGGCAACGGCGGCGAGTAACGGACGTGACAAGGGAACGAGTCAGGCGCGAGAAGGCGGCGAGACTGGGCGAGACGACGGCAGTTGCAGTGTGGAGCAGAACTCGTAGGAGAGCGGAGCGATATTGGTGCGCGCGGTGAAAAAAGGACAAAATGAAGTTAAATAATGTAAGGGAAGCTATCAAGAAGTGAGTTAAGTGTGACAGTGGCAAATGTTAAATAGCGCAAGCTGGTGATCGTGGTATTGGTGCCAGGAACAGTGGTGAAAAAGGCAAGAACTATAAGCCGCGTGGCTGGTAACGGCATGGGTAGTGGCCACGTGCCTGCGTTATTGTAAAAAGGAAAGCGAAGGAGAATTGGTGGATTGTGCCGCAAGAAAGCAACGAGATAAACTGCAAGGGACAGCAATATAAAAGCAGTGCCGGCGACAGTAATATAAAAGCAGTGCCTGCTCGATTTGAAAGACACGTGCAACGGTCGGAGTTGAAGCTGGGGTATCGTGTAATCGCCGCAGAGGGCCGGTGCCACGGCCGTCCACGCAGTCAACCGTCCGAAGGGCACCGAATCGCGCCGAAGGCCACCGATCGTCGCAGCCGTTGGAAATCATCCGAGAAGAAACGAACTATTTTTGGTATTCAAGGTATTGTGAAATCTAAGATCATGGGTATAGTTTTGGTACCAAAACAGGGAGTAATTAGATTGAAATTGATGTACTAAATGTGTGATTTCGGTAATAAACTGCTTGTTTGTTCAACGAAAATTATAATTGAATTTTTCCAATGTTCTTGTCAAACCTTACGAGACCCATTCACGAACCACGACACCTGTCCTTTCTAAAATTAAATGTAGTGAAAAGTACCGCAACCAAGGTACGTCACAAGATAATACAATTTAATTCGTTTCAATTATTAATTGACTGCAACCAATTGTATGTCAATCGATGAATGATCTGAAGTAATAATGATGTAACGATCATTCTTGTTGTTTTTTTATTTATCTTTTCGTTTAACTCAACAGGAAACATATACAATGACCAGTTTTTTTTACGTTCCTAGATATATTTTACCATCCACAATTGCAACTGTGGTGGGATTTTTTCGTTGATGCAGACGTCAATATCAGATGAGCCAGACAAGAATTTTGGTGCTGTTCAACTCTGTGCATCACCAAGCACAAAGGATGCAAGTAGGATGCTGAAGGTAGGATCGCGCTTGGTCATTTGTGTTCACCGATTCCTTACCGGTAGCTTAAACAGTCTACAGACCGCACACGATCTCTTCCTCGCCATTGTCCCCACCTCTCTCGTCACGCACGGACTCACACATACACGCACTAATTTGCCATCTATGTCGAGTGTCCAGTAAGAAGCTCAGGGGTTCTCGCGGCTGAAGCAGTGGTCCGCTGAGAGACGCACTTGGCGGAAGGAAATTCTATAAACCAACGGTTTAGAGGGAGCTGGATCATGTTTCAGGGTGAGTGCTACACCGCCCCTCCCGGAATGCAACATACGGTATTACGTATGTTATTTACGGTACGCACTTACGGTATTAACGACTGTTATTTAACAGTTAACGCGCTCGGAGACAATTCTCACTCAATCCACTCACTCTATCACTGCGTTACCATAACCATAACTCTGCCAACTGCCAAGGTCGATGTTTCATATTTTCTGCGTATGCGTTATAGTAAATATTTTGTTTCGAATCGTAGGTTTCGCCCTCGCCCACGTTCAACTCGCCCTCGCCCACGCCTTCCCCCTCGCCCTCACCCTCGCCCTCGCCCTCGCCCTCGCCCTCGCCCTCGCACTTGCCCTCACCCTCGCCCTCGCCCTCGCCCTCCCCATCGCCATCGCCTTCACCATCGCCATCGCCATCGCCTTGCCTCTTGGAGGAGCGCCTGAGTGACCTCTCGACCGAACGACCGATCAGCGCGGTGCGAACGGCCGACGGGCGCCGCGCCATCACAGAGCCTTACTTTTATGGGCATCTGGCGGTAAACGAGCAGTCTGGTCCTGACGGCGCCGTCGCGCCCACGCAGCGGAAGTGGCTCAGAGAGAGAGAGAGAGGGAGGGAGAGAGGGCGAATAAAGTCCGGGAGGTTTCGCGGACTATTGGAAGGAAAGCATCAACTAAAGATGGATATGAAGTCAAAGAGAATGTGAAGTCCTATTTGTCTTCGTGCGCACATTCAGGACCGGACGCGCTGTTGCAGACTCGGGAGGTCACTTGCGGACCCGGAAAAGTAACCTGCCCTTTCTGAACTTGCATACCTCAGTGAGTGAGTGGTGAGCTTTCTCATCTTTCAAGAGCGCGGGTACGTTCCTATATGACCTGCGTGGATTTTCGAAAGGCGGGAAATCCGCAATGGCGTTGAAGTACTTGCCGAAGTACTTGAAGAACCGTAGCTAAATGCCCGGCAAAAGTAAATCCTGCGAGTGTCAATTAAATCTACTACTGGATGTTGAATACTGAATAAATCAAATATTTTATCTATCTACCCATTTCTCCCACATATTATGGTCTTTATCAGGTTGCATATTGTTTAGGAAGGAAACATCTGAATAATTGGCAAAAACTGATTCTGTTGTTCTGGTGTACTCGGCCGGTTAAAATAGAACACAAAATTTACCAACAAAGGAGGGGGCCATCTTGGTGTGAATGAGAAACTTTCCAGCGAATTAAGATAATATTTATTAAGAGACTTATCTAGAAGAAATACATTTTTTTAGAAATGAAAAGTATTTAAATATAACCTAGTTCAAAGAAGGTTTCATCGGTGTTCGGATACCGTTTAACATAAGAGAAATGCAATTTTTACACTGTACTTGGCAGCGCGATGGACAAGCGTCTTGAGAATATTACAAGAACAGCGCCCCGATTCATGAAAACAATCGCATAGCAGTCATGCCTGACGAATCACATCTGAAGAATATTGGCTCTGCGTCTTTGCCATACAGACTTCCTTCACGTCCTTCTTTTCGAAACACATTATCGAAAGAATAATTTATTTCGATTTCTTTCGACAAGATTGGGAAAAATTCTTATTCATTGAACAAGGTTGAAGAAAAATATTATGATTTTATTCCTAAAGTTTGAATATCTTAAATATTTACGCTATTTTTTAAATATTTAACACTATTTTCAATCAACTTCTTTTGAGAAATGTTAAAACACCAACCTTAATCTATTTTACATTCCATTTTATGTAATATTTTTTTGTATTATCTTATCAATAATGTGATAGATTATGAAGAAAATTATATTTAGTTTGGGATAACAATCAGAAATATAGAAAGGGATCTATTTTTCTCTGCGAGACGTGACAGTAAAATAAATTTAATTTAATTTTACTTTTGTGTACATTTTTGTTCTGTGTTTTTCGTAATTAAAGTTTTTATACAATTGGATTCATGATTTGAAAATTTCTGGCAGCAATTCAAAAGCTAAACTCATTTGAAAAGTAAATAAATGAAATAGGCAAAGTGAGCAAAAACATGTAATCTTCATTAGCGACAAAAACAATGTCTGAAAATTAAATTGCGGAGCTTCTCGGTTAGTGACTCTTTTTCTTTATTTAGTCAGCAGAATGGCTCCAAGACGGTAAAGAAAAGAAACAATTCCGCGAAAGCGCAATTTGAGGAGGCGAAGAGCGTAACAAAAGACGCTCCCCTCTCGCAGCCTGATGCCATTCCCGCGGCCATTGTTCCGCCCTTCGCGAAGGCGACGCTGCGTCGGGCAGGACATGCATGCGAAACGCGGACCCCGCGCTGCGGAGGCGAACTCGCTTCTCGGAATAGATGTGCGAAAGTGGACCTTAAGCGCAGTTGGCTTAGTCTCAGACTTTGCAGCTGCCTTCCGTAAAAATTTGTTACGTAGCTATTTCTTTTTTTAATTTAATTAATAAATTATTGTTATAAAATGAATTCAATTAATAAATAATTAAATTATTATTATTATTATTATTATTATTATTATTATTATTATTATTATTATTATTATTATTATTATTATTGGCGTATAGGCCATTACTGACTACGCTACATGATTAACGTGAGTAATTTTTCCATGATCAGCTGTATCCCTCAGGACGTACGACCAGGTTGTTACGCCTTGAAGTGTAAATTACGAGATAATAGGATGATAACGAGAGGTGAAGAGTCTATAACAATTACGACCATGTCTACGCAGGACCATGTGCTGCAGTCTCCTCAGCACAGACCACGGCTGTCGCAATCGTCTGCGTCACGGGTTCAATAATAATAATAATAATAATAATAATAATAATAATAATAATAATAATAATAATAATAATAATAATAATAATAATAATAATAATAATAATAATAATAATAATAATAATAAGGCCGATCAGATGGCCGAGATCGCTAAGGCAGCAGTGTCGGAGTGGTCTCGGACCAGAAGATCGCGGGTTCGAGTCCCGCCTCGGGCATGGGTATATTTGTGTGTGTTTGTATGAGTGTGTCGTTCTTTCACCCCTCATTATCATCATCATTTCATCTTTCATACCCCCAGGACTAACAACCCTGGGGGATAAAAATCGGATCCAGCTTAATGCTGGTCCCCCCAAAGAAGTGTTCGCAAGCACCTGCCACCGTGATATTGAATGAAAAACTGAGCCACGGTAATTGCAGGTTGCTTGCCCTGCGTGGTCCTAGTTGGCCGAAACGAAAATAATAATAATAATAATAATAATAATAATAGGAATAATATAATTACCATCATAATTATTATATTATTTGCATGTTTGTATATCAACTTATTTAAGCAACTGTCACCTGGTTCTACCTCATAGCTATTAAAGTAAACGTATTTTTATATCTTTAAAATGAGTCTTTGGCCTACGAATGTAAAGTTAACGGATGAAGTGGCGATAGGAGGCGGGTCCGGAATTTTGAAATGAGTACGCCAAAGACACTTTTGTACGAGTACCGTACATTATTTTTTAGTACGTATTCATGGAAACTTACAAGTAAACAATCATGGGATTATTCTCAATATGCGAGAGAGAAGCCATGTTTATTCACGTTGTTCGCTTTGCAAAAATGAGTTGTCTTCTTTACAGCCTGTGTGTGTCAAAGTAATCTTTTCAATCAATACACAGTGAAGATAATAATCATTGTCAACGCATGAGTGCTGAAAAATTGTTTTTTGCAGTACTCAAACAATAGAAGGTTTGAGCGTTACAGCTACTGCTTGAGCGTTACAGCATCTGAGATTGGGAATGTCTTTTTTGCCCTGCCGGACTAAAGGCTCCTCTGCCAAGCTATTGCTGGGAAGAATGGTTACGAAAATTGATTTAATTTTTCAGTTATGAATTTTTTGTATTTCAAGAAATTGTATACTTCATATTGAGATTAAACTATAGGAATATGTGAGTCTCACTCTTTCCGCGACTGAAGAGTGAAAAGATTTGGCGAGAAAAGTTGTCGCGGAAGCGAAGTATTTTTTTGAAGATACGGTAGTGTTATCTTTAAAGGTACACGGCAATCACTCATAAATTTATTGATTGATTAGTGATTTCAGGGGCGTCAACTGCTAACGAATTTAATCCCGTAAGGGAAGTACATGTTTTTTCTCGCGAGAGGTGGCGGTTACAGGGATTTCCCACAACCAGATATCTCCCACCAGCGAGGCACATCTCCAACCGGGACAAGCTCTAAGCTTGCGGCTTGTCTCCTGACATGTGTGGCTGTGTACTGCAAATGTAAGTGTGTGTGTGTGTGTGTGTGTAATTCATGGGTGAGGACAGAACAAGGAAGAGGAAGGAAAGCACGCGCGGTCCATAGCCCATTAGGGTAGAGGAAAGTACCCCAAGCCGTGCCCGGTTCCTAATACGAGCTCCTTGGTTTTCAGCTCTGTAGAAAGCTCTGTAGAATACTGTTGACTATTGGATACGCACTAAAATAGTATGTTTTTGTAAGACCGCAGCCCAAACAAGAGGAAGTGTCTTCATCTTCACTTGTTCCCATACTGTCGGGTATTAGTGGGAACAAAGAAAAGCAAAGTTGTTGCAAGTGTTTACTCTCTGTTATCTGATCTACTTCATCGGTAAGTCTTTGAACCATTATGAGTGCATTATTGTGAAGGGGACATTACAAGCTATTGATGTAGTGTGCTTGTGTAGATTCAATGTGATTTTTATTGCCTAATAAAAATATTATTGGCATTTGGAATATAAACACGTTGGTGCCTAACCCCGAGCTTCAAAGGTTCCTATTGCGGGCTCCCAATTTTTCGACTTGTCATTTAAAAATATTCGACAACAAAATCGGATACCAGATTTGGGTACTTTCGTCTACTGCTCAGGCATTCGCCCGGTGTTTATCAGAGAAACCACTGAAAATTACCAATCAGAGCAGCCGGCCGCTAGAACACTCCTCCAGACAGTGGCTGAATTCGACCTAGCAATGTAATGAGGGTCGGAAATCCTGTGACCATCGGAACTCCAAATCTAGGATCTCTCAGACTTAGACATTGCAGTGATATGAGTTCATGCCCTGAGCCACCTATGTCCGTATCACTCATGAAACTACTTGTGTTTTGATATGAATACTTACTTGGTGAGAAATAATGTAGTTATAGAATATGGCAAGTGCCAGAACAAGACAGTAGTGAAAGTATATGAAAATAATACGATTTACCTCTGTAACTGTAAAGGACAGTTGTGTTTGCAACTTTTTCCGTTAAATGGCAAGTTATTCCGAATATCTAATATTTTTAATTATTTTAAACATTGATAATTATTTAACTTTCTTGATATTTACCAATAAATACGTTCAGAGGAGAGCAAAATTAAGACTGAAACGAGGAACTGCAAGAGTGTTTGTCCAAACCCACTTGAGTCAAAACTATAATATATGCTTATCGCGAACCTAGTTAATGCAACAAACACACTGCTCGGTCCTCCCTCTATTCCGAATATTAGCCACCTGAAAACCCAATTTTACATCGATTATAATTGCCAATTAGGGTGATCTATTGATTATACTCGCAGAGGTCAAGTCACTAGGGGTACCTAATTTGAATTCATGAGGGATAATACCCCTCCAGTCCTTCCCTCTATCGATCAATGCTTTGCCGTTTCGTGCACACGTACATACACATATACTAGTACAACACATGAATATACTAATATATGAGGATCAACAGATCTAAACGTACGAGTAATAACTCCATAGCAAATTATAATGAGTTTTAAAGTTGTCATCTCAGAGATTTCAACATTATATTATAATAATATAGTTATATAGAAATATATAATTATATTTCTATAAAATTTAAATGAGAATGCGATAATTTTATTCGATATATATTTTTTTATTAATTTTTATATTATAAAGCACAGCCTATAAAATACTCCACATTTGACATAATTGCTTTTTGACAATTGAGTTTGCTCGGAGCCTTGGTAGAGATGGAAGTGTTCGTCGTTCACTCTCCTGGTGTTATCAGCGCTAAAAGAGATTGAGTTGTAAGACAATTATCACGGTTTTAACCTTTAACTGTGCTGGTGAAAAATACGTAACTGTGCTGGTGGTGTCTCAGAGACCCAAGATAGAAAATAATTCGCTGAATGCAAAATTTTTCAACGAAAATTATATTTAATAAAATTCAGCATTTTGATAAAATATATTCCGGTGTAAGTAAAGAAATTAACAATAAGCACTACAATGTATCAATATTCATAAACGCACAAGAAAAAACAAAATTATTAACATTTTATTGAATTTCCAAAGCAGAATAATTCAAACAAATTTTGAGAGTTTGGGGCAGGCAACGAATAAATTTGTGGGCAGTTAATGCAAAGATGTTTAGTATTTCTGTCAGATCCTCGCGGACAATCTTCATAGAGTATTTTTCTTCTTTTCTCTGGAACTACTAATTGTGTTCTAACCACGAGTTTATCCGAAACTTATTTCTACTATCCACCAATAATTTCAGGATTTCATTGTCACTGATAGCCACATTTCAAATGTAAAACTGAAATTGAAATAAAAAATAAAATCTTTGTAATAAACACAATGTATTTTCTGACCATATTCTAATAAACGTAGTTGCTAAATATTATAGAATTTATAAGAATACAAGTACTTAAAAAAGTAACTTAACTATACTGATGGGGTTTAGAATACACGCAAAATTTGAAATCGACTGTAACTCGTCATTGCACAAACGTGACAAGATTTGCGACGTTATGTCGCAAATCCCACCATTTAAAAGGAATATACAAGTCACTGAGATATTATTTTGAAAATATTTAAATTATTTACAAAAATATGTTGGTGTAGGTCTCATAGACCCCAACAGCACAGTGAAAGGTTAACGTAGGAACTTAACCAATCGCCAGTCGAATTGTCTTTGCAATAAGACAACTGTCCCTTGTACTACTGCAACTTGTATTTAGAGCACTAACATGCTCTAAATATCAATTATTAAATAGCACCCTCAATATTTTCGAATAGAGTACGAACATTTAGAATATATGAAAAATTAGCTTCAAACTAAACTGAAGTGAATTGTGGAGTTAATACATTTTGACCTGTCGTCTCAAAGATTCGTTCATTTCGCATTTCTCTTGTACATGCAAGACGAACTCTGTACTTTATGTGCTCCATTATCATGAACACAAATTATCAATTGTTTAGAATTGAAAGAAACACGTTTTATGTAAATCAGATTTTATATTTAAATAATATATTTATTTAGTAATAAAGTACTGCCTGGATGCGTAAATCATTAAATTTATCAAATGTAGATACATAATATAAACATAAAATTAGCATACATTTTAATTTCAAATGTGGGCATAAAGTCAGGCTTATGTCGAATGTCTATGTGGTTATGTTTTTTTACAAAAATCTCTTAGTTAATACATATTCTAAAATCCCTTCTTAATCTAATATGCTGAGGAAAATTGATAGTGATGATTAGTTTATACGATGTCATTCACGAGAAACTCTTCAATGCGAGGGTAGGGAATTCTCCCACAAGAATTCGTAGTAGAGATTTGAAACGAGAATGGTAGAAGTTCATTGGCACACTGTTTTCAACATTTGTGAAATCGATGCAAACTATGTTAATACTGAGTACAGGAGACCCCCTGAAGCACTCCGCGGAATCTGTCTACTCCTGGCAATGAGGGCAACTGTTCTGCCGGAAATCGTTATCCGGTGTGGGCGCCGATCCATGGTACGTGGTTGAGAGGGAGTGCAGTGCACTGGCAAGCGCCGCTCGTTCGAACACATTTAATTGAAGCCAATAATTCCTTTATCGTATGATAAATTAATTCGTAACACACCTAGACGTTTATTTTCCTCTTCGATTCAATTTTGCCTGAGATATAAATAAATGACCTTGTTTGCTCTGTGTATTCTGATTAATTGTTAATTAAATGTAATTACTTGCTGTAAACACTTGTTAATTCATTGATGTTGATGATAATCGCATTTAACGAAATAAATCATCGATGCCAACGAGCAGATGCTTGCTTTTTGCATACGTTGCTAATATAAGTAATTTTTAGTAGTTAGATTTAGTAGTTATATTAGTTCAAGTAGATGCAAGTATATCTAATTATATGTACGACTTTTATTAATTTTAATGTACCAAAAAATCATCTGCTTGGCCGTTCAATATTCAAAAATGATCCAAGAGTTTAACTGTTCCTAAAAAATACAAAGAAAAAATTGTTACATTTTTTGCAGTAATGGTTAGAGATCGCGCATGGCTCAAATGCCCAACACTTTTCCCGTAATATTTTGAAGAGAGTGAAATCCATTTTTTAAGATAAAATCACATTTATATTTTGTGAGTAAATATTGTTACACCATACTGAAGAGAAACTTCTCTTCCAAATACGATTCAACCAAATTAAATTACAAGGTTGCAACTTTCACTATAAATAACTGAATTACAAATACAATTATATTTCACTGGCAGAGCTTCCTGAACCGTAACAGTTCTACCTTACATACACCGCATGTCAGTAAAGATCACATAGACCTATTCATGCAACATAATATTCCACTCCATTCCACTCAATTTTTGCGTTTAAAAATTAAGAACTACTCTATAACTACAAATCATGCATTCTTACGGGAAAAGATTCATGTACAAGTTTTCGGACTTCAAAGTTAGCATTTGTTATTAGGTGAGCAATACAAGCATCAAAATACTAATCTAATGTATACAAAATAATTTGTGTTCGTATTTTATGCATTGACGTACCATTCATCCGCTTGCGATAAAACTTTCTCAACTTATTGCTTACAGTTGCGCTTTAACTTACACTTGCGCAAAAGATATAGTGTAACTTCTGGAATTGCTATTGCATGCTGTCATTCAAAAACTTCAGAATTCTGCCGCTGCCTACCCGACCACTAAATACAATAACAGACGGCCAGAAGACTGTCTCCGTATGACCGTAAATTGCACTCTTGACCACCTCAGCCAATCACCAAGTATATAAGTATGGTACGCGAATTCAACGTAAAATTTCAAACGCTCAACCATTTTGGCAATGGACATGAAGAAAGTTCAACAGAAGCAAGATAAGTGTTACACGCGATCATTCCAGATACCTGAAACTGAAGTTCGGAAAGGAGGAAAATAAATTTATTTAATAAGACAATTTCAAAATGATCTCAACGTAAGAAACGTAATAATCAAAGAAGAGTGAATAATTTCAATACGCATTTAAGAAGGTTTTATTTCATTGTACGTTATTGACAACGTGCGTGTATATATTGTGGCGTTATGGGATTGTGCGACCCCATAACACCACCGTTTCGTCTGTATGAACACCCACAGGCAGGTAGGAGACCAGGCGTAAATCAGAGTACCTAAACGCGCAGCCTGGTATCCGTTGCCCGTACTAATCAAAGACGAACTAGCAAGCAACGTTTTTCCTTGTGAAGAGAGGAGAAGTACCCCCGCCACTGAGAATTTCCCCAGACGTCACACCATAAATACCCAAACCCCCAAGCGGAAGCTCTCTTTTGATTGTCGCCGTTCGTCGGGTAAGCAGCATTTCGATCACCGCTCGTCAACGTCAGCTTAGATATTGTTTGCCGCCGCAACGACTGCGAGGTAAGAGTTTTCGGTGTCGAACAGACGTGCTAGTTAGTCGTCCGCAACATACTGAAAAATTAGTTAAGTGTTTCTTCTATTAACAACACGGGAAGTAAAAAGTTACCCGTTGTAAGAAAAACATTGAAAGTTCTTGTTTAACGGAGTAAAAGTAGCAACGAGCGAGGAACTTGCACTAGTATTCAGGGAAGTGCAAGGGACATTTTTCACAACGTGGGCGTAGTCAGAGGCGCGGTAGCAGTCGAGGGAGAAGAAGAGGCCGACTAGGAAGGACGGAAGAGGACGCGAGTAGACAGGAGAAGAAGAGGCCGACTAGGAAGAACGGAAGAGGACGCAAGAAGACAGCGTAGACGGCAGAGGCGAATCCCGTCTCGTACGACGCAGAAGCTGGGACCGAGCGACGTCGGTGCAGAAGCCAACGCACGACCACCAAGGCCAGGAAGCGGGCAGTTTTCGAGGTAACGCTAGAATTGCGGAAAGTAGGTCAAGTTCACGTCGGCAGGGAAAAGACTAGTACAGGAAAGTGTTAGGAAATTGAGGACACGGGTGGCAACAATTTGCAGCATTGTAGTGGGAGATTTTTGATGCGCTATTGCCTCCCTTAAAACATTCTATTTGGAACATTTATTATTCTGCTATTAGCAGTTACAGTTAAATTATAAATGAGTAGTGCACTTGCCCACATTTTGTTCTTTGCATGGAATATTTTTTTGAAAGCAAGAGATTGTAAATAGAAATTTTGTTTCATGTGCAAATGTAATTAGGATAGCATAAATTTAGATATAATTAATTTTCCAAGGGAATTCCCAGTGTAGATTAGGGTAATTATTTCAAAGAATCAGTTTTGGAGTAAATTATGTGTTCATTCATTTAATGTGCTGTAAAGGATTCTATTTGTGTTTTTGATTATTTTTTTGTAAAAGTGTAATTCTATTCTTGATTTTTTTGTCATTAACTTATGCCACAAAGTTTATGGGTAAATTATACGCTCGTTTATATGCAATTTGTGTGATTTTATTGTGTCAAGGGTTCAAACCTTTCTCGCACACTGAAGATCCTGCTCCCTAGATTTTAAGCTCGCTTCACGAGCAAATATCTTGTCAACCCCCTCCACGGGTCATGCTGCTGTTGTGAAGGTACCATTCGTGTGGAAGGTGGGTTTGTTAGAATATATATATATATATATATATATATATATATATATATATAAACATATATATTGTGACGTCATGGGATTGTGCAACCCCATAACGCCACCGTCTAGTATGTGTGAACACCCACAGGCGAGGATAGCAGGCGCGGCGAAGCAGAGGCTCTTAAACGCTCGGCCTAGTATCCGTTGCCGTACTAGGCGGTGGCGAACTTGCGAGCAACGTTTTCCTCGTGGAGGGTTGAGAGAGGGGAAGCAACCCCACCACTGCAATTTCCCCAGGCGTCGGGCGATATATACGCGAACCCGCAAGCGGGATCTCTCTCTTGCCACCACTCGACGAGTAAGCAGCTCTTCTCTCTTGCAACCACTCGCCGAGTAAGCAGCTCTTTTCTTTTGCCACCGCTCTCCGAACTAGCAGATCTTTTGCCACCGCTCGCCGAGCAGCTGTTCGTTAACATTGGCTCAGATATTGTTCGCCGCTGCAACGACTACTAGATAGGAGTATTCGTCGTCGAATAGACGTTCTAGTCAGTCATCCCCGAGATAGTGCAGATTCAGTAAAGTATTCCTTTAATTAACGACACGGGAAGTAAAAGTTACCCGTTGTGAGAGAAGCATTGAAAGCTCTGGTTTAGCAAAGTAGAAGTAGCAACGAGCGAGGAACTTGCACGAGTATTCGGTGAAGTGCAAGGGACATTTTCGCAACGTGGGCGTGGTCAGAGGGGTAGCAGACGAGGAGGAAGAAGAGTCCGAGGACCCAGGCGCACGAGGACAAAGACGGAACGACTAGGAAGAAGACCGGAAGAGGACGCAGGAAGACAACGTAGACGGCAGAGACGAATCCCGTCTCTTTACGACGCAGAAACTGGGACCGAGCTGCGTCGACGCAGAGACCAGCGCACGACCCTCAAGGCCAAAAGTGGGAAGTCCACGAGGTAACGGTTATGGCGCGAGAAATAGGTCAAGTTCACGTCGGCAGGGAAAAATTAGTATAGGAAAGTGTTAAGAAATTGAGGACACGGGTGGCAACAAATTGCAGTATCATAGGAGACATTTTGACGCATTATTGGCTGCATAAAATATTCTACATAGGACATTTATTATTCAGTTATTTTCAGCCACAGTTAAAGTGTAAATGAGAGTGGTGCACTTGCACACATTCTTTTTATTTGCATGTGGTATTTTGAAGCAGGAGATTGTAAATTGAAAATTTTGGTTTCGTCTGCAATGTAAAAGAATAGCATAGATTTAGATATATTTAGTTTTCCAAGGGAATTCCCCAGTGGAGATTAGGGCAACCATTTCAGAGTCTCAATTTTTGGTGTAAATAATATGTGTTTATTCATTTGTGTGTGTGTTGTAAAGACGAAGCGGGTTAAAATCAATCAATTAAACCCTGTTTAACTATTGCAATGTTTTTTGTGTCGAGGGTTCAGACCTTCCTCGCACCCACAGATCCTGCGTCCCGAGAATTTTAAGCTCGCTTCCCGAGCAAATCTTGATAACCCGCTACTGCTCAACGGTGCCGCCGTTCAAGGTAGACCGTTACTAGGGGAAAGGACGGGTTAGAATATATATATATATATATATATATATATATATATATATATATATATATATATATATTAACAGTTATGCAATGCAAGCGTTCTGTGGACGCGAGAAGGCACAGAGGTGCAGGAATTCTGCGAAGGACCTACGTGAACGGGACAGTGACCTCACCTCAGTTAAAGATCAGACCTCAAGGTATGGAAGTGTAAGTTGTTGAACTGCCAACGTCTGTTTCTTCTGCACGTTAATGCGTAGTAATATTGAAAGTTGAAACGCATGGTCATAAGTCTATTCTGTTAATTGTATAATAAGGTCAGCTACGCAAAGACCAATTCTTACCTCCAGAAAGAGTATTAGAGAACGATGACGACGTTAGCTGGGGCCAGGTGTTATTAGAATAACTGTAATTGTGTAAATGAATTGTGAACAGGCAACTAATGAATCATGAACAGATACTATAATTATTTATGTTTATTCAAAAACTTCTGAATATTTGAAAACGGTTTTGGTAACTGAGAAAGTTAAGATTTTATTTGGAAAGACTAAAACGAAATATTAAAAATTAAACCAAGGAACAATATTTTTCACACCTTCAGGGTTAAATTATGTGAATTCAAAGAAAGCGATCACGTTGATTTCGCTATTTTTCCTCTTTGGTTGGGTGTGAATCTGCCACAAACTTAACAGAAGTTATCGAGATCATACGCACACTTTCGATGTGAAATGACGATTTGCATTTATCGAATCGATTCAATTCAATAGACATTGTGGTTAATATCACTTTATAAAACCCACAGAACTGTTATTAATGAATTTGAGGCAGACGCGAACTTCACGAGTACAGCAAGTTCAGTTCTCCATGACGCCTACTGACTCAGAATCTGTCACTCCAACACTTGTATACTTGGGTAAGGTAAGGGGCTAAAATAATTCATTTCAGTGATTGATACGCAGTATGAGGGTGCAGTGACTTGTTTTAAAAATACCAAATAAAACCTACTCGTAATTGAGTGCCACTTCCAGACGCGAGAATAAAGATGACAATCTAATACGGAAGGTAACAAAAAAACACGAAAGCTTAAATTGCTTGACATATCATAAAAGTTGCACCGAACAAATATTTTATTTTTAAATAGATTTAATGTGTATGGATAATTCATATCTTACAAGCGAAAATTAAATGTATTTTCCTTGAAAGCAAAATACGGTGCCATACGTTATTAAGATACGGTATACTTAAAAACTGTGCGGTGATATGACATTTTATTGTGGTATTCGTAATCTACGTATAAAATTGAGTACTTTGGGTCTGCCTTCCAGGCGGTAAAAATCGTGTTTCGTGGACCAGTGTAATGTTCAAACAAACAAAACTATTGAACTAAAGCAAGTGACTATTATGTACATGTTAACTAGACTTTCTTTTACTTTTATCTATGTCCTTTCTTATGGTATTCTAATTGATGAACCGAAAGCTTTTTTTGTAATTCTTTTGGTGTGTTAATTTTTTTTGTACTTGTTATGTTGTTTTTTTTTCAGTAAATTTGTTATAATCACGGAACTATTTCATTCAAAAGTAGTGTCCGTTGCAACCCAGTAAATGTAATTTGTCCGATTTTGAGAAATAATACATACTTTAATACTGAAACGGTGCATGACTATTACTTTACTTTTCCAATTTAAAAAGACAAATAGCAGATCCTCGTTGCAGTTTAAGAATACTTTTAAGTAAGGTTCATTGGTGACATCTGGAGCAAATCGGGGTCAAGCATCGAGCATTTGTTTTTGCTAGTGTTTCAATCACCGGGTGACAAAATGCATAGTACAATGGGAAGTGCGAATGTCTGTCGCACAAAAACGCAAAATGGGGGCGTTGTTGATATTTTATGAGCTTATGCTGACGCAAGCTCTCCTGAACAGAAACTATGCAACCCGCCGCACCCCCATGTATTAAGAGCGACTCTGCTGCATATTGTGCCTCTGCAATTGTGAAGTATCAGCGGGAATTATTACTTGATTAAATAAATCAAATTTCTCCAAGACAGATAGCGAATGGATTCTCAAATATGAGGGATAACGTTTTAACATAAGATACTTGACAACCATCTCAAAACGAGAACAAACCCATACTCACGGGAAAATCTTTCATCTGTTAACATTTATGCAGAGCGTAGAGAATGCATTGAATTAGCTCAGCATTGCCAGATTCACTAGTAGTACATAAAAGAAACAATGTAAACCGTCCAAAAATTTAAACATGTTTTTAAACGTCCAGACAAATAATTGTTAAAATCTTGACCAAAAATAAACTTTTATATTAGTCACAAATACTTTTATAACTATTTATACAAGTTATTATCGAACTTTGCACAAAGTAATGACCAAGTTTCCATAGCTTCTCACCACCTTACGATATCTAAATATTATCCATATTTGTTTCAGAGAAATTGAATTATCTCTGATTTTAAATTTCATTACGGGTTCATTTTGTCTTCAAATCGAGTATTTTTTCTTGTAAATTGTATTATTTCTTATGCTCACTATATTTGATGTGGATTGTTTGCTATAACCAAATTGCGTTGTGTGTATTTGTAATAATATTGATCGAGACCAGAGGCTTTGGTCGACTATAACTGGAAGTTCAAAATTTCCAGAGTCAATTGTAGATTCGAACAGTATCTACTCGGCATTTAGAGTGTCCACAGATGTTGTAGAGCAAAAATAGCTTTTCTATAATGGGAACCATTTAGAAGGTATTGAATATGATCATAGTTGGAAGGACGCTCTATATTTAAACATAAAATATTGGAGCGAAATATCGAAAGGATAAAAGTGAATAGGTTTTTATTTTTGGTTAAAAAACAATCATAATTACTACACAGAGATACAGTAAATTACAGCAATTAGTTCCTAA
Source organism: Gryllus longicercus (assembly GCA_038098605.1). Classification (NCBI taxonomy): domain Eukaryota; kingdom Metazoa; phylum Arthropoda; class Insecta; order Orthoptera; family Gryllidae; genus Gryllus; species Gryllus longicercus. The sequence goes on from JAZDUA010000462.1 coordinate 1,123,237, forward strand.
AATTACACAGTAATTAATAAGACGAAAATATACAAAATTAATTGAGTGAAAATTGTTGGTTAAACACAACATATTACACAGTTTTAAATGCATGTTACTAATAAACGAAACGACTTTTGTCACATTATCTTGAATAGAGAAAGCATCATTGTAACTGTGAATCACATAGTAATTGGGAAAATATTTAATTTTAAGTTGTGCTTTATTAGCGTTCTTTAAAACTGTTTTTATGTTTCCTGGATGGATATAAGTTTATTAAATCATCATTTTTCAATTCGAAGTCGTCATGTGGTGTAAGGTATTTTGGCACCAGTAAATAAATAATGCAGAAGTCCAATCAGCTTCACCTTAAATTTAAATACTGGAACGAATGTTGTGTGAGCTTCTCCTGTACTATCAGCCTTCAAAACGGTTCACGATATAGAAGTGCAGATTATTCGCAACAATGCGGAATTATGGGGCAAGTAATGTGCAGAAGAGATATTGTTTGAAATATGTTTAGTTTTCGAGTAATTTAACTATCTTTGATTTTTGAAATGTAACTATATATTTTTCTCGTCAGTACTAGATACATAATAAAAAGAGGAATACAATTATGTATTGCACGAGTGTATTTTTGTAGTAATTTAAGTATAAAGTTGCATTTTATGACATGTGATTTTCAATTAAATTAACATTTCCGTAGCAGTCCTCACAACAGTTGTTTTGGGGAAGGTGGCGTCCGCGGGAACAAGACTGTTACGGGGAGAAAGGTTTATTTTAAAATCACATGTAATAAATTCTAATATATACTCAAATTACTATCAAAATACTAACATATGATACATCATTGTATTTCTCTTTTTATGATATATCCATTGATGATAATGAAAATATATAGTGCCATTTAAAAAATCAAAGATGATTAAAATTGTCGAAAACTAAAAATATATCAGGCAATGCCTCTACGGCGTATTACTTGCCCCATGATTCCGCATTGTTGAGCGAAAACCGTACAATTATATCATGAATTGTTTTCAAGTTATGGGGCGGCCCATAGTTGGTGGGGCACCTGTACGTATGTTGTTTTGTGAAACTATCACATGTAAAGCCTTACGGCTAACTAGTGATTAAAATATGTTAAAAAACTGCAGTAAACAACTTTCATATAGTTAAAATTAAAATACTAATACTAATACTAATACTAATACTACTAATAATAATATAATTTGAATATAATAATATGTGATCTACATGCTGGAGCCATGAGTGCGACGCAGAGATGTGGACTTCTGGTTTACTAGCTCATGGGGGTACATTCCGTGCACTGCTTTTACTTTCTATGAGGTTATCTTCTCTTCCGTTTCAGTGATTGGCTGAACAGGTGGATCAAGCTTTTTCAAGTTCAGAGGTCTATAGTTATTATCAACTGCGCTCACTGCTGGCTGAACTCTCCTAAAATGTTACAGGAAGTATCTTCTGAGTGATGCAGTTTGAGAGCTGTGTAGATTTATGTATAGATACACATCTCGCCCTCCTTTTGATCTTGGAAGGGTAAAACGCTCATTACTTGAATGGGGATGATGTTTTCGGTGTTGAGTCACAGCGATTCAAATTGTTTTCTTGAGGTAGTCAAAGTCGGTATTGCTCCATTTAATAACGCCAAAGGATTATGTCGGCACTGGAATAACAAATGAATCGATGGCCTGTACAAGGTTCCTAGCAAAGAGTTGAGTTTCTAGGAGTCCATGCAGTTGTTTACACTCTTCATTTGTAAGTACGTTCTTAGTGGTAGTGTGTTTGATGCGGAGTGACTATAGGAAACCCAAGTATTTGTAAGTTTCATGTGGTTTCATGAAGATAATCTTTGGTTCATTATCATTTTCTGAATTTATGACTTGCATATGACCTCGAATGATGCTTACTCGCCAGCTCTAATCCAAACCGAATTTCATCTTGATATCGCCAGTGAACGTCTCCGTCACGCTTATTAGTTGCCGCATATGATTCTCAGTGTCTGCATAGAGCTTCGGGTCATCCATGTTAAGAAGATGCGAGGTACGAAGAAGAGTTGACTTCCCTTTTTTGAGAACAATGCCATAATTAGATGCATTCAGTAGAGTAAAAAGGGGAAGAATAAAGAGAGCAGAACAATATAGAGCATAAAGAGTCACCCTGGAAAATCTCTCTGCGGATGTGTACAGTATCTGAGTGGACGGATTGTTTTCCATTAGAGAGGTACAGTTTTGTCGACTCGTCGCCGTTTCAGTAAGTTTTGGATAAACGGGTGAGCCTTGTATACATTCAAACACTGGAGCCAAGAATGGGGCAGGGTGTCGAATACTTTAGAATAAACGATGTAGCATGCTTACAAGTTTTTTTTTGTTTTTCAAGCTCTTGCCCCATAATTACAGAGTCTTTAATGAGTTTCTCCTTTCATCCCTGAAATCCAGGTCTAGATACTGTTATTATTAATATTATTATTATTATCATTATTATTAAATGAATAATAATAAAGTTAATTTGCAATTTAAACACAGAATAATTTGAAAAGGCAACGACTGCATTTTGCTTCTCTGTTGCCTGATTGTACTTGCTGCTACTCTTTAGCAGGGTGTGCAGCCCGATCGGGCAATGAACTTTCTTCTTTCGCCTCCGGCTATTGACGTGTCCAAGGCCGAATGGAGCACTTAAGTCCGGGATTGCTCACGAGTGCGTTACTTTGGCTGCGGCGACATTACTCTTAAGGCCCATTCACAATGCAAACGTAAACATTATTAAAAGTGATAGACTGACGTATTCACAATGTCTGACATAAACGTGAGCAAAATAAGTTTCTATTGGCTGTGAGACATTAGTTCATTAGAGACATTAGTGAGGCGTTAGTTCGTCGACTATCGACTTCACTCATATTTCGATTCTCGATTTTGAGTTAACGTACTGTGATTGGTTCATTTCTTATGTCATACTTAAGCATAAGCACAGAAGAATGAAATCGTCCTTGCAAGCTTTTAAGTTAATGTCTTACGTGTAATGCGAACGCATTGTGAATTAGTCCGCTTATGGACGCAGTCCTAACTTTTATGTTAACGCCATGCTTATCTTTATGTTTGCATTGTGAATGGGCCTTTACTACGCCAAGCTCTTCCCAGCCTCACGCCCCAAATCCCGGGCTTCTGCGTCCGTCTTCACCCCGCCGCGTGGGGCAGCGCCGCGAGGGCCTCTTCCACGTCGGTCTCCCTTCCTCACTGCGTGAATAACCGGATTGGTGCTCCTCCCTCATTGAATGATGCGTGGCTAGCCGCCGCCCCGCCCCCGCCCCCGCCGCCGCAACGGCTACCTTGGCCGTCACCGCCGCCGCCACCGCTGCCTCGGAGTTGGTTTGCGCGAGCGCGCGCGTCTGACCCAAACCGTAAACGGAGGGGACAGCGGGCCCCGAACTCTCCGTCGCTAACGAGAAGGCTAACAGGATCGGAATCGCGTAGAGTCGCTGTCCGTCGTCCTCAGCGGAGAGGCGAAGGATTTGCGGAACGAGAAAGCTCAGCGGTAGCACTTTTGCCTCTGCAGCTTCGATGACAGGGAGGGACAAGGAGATTCGAGCCCCGACGTGATACCTACATCAGTCGAATTCCGATATGGTCTGGAGGAGAAATCTATCGATCAGCTACATTCATAGGACTAGTTTTTCAATCATTCCTTTGATCAATACCTGTCGTATGCCAGTTCAGTACTCTAATGAATAATCCACGGATCGCGCAAGACGTTTCATTACTCTTCCTAGCCCTATTCTCCCCCCCCACACACACACACACACTTACATGCTCTACACTACCACACAGGTCAGGAGATTAGAACTTGTCCCGGTTAAGATGGAGCCACACGGGAAGATTGGAAGAAATATCCGCTAACTGACGCTAATTGACTTAGCGCTGGACCTCACGTTCCAGCTTAAGAAGAACTCCGCCACCTACCGACATTTAACACAAAGTACATTCACGAAAATGAATTCCAAAGAATTCTGCGATCAAAATTTATCTTCACCAGAGTGCTGGGGAGAGTAAACAATATGAACTTATTATGTGTTTTATCACATAAAACCAATGTTGCAGAAGGACTTGAAAATAAATGGAGTCAGTTTCATGGAGAGCATGTATTAAAATCTCGAAAATGCCAACTAAATTTCGTACAGCTTATCTTTTAATGGGGAACAAGAAGGGTGTATGAAAAGAAAATGAAATGTTTCGTTATTTTAAATTTGAAAATGCATAAGATGTTTTATATTCTCACCATGACTTCGAAATTCGCCTACACATACGCATACGTCTTTTTCAAAAATGTATTCTTGCTTATTAAATTCAATGCCTTCGTGATGTTCTAAACGTTGGGAACATTGGAAACTATGAAGTTGAAGTATGTATATTAGGTAAAGTGCCCCCAAATCGCCCTTGTTACTAAATCCGTTGCCCACTCGATCTATCATTCTAAATATTACTTTAGCTTAGCAGAGCCCCCGGGAAACTAGTGTTCAAACTTCAATTGACTCTTGAAGTCAGTGGAGATCGCATGGTGAATTGACAAAAACCCACACAGAACTTTCCGGCGAAAAGTTACCGATGAAGGCCACAGGGTGGAAGCTAACCAATACAAAACTGTTACTTTTCAAAATCTAAAATTTTGATTGTGTTCACACAGATAAATCTTTTATTCCTATTATCTCTCCTTTAATATCTTAGATTGTGTACTTTATGATCATGTAAGTTGATCGAAAATTAATGTTTTCCCTGGCGAATCTGTATTGCAAAATCTATTGTATTCATTTTGTCCCTTTGGTGAGTCTTAATTCCGTTCCGGGGACGGAGCAAGTAACACTAGAATTTGATAAAAATCAATAATTTACTTAATTATATATTATTATTAAAAATAGTTTACTGAATTATATATACATAATTAACAATAATAATTTTGGCGTGCATGTTTCATTTCATTTGTCAAGAGATTTTCTTCAAAACAAAAAAGGAGGGAGGAAAATGATAAGATGCACCGTAAGCATCTAATTGATCTTTGGAATGTGCACCGCCCCACCAGTCTTAAAAGAAAACGTGTGTATATTCTGAATATAGGTGAAAGTCACAAACTTTTTATTATTTGACACCGATAGTTAGATATGCTATCTTACATCGTATGTAATATATGATAACGAAAGTATTTTTGTGATATTTTCTAATATTATATTAAGTTTTTACCTGCATTTGCTTTACAATATGAAAGTATGTTATTATCCAATAAAGTTTAATACATTCTAATATGAGTTGTCAGTCCGGTTTTGAGCTACTTACTTGCTAAAATATTCTGAGAAATTACGAATGGAAAACGAAATGGGGTGCACATTTTTTAAGAAGATAAAATACTGGTTTATTATTTTCTTATTTCTCCATTTCCTTTATTTTGAAATATATGCACATACGCTAATGCCACTAAACTACAACCAAATGAAAAATATTACCAATCAATTTATTAGTTTTGTTTACTTCGTTTTTGCATCAGAAAGAAATAGCTTCGGACGACGAAATACCTTGACCATATTACTTTTGTTATAATATATCATACATAATATATCATATATATCATAAATAATATATAACCATAATATAACAATATATAACAAATAATATATCTTAATATATCACAAAATTACAATACATAAAATTAGCAACGAAATACTTGTCAATAGTCTTACAATAGCAAGTATCAGCGATGAAAGTACAATTTTTTTAAAGATTTTCAATACAATTCACATATACAGTAGAACATACTCGTAATACGAAGGAAGTAATGAAAAAAACTAAGTAATGTTCGTATTGCATTCCGCGATTACATTCACAAGAGGAAAGACAGTAACCAAAGCGCGTGAGAGGGGTTAGAAAACTCAGCAAGAAAATCACACCCATTCTCATCCTCCAGTACACTTCTTTTTCTCAGCGAGATCAATATCGAAATATCACATCCAACGCCATTTGCGACTACGAACGCAGGAAAACCCACAAACAACATTCATGCGTCGCAAGCCGCGAAACAAATCAGGACGTTTTTATCTCTTTGGTTCTTTGCCTTTCCACCAGGCGGACTCGTCCAATTCCTCTCTGCCCCTCTCTCCCTTGTTCCTTCCGCTCACCACCCACTGCGCCGTCGCCTCCCTCTCCCCTGCGCCCCGCTGTCTCGCTTTCGCCGTCTCCGCCTACGAACAACTCCAACGATGCGTATCCCGCCTCCGCGTCCTCGGGTCTCATCCGCAACGTTCCCACGCGTTACTCCACCTCCTTCAGCCAGCCACGACGTCCAACACTGTTCCCGCATCCGCAATGTCTACGTCACCACTCTCCGCAGACACGAGTGATAACGATTCCGGGCGCATCCACTCTGAAAGGCATTAGTCCCGTGAGTGTAGTGCATTTTTCCTTGGAGATGGCAGTGAGCTTCCCTTGTTGAATGGAGAAATCCGGAGCCGACCTACTGTCGGCTAGTGGGAATTTCCTCAACCAGGTATCTCCCATCAGCAGGGCACCGCCCCAGGCGGGACAATTTGTAAGCTCCCGACCGGTCTCCCGTCATATGTGGTAGTGCAGAGCATGTACGTGTGTGTGTGCAAGTAAAGGATGAGGATAGAACAAGGAAGAAAAAGGAAAGATCGCGCGTGGTCTGTAGCCCGTTTGTTAGAGTACTGCTCCAGCATTCGTCTGGTGTTGATCGGGGAAACCACGGCATACTACCGATCAGAGCAGCCGGCAACTAGACCTGTCCTCCAGACTGACTGAATTCGACCTAGCTGACAAGCCACCGTCTGACAAGTCACCGTCTATGCCACAGTCGGGACTCGGACCTAGGACCTCCCAGTCAGAGGCACTGCTGTGATGCCTTGAACCACGTCGCCCGGTCCACTGCCACGAACACCCCGCCACGAACGCTCCACTATAAACACCCCATCACGCCCGCCCCGCCGTGGTCATCTCGCTATGGACGCTCCACCAAGGTCGCCCCGCCGAGATTCCCCACCTCGTACTCTCAAGTAACCAGTTCACTCCTAAAACCTACCATACCGTCCCCGACATATCCGTATGATGCCAGTCGCTCAGTTTCCGCGACTTTCCCTCTCCGTTGGATCCACATGATGTCGATCCCCAACCTCTCCTTCCATCCCCCACCCTACCCCCTCCGCATGCCGACGGAGATCGCGCCCCGCCTTCGTGACGTCACGCGTCCGCGCACAGCGCGCGCTATCGCGAGCCATCTCCCACGCTCACGAAGCGCCCGCCCGGAAATCCCCACGTCCAGTGGTGGGGGGTGACAAAGTTTAGCAAAACACTGTTACATCGATACCTCGATGCACGAACAACAGGTTTTCGACGTCGATGAAAACATCCACAAAAAATCGATGTTTAAAATATCGATATTTAATTTGTCGATGTTTGAAATATCGATGTTTAAAATATCTATGTTTAAAATATCCATGTTTAGAAGATCGATGTTTAAAATATCAATGTTTTAAATATTATTATATCAAATATCATTAAAAATTTCGAAGTAAAATGCCCTGGTTCTAATGTGATAGATAACACGTCAATATTTGTTTAACGTATAATCTACCTTGAATTTGACTGTCAGCTGAATTTATTAAATGTTCTATTTAGGCAAGGTTCAAATTTCAGTTTAATGTTACTGTATGTATGTATGTATGTATGTACTTCGCGCGACAGCCCGTGAATGGGCTCAGGCCTACCGGCGACGCCCTGCCTCGCCATTGGTTAAGTGGGTACGTATGGTTAGCTCGTAGACATCCCCACGCCGTATTCCGGTCTCCTCAACCGGAGAAGTGAATTTTCTCACCGCTACACAGCAACATACACTGAGACAATGCAAGGAAAACGCACACTACAGTCTTGACTCGACCGGAAATCGAACCCAGAGTCGCGTAGTGAAAATCGAGCTCGCTGACCAAGAGGTAGATACGAGCCACAATGGTATTACTACGCACAAAACAATCAAAAAAGGTAACAACACTGGACAAAGGTTGCGAATAGCAAACTGTTTCGTGGCGCCTACGGATCGGCTATAGTGACAGTTGTCAATGACTGTTGATTGCGTGCAATCTAGAAATAAAATAGATAGTGGAAAATATTATTTCTGTCATAAGATTTTTGTAAAACATGGATGTTTCCGCACAAATATATCGATCTGAAGAAAACATCGAAAGCAAAACTGATGTTTTAATATCGATGTTTCTGCTCGAAAATATCAATGTTTTAAAAACATCGATGTTTTTGCCGTTTCTTCTCACGCCCCGCGATGCGCTCTGGCGGCGTTTCGTCGCGACGGTCTAGCCAAGCCCCACTCACAGATCTGGGCCACTGTGAGAAATGGAGCACTTCTGCCGTACACCACACACGCTTCTATCTCCCGTCCGCGGAGTGCGCGGCGGAGTGCGCGGCGGAGGCCAGAGAGGAGACACGCCTGGTTCTTCTTCTTCGAGGTTTTAAAAGACGTTTGACATGGGGAAGATTGCAATTTTATTGAATGACGAGACGTTTCGAGAAGAGAATCCGCGAAAAGCGGAAAAAATTAATGTATCAGTTCTTAACGAAACCATGTTTCCGAAAGTTGGGATTTGATGGAAGACGTCTGTGCACAGAGAATTTAGTTTCAATCAAAAATCCGAAATTGTAAAACAAGAGAAAGTTGGGTTTCAAATTTTCTATGAATATATTTTTTTATTATTGATGATACGAAATACCTAAACTGGATAATGCTGACAAAACATGTCTATTTTCAAAGAACCACAAAGTTTACCTTTGTAACTCTAGAAACCCACTAATACCTTTGTAACCCTGGGAGAAATTTGGACTCTAATTACCAAAGAAAATGAAATGATTGAAGATACTTCAAGAAATACGGCGGAAACATTTACTCAGTTAGGAAACATCGATGTTAAAATGTATATTACACCAAGTTTTCGAGAATTACTGGACGGTAGTTAACCCAGCATATTTCTACGAGACAGAGGCAATAACCAAGAACCAGAGGCAATAACCAGCTTACAGAAGTAAAGAACAAGAAAAGGAAGTGAAATTCTGGGACCAAAACGGAACATTACAAATTGTAAAATGTTCTAATGACTGAAATGTTATCAAGCTGTATGAAAACAAAAAATATTTAGACTACCATAAAGAAAAGGATACCGACATTTTACGAACACATCAAAAGGATAAATTCTGAAAGAATAGTAAAAAGATACCCGAATTTTACCTGTAAAACTAAACAAAAACATACCTTTCAGAAGGTTCAAGTAGACTTTGAAAGGTTTTGTCTAATAAAAAAGATTTAGGACTCTTAAAATATTTCAGAACAAACATTGTGGAAGTGAAGAATACCATTGAAGAGAAACTACAAACAAAATAGTATTCGCAGGCGATTGTATTATAAGGAGCACGAGAATGGAGTAAGAGGTAGAAATGTAAGATCTTGTGATGGCGTAGATCCTAGTTAACTGAAATGTATTTAATAATAATAATAATAATAATAATAATACGAATAAAATGTGTTACTTATTTAGGTTTCGGACACCCCAAACTCGCAATTAATCGTTGCTGATAAAACAACCGTGCCCATAATACACACAGGAGTTTCAGAGCATTTCCAATTTAATGACGGTTAGAATGAAATAAGTATTTTTCATAGTAATATTTCCAATTTTCATGGTATCATTGTGCAATTTTTTTTATAAAATACGTACCATGCATTTGTTATACTCGTATTTACGTCCATCCTATTGCTTGTTGTTTCTTAACGTCTACAGAGTTCTGTTGTGGATGCTTCTCTTGCGCAGAACAGTGTAGCAACGATAGATCGTGCAGATGAAGCATGCCTGTCTGCCACAATCCTCCTTCAAGAGAAATAAAATAAAAGTCTTTTCACATTTACGTCGTATAATATAGCGACCTTTCCTTTGCGCTTATCAAAGACACAGTCTCCTGCCGGATTCGCAGAATATAACACAGATGGTGAATGTCTATTTGGTACTGAATCTGCATTTGCTTTGATGCTATTGATTTCAGTAAATTCAATGTTCTCGTGCTTGCAAGTTGACCTCACCGATGATAGAAGCAGCAATACATTTTCAAAGAGCAGGCCGTGAGGGAGGAGTGAAATGTCCTTGACCTTGTTGCGTATGTGGAAATTGATCCCAGGTTTAAGTCCACAAACTGAAATCATCCTATAACTGTAATGAGATCATTTAGACGACGATGGCTAGCATAAATGTCCACTCAAACCTCTGAAATTCGGTGAACTAGCCGATGCAGCCGATTCCTGGCGGTGAATGCATGAGCCACAATTCATTCTCATATAGAGCCGACGCGCTACAGTCGAGATTAGCCAACTACTAATCAACTACAATTAGCCAACTACACTTTTCTTACCGTTTAACAGTACGGGAGGCTGAGAATGATAATTTTCCTTACATTTTATCAGATATTCGCTGCCAACTGTCTACGATGGAGGAACATGAGGCAAAAAATCAAGAGGCACGAAGGGAAAACTTGTGAAGAGAAAAAGGGTGCCGCGACGCGTAGCGAGATGATGCGACGTGGAGCGAAGTAAGGTGTCGCGGGGCAATGTGAGGCGATGAGCAAACTAGTGAGGAGAAGCAGGGTGGCCTCAGGCGATACGTGGCGACGTGAGACGAAGCGGGGCGAAGTCAGAGAACGCGTGACGACGTGAGGCGAAGCTAAGCAACGTCAGGTGTCGCGGGGCAACGTGATCAGAAGCAGGGGAGGTGAAACGACGGGTGACCTAGTGAGGAGAAGCAAGGTGACCTCAAAAGCCGTGAGACGTAGAGGGGCGAAGTCGCACGACGAAGGACGAGAGGCAACGAAGGGCGAAGTAAGACGGAGACGTGCGGGCGGAAAGAATGGTAAGAGAGGGTTAGAGGAAAAGGAATGGAAGAAACAAAAGAAGCCAGAAAAAGAATAGAAACAGGATGCAGGAGTGGAGCGGTTGGAGGGAAAGGAACTGCGGGCAGGGCACGGTCAGAAGGGAAGGAGGAGACCGAGTCACATGTGCGGACAGTCAGGGTTGATCGAGCAAATTAAATCACGTCCACAACAAAAAATTGTTCTGACATATCTGATTGGTGGAAGACAAATTGAATAGGCCCAACTGAGGCTCTAGAGGGGAAAAGCAAATTTAAAAAATTTAATACTTATTTCTTGAAAATATACTTGTTCTCGAATGCCAATAGTCTCCTCCAAAAGAAGTGCATTTTATGTTATTTTGCTTACGGTGCGATAATGGTGTGATACAATGCGATAAATGGTTGGGTAGAGCACTCAAATGGAATGAATTTCTGTTAGAAGTATTATTATGACTAATGCTATCAATGATCATTAGTGTCGTAGTGACGTTTGTAATGACCCATATGGTCCATAGCAGCAAAATGCAGCTGAACAAAATTAGTTTTCTTAATAATAATAATATTATATTATTATCTTCACCACCCTGAGCATGTCAATCAATTAAGAATGTATCCACAGCCTTTATTTGTTAAAAAATTAAATCCTCTTCTTTCTTTCATTTATTAAATTATTCTATTCTATATAACGGCCTAATTTTCACACTTTCACGATTAAAAATAACACTTTGTCACTACGTAAATATTAATCTGCCTGGACAGTTACATAATATTTTATTATTAGTTCAATGTCCCACGTATGAACACCTACTACTACATTCAGTACACTGAATCATTGAAACATTTGATGATGTCAAAATAAATACATTGTTTATAGACACATCTTTTCATTCGTAGCCCTCATGACTTGCTATTAATAAGGGTGTGAAGACTCCAAATGTACATTTTATTAATATTTACAAACTTTTGATAAAATGTAATATTACACAATGTTTAGAAAACATTTCAATTAACGCGATGGTGTAAACATAAGCAACTGCACCTTTAAATATTTTCAAACTTGGTTTTACATACTTAAATAGAAGAATTATGAACATAGAATTTGTGTGTTCTAAGCCATCGACATCATAGTCAACCTCGTGTGATTCGCATTGTAACATTTCTAGGAGCAGCAGTTTGAGTAACACTGTTCAGCTGATCCAGAATCCACTTGCAAGACTCCCCAAGACGGCAGTTGAGTGTCCTCCGCTGTACTTCCGAAGTAACAGGTGTTTCCGCCACTTCTCGGCAGTTCGCTCGCTTCGTCGAAAGACATTTCACGCTGTTCGAACAGACAGTGCTCGTTTCTGTCGGAGTGCAAGGCATTAGAACTCTACTTTCAATCCTAACAGGTCTTCCCAAACATTACTTTTTATATAAGAGTACGATATACAAATTTCATAGTTTGGCTATAATTTTTAGTATTGAAGGGAGATAAAAGGCATTACATATTTAGGACAGCCATGATGTTTTTCCTGGGGAAGCAAAAAGAGAACATCGTCGTAGCTGATGCTTATAACACTAAAAAAATTCAAAATCAATTCCTCCTATCTACTCTATGCCAGTACTCCACAGACGTAATTTATTTCGGAGGAAAACATTCACTGATTTCACTGTTTTCTTATCCATTTTTCCGATGGAAGAAGTTAAATGCACACTATACTCGCAATAACCATTTTTCTGGCCAGCGGAAAAAAGTTGTTAGGTCGGCTGAGAATTAAATCTCTGAAACGTTTCAAAAAGGTATTATTTTCATTATAAAACTTTAAGTACTGAAAACCAACTCAATTTTGTCTTAATGTGACATTTGAAATTACCGTGAAAATGATAATAAAATGTATAAAAAATTAAAAGTATCTGCAACAAAATTTCACATTATTATTAGTCACATATTTTAAGTCTCAGTATCATATTCTTGGCTCGTGGCTAGCTCTGGGTCAGCGTGCTCACTTTTCACCACGCGGCCCCATCGTTCGATTCCGGCCGAGTCAAGATTGTATTGTGCATTTTCCTTGTAATGTCCCAGTATTAAACGCTGTTTGACTATAAGAAAATTTACTCCTCAGGTTGAGAAGACCGCGTGGGGATGTCTACATACTAATCACACGTACCCCCTTTACCCACGGCCGCGAGGCAGGGTCGTCGCCGGTAGGCCTGAGCCCTTTCACGGGCTGCTGCGCCAAGTACATATTTTTTTACGCAGTAAGGTCTGTTTCGTGACCACTCTCAGCCTGGCTAACCGAATCGGTGACCGTGCCTCCCCTGCCTACCTGTTTCATAATCTGAACTCACGGGCGGGATACGCGTCGGAATGTTCTGGTAGATGGGGAACGAGTGATAGTGGGATATTCTTCGATTAAAACTGTAAATTCTTTCAATGACACGAGCTGAAAAGAGAGGGGGACGCTGTCATTCAATCGAAAGCTTCAGTAGTAAAACCGGGAAACGTGTCTCAGAGCATCAACTGATGTCACTGTGGGGTCTCTGACCGAGAGATCTTAGGGTTCGAGTACCGATGGTGGCTGGATTTTGTGATACCAGATAGCTGGGTCGAGTTGTCCCTGACTGGACGAGAATTTTAATAATAATAATAATAATAATAATAATAATAATAATAATAATTGTTATTATTATTATTATTATCGTCTCCTATATTATTTCCGTAGTGTACAAATCTGACACGTAACTGATATATATGATGAAACGCGGAGCGTTTCCCTAATTAATTAGAAACGCAGGGCATGTTTTTCCAATTACGCCCATTTTGAATTGCGCGGCAACGGCGGCAAGTAACGGACGCGACAAAGGGAACGAATCAGGCACGAGAAGGCGGCGAGACGGGGCGAGACGACGGCAGTTGCAGTGTGGAGCAGAACTCGAGTGAGAACGGAGCGAGGTTGGTGCGTGCGGTGAACAAAGGGACAAAAGGAAGTTCAATAACGTAAGGAAAGCTATCAAGAAGTGAGTTAAGTGTGACAGTGGGAAATATTAAATAGTACAAGCTGGTAGTCGTGGAATTAGCATCAGGAACAGTGGTGAAAAGGGCAAGAATTGTAAGCCGCGTGGTGGATAACAGCATGGGTAGTGACCACGTGCCTGCATTATCGTAAAAAGGTTAGCGGAGAAGAACTGGTAGATTGTGCCGCAAGAACGCATCGAGATAAACTGCAAGGGAGAGGCGGATAGTAATATAGACGTAGGGCCTGCCCGATTTGGAGAACACGTGCAACGGTCGGAGTTGAAGCAGAGGCATTGTGTAACCGCTGCAAGGGGGGCCGGTGCCACGGCCGTCCACGCAGCCCACCGTCCGAAAGGCGCCGAGTCGCGCTGAAGGCCGCCGATCGTCGCAGCCGTTAGGCGACATCCGAGAAGAAACAAGCTATTTTGGTATTCGAGGTATTGTGAAATCTAAAATCCTGAATGTAGTTTTGGTACCAAAACAGGGAATAAGTAAATTGAACTTGATGTACTAAATGTGTGATTTCAGTAATAAATTGTTTATTTGTTCAGAGAAAATTATAATTTGGTTTTTCCAATGTTCTTGTCAAAACTTTACGAGACCCATTCACGAACAAAGACACCCGTCCTTTCTAAATTAAATGTAGTGAAAAGTACCGCAAATCGAGGTACGTCACAATAAGAATAAATATATAAAGAAAGAAAATTTCACGAAGATATGACGAATTGCACTTTGACTTTAAAAATATGAAGGATTTGTTTAAAAAACTTATTCATGTCAAATGCATCCCGCAGCACTCAGTCAGATAGATTGTTAAATAACTCCTAAACAAAGCGATCTAGAGCCTTAAAAACTAAAATTTTGAGACCTACGGCGTCAAAGAAACATTTATCACACCGTAATCTGAAGGATGTGATTCTTTTAAATGTCCAAGCTGGTTCGGCATTTATCGATACTACCAATGCCACCTAGATTTCAGCACTCAGATAGATTGTTAAATAACTCCTAAACAAAGCGATCTAGAGCCTTAAAAACTAAAATTTTGAGACCTACGGCCTCAAAGAAACATTTATCACACCGTAATCTAAAGGATGAGATTCTATTAAATGTCCAAGCTGGTTCGGCATTTATCGATACTACCAATGCCACCTAGATTTCATCCCTCGGTGATTGTGGTCATCTTTGTGACGTCACGTTTAGATCGCTTAGATTCCTCTATATTGTTCCATTTATAATTCCTGTGTACACCGTGATTTGCGCAGACTGATCAGGTTTATTTTCGTAATTATTAATTCAAGATTTGCGCTTCCATACTAGAAGTATTATTAATAGTTACTTGATCCCGAGGAAGATTGTTTCTTATGCGTGTAGAGAAAACATTCATTTAGCCTCTTGCCGAGGTCTACAAGACCTGTGTACCTAATTGTGGAGGGATGTGAGTGTACAAAGAAGAGTGAAGACGTGACTTCATATGTTTGGTTTGTGTTTGACCTGTACCATTATTGTCGTTTTCAGCAGTGATTCGGAGAAATTTTCAAGTCAGTGTGTTCAGTCATGTAGACTTCTCAAGAGTAAAAAGCTTTTTTAATACTTCTCTGACTATCACGAAAAGCGAGAAGCTAACTGTAAAAGAATATTGAATAATTACCTCAAATATATTAAAGGGAATGAATTGTGAATTGTTTCAATAAATCTCTCGATAATACTCAATAACTATTTATAGAAAATTTCTTTTACACGTCTATTGCATCCTTTCTTATTTTTATTTGATATTGTGTTAGTACAATGGAAGTTACCTTTATACATTTTTAAACTAATAAATACGTTTCGTTAACACCTTTCTATATAGAATGTAAATAAGAGAATGGGGAAGAGTGTAGGGTTTAAGATGCGAGCGTTCTCACACGGGTACGCGGAGGTAGTAGGGAAAAGCTTGTGCTATTGCACAACACAAAGAACAAATATTTTTTAAATTAACTAAAGTAAAATAGCTTGAAATAAATGAACAACAAAATACAAAACGCACTAGCCTACAATACTACGTGAATCAATTTAAAAAACAATCAAATTTAAAGTTATAGAAAAAATAGAGCAAATCATTCAACAACTGCCAACGATAAAAATCCAAACGCACGATTTAAATGTTAGTGGTACCTGGAAGTCTATACTTCAATGCTCAGCTGTAAACTCGTATTGTAAATAATACACAGTTTTATATTAAACTTAGGGTGTCGGTTCGCTAAGATTTTCAATACGTAAACATCGTTTGAGCAACATTCTCATGTACCAAAGTGAAATCTAAGCGTACAGAATTCTTTGTAATGATAACAAATGGTATTTTTTACTCAAAGCACTTAGTTTCATTATTTTTTGACTGGAAATTGCTTTTCTTGAGGTATGTAAGAACGCACAAAAAATTCAATATTTTTTAGTATACAATTTTTTTTTTACTTTTCGCACCACAGCAAGCTGGCGTCCAGCCCCCGCAAAACCCCCTCTATTCCTCATAACAAATCCAGGAAAGATAAATAATATTGCAAAAAGTAGGTTTGTACTTGCCCGATACTGTATTTTTGCATGTAAAACTGCACTTGGCTTTCTCAAGAGTAAAGTCCTTATCTAATATTTTGTGACTATCAAAGAAAGTTAAAAGCTAACTGCCAAGGAACGGAAAAGTGTGAAATGTTTGAAGAACACATCTATACAATACTGAATAAACTTTTATAGCAAATTTGTTATCAACATCAATTGGATTGCTTTTATTTTTTTGATATTCTGTAAGTACGACGTTAAATTTATACATTTTTAACAAATAAACACGTTTCATTAACAACTTTGCTTCTTAATGAAAAGGATTGGTAAATCAGTAGGACAAGGGTGGGGATTAACATGTGAGTTCTCGCACGGGCCAGCTAGTAATAATAATAATAATAATAATAATAATAATAATAATAATAATAATAATAATAATAATAATAATAATAATAATAATAATAATAGTAATAATGTCTATTTCAGGAGATGCTCAGGTCGTAACGCTTGCTCTTCCGCCTAACCACTTAAAAACTTACAGATTGGTATAATTCCGTGGTTTCTCCGATCAAATACCAGGCGATTACCGAAGCAGTACCCTACCAAACGGGTCAAGGACTGCTTGCGATCGTTCCTTCCCCTTCCTTTTCCTAACCTCACCCATTACTCAGACTTACCCTTTCCTGCACTACACTACCACACATGCCGGGAGACCGATCGGGAACTTAGAGCTTGACCAGGCTGGGGCGGTCCCCGGTGGTGGGAAATACCTGTTTGGGAAAAAAAAACTCAAGCCGACGGTAGGTAGGCGCCGGATCTCGCCATCCAGCGGAGGAAGATTACCGCCACTTCCCGAGCAAAAAATGCACTACACTTACAGCACCTTGGATGTTGACGCGCCTGGAATCACTACTAATCAATCAATCAATCATTCGGTACCAAAAAATTAAGCCCTAAGGAAGTTCGCATGGGATGACAGTGTTCCCGTCTTCTGCCTGTTCCTGTCCTTAATTAGACAATTGGTCTTAACAGGACTCCCTATATTAATTGACCTATAGTTGGAAAGTGGCAGCAAGGAAATGACCACGCCGTTAGCAAGACGATACGCGGAGAGCGTCTAGGAGACACGGAGTGTGTGAGAGAGCCTTCTGAGACCCAGGGACACGAATATAGAGTGTGATCAGGAGTCGATTCCGGCCGGGCACGTCAGCGTAGCCCCTACTGCCGCCACATACCGTTTATTTTTTCTGGGTCCGCGATCGACGAAAGCAAGAAAGTGCACACCGTGACGCCAGGAACTGTGGTCAGCCTCAGCGAGATCGTTTGTTACGTGGTGGTCTCTAGCGTTTTAATTATATTGAATCTGCGAGGACGATTTAGTGGAATGTTTCAGTACCGATTGTAGTTGAAGTTGAAGAAAAGTGTACATATTAATATAACCTCAAAACGTTTTTTTAAATGTTTTTTTGTTTTTTTATTTCATTCATGAGTATTGTTAATGTAAAGAGTTTAATTATATCTGGTAAAAATATGATGAATCTGTTCTTGATCTTTATGAATTTTCGCAAAGTTTCACTACAGCAGTCAATATAGACTCTACAAAAAAGGTTCGCATCAACCCCCAGATTACTTTTTTGATGTCCTTGTCGTAATAATGATACAACATATGAGAGAATTCAGCGGAGTAAAGTGGGATTTCTTTGATTGTCATCGTAACATTGCTTGTATGTTGCAAATCAATACGTTACGGATTTCATTATGTCATTTTTTGCTTCAAATCATAACATCACATACGAATATTGAGATAAATGTCACTGCCTTAGTTCAATTCCAAAACGGTGCAAATAGTGTATCCTTATTTATTTAATATTATTTTATTTACTATATAATATCATTATATTATATTATTTTAATAGCTTGATGATGAGGAGAAATAGTTCTTCGAAACTGTCGCAATAAAACCTAATACAGAATGATACACAGTTTTATTATGTAAACACTACAACAGTTAAAATAAAGGTCAGTTAAAAAACTAAAGGGCCAAATATAACAAGCATGAATGAATAAGAACAGACACGTGAACATTAACAAGTTATAAATAGTGTATCCACAGTATATTTTCGCATGATGAACCAAAATCAACTGAAAAGCGTTTCCCACCGGAAGAAATTCTCCTCGTAGATGTCGGGAGTCTTCTGAACTTCATCCTGTCGTCTTGAGTGACTGCGTCTCCTCAAGCGGGCTCCGCCGAAACGGGAGGGCGGGGAGAGAGGTTCCTGCCTAAAAAGCGAAACCGACCAGATCGATAACCGCTCCACCTGGGGGGAAAATACGCTTAGAGCGGCGCCGGGCACCCAAAGGCAGCGGAAGCGAGCTTTAGGAGAGGGACGACCTGCGCCTGCAAAATCCCTCGAGGAAGTTAGCTGCGCAAGTCTCCGAACCGAGGGGCCCCAGCAAGACACATTGGATGAAAACCTGAGTAACTCGCTGCACGGCGAAGGACGGGGACGAGAGTCTTTACTAGGATGACAACGAGGTTTTTAGGGAAAAGTGCGGCTATATGAACGTTTATCTTTAGCTCTTCTGAGAGGAAATTGCTCGCTGTTTCTGAGACACTTTGTTTGTTTATCTTATTCGTCGTTTTACTTTTTAACTCGCGTTAGTTTTAACAAGTTTCGAAGTTGCCACCATTTATACAACATGAAAAGTAACTTTTTTTCTTGATACCCCAAGTCCGTAGCTTGTTACGATAGTTTCGTTTTGAGCGCTGTACTTCATTAAAATGAAAACAGCTCACAAAGATTGGTCGAAGCTAATTACTTTATCGACGCAGCAAAAAGAGATAACTATATGATTTTTTTATGATTTATATACAAACTAGACAAAATAACGTTTCAAGGTGACATTCTGTCATGAAGTGAAACGACTCACAACACAACAATTAAAGAATGTTTTAATTGGATCTTAAATGACTGAAAAATTGAAACGAGAAATATCAAAAAAGCAAACGTTTATTTTAAATTTCTAAACATTTTACGTTTTTACGTTTAAATTAATTGAAGATTTCAAGCTTTCGAATGTGTTTTCAAAGTCCTCTCCAGATAGTCATGAATCCTCACATTCGGCATCAAAAGACAAGGGAGAACCCCCTCTTTACCCCGGTACTTTGTTGGAGAGGTAACCCTATTCTAGTGATCTTCGAAATACTTTTAAGTTATATCGACATGACGATACCAAACACAGTGATATTGACACGAAATGCATTATTATTTGCATGAATATTTGAAAAAATAAGTTGATAGAATATTTTTCCACCATATTATTTTAATGCTACAGACATTGATTAGTCATTGCGAGCGAGTCAATTGCAAAGATCATAAGTACGGTGAATGTATTACATGTTTTTATCGCGGGTGATCTTCCCTCGCTGTTTGGCGAGATCAGGCGCTGACCTTTCATGCTTCAGTGTTCTATCAATTTGATCGTACATTTTTCGGAACGCGACATCTACATACATACTTCCATTGAAGCGATTCCGCTCGGTCTCACCTCGTGTGACCGTTAGTTTTTCAAACTGTTCCGTATAAATCACCCAGAAATCGCCTGCATTTCTTTCTTATGGCGCACCGCACTTCGTCGCCCATTCCGATAAACGCAGACCATCAGTCCAGTCGCAACGATGTCTCTGGATGTGTGAAAGGGCATTTACTTTCCCTTTCATGATGATTGAAGGAAGGTCATTTCCACTGCGCGCGCCAGCACATAAACGCTGAAGACAAGACATTTTTCATGCACCAATGATTGGGCTTTCGCTTCCTGGATCGCGGCACACAGAGGAACAAGCAAGTGAGAAAGAAAGAGAGACCAAAAAGGAAACATGGAGAAAACTCTTGTGTGTACTATATCGATATAAATCTGATCGACAGATGTGAACTTACACTATCGCACATGTTTCGAGCTTCGAGCGTGTCCATATATATATATATATATATATATATATATATATATATATATATATATATATATTGTGACATACCTGGTGATGCCGGGTATCTTCACTGCAATATAACACTAAGAGAGGGTGTCTTTTACGTGAATGGGTCCTAGGATAAGTCGGTGCAACGTTGGGGAAGTTATTCATACATAGAAATACAATTATGACAAGATTTATTTTAAATCAAAGTTACTATTTACATAATCAGACACCGTTTTTATACTCCGCCTTGGTACCAAGATTAAGAGTAAAATACAACTTTCATACCTTCGGGGCCCCGTTTGAATACCTATGAGGTTCGTCGAGCCGCTCGTGCCGACAGGGTTGTCGACCTCTGCTACTGCTGCGGGCCGTCGGCAGCAGATGGCGTGGTGATCATCCACGGCTGATGCTCCAACAATTCTTCCCCGAACAGGATCTTGATACCTCGGCTGCGCACCTTCCTCGAATCACTGTCCATTAGTGGGTTTAATTACACGACCCCCGCCTACTCCGTATACTGGTCACAGTTCTGTACCGCACGCTTTCAAGAATGTTCCCTCCGCACCAACTAATAAGAGCGACGTCAATTATTTTACCAACACTAATCTTTTACTATACTGATACTTCTAATGTTCTGTTTACATGTCCATTACTTTGCGATTCCTAATCACATAACTATGTCGCGTATTACATGCGTCCATTCACTAGCGGAGAGCCCTCGCTACACGTCCGCACTGGTCGCCGCTCTGCTAACGTCTCCCTCTGTCGCTGTTCTGCCAACGGCTCTCGTCCGCGATTCTCGTAACGAACTTTTGCACGTGTGCGGTGCCCAGTCCCAACCGAAATTCACACGCTAGCCTCCCGGCGGCGGTGGCACCGTCGGCGGAGGCATCCGTTGCTCGCCGGCCCCGGCGCGCCGCGCTCAGCGCGCGCACCGCGCAGTTCAAAATAGCAATTGGTTTCTTACACTAATGATCTAATTAGTGTAATGAAACACATATTATGGGTTTCATCACCCCCCCCTTTTCTTTTTTGAATTTTTTCCGCTTCTGGAAAAATTCACACTAACAACATCGTCACTGCCGATGGTCGCACTGTCTTGCATATTGCTAAAAGCCCTATATACACTTATAACCTAGAATCGACTTATCATGTGATTGCTTATATTAACACTAATATTACACATATTTACACTTCACTATTTTCCATTCCTATGGGACAAGGTCTTAAGTTATGGAAATTGTAGTGTCCCACCACTTCTCGTTTGTTATTGAGTAACTTAGCCACATTCTTGTCCGTAACTTTATCTATCACATATGGTCCCTCATATAATGGGAAAAATTTTGCATACAGCTTCAAATTCGGGTTTGATACTTTGGGAACTCGTAGTAACACTAGTTGCCCTTCACTGAACTTGTGGATCTTCTTCTTTACTTTAGATTTCCTTTCCTTCCCCGACTTCACTAGCGCTTGGTAGATTTGTTCTGATGTTTTAGCTGGTTCCTGCGATATCTCAGGTCTTTCCAACGCATATAAAATATGGGGCGGTTTGGTTTGGAAATGCGCTTCCCATGGGGAGATTCCTGTGCTATCGTGCGGGATGTGGTTCAGCCATCGGTTAATGTCCGGAATTAGTTTGTTCCATGCTGTATGGTCATGTTTACAGTACGTTCTAAATAGCCTCGATAGCTCTCTCATTATTCGTTCAGACGGATTCGATTGAGGATGCCGCACCGACGAGTGGATGGGAATTGCCCCCATACTGCATATTCCTTCTTCCCACTTCTCACTTGTGAACATCGTTCCATGGTCCGATAATATCCTTTTATATGAACCAGCGATCTGCATAAACCTTTGCACTAACTTTAAACAATTCCTAGAATTTACCTTGTTGATGGGATATACTTGGACAAATTTTGAAAAGACGTCCATGATTACGAATATATATTTATTACCGTGCTCTGCACGGGGCAGTGGTCCATACACGTCCAGTGCAGCCAAATCATTTCTCTCTGTTGGTATAATGTTCTGCATTGGGCCGTCATACTTCCGATTGGTATGTTTTACCTTCAGACATGTCATACATGAGTTGATCACCTGCCTAATTTGTTTCCGCATTCCTTTCCAATAGCAAAGGGACTGTAAAACTTGGCAGATTTTTTCTGCACCGAAATGTGCCAATGATGTGTGCGCAAATTTGATCAATTCCTTAGTGCAAGCCTGAGGTATCCAGATCCTCCATATTTCTGGGTTGTCCTTTGTCTTAATTAGTACAGCTTCCTGTACCACTTTCCACCTATCCTCCTTTTGTTGTAACGTTGCGAATTCCGCCTCTTCTTCCGCCATCTGACCTTGCTTGAATCTTTTGATTTTGCGGATTTCGCCGTCACTTTCTTGTAACCTAATGAGGTCGTTCCAGTCGAATAAGGGTGATCTCGCAATTCCTAAATCGATCGCCATGACGTGGAACTCCCTGGCGTTAGCGTACTTATTGTCCCTGCCTGGTTCATGTCTGCTTAGAAGATCCGGTAGATGGTTTTGGGTCCGGCGACAATGTTCTATGTCGAATGAGAACTCCTGTAGTGCGAGTACCCATCTATGCAGTCTATCGTTTTGCAAGTGGCATCTGCTTAAAAATGTGAGCGCTTGATGATCCGTTCTTATTGTGAAGTGTCTCCCTTTCAGGTAAGGTTTAAATTTTGCTACAGCCCATATGATAGCGTTCGCCTCTTTTTCCGTGGCCGAAAATCGGAGCTCGGGTCCTTTTAACGTTCTACTGGCTATTGCTACTATTTTCTCCTGATTGTCAAATACCTGGTATAACATCGCACCCATGCCAAAATCGCTACTGTCTGTCTGAACCACGCACTTCTTTGAAAAGTCCGGATGTGCAATAAAACAACTCTTATAAAACATTTCTTTAACTTTCTCGAATGCTTCTTGATATGATTCATCCCACTTCCATTTTCTGTCTTTCTTTGTTAATTGGTAGAATGGATGCATCGCTTCCGCAAATTGCGGGCAGAATCTGGCGTAATAGTTACAGGTGCCGATGAATCTGCGTACCTGCTTGATTGTCTTCGGTGGTGGTATCTTCTTGATCTCCTCGATGGTTTCCGGCTTCATACTAATTCCATCTGTGTTTATCACGTAACCCAGGAATTCTATTTTCTTTGTAAACCAGCTTGATTTCTTCACGTTCAATACCAAATTGTTTTCTTTCAGGATGTGAAATAACTCTCTTAGATCTTCAAAATGCTGATCTATTGATCTGGCCTGCAAAACTATGTCATCCACATATGTTGTAATCCTATTTTGTAGCTTCCCTTGCAATATTTTGTCAACACATTGAATCAATGCGGCTCCGCTATTTCGTAGTCCGAATGGCACTCTGCAAAATACATAACAGATTCCTTCGAATGCAAACCCTGTATATTGCTGATCCTCTTCCGCCACTTGCATTTGCCAATAGGCTTTACTGAAATCGGTACTGGAGAAGACGATGTTCCCTCCGAACCTCTGCAATACTTCCTCCACCGGTAATGGAGCATCCCTATATGGTTTTGTTACCGCATTTAGTCTTCGAGCGTCCAGGCATAATCGTATTCCTCCATCTTTCTTTTTGACGATCACGATTGGGTTGGTGTAGGATGTCTGTGCCTTTCTTATAATTCCATCATTCACCATTATTGCCAATAATTCTGCGACATCTTGCTTCAGCGCAGCTGGTATCGGATAATTCCGCTGTCGAAATGGCGTCGTATCCGTCAGTTGTATTCGAAATGTGAATCCCTTGATTGGGGCGCGATTCTTCTGGAAGACTTCTTTATTTTCCAACAGCAGCTGCAGTAGTTGCTCTTTGTAACGCGTATTTAATACCTCAATTTTCTCCGTTTGCTGCCTCAGCTGTTCTTCTAATGAATCTTCCGCCATTACGCCCGTACACGCTTCGTGTTCTTCGTCCATCCCCAGGTCAAATCCTACCGCCTGGCTCCCCAGTTCTACCACCTGCCGTTCTAGATCTATAATTGCTCTGTGATCGACCAGAAAATCCGTCCCTATGATTACCGAATACAATAATTTTTTGACTACCAGGGCCACCATCTCATATACTTGGTTGCCAATCCTGGCTTGAAACATGATTTGTTTTGTGATGGGGCTTGACTTCTTCTGAGTTGCCCCAATCACATACGCCCTATTCATAGGCAAACACATTACTTCTTTTCCTGTTGCTTTTAACTCCTCATACATTTCTTCTGATACTACTGTAGTCGTGCACCCTGTATCCACTAAAGCTTCTTTAATTATACCTTCACATTCTATCGATATCGTGGGACATTTCCTGATTCTGACCGCTGAGTTCTTACATCTCCGCCACGGTTGGGTATCGTAGGTTACCGGCTGCATAGCGTTTATGGAGACCGCGTTTACATCATCGATTTCCGCGTCCGCAATGGGGCCACCTATCACCGCGGACTCTATTAGTTTAAATAGTGTCCTTGATCACTACTTGTGCTAGGCTGTGCTAATCGGTCGGGTGCATTCCCGCCCCCACCTCGCGTCTCCGTACGGTTTGAATTAGATCTATTCCAGTCCGGTCTCTGGTTCCCCGGCTCTGGTCTCCATCCGTCTCCCCCTCTTCCGCGTTGGTTTCTCTGGTAATCATTGCTCCTATCATTCCCTTGCCCCTGGTTACGTTCCGATCTAACCATATTAACATTCCCTTCATTTCTGTTCTTTGGTACGCCTGCGAACGTCAAGTCGTACCCTCCTAACACATTCTGGAATCTTTCCAGGTCGGTGTGCTGCACACTACGTAAAAGATTCTGCACTGTGACTGGGAACTGTCTCGTCAATACACATATTATTTCCTGATCGCTCATCGGTGGGGATAGCGTTTTGTATTCCATAATACGCCTTGTTGCGTATTCCCGCAAACTTCCCATGGACTGGTTGTAATGATTATTCATCAGGCTAATTTTAAAATTAATTTGAATTTCCTCATTCCAGTACCGCTCAAGGAATCGATCTTTAAATGCCTTTACTGATTCGGGAAACTTATCAAATGTATCGGCCCATATCCTTGCGTTGCCTTCTAACATTAAATATAATAATTGTATTTTACACCTTTCCGAAGTATTGATAACATCTAAATGTCGTTCTGCTGCCTTCATAAATATGCATGGATTCTCTTTCCCGTCACCTGAAAATTTTAGTGATCTTGGAGGGGTAAATGGTACCGTCCCGCTTGCTGCGATTGGGGATGCCTTGCATTCTTTTATTTGTTCAATCTCTGTTCGTAATGACACAACCTTCTCCTCGCATTCCCTCTTGTTCTCCAACATTTCTTCCTTGACTACCAATTGTATCCTTTCAATTTTCTCGTCCTGCATAGCGGTTCTATCATCTAATCGCTGATATAGCTTATTCTCTAATTCTCCCCCCAGATTGATTACTTGGGATTCTAACTCCTTTTTCTGTTTCCCTAATTCTTCGGCGGTCCATTGCTCGTGACTTTCTACCCGCTCCGCGATCTTAGTCATCTCATTCTTCGTTAACTCAATTTGTTCTTCAGCGCGTCCTATTCGCCCCCCTATTGCATCTAATTTCCTATTCTGTTCTTCTGCCAGCTTCCTAATCTGTTCCTCTGTAAATAATTTCTGTTCGTCTAATTTCCTACTCTGCTCTTCAAATTTTCCATTCAATTCTTCCAATATCTTCCTATTCTGTTCATCAGCCAGCTTCCTACTTCGTTCCTCTGCTTTCCTATCCCGTTCTTCCTCCGCCTTCTTCTGATCTTCTGCCGCCTTCTTCTGATCTTCTGCCGCCTTCTTCTGATCTTCTGCCGCCTTCTTCTGTTCTTCCCGCATCATCATTATTATCTGTAGTATGTCTAAATTAGTATCTTCTCCACCCCCCCGATTCGGATTTCCTGCTGCCTGGTTCATCGGCGTTGACGTGATTTCTATTTCTTTATTGAAGCTATCTCCTGACGTGTCGTCTAACCGACTTCCAATGCCACTATCCCTGCTTTCCGATGGTATGCTATTATCGATTCCTACATTTATCTCCCTTACTTCATCTACCTTCTCCTCCCGGTCCAGCACTACATTTTGCGCCTCCATTCTGTTGCTTTGAGCTGTCCGATCGATTCTCACTACACTGAAATGCCGCACAAATTTTCCTCTTGCCTCACCTACCAACGATACCACAGTTATCCTATGGATTAACTATACCCGCCACAACACTATATATTCTTCGTGAATGGTTTAATTCACTCCTATTTCAATTGCTAATTAATGACGAACAACCCTTACTCACCACCAAAACACAATAACACTAATTTAATAGCCATATAAATTTCCACTCACCTACCAATGCATAAACATAATCCTTACAATACATAATATTATTACCATTGAAACACATATACACTGCTAATAGACTCATTAATACTATTACACAAAAATGCTTTCAGATTATAATAAATCCCTTGTTAATTGAAATTACTTTTCAACGCACTTATTGCTATATTATGTACATAATCATCATTCACATTTGCATGTCATATCTCCTCCCTGAATTTTCCTCAATAATATCATATAGATATTCACAACAACCATTCACACTGCTGGTATATATTTCCCAACCTGGTATCTTTTCTAATAAATTCCCCACACTTTACCATCACCAATAGATAATGCACTACTGAGTGAATGTTCCCAGCAAAAAACAATTTTGTACATAATTTGAACAACACTATTAACCACCTTTATATTCTCATACGAATTATTACTACTTCCCCATTTCTTTGATTTCCATATTATAAAAAATTTTGCCAAGCAGTTCAAATATTAATATGTCTTACAAAATTTGGAATTCTATTATATTATATTATTTGTAACATGTACATGTATAGCCTTCATAACCTCAGTAACTACAATGTTAACTATATATTGGATGCTCACAAATAATTGCCTATGTCAGCCCACAATTAATTACACAACAACATTTTTGTAATTATCAACATTTCATTATGCTTACTTGACTTGTGCATGTTTTTGCTAACACATGTGTTGTTATTTTTTTGTACTCTATAATAATACACTTTGCACTGCCTGCTTCTCATCTGTACCCTGCATTACTATACATCAATTACATGCACATTATTTTCCAACATTTCACCAACTTCCCTAGGGCCACATTTCTTAATTATACGTTATCCACATGTTCGGGCGCCAGCTGTGACATACCTGGTGATGCCGGGTATCTTCACTGCAATATAACACTAAGAGAGGGTGTCTTTTACGTGAATGGGTCCTAGGATAAGTCGGTGCAACGTTGGGGAAGTTATTCATACATAGAAATACAATTATGACAAGATTTATTTTAAATCAAAGTTACTATTTACATAATCAGACACCGTTTTTATACTCCGCCTTGGTACCAAGATTAAGAGTAAAATACAACTTTCATACCTTCGGGGCCCCGTTTGAATACCTATGAGGTTCGTCGAGCCGCTCGTGCCGACAGGGTTGTCGACCTCTGCTACTGCTGCGGGCCGTCGGCAGCAGATGGCGTGGTGATCATCCACGGCTGATGCTCCAACAATTCTTCCCCGAACAGGATCTTGATACCTCGGCTGCGCACCTTCCTCGAATCACTGTCCATTAGTGGGTTTAATTACACGACCCCCGCCTACTCCGTATACTGGTCACAGTTCTGTACCGCACGCTTTCAAGAATGTTCCCTCCGCACCAACTAATAAGAGCGACGTCAATTATTTTACCAACACTAATCTTTTACTATACTGATACTTCTAATGTTCTGTTTACATGTCCATTACTTTGCGATTCCTAATCACATAACTATGTCGCGTATTACATGCGTCCATTCACTAGCGGAGAGCCCTCGCTACACGTCCGCACTGGTCGCCGCTCTGCTAACGTCTCCCTCTGTCGCTGTTCTGCCAACGGCTCTCGTCCGCGATTCTCGTAACGAACTTTTGCACGTGTGCGGTGCCCAGTCCCAACCGAAATTCACACGCTAGCCTCCCGGCGGCGGTGGCACCGTCGGCGGAGGCATCCGTTGCTCGCCGGCCCCGGCGCGCCGCGCTCAGCGCGCGCACCGCGCAGTTCAAAATAGCAATTGGTTTCTTACACTAATGATCTAATTAGTGTAATGAAACACATATTATGGGTTTCAATATATATATATATATATATATATATATATATATATATATATATATATATATATAGAGAGAGAGAGAGAGAGAGAGAAAGAGTGCGATAACAAGTCGTTCTTGTTAGGTGAGGTTGTGAAGATACTTGGAGGAGGAAAAATTTCGCAAGCCGACGTGTAGGTGGCCGCCGAATCTCACCATTGAGCGGGGAAAGTGCATCGCCAGCTCCAGCGATAAGAAATGCGGTAGATACAGAACTAGTGACTTATGTAGAGGATGCGCCTAGAAGCAATGAAGGCTGCCACAGACCGGCGAGGAAGATCCACAATGGCCACGGCGCCGGAAAGTTCCTCGCTAGACACGGCGGCGGAATTTGTGGGTCCGTTTACACTGGAGCGTCAATTATGTGTCAGCGTTTAGTGACAGTTTTCTTCATTCGATAAAGAAAAAGCTCGCTTCTATACATGGAAAATACCAATTCCCGTAGTACGTTTTCTGAGCACTTGCGATACGGTGCTTTAACCTTCTTTATCTACGATATTTCATTACATTGCTAATATCTCTTTAGGTAATAAAGAAAAAGGGTCCATATGACTTAGAAAAGAAAAATATAAAGTACGAAGAATTCCATACCTTGATGCTACAAAGAACGAGAAACGCTTTTATATTACTTACTAGAATGATCAGTGACTTTTGCAATGAAATTTTGAATTTGACCTCAGAAGACATAAGAAAATCTGACATTTAAGAATCATGAAGCAACCTCTCCTAAGGAACGACTTGTTATTGCACTCATATATATATATATATATATATATATATATATATATATATATATATATATATATATATATATATATATATATATATTCACTAGAATTATAAATCTATTGAAACTTTTCAGGACTACAATGCACAAATTTTTAGAACAAATAAGTTTTAAAAATCGAAGTTAAATGATATTTAAAATTAATTACATTTCTAAACACTATTAAAAGTATTTTTCTGACCATTCAGTGGTGTCAGATTCACTGGCGAGCTAAAAATATCCGACATCTGGCGAGCCTTTGCCCTTGTTTGCACAGCGGTTCTCGACCGGTCGCAGAAAGAAAGGCGTCCGATTAAGAAAACAAAATCCGCCGCGGATTAAACGCTGCCAATCCGCTGCCGAGACGATCGCCTGCCGCACAGGTCTGAACGTGCACATGCGCGAACACGTGACGCGAAATTTCCGCTGCGGACATTCCGCGTAGGCTGCGAAACTTCCGCGTCGGTTTGTGGGAGCCTTAAAACTTTTCAGGAATGGGTGGATACACAAATACCTGAGTGATGTAGCAGCGAGGAGAAAAGAACCGTAATGCTCATGCGGAGAATACGCAGACAAAATCAAGAGAGCGGCTGCACCAGAACGTTTCCAATGAGTCTGGGTAGTAACACAGTTGGTGACAAAAGAATTCCAAAATCAAAGATTGGTAAAACAGAAACAGGAAGAGTAGTAGAAGAGTGTCCAAAGTTAAATTCCAGACGTTATGAAATATAGCTGAAAAAGAAAAAAACGTGACGTGCTGAGACATGAGATGTCCATGATCGGTAAATAGAGGTTAGAAGAGCCAAGTAGAGAGTTGACATATTCGCAATGATTATGGTACCAGATGAGAAGGGGAGGGGATTGAAAGGCAAGGGAAAGGAGGACGCTACATAAAAGCAAGAAAAAAAACGAGACCGCCCAAAACAAACGACAAGAAAACGCAAGATGGAGCAAAAACAAACTCCGAAGAAAAATAATCGCAGCAACAGGTTTGAGAGGGAGCAACGCGAGCCCCGGCAACGGTCTCTGCGCAGACGGGGGCGTGGTGCGGGGGCGGAGGGCGCGGAGTGGAAGCAGAGCTCCTGCGCTGTCGCAGCGCGGTGGACAGGGGCGTGGGTGGCGGGGAGCGAGGACCGTCTCAGACCCCTAAGCCGTCGCTCCGCGTGTTATTGTTTGCGTAGGCGCCTCAGCCTTGCACCGAGTAGCGCCACGTCGCCTTGTGTCCGCTCTGCCCGTTCACGCCCGCCCCCCTCATGCCAAATCTCTCTCGCCCGCACTCTCTCTCCCTCTCTCTCGCCCGCAATCCCTCTCTCTCCCCCTCTCCCACTCTCTCTCCCCCTCTCCCGCTCTCTCTTTCTCGCCCGCTCTCTCTTTCTCGCCGCTCTCTCTTTCTCGCCCGCCATCTCTCACCCGCCATCTCTTAGCCGCCATCTCTCACCCGCCATCTCTCGCCCGCCATCTCTCACCCGCCATCTCTCACCCGCCATCTCTCACCCGCCATCTCTCACCCGCCATCTCTCACCCGCCATCTCTCACCCGCCATCTCTCACCCGCCATCTCTCACCCGCCATCTCTCACCCGCCATCTCTCACCCGCCATCTCTCACCCGTCATCTCTCACCCGCTCATCCTCTCGCCCACCCGCTCATCCTCTCGGCCAACCCACCCGCCCGTCCGACCACACGCACGCACGCACGCACTCACACGTTAGCCCCCCCTCGGCCGTTCTTTGAAGTCCTCGGCTGATGTCTCCTGAGTCCCCTCAGTCAGCTCTCCGCTTAACTGCTCGTCTCGCTACCCCCGCCTCCACGCACTCGTCGTCAGCTCTGCCGTGCGCGCGGCGCCTCGCCCACACCTCCACCCGGCACCTCGCGGCACCTTGATGGGCTGAGTGCTCCCTTCGGTAACGACAACCGCTTGAGTCCACCTGCGAGTTCAAATTCTGCACAGCCCTTTTAGAAGTGGAAGAATGGAACAAGTTTTTTCGTCTAGTCCTGCCTCTCGCCATGTAGTTCATTTCAACATTTGCTTTGTTTCCCTTCACAATATTTACCCTTCGCGGGAATTTATTACGTATTCAGAACTATGATCACATTATTCGCTGGGTTCAGTTTTCATTGTATAGTTTTACGTGTCATTATATAAATTTTCGGAATTTGTAAACTATTATCAACTTTTCTCATAATGTTCACTAGAAATATATGTATAAGTGTAATACCATGATATCATCTATTATCAATTGATATATCATTATATTCATAAATCATTCTTTCATTCATTACCTACGAGTGAGTTTTGCCTGTAATGTTAACTTTGGTATGCCGCTAATTAGGACGTGAGGCAGTGTTTCTCGAAAGTTGTAACATTAGTGATTGTTGGTATACTTTAGGAAGGATCACCTGCAATTGCAGGTTAAAATATTCTTATGGTAAATACTTCCACAAAACTGCTGCGTGTTCGTAAAGACATGAGAGTGTTTTTTGTTAAGATTCATTTGTCCATTGAAGTATTCCTTCCGAAAATATATAAAAAATCATTAATATTACAACTCTCGAGAAACACTGCCTCATGTTCGAAACAGAGGCATACTAAAGTTAACATTACAGGCAGAGTTATTAATAGAAATTTATTAACTTTCCAGCAATAGTTTTACAAGGCGGATAAATCTTCTGCTAGATATTTTTAAACGTAGGGAGCTCTGAAATTTACAGATATTGTAAATATTCAATGTGCCTTTGTTTAGAAATTCAATAACTTTGAAGTCACTTTCAATGCAAGATTTCCCTTGTAATCTGTCCACATATTATCGAATACGCAAAATTATTTTACAGAACAACTATATATCACGTTCTACAATTGTTCTAACTTTTTGTATTATATGTTGATACTCACCTCCGCTTTGTATTTAATACAATTTTCAGACAAATCATATGATTTTAGTTCTCCTACTTTTGTAGTTTGAGAGAAAGGACGATTGAATTATTTACCCACAAGTTAATGTTTGTGAGCTCAACTTGTGTAGCCGAGATCGCTAAAGCTTGATCACTATTATAGCCTTCGTTTGAAGAGTCATTGATTTAAGTTTCACGAAGAATGATTACCTCTCCTGGTTCATTTATTTCTTTTTATAACTCTAGTATTTCTCGTCTTTCATCTCTACGTAACAACACACACTAATTAAATAACACTTTTTTAAGATTATATCAAGGTTATAAGAACACTTAACGTTAGTGTAAAATTGAGGCCTCTGACAGTCGCGATTAGATTGAGGAGTCGACGCGGCAAAAACCAGAATTACACAAAACGAACAATTGCGTGCAGTTTTTCATCATTCTCACCTCCACATTTTTTTACTGAAACTATAGTAAGTTATAACAGTTTGATGAACTGTTCCAAATCTCTAAAATTCGCCCACAACCTCTCCCCCACCTCTCTCTCTCCCCCACCTCTCTCTCTCCCTACCTCTCCCTCCCCCACCACTCTCTCTCCCCCACCTCTCTCTCCCACCTCTCTCTCCCCCACCTCTCTCTCCCCCACCTCTCTCTCCCCCACCTCTCTCTCCCCCACCTCTCTCTCCC
The DNA here is from genome assembly GCA_038098605.1 of Gryllus longicercus. Taxonomy (NCBI): domain Eukaryota; kingdom Metazoa; phylum Arthropoda; class Insecta; order Orthoptera; family Gryllidae; genus Gryllus; species Gryllus longicercus. The sequence continues at coordinate 1,156,252 of JAZDUA010000462.1, forward strand.
CCACCTCTCTCTCCCCCACCTCTCTCTCCCTCACCTCTGTCTCCCCCACCTCTCTCTACCCCACCTCTCTCTCCCCCACCTCTCTCTCCCCCACCTCTCTCTCCCCCACCTCTCTCTTCCCCACCTCTCTCTCCCCCACCTCTCTCTCCCCCCCACCTCTCTCTCCCCCCCACCTCTCTCTCCCCCACCTCTCTCTCCCCCACCTCTCTCTCCCCCACCTCTCTCTCCCCCACCTCTCTCTCCCCCACCTCTCTCTCTCCCACCTCTCTCTCCCCCACCTCTCTCTTTCCCCCCCACCGCTCTCCCCCTTCTCTCTCCCCCCTCTCTCTCTCCCTCTCTCCCCCTCTCTCTCCCTCTCTCTCTCCCTATCCCCCTCTCTCTCCCTCTCTCTCTCCCTCTCTCTCCCCCTCTCTTTCCCCTTCTCTCTCCCATTGCAACCTGATTACCAGGCATCGCAATTCTTCCGAAAGAAACGTCGCCGGTGCGTGCCCGTGCACCGGTGCGTGCCCCGGGCCTTACGCACACACAATCACCGCGTCAAATAATCCGGCGGCGGGGCCCGGGGCGATGACGGGGCGCGGGGGCGGGGGCGGAGGGGCGCTCATTTGCGTCGCGGGCGGCGGAAGCGCTCTAATGGGTCGCAGATTGCAGCTGCAGGGACGGCGGGGCAGGAAATTGGGCACGCGGGCGGCGGCCGCGCCACTCGTCCACGCGCCCGCCGCGCCGCGCCGCGCCGCGCGCCACCGACGCACGGCTTTTTTTTTCCGGCCGTGTCTGCCCTCGCCGCACAGTGGGCCGGAACGGCGCCCAAAAATGACAACAGGGAAGGCAAACTACGAAAGGTGAATTCGATTGATTGATTGATTATTCCGGGCGCGACTACTGCCAAGGTCATTAGTCTCGTAAGAGTAGTGTATGTTTTCCCCACGGGAGGTGGCCGTGATCTTCCGACGCTAGATGGTGAGATCCTGCGCGGACCTACCGTCGGCTAGCAAGGATATTCCCCAACCCGGTGTCTGCCACCAGCGTGCCACCGCCCCAGACGAGACTCTCGACTGCTCTAGGCTCTCGATCGGTCTCCCGACATATGAGGGGGTGAAGTGCATGTTAGTTTAAGTGCGTGTAAGTAAGGGGTGAGGATAGAACAAGGAAAAGGAAGGGAATATCGTGTGTGGTCGGTGGTCTGTTAGAGTACTGCTCCGATATTCACCTGGTATTGATAGGAGAAACCACAGAAAACTACCGATCAGAGCAGCTGGCTACTAGGATTCTCCTTCAGCCAGCGACTGAATTCTACCTCGTTATTTACCTAGTGTCAAAAATCTTGCCACCGTCATGACACTAACACTAGGACCTCCCGGTCAGAGGCACTGCAGTGATATGAATTCATGCCCTAAACCGGCTACGCGTGTATTGAACGCGAAGAAAGAAAATAATCTTGACCACAATATAACTGTTTTAGTGACGATATTATAAAATCATGTCCAAACATTTCGAGGAAAAATTTCCCATCCTCAGGGCCTGTTACAGGGGTGGCATCTATAAAAATGAAAAATTACCAATTAAAATAAATAGGTAAATTTGAATTAAGACTGAAATCAACCGTAAGTAATGAGTTATTAATGTACCGCGTACGTAGGTAACATGGACAAATTGAAAATTGAGTTTAATTTTAAATTATTAAACCAACCTCATGTAGTACTCCTAGCCACCCTCTTATTCAGTTATTTCATATACCACAAGATCTTGGCTGAAACTATGAACTTATTAAAGGAAACTGTTCGTTATTCCATCCGAATTTGTGCTTCAAAGTTGGGTGTCGACAGTGGCAGCGTTGTCGCGCTTTAAAGCTCTTGTCCTGTACTTCCTGCAAAGTTTTTCGCGGGCAATATGAACCGAATACTATATTTTAGTCTTATACTTTTGATATTTTTTACCTATACTGTGTTAATAATTTTAATAATCAAAAGGACTTCGTGAACTCTTGGCACAAGAACTCAGCAGATGGGACGGCTCTATCCCCTTTATTTATTCATTCGAGTTTTGGCAGCAATGGTTGCGTTTTCCTAGGAAACTACTGTCGGTGTCATCACGTGTCTCTCAAACGTAAAGTACAAAGAAGTTTGATTCAACGTATATATTCGAGAGATCGAGCAGACGGAAATTTTGAAAAAACACTTTTTCGGTATCAGAGGATCTCAAAACGTGTATTTCCGTTGAAATCTCGAAGTCTATTGTCTACAGCATTACATAACTTTCCCTATTCCGTATATACGAAAAAGTAAAAATCAGCAAAAAAAGGTTTATGTAATTTTTCCTATGCAACTCTTCAGTTTATATCACAAATATTTCAGTTGCAAAAAGTAATTTTTGTGCGCGCCTCGTTTTTTGGTGTGTAGCTCAGATGCGACGCACGCGCGTGGCCGCATCCCTCCGATAAAATAGTTCTTTCGCGCACTCGATGAACACAGGAGGGAATGGTTATGATCCCGAGTGTACAGTTCTGAGGTGGCGTCGCTTTCATCAACAGGATTAATGATCGAGCCGCTGAGGCGTCATCTTTTAGACACACTGAATATGACAGAACTAATTTTTAACTTCATTCATTATGAAGGAATATTAGAGGGAAAATTATAAAAATAGTATATTTTATAACGATTCTGATTAAGGTTTTTAAATATAGAAAAACTTCCATTGCATTGTATTAAAAATAATGCAATATGCATTCTTGATTTGTATAGAAAAGCAAGTTGACTCTCAATACGTTGTATAGACCCAGCTTTGCTAGGCAGATTATTGGCCATGAATGAAAAGAAAAAGTCAATTTTCTGTATTAAATGGTTTCTAGAGTATCGGTACGTATAATACCCGAAAAATACATGTTGGTCTAAGTTTCAAGACGTTTTATGAAGAATATGTTGCAAAAGACTGAAATTAGTACATACGAGTAATTTTCCATATATAGATAACCGTTGCAAATACTATGAGAAGGTCTGCTCTTTGTTGCAGCTGAACGCACTTGTTTAAATTTTACACAGGAGCAAATTAACTTGATGGTAGAAAAATTAGGTAGAAGAAACGCCAAGTCAAAGAAATACTTAAAAGTTGAACTTCCATTTGGGTTAGAAACCTTACGTGTACTTGTATGTAACGTTACGTGTATTACTTGTACTAATACATTTTGCATCTTCCAATAAAATGAACTCGTTCATCGGAGAGAGAGGAGTCTCTTTCACCTTTTTACACATAGGAGATAACAAAACATTTCGGTTATCAACTTTATTTCATTGATTTATAGAATATCAAAACAAATACTATTTGTTTCTCAATTTTATTCCTTCATTGTATTTTAGAGTCTTCTTTACACTCGTATGGGCTCCCGCCTTTTAGATAGTATTTCTGGACTGTGCTTTCCCGTCCTTTACTATTATGCTATTGAATCCTCGAGTGACATCCAATAGATTACGGGCGTTGGTTTTCGTAATTCGTCTGTCTGTATTGATTCCCTACCATTAGCTGACTTACCACCGTTAAGCTCCACATCCGATTCTGGGTAATTAGCTTTCATCAAATGAAATCTGACTGAAGCTCTACTCCCAGTAACCAATCAATCATCCAGTGCTTTCAGACACTTGAATTCATGCAATATGAACATACAGCAGAGAGATGTTCGAGATTAAACTAGCTGCAGAACGCATGTTTAGCCTTTATGAAGCGTCTGAAAATGACTCTATGGTGCATTTCACTGGAGAAAAATTGTATAATTATGATATAAAAATAGCCAAAAATGTAATAAAAAATTATTAGAATGTGACTGAAAAATTAATTGTTACCCCAGAAAGTCCTCATTATATATTTAGCAGAATTCTATTGAGTATTCTCCTAAATTAACTAAATTCTGATAAGCGTGCTCAATGATGTATCTGATTTCACTTCAGTTAGTACGGAAAATGAATTCAAAGCGGTATGAAACTAATAGATAGAATCTCCAATATTAGAATACAAAGTGTTACGTACTTCTCTTTATGAAAATTTAATTTGCTTCTGTGGAACTCGCAAAGTCCATTGAGGTTCAACGTCCATCGAGTCAATCACTAAACTCGTGCATCGCCGCTACAAAAATTGAAACACGAGTCAGCAAGAGGGATATGAAGAAAAATCTTTTCTTCGAAGTCTCGGTCAAACAACATTGAAATCACCGGTTACCTCAGTCTGTTTCAACAATCAAGATGGCGTTATCATTGTCTTGTCTCCAATTGACCAACAATACATCACAATTCACATTTTAAAAGTTTATAGTTGATGGCTTCGAAGGTGTGCTCAATGTCATCTTCATTTGTGAGGAACAATACGTGAGGATTAGTTTCAGTCTCTGCTCAAAATAAGCGAAAAGTGCAAGTGTAACACACTGGTATTTTTGAAAATAGCAACACCAAAGAGACATACTATTACCATGCAATATCACAGATTTGAAATATTAGAATATACAAATGATTACGATTACAGAACTGTAGCTGCATTTTGACGTAGAGTATTCAGTGCAGTGTGAATATGCCATGCGCTGCCAACAAGGGCCTTCAGACGACGAGGCGTGAATTCAAAGAGAGCCTGGATATGCCACCGGGGAACTCACTGCGACGAAGTTTCTGAGCGTGATCACAAAGCATAAATAGCGGCTCCATCAGTACCAAAACGAACAATTTGTCGACCGATCATATCCCAGACTTGTTCGATAGGCGACATGTCAGTAGAACGTGAAGGCCAGGGAAGAAGTGGTACCCGTCGTTCTTCGCAGAAGTCTTGCATATTCGGCGCTACATGCAGTTGGGCCTTGTCCTGCTGACATATGGCATGTGGAGCTGCTTGTAAGAGGGCAGTACTTCAACTTGTAAATCCTCCTTGATGAAAAGGTTGTTTCTCAGATTGCATTCGTTACGTATGAAGCGATATCGCACATTGTAGCCAATGGCGCCCCAAACCATCACACTTATCGTTTGTTTGCTATGGCACGGAACAATTCAGGCTGACAGATTGCGATCACCACTGTATCGTCGAACACGTACGCGGCCATCGCTGTAGCACAAATTGAAGGACATTTTAAATTCAAAGGTGGTCGAGAGAACAAATGACGTTAATCGAGGACTGTCCTCCCAAATGGAGGACGGTTGGCAACTATGTATGGGGTAAGTATAATCGTACATGATTAATTGGTTCACTGATACGCGGACTATAATTAGCATCGAAAGAACGCCTTCTTTACAACACAACTTTTTGGATTCAAATGAGAATGCGTTGTTTGAAACAGGCAAATAACATTATTAATTTACTAAGATGCTCCTGTAAAAAACATTGAAATAAATATCAAATGAAATACAAAGTGTCTGTGTAATCGTAAATGTGGGTTTGATGAAACAATATTAATTAATAATGTAATATTCCATTAATTAACATAAAACAACCAACTATAAAAAACAAGTTTCTTTGCAAGATGTGTAATTTGAGCATGGGTGTTGCGACTTTCTAAGTATTTTATGAACCGAGGATTATTAGGTATCACTTAATCATATCTCCGTGACCAGAGTTCAAATACAAAATCTATTGCTATTAAGAAATGTGTTTAAAATGAAAGAAAGAAATTTGATGAGAAAATAAAATAAAACTACTAAAACTAGTATACACATTGAATAACTAATTGGCGTGAAGTAATTTTGGAATATCACAGCTTAGTATCCAATAGAATTCATTCCAATGATTAGGTTTGATATATTGGTTATTTTCCTAATGACAAGGCATGGCAAAAGCATCCGAACATGTTACTTTAAAACGTTCCCTTATGTGAGCCACAATATATATATATATATATATATATATATATATATATATATATATATATATGATGAAACCCATAATATGTGTTTCATTACACTAATTAAATCATTAGTGTAAGAAATCAATAGCTATTTTGGACTGCGCGGTGCGTGCGCCGGGCGCTGCGAGCAGCGGGCAGCCAGCGACGGTTGCCACCGCCACCGGTGCCACCACCGCGAGCAGCGTGAGAATTTCGGTTAGAAGCGGGGAGCGAGCACGTGTAAGCAGCCGTTTTGGGACAGTCGAGCCGTGCCGCCCGTCGATGAAGGACGTGGCCGGCGTGCTCCCGGTCAGGAAAGAGTCGTTAGGAGAATCGCGAGGAGACAGACGTTAGCAGAGCGGCGACGAGTGCGGACGTGCGGCGAGAGCTCACCGCTAGTGCATGGACGCATATAACATGCGACGTATTTTATGTGCTATCGGAAACCGAGATGCGATAGACGTGTAAATAGGACATTAAAAGTATCAGTAGAGTGAAAGATTAGTGTTGGTAGAATAATTGATTTCGCTTCTACTAGTTGGTGCGGTAGAAATATTATTGAAGTTGTGCGGTACGGAACTGAGTTCGGCACGCATGATCGGCGCGGGTTGAATAATTAAACCCACTGGCGGACGGTGATTCGAGAGAAGTGCGACGCCGTGGTATCAAGATCCTGGTCGGGGAAGAATTATCGGCACATCGGCCGTGGACGACTGCCACGCCATCCGCCGCCGACGGCCCGCAGCAGCAGCGGAGGTCGACAACCCTGGCGGCACGAGCGGTTCTACGAATATCATAGGTATTCAATCGGGGCCCCGAAGGTATGACGATTGTATATTACTCTTAATCTTGGTACCAAGGCGGAGTATACAAACATTATCAGATGATGTAAATAGCAAATTTGGTTTACAAATATATCTTGTTCGTGATTGTATTTATGTTTTTGATTAGCCTCTCCAATATTACACCAACTTATCCAGGGACCCATTCACGTAAAAGATACCCTCCTTTAGTGTTATATTGCAGTGAAAATACCCGGCACCACCAGGTATGTCACAATATATATATATATACATATATACACATAATACTATTCAGTCCTTTCTGCACCCTTGCACTGCGTAGTGCACTCCTTCATTTTGTTCCCAATTTTATGAGAAATTCTCATAACCCTATAAATATCATCTTTACATTTAATAAAAAATGTAATAAAGACGTTTTCCTATAATTACACAAAATTAAATACACTTGCTAAGAGTTCCTTAGAAACTATGCTTTAAACAAAGTTCGAAAATAAATTGAGTTGTCTCGACATCTCACGTGTCCCAATTGTCATGCGCCCACGCGACCCGAAGCTCTCCCCGCCCTCTTCCCCCCGTCGCAATAGCTACGCGCTGCTGCTGGTTGACCCGAAGACTCATAAAACTCGACAGAGGGCGACAGCGTCGCTCTTCCAAAGCCACCCTCCCATTTGCAACAAAGAATCTGAAGACACTCCCTTCTGGGACTCGCGCCCCCAAAAGCAAAGAACCCACTTGACCTTCATCAAACAGAGTCGCTGCGCACTTGACAACCGAGTTGCCGTGAAAACGCTTATTATCTTTGTCTTGCAAATGCCCCCTCGCTAATCCTTTAGGACTAGCTGTAATTCTTCACCCAGAGCGCTTGCACCCAGCAGATATTCCTCCCGGCCACCCATAGTCAACAGTAGCTAAACAATGCCAACCTATTGGAACGATTATATTATGTAGGTCTTGAAAGTGGGAACTGGTCAGACCAAATGGCATTCACAACCCCATAAAATATCCCAGAAGTAGCTAAGCAAACCGACAGTGTGATAGGGAGACACATACGTGACCAGAGGGCACTGACTCAGAGGGATGGTAGCACAGGGCAGAGATGGGAGAGGCAGAGGCGGTCTGAAAGCCATCGAAAGAGGCTGTTTCATTTTCATTGAGAAAACACGCATTTATTTACAAAAATACTTCGAGATTTGTGACAGTTTAAAATCGCAAATTGAGCAATACAAAGTTTTTGCTGCACTGGTTCCCATTCTCTCTGAAACTGGTGCAATATATCGAACTGTTAACACGCGAAATAACCATTTCAACGGAATTTATTTCGTTCTGCGGACGAAAGCCAGAACGTCCGAAAAGCACTTGCCACAGTGAGCAACCTGCCGCGACATGCAGTCCGTCGCGGGTAGAGTGACTTATGACGGCTCTACCCAGCGAGAAAAAATAAACACCTTCATCATCATTCTCGCTTTAGCTGCGGGCCAGAACAGTCGCTCCGTTATCAGCAGCAACTATCGTTCCGCGCCGAGTAAGGCCAGACCAGTCGGACCTCATTATTTGTTCAGTATTTTGACCGTCAAATGAAGTATTAATTGTATCTAAACTATTCAAAGTGCTACTTAATCTGTGCTCCGAAAAAATTCTAAACTAGTAGGCAGTGCAGTGCGTTCCTCAACCGTTCGTTACTCTCATTCATGAGCAACGAAAACAATGCCACCGCACGGGAGTTAATCAGTGCGGCCCTAACCACATTAAACGATGAAGCACCACCATTGCCAGCCATCAATATGGAATCCTACGCGGCAGTTAATCCTACACGGTCATTCCAGCAATTTTCAAGTGGGTGCGAATCACGCGCCCCCTACAACGACACCGATGGACTCCATCATCAGGCATCCCACCAACCATCAACCAAGCGGCTGCGTGGACTCTATCCGGTAAAAAATCGATAGATTCCGGCAAATGTGGCATCAAATGCGCGGCAACGCAAAATAACACCCATAATGATAATAACTCAAACCTTCAGAAACAGTACAACGAAAAAATTTCCAATAGATTTTGCTTTCTCAACGAACAATTGCCTGAAGAATCACCCGAACCAAAGAAAAGTCCACCAACGTTTGTTACTGCCACAAGCTATCACGCTGTGAAATTAAAATAAAATATCTAATAAATTTATGATACAATTCAATACCAAGAAAATCAAAATTCAACTCCGCTCGACACAAGATTTTCATAGTACTGTAAAACAGTTTATTGAAACAAACAATTTCATACCTATAGAATATACCTATATCCCACATGTAAAAAGTAATCAATAGTGATAAAAATACATACTAATCAATCATAGAAGAATAAATATTAGCATACATAAAACCCTAATTTCAGACACTTATCAAAGTAACTAGATTAATGAAAGACAATGTACCCATTCCAGTGATAGCTGTAGAGTTAAATGGTAAACACAAATCAGTCCTCTAAATCAATAAAGTGTGCAACTCCATAGTTAAACCAGAAAAAAGAAGAAAACAAAAGGTCCAATTCAATGCTTGAGATGCTTAGATGTCGGTCATACCCGTAACCTTTGAAATTACAACCTTTCGGACTCATTTTGTGCCGAAGACAATTTCGCTGCGCAATGCCTCACCAAAAACAATAATAATCCAAAATGTAAACGGCAATGGAGCACATAGGGGAGACCTCCGATCTAATAAATGCTCGTACCATAAAAAACTAAAAGATAAAAGCAAAATATTCTGACTCAGAATCATACAAAATCCTCTACTAATGCCAAAACCTTTACTTAATTTTAGGTTATATCACACAATTTCTACCAAAACCTAACAGACAAATCCCAGAAGCATCCCATTTCAATCTACCAAAAAGTCCAACTCTCACCCGAATAAAAAATTGATTCCCCTTTGAAGTCTTTCTCAAAATCTTAGCCAACCCCGAGGTTCTCCCTTATAGAACCTCCAATGAATAGATTAAGTTAGCTTAGATATTTTCACTAGCATAAGTCTAAAAAAACTCTGTAAATTAAACATTCTAAGCGATGTATTCCATGTAGAAGAAATAAATATGTTAAAATATAATAAAGCATCATCGGTACGAGAGCAAGAGCCTTCAATCCAGTCATCGGCGCACGCAGCGGACACAGGACTGTTCCAGTGCGACGCCAGCCCGCCCCAGCCCTTGAACTTGCGACACCGCCCCTACTCGAGCGGCATCTCCTGGCGTGCGCGATTTGAGCGCGATTCCAGGACAGCGACAAGCAATTCTCTACAGCGAGGTAAACCAAACTTTATTGCTGTAGGCTCCTCTTTGGAATCAAAAGACTGTCACGCTAGTGGACAAAGAAGGGAATTGAAATGTTCCAAATTTATTAAATGCCTATGTAATAGAATAGTGACATTTTGAATAATTGTGTGCCTGTCATTCTGACGAACAACACTTGAGCCATCAACTAAAAGTGTTTTGATGTATAAGTTAAGAGTATGCGAATCATCACGACCCAGCGCGACTCAGTCTTTGAGATCTCTAGAGCTGGGGAAGGGGGCAGGTTGGTACGTGCTTGGCGCCCACACACAAATAAATTTAGCGCGAGCGACCTGACAACCTCAAAAAGGTCGAATACTGACGTGTTTCGACACATTGTGGGACCCGTTAGGTTCGATACACACATGTCACCGGCGTATTCCGACGGGCAGGTTCGTCACAGTATATTAAAATCACCTTCCTAAACAAACATTAGCTCAATTGAAATGATCATCAACGCATTGTCGTTTCGTTAACCGAACCTTACGTTAAAGAGTATTTAGAAAATGTTCAGTTAAAATTTTGAGTTCATAAAAACGTAGAATTGGTAACATCTTACTCACCATTCCGCCACCGAATATATTCATTTCAGGCAGCTCACCTGCAAAAGAAAAAGCGAAATATAAGATTATCGTGTTTTATAATTATCAATAAATCCTCTTGAACCAATGTACGTTTCATCTTTTGAAAATGCGATTTTATGGTAAAAAAATGTTAAGCTAGAACTGATAGTACAAGATTGAATGAGAGAAATTACATCTATATTCAACAAGATTCAAACATATAAAAAAACATGAAATTCTGAATTCCTGAAAAAAAACACATGCAATGAAGCAATTCAAAAATTGCACACTCTTAGTATCAATAAAGTTCCCTCTTGGGTTTATATAATTGTACCTTTGATAATTTAATAGAAGCAAGAGAATAATAAAATATTTAATAGAAGTGGCAAGAACCCGTAATTAAAAATTTAATACATTTAAACACTGCCAAATTTTCTAGCGTAGTATGACTCACTATTAATTAAGTTAAATTCAGTTACAATGTCTTTTATTCGAACAATTTCAAAATTCAATTCGATTGTAAAATTAATGTAAAAAGGTTATATTTAAGGTGAAATCATTTAATTTACCTTTCATGAATTCATTGAAAAATATATTTCGATTTAAATACTTTATTTCAATCACTTAGTTTTCAATTCTACCACAATAGAAACCAGAGAGATTAAAATTCGCAGTAAGTGGCTTTTTGGTTTCGTAACTAGAAATGTTGAAACTAGACAGACTATTTGCATATTTATCAGGGCTTTCACGAAACGGTTCTGTAATAGTGCTTTCACTAATTAGAAAACTAAATCAACAGTTTTACTCTGGAAGGGATGTCTGTTTCCTCGAATCACTTCTGGACAATGTAGAATAACGGGACCCCGAACTATGAATTTTCCCCGTCCTGCAGGACGCCTGAGAATATTGTCGTTACAATCCTCCGATAATGAGGCAGGACTTCACCGCCAATGTAGCCAGGAAACGTCCAAAATGTCCCATAATCTCACTGAGATTGCGATTCAGATCAGTAATGAATCCGAACTTTAATTAAAAAATCTGTAATCCGCTGTTCATCTTTCTTGACCGTCTTCAAAATCTGACACACACACATACCAGCCCATTCACTCGTACAACCACAAATCCGCGTACGTACTCTTTAACTGCAATGGCTAGTCTAATGCATCTCATCAAGGTTTCAAACTAAAGTTCAAATGTCGTCTATTCAATTGTGTTAATTGGAATGCTTCAAATAAATAAGATCCAGAACTTCTGAACCACACTTTGTATTGCGTAACTTAAAGATATTGAGAGCATAAATCAAAACCAGGAATTCTCATGCTTCAATCGGTAAATAAATTCCAGACATCAAAAGTGATCTCAAAACTACTGCACAGCACTTGGCTTCTTAGACGTTATTTTTTTCAAACCATTCTTCTACAAAAATGGCACTGAATTCTTCAACGTCCTCTTTATACAACGTAACGAACTAACTCCCAGTACAAATGGATCGACACACATATAATATTGGAACAACAACGCTAAATTGCACAATTTGAACGAGAAAGCGTGTTTTCGGCAGAGTCGCTCTTTATATTTCGGTAATGATATTAATCACCCGGCCATTACCATAAAAATCCCGCAAAATGGAAAATTATGTAATGAGCGCCCGGTCAATTTATTACCCTCGCCCGGCTACAACAACGTAAGCCGGCTGCTTTGACCAATTTTCGGCCAATTTACCAGTGATATCTGACAGACATGTAAACTTTCCCTTTATTCGGGGTGACACGGTTGAAAATAAAATGCGGCGACGTGGTCGCGGGCGGGCGGGGTGAGGGGGAGGGGCTGGGCGCACAGCGTCGAGTTGCGCTCAATCCATCACCGCTGCAGTCGCTGACAGGGCGCGCGCGCCGGGCGGGGGAGGGGGAGGGGGGAGGGGGCCGTTGCGGACGTCCGCTGAGGGGGTGAAGGGGGGGGCAGTGGCCAATTTGTCGCGCCCATAACCTGCAGGAGCAGCGTATCCCAGTGGATACAGTCGACTAGAACGTTCTAGGCTTCCAGACGCGTCGATTGCGAATTTCCTGCTCTGGAGAAGAATACTAAGGGCTGGATGCTCTGATAAGTAGTTTTATGTGGTTGTTCTTATTAATACCAAGTGAGAGACGTAACAGTGCCCTAAAAAACGAGCTAAGGACCGCGTGCGATCTTTCTTTCCTTTTCCTTGTCTTATATGCTCTACACTTCCACACATTCGGGAGAGCTGATGGGAACTTAGAGCTTGTTCGGTTGGGGCGGTGTCCCCTGGAGGAGGCAGCAGAAAGAGGAAATCTCCCGCAAACCAACTTGTGGGGCATCAGCGGATCTCGCTCGATCGTGGAGGAACCCTCCACCTTCCGGGATAAATACATTCACTACACTTTCTGAACCAATGGCCTAAGCAGTTGACGTACCCGGAAACATAAGTCATTGATCTCACTGAATACAAGAGCATTGTTGTAGTCGTGCAAGGATGATGAATCCTTTGAGAAATAAATTTTCTTGCCGCATCTATTTTTGCAAGAGAAGTAAAGATGTGGGAGATCTCGTTTTGATTGTTCAGAACCACACATCTCAGCAAAAAAACATGTCCTTCACTTTTAGTAATTTTGCACCATTAGGAAGCCAATTCAAATTATGTGAAAGTGAAAACATAAAACATATACAAACTGAGACTGTTATATTCTATAAGCCGGAATCAACGACGAGAACGTAAATTTGAAAGAGATTAATTTACGTACGGTTCTTGCAGTTTGCTTTTTCGTCGATAGTGCAATCGTGCTCACTGTATCGCAGTTCGACCTTTTTATACGAAGTCGCAAGAACTTTTGTATTAAGTCCATCTTTTGGTGGAGCATGGGGAGCTGTATTTGCTGAGTAATTCGCTGATAAAAACACCCCGTCGCTACACTGTCAATACGTAAACAGCGTAGAGTCACCAACCTCTCCCAAGAATCCCTATGAAGGAGAGGGATCTTTATTTGAGATTGGCTGGGAAACTCATGTGTTATAGCGCGCACACACAATCACACACGTGAAATATATTCCAGTTTAAACATGGTAAAAGATAGATATTGCATAACACTTGACACACAACACAAATACAAAATATTGAGAACCCTACAAAGAAATGAATAGATCAATATGTACGCTCTGACAAGTGAATGTGTGAAAAAAATTTTACAATGGCGAACTACTAAATCCGAATCAAAGTTTAATTTTTTCAGAAAAATAAACATTTCTTCTTAAAGATTTATGTAAGTTTTCGTGGAATGTTTACATCGGCCAATTCGTGAGAAATAATAAATTACTATATATTATACATACTAATTAATTAATATACACACACTTGAATGAGAAGATGTGTACGATTCCATCACTCGCGGCTAGACCACTTCTCGTGCACCAATCGAGACGTATGAGTTATCATTTGACGCGTCTTGGTCTCCTGTTGGGGAACTGATAATTTGTTTTTGGATCCTGCTAGAAGTTTCAAATAAATTTTCATATTTCGACTTCGCACTTTTCCGTTCTTCCGTACGTGTGCAAATACCGCATTTCAAATGAATGTGTCCCACAACTTATAATTATTAAACTTAAACAACTACTCATTCACATAAAAATACAAAACAGTCTCATTTTAATTTTAAAATCGCATGCAACGCTATATTCGCATAAAAAGTAATTAATAGAACAATTGCAGAAGTAAACGTAAACAAATTAGAATGGGTTTGTGAAGTTTTAATCTCTTCAAATATTAGGAAAGAAAAAACATGGAAGTGTTAAGGAAATCCGGGGTCAAGAATTAAATGTAGTTGTAAAAGATGTTGCGCCAGAAGTTTCGGAACTAATTGGAACGATCTACATTTTTTCATTTACCATTTGTGCTAATGCAAATGTGATATGCGCATTTTTGTGCATATTAGCAAAAAACTTAAAAATGTAGCTGTACTAAAATTTAACTATTAGCATCAAGAAAACGTGTATTTGTTACGGTGCTTATAATTTTTAAATTACAATAAGACACGTTTATATCCCGTATGGAGGTAAGATACAAGACCATTGGATGTTGGGAACTTTTGAAAGTGAGTATTGAGTGAACATTATCAGCTACTACGATTCATTGGTAAGCCCAGTGACAGATACTGAAAGAACATGTTTGAACAAAACTGGGCATGAAAGAAGTTTCAACTAGAAACTATTTTTAAAGCACTTTACATCGTCGGTGACGCTACATTTCACTTGTAATTTAATAATAATAATAATAATAATAATAGTAACGTAGCCTATTTATAAATAAATCGTTATGAAACAAGTGGTAATGAAAAATGAAGTCACTTATGAATAAATATTTGTGCACAACTTTAAGATTATTTATTATCTTGTAATTCATTCCTAATTGTTCACATTAGGCAGCTCGAAGACTACCTATCTAAAGAATGGCTTTGCATAGCCGAATATTTTTCAGATAACGATTAATCGTAAGAAATAATTCATTAGTCTATATGATGGGCAGCTGGAGGACCGCAGGTCCGCGCCTATTTTCGACCCAAAGTCAGATGGGGCGTCGGTAAAGAACGCTGCCTGGTTGAGAACTGTAAAGAGCAACTGCTCCTGTCGACCGTTTCCAATGGTGTCTCCGATTACCTCCACGCGAATCTCGTGTAAGAACCTTCAACAATTGGCCACGGGCCACGTGCGATCTGTCGTTTTCTCCCCCAGCGCGAGTTCCTTTAGGTCCGGGGTTGGGCTGATTCTCCGTTCACTTATGACCTATCGGCGGCCAGAATCTCTTAAAGGTCAGGTAGTACTCCAAAAAAGCGCGTACCTTGCTAGAGCCAGTGTGTAGGGAAATTTACATTAAATATATTGTTATAAAGTATTAGTGCTAAACATTAATTTTTGAACTTAATACTTGCTTCCATAGTGACATTATTTATTCTCCAGAATGTCAATCGCTGGTAATTGATTCTTTTCATTTCTTTAATCCTTAAAAAGAAGACCAATATTCCATGTAAATAATTAAGCTATAATATTTTTTTGTGATTCTGGTTGACAATTTACAAATGAAATTGTTCAGTTCAATTCCTACCTAATGAGAAAAAGGAGTAATGTTATTGGCGTTAAAAGTAAAATTTTGCGCAATGTTTACCACTTAGACAAACATATTTAATTATTTTGCTTTCATTCCGGTAGTTTTGGCATCATCTGCCCACGCACACGAAATCGTCTCTGCCCTTGATTCCAGGAATCGAAAGAAAGTTCTCATTTCATTAACACGTGTTTTTAACGAGTTTTTGCAATTTGTTGATTGAGTTCTGTCAGTCGCCTCGTAATCCTGTTTCGGATGCGATGCGCCGATTGGTAATCCCACTACTCCACTCTGAAAATGAATCGTCCGTCCAGAACAGCGCGCTCACACCGACGGCTCTTGCAACTCCCCCACGCGACCTGACCCCTGCTTCGCCCAAACGCCATTTGCCTGTGGCGCAGACCCACGAATCTGTGAAACATTCTATCCACTTTACGGAATATGTCATGCCGACTACGTAATTATCTCACCGCCGAAACTGTGTCGCGTTTTAAAAAGTGCCGTTTGTAATTCTGAAAGAATGCGAGTTCGATTCCGACTCTGAACTCAGAGCCGGCATTGCCGATGTGGCTGCCGCAAGTCTGACCGGAAGGTTGTAGGGTTCGAGTCTGGACGGTGGTGGATATTAGTAGCTAAATAGCTAGGTCGAATTTAGCCGCTATGCGGAGAACAGTGCAGCCATCCGCTCTGATCGGTAATTCTCCATTGGTTTCTTAGATCAATCCAGGTGAATACCGGAGCCGTACCCTAAAAAGCAGCCACGAACCGAGTTCAATTTTTTCCTACTCTTCTTTCCTATCCTCTGCCCTTACTTACACGAACATATTCTTACAAGCATTCTACAACATATTCTGGAGTATAGCCTTTGTCTCTGTTAGGGCGGTGCCCCGCCGTGGGAAATACTTTGACAGGGAAATCACCTCAAGGTGTCGTGTAGTTTGGCACCGGATCTCACCATCTAGCGGGTAGGAACACCGCTACCCATCGGGGTATAACATTCACTACGTTAACGGAACGAATATCCAAAGCGGTTGTGCCGGGAGACAATAGTCAGTTTTTAGCGGGCAGCAATCGACTGCAGCGTCGGCCTTCTGCGCATGAGGCATAACGAATGCCGTCAATCGATTCTGGGAGGTAAAAGCACCGACTGAAATAAGAAGCAGACAGCAAGTAGCAAAACTTTGAAGACTCGCCTCTCGCAAAATGAAATAACTATCCTGGATCCTCGTAATGAGTTTATTTACTCGTTATAGTTTTATTTCGTTCCAAAACTTTGTTATATGCAGGGATAATGGCATCAATAACAAAAGTCATTAAATCAAGCAAAACATCATTAAAAGAAATTTGTGAATAATATGACAAGGAAAGACCATTTCATAAAAACGGAAAACATATCACCATATAGTTGTGATATTTCACGGATATTCAAATCTCGGGAACGAATTGTTAAATGAATTATTTTTTGTAATAATTTCTGTCCTTTGATCATTAAATTATAACACCAGCAATAGTAAAGTACATTCATTAACGAACCGATGGTTTTTGAATTGATATTTAATGCAGGACGACCGATTTTGTTGCATATTCACACATATAAAGTGTTTGAGTAGAATTCAAAGAGCGTCATTTGCTCTGTGATTTTTCTTGTTGGAAAACGAAACTTCGATCACCGCTTTGGTTTCACTGTCCTTGTCCTACGTCTTGTTCATAACTCGTCGCCAATATTGTATTTCCAAGATACCAGGATTCGGTGCCTAGCACAGCAAATGTTTTAATTTACCTTAATTCCCAAACATAATAACTAACTCAAAATACAATATAAAGTTAACAAAAACCAAAATAAAATAAACAAAAGTATTTCTTGTTTTGATGCGTTCTTGCCGTGCCATACCCAGGTGGACGGCCGGCAGTGGCAGGCAACCGGGCCACTATCAGCACGGTAGGGCGCACAGCTTTTCCCACTGGGGCAGCGTACGTCGCTCTCTTCTGAATAAGGCCACACCGAAGGTTTCGGCGGCGTAGCCGTTCGGACGGCCCCTGCAATACACACATCTCGGGCCGGGAGGACAGGTTCCGTCCTCGCCCGTTCCATTCGTCGTGTACCCGGAATACGACCATATGCAGGCCACGAGCTAAGGCACGTCGGTTAAAGCAAGAAATGTCACGGACTGTGGCACGTCGGTTGGAACAAGTTGATGACTAGGCGAGATGGCCCAATCCGCTGTCAGGCTCCGTGTTTTGATCCACGTCGCTCAAGGAGGGGAGGGGGTGCGCCCCTCCACTAACGGAAGGGTGGAGCATAACTCCAAGCTCACTTCTGATTGGGGGGTTACCACATAAAGCACATTTCATTGATAGAATTTCAAGGTCAAGAATATATCAACGTCAATCACAATGAAGAACCAAAATTTTGTCATTCATTAGTTATTGAAAAGATTAGAAAATATAAAAGTAACACTCTTCAAATAGAAGTTTAATTCTTCAGTTACGTAATTATTTTTAGTGCCACTTTGTTGGTCGACTGTAGGTAGCTGAACGATTCAAGTCGACTGTAGCTTGTGTGCCCTTAAACCAAACATTTTCGCTATTTAAAAGTATTTAATTTATTTTAAATGCATTTAGTGTTTCATTTGTATAATTACTATCATGAATCATAATCGCATTACAATTTCTTTCAACTAACTGAAAAAAAAATATACAATCGATCGATATGCGCCTATACTGCAGTCGCGATGGTTAACTCCGAAACCACAATAGAACAGCACAGGCGATGAAAAGCCGCAGGCTGCTAGCAGATGGATTCGGGGCGGTGAGAGGCGCATAATCTCACGTTGACGATGCTAGTCAACACCTCAAAGACGTAAGTCTTCGAAGGAAGCACGCAAATGACCTTTAGATCGCTTTAGAGCGCGCGCCGTTCTCCACCTGCATCTCACAAGATCTCAGAGAAAGAAAGAGCAAAGGAAGAAGTTCGAAGGTAAAAGAAGTGAGCAAACAATATGAGAAAGCTGTAAATTTTGCACAGAAATCACGTTGGTATTTCACAAAGATATTGTTTTATAAAGAGATTAAACAAACATTTCGGTATCAATGTACGTTTAAGCAGAATACATATAAATAGTTACACAAACATTATTCACGATACAAACTAGTGGTGGTACAACAGGTCATACTTTCTCGCGTTGTTTCTAAATTTTCAATTTTCGAGAGTTCAACGAAGATGAGACCAGTGCGGTTTTTGAGAAATATTTTTATAACGGTATGAATAAATTTCAAGCAAAAAACTACTCGCTTCTTCAACAAATTGTACATGATATTTTTCGAAGAGCTGATTTTCGAAACAGATTGGTTTAAGACAAAAATCTTTATCTTCAATAGTTTTTAAATGTTAAAATTTTACAAAATGAGACAAGCACCAATTTATTTTACAATCGTTTAGTACCTACGAGGGGATAGTTTAAAGAAAAAAATTGTACTGGCTTTTTGAGAAAAAGATGATCTACATTTCGCGCAAAACTTCACGGAAACACTCACATTTTCGAAAACTTGTACAATACCTTATTTCAATACCTGTCTTTGAAGAGCACATTTCATTACAGCAAGAATCTCTATATTCAATTTTTTTAAAGTACCCTAAAAATTAAAATATCTGTTTGAAGCATCAAAATATCCTCAAAGCTTCATTCATAATGTTCATTCAAAGCGATAAGGGAATAATAATTTTGGGGAAAATTGGCTGAACGGTTTAAGTGCTAGCGTCAACCACCGACGGGCCATCAGAAAAAAAAACATTTTCTACAAGATCCACAAAATATGGAATCTGTCTACACCGCATGTTAGAGTAAGTAATTTACTATTTATTATAGGAACGACATTTATCCACTAGTAGTTATCAGGATCCGGATAATAGCTTTCAATCGAAAATCCGTTGTTTTCCGACGCACGATTAAATATTTAATGCGGGAAAGTGAAAGTTGAAGAAAAAAAGAGAACTAACATTTATGTCGTCTGTGACAGCGTGTATTGTGAAGAATTTCTTCGCTGTTTCAAGTACATGCAGAGCTTGTACATATAAAAGTCTACTCCGGGTTGCAACCATCTTTCTAAGGAGCATATTTAGGGACGATTGGTGCCTCTATAATATCTTTCGCAAAATGTAGGTTGCTCCTGATAAAGCTCCTGATAAAGCACTTATAAAGTAATTATTATTATTATTATTATTATTATTATTATTACTTAACGTAACTTTTAGTATTTTCTGTAGCAGAGCACTATCAGTTCTAGTAATCTTTCTAGTTTAAATAAACATACGTGCTAAGACCAATGCATAGACTTAGTACTGTCAATCCTTTTACAAAAACGTGGCATTGACTGGCAATTAAATTTTAAAATGATTCTGAAAATAAACATATTGATAATAATTACTTTGACTGAAGAACATTCAGGTATTCAGGACTTACTCTTGTGTAAGAACACTCTAACCAGTTACAAGCTTTGTTCACAATAATTAGAATTATAAATTACTATCAAACAGTTGCCTCCGGGATCTTCTGTCGGGATTTATTTCTTTTCAAATAAAGAAGGTTCATTTGTTTTCCACTGAATGACACAAAAAATGTTTTAATACCACCTCTCTACGCAATGCGAGGTGCTCTGTGGAAGTTCAAGGAGTGAACTGTCGAGTAACTTCAGGCAGACACTCAGAGAAACAGCAGTCAATAGCAACTCCCCCGTTGTGGTCGCCCGTCGGGAAAGATCGACCACAGAAATTCAACTGACGTCTAAAATGTCATAACAAAACATTTCTACATGCTGCCTTCAAGTTCGCGGAATTTTGGAGCAAGAAATGTCCGCCTTATATTGCCAGTTCTCTCATCCTTTTGTTCTCAGTTTCTTATCCCTTGTCTGTCTCCTCCCTCAAACAGACGAAGGACGCTGACAATAAATTGTGTCGTGTCATGGGCAGGAACGCTTGGCTTGGGCCATTCTGTAATGTCAATTGCGACTCCGCAGACCTTCGCTGTGGCTTTGTTTACTAACCATCTGCGTGCGAGTTGAATCTCGCCTTTGTGTAGAACAAGCAGCAAGTTATAATTGCATGAGTGTGAAACCCAGAGGTGACTGGTAAATGAACTCTGGTCTCTGAATGTTACCGTTATTTCGGGGCGGAGGAGATGTGCGTTGTACTCTGCATTTGAAATGGAAATTGCTAGGCACTAACTGAGTGTACGCAGCTAAATACAAAGGAACTTCCTCCTTTGACTATGACAGATGGACAAGAGGACATTCCCTCAGGAGAGACTCACTGGATGTTGTCTCATTATACCAGACGTCAGTTTCACACATGCGCATTGCTCACGGTCTTATGCTTATCAAAAACGAATTAATTTATACTTTAGAAGATACACCTTAATCTGAGTAATTTTGTTTCAAATATTAACATATAATGTATTTTCAGAAAGCATAAAATTAGTTTGAGAAAGAAAAATTACTTCGAGAAAAATTGCACTAAAAGTTCTAGAATTATTAAATGTCACTTTGCCTTTAGTTACTTCGTGTCTTCAGTTCCGTTACTCTTTTAAAACTATTTGTTTCACTACTAAAATGCTACTTACGTAATTGTGAATAAATTATTTCAACGTCAACAACGGATGGACTAATACGTTGGAGCCAAATTGTTCCAAAGGAAAAAATAAACTTCTTTTCAGTTTTGTGAGTGTATGAGGTGGCACAAAATAAATCTTACGCGCTCGTAGGGTATGTAGGCAAATCGAAGATGGTCATTCTTTGCTTGTGAATATGTGGGGGTAAATTTCAAATAACGAAGTTTCACTTGTGCTATTTTTTCCTGATTGCAAGGTATCTCATGATGGGCTGGTGTTTGACGCAAATAGCATTCCGGTGTACATCAATGCTCGTTGAGTTGCTTACCAATCAGATGTCAATTTCACATGCATACTCCGTTATATGAGATTTCCAATCACGAATTTATCATCTTGGATCATCTTGGACAGTGATCATCTTGGACAAGTTTACTTGTCCTCGAGGTTTTTAACATTTATTTTGAAACACCTGCGTATTTATTTTTTCAATTTGTGTATCTCTTTTCAGTGCTTAGAAATGAATATTAGTGCAAATTGCTTTAAATTTTCATAATTTCATTTACAGTTTTTCTTCGCCTCGTGTGTGAAAATAATGCTAAATGCGTCTTCTAATTCGTTACTCGCCTATTGTAAATAATAGGCATGTCTTTAAGGGGGCACTAGGAAGGTTGAACCAACTCGTAGGCGCGACCAGCTTGCAGTGTCTTACTACGCTGCGATATCGGCGACAGTCGCCGATTAGCGCTACCCTGCAGCTAAATTTTCTACAACTAAAATGTCCTGGAAGTTGAGATATTCTTTGGGTATAAACGACGTTAAGTCCACTCTCCTAGTTTTTCTCAGTTCATTATTTTTGACCGGCGGCAAGGCATTTTGACCGGCGGCATCCGATCCGTGTGCTGCTGTGCGCAGCCAGGGTGCGAGCACTGCACCGCCGTGTCGGGCGCGCCCGTTCTCCTCTTTGAACCCTCTCTCCTCTGTCGCCCGCGCGCGCGCACGGGCGGCGATGGATCCACGCGGAAGCGCCTTTGCGCTCCGGCGCCCCCCCCCCCGCCGCAGCTCCACGCACGAGGCACACGCGCGCTTCGGGAGAAGATGACGTGAGTGTGTGCCAGTGCGTCGGTATGAATTCGGGGCGCGTCAAACACGACGCAAAGTGTGGAGTGTATTTTCTAGGAGCTGGCCGTGTTCCTACTCGTGGGATACGGCGCGGACCTGAACGTTGACTTGTGGTTTTCCCCACTAGGTATCTTCACCCAGTGGGGCCCCTGCCAGGGCAAGTTCTAAGCTCCCGACATGTCGAGATATGTGTGCTGGGAGGAGAGCATGTAAGTGTAAGAATGCAAAAAACAAAAAAAAGAAAAGAAAAAAAGGAAAGTGACAAGGAAGAGGGAGGCAAGCTCCCATACGCTGCGTGGTCAGTTTGTTGAGACACTACTCTGGCGTTTAGCTGATACTATGGAAACATGGGAAACTTCCATTCAAAGCAGCCAGCTGCTAGAATTCTTCTCTTGGTGGTGATTGAATTCCACTCCGCTATGTAGCAAGTCTCAAAAATCCGATATCGATTGCACTCCAGCCCTATGGCGTTCAGTTCAAATATGCTGCAGATGCAATAATGTTCCCAGTAAGCTATTGCGTTTTGTCTCAAGTGCTTGTCTACTCTAGGAATTAAAAATATATGAAAGAAAATAACATTTTTATAATTTCTTACAATTAAAGCGATTTTTTAGTTAGACTTTTCGTTTCAGGAATTTTTTTCCCGTTTCCAGTAAAAAAGTATAGACTTTTATTTATGATTTTTTTGTTGAAACTTTCTAATTATTTACATAACAGTTTTGTAATTGTAGCCAAATATATTTTAACATTAAATCGATATATTTTATATTGGCTCTAAGATATTTAAACCACGAAATACTGTAGGCTAACAAAACCTAAATTTGATTTAATTTAAACTTTGATAGCTGCAAAAACTTCATTACATTGACACACATATAATACAATCTTCTAAACTATTCATAGGATTATTTCCAAAAATGGAGATTGTGATATCTATGTTTTCGATCTGAGACCCTGCAATTTTGAATTCTATCTTTAAAGTTTCAACAGTATTTTACCTAAAGCTAATTTTGAATTTTCAAAATTTCGAAATTAATAAAACTGTGATTAAAGATTTTAAACAACCAAGCCAACTTTTGTCACAAGCTCCAGGAAAAGGAATATAAATGATAAATTTCACATGATATTTTTGACTTTATATTTTGATTTCGATCTTGATTTATCATCTTACATATGTTAAAATATTAAAAAGGATCGTTATTGATGTAAAATAAAAAAGTTAAGCGTTAACGACGTTGCGAAAATTAATGAATTTTCTATTAAAATAGCGTCTTGTGTATATTTTGATGAAGTGTATTTTTTTTAAACATGTGATTTACATGATCATTATTTTCCTATAACATTTTTCATTAGTTCTAATATCAAACCACAACATATGCAGTAAAAGCGCGTTTATTTGGTTATTTACGTCAAAAACAGTCAAAAACTGTGAGTGGCGTGCTGTGGGGAGAAGTGAATTTGAAGTTTCGGTCCTATTGAGCGTCCCGTGCGGGTCGTGAGAGTCAACCAGCGCCTGCGCCCCTAGCGAGAGAAGGAACAGAGATCGATGGCTGGGAACTCTCCCTCTGCACCCCTTTAATTTCGAAACAATGTTCATCAGTTTTTAATACTCTTGTGATAAGTTTTGAAGTGTCGAAACAGATCTTTCAAATTCTTTCTTGAAACTAATTTTTTAATCATGTCTTTATATTCGGCTTTACTTCATAATTCTTAATTATTTTGCCAAAAAAATTGTCTCTTATTATTAGAGGGACTTGGGTGCTATCGACTTCCTCTCGAAAGATAACGTTTTCGAGCGAACTTGACTCCTCTGCTCCTTCTGTGTGCGCAAATTAAAATACTAGGTATTTCGAAAGAGATTATTTCGTGATTCCGAACGCGTCAACTACTTTCCGGATTTATCCCATAAATTAGTGCATGTTTATATCATAGAATGTGGAGGCGTCCATTTCCCGCTGGATGGCGAGATCCGGCGCCGACCTGTACGCCCTCTAGTGAGGGTTGCCCCGTCCTCGCATCTTACAAGAGCTGTGCACCGCCCCACAAGGAACGAGTTCTAAGCTACCGAACGGTCTGCCGGCACGTGTAGTGCCTGTAAGTGTGTGTACGGAAAGGGTGAGAAAAGGACATGGAAGAGGAAGAAAAATCTCGCGTGGTGTGTGGCCTGTTTATTAGTGACCTGCTTTGGCATTCGCCTTAATTTGATGAGAGAAAGGTACCGATCCAAGCAACCGATCTCAAGAATACTTCTCGTCAGTGACTGAATTCGACCTATCAATGAAGCCAATGTCTAAAATCCAGCTAAGTATTGTTTAAGGGACATGGTTTTTAATGTTTTTGTATATGTTCATAATTTTTTGTTGTAATAATTAAAGGATAGACTGTGTACTGGAACTGCGGCAAAAACTAGCTCTTACGATTACTTTTCATAATAAACGTTCTCGATTATAAAACACTCTTCTCGCGGCACGAATCCAGTTGTGCTGTTTTGGTGAGAGAAATGCAGTGCGTGAACACGTGTTACTCAGCAGCTCGACTGCGGAGTGATATCAATATCAAATAATTGCTAGAAATTCATTTTCTACTACACTGGTCTGTCTGAATGTCAATATGCCAGAGAATAATATTCATAATTTTACAATTTTGTCATTAAGATTTATCAGTCATGTTAGAGCGTTTAGAATAATAATATTAGTTATTTTAGAAAAATAGTTGACCACTAACGTCTTTCAAGCTAATATATAAAACGATACTTTATATTCTGAGAAAACCTAGACATAGCTGCTCCTAGAAATGAAAAACCCAGCTATGCTTGTCATTTAAGATCATAATTAATTAATGATGCCTTACTTTGTGCGGCGAGGCTTAAGCCATCAGGTTTGCTTTTTCACCTGACCGCGCAAATTCTGCTACGCTTCTTTCACCATCTGGTTAAAAAAAGGGGGGATCAATCTCGATATGAAATAATTTACCTCACGGGTTTGCTTTTGGCTCGAATATATTTTACATGCAGTTAAAGTGCAATATGAAACATCCGGCTTTGCTGCCCCTTTGAAGTAAAGCTTATGAAGGATTTTTTACCCTTAAAAATCCACGGCTTCAATTGGGTTTGAACTTGGGTCTAACAGTTCGACACGCTAACCGTTATACCTCCAAAGCTGCTAATTACCGCTACTGCATTTCTTCTTTATAACGGAAATAGCGCCTATACTGTAGCGTTGTCCATTGACTGCGATGCTCGTGTCGGTCATTGCCTGTTGAGTTGGAATATAACTGGGCAACTGCGCCCATTTGCTTGCAGGGGCGCCGCCTGTTTCATCTGCGGCGCGGTCGGTGCGGCGATCGGGAGTCGGGGGCGGGGGGCGGGGGCGAAAGGTCGGGAGCCACGGGGGCGCCCTTATTACGCCTCCCATCGGACGAGATCGATGGGCGACCCGCGGAGGCGGGGCCTGAGCGAGGGGTCATTTGAGGACCATGGCGGGCCGGCCGAATTCCCGCGCGAAGCGGTCGCCCGAAGTTTCATCAAACGCGCGCCGGCCGCGGGTCGGCCCGGCGGCGCAGGGGCTTGGGCAGGTGCGCCCACTGCTCTCACGCCAGGAGCGTGGTTTGAGAAAAGCATTTTCCGTTGTGCATGGGACAGGCACGAATACTTTCAGTTTGCATGTGGGGCGTTCCCAGACCATGTACGAAACCACATCTAAACCAACCACCTTCCATAATTTCTAATTAATTTGCCCGTAACTTATCAACTGATGTCACTGCAGTCCCTCTGATCAGGTTCGAGTCCCGACAGTGGCTGTATTTTCGGCACTAGCATTTTAGCTAGGTCGAATTCAGTCGCTGTATGGAGAAGAATTTCAGCGGCCGGCTGCTCTGATCGGTGGTTTTCCGTGTTTTTTCCCATCAACAGGCCAATGCCGGAGCAGTACCCAATAAACAGGCCACGAACCGCGCGCGATCTCACCTTCCTCTTCCTTGTCCACTCCTCACCCCTTAGTTACACATCCATGCACACTTACATGCACTACACTACCACACATTCCGGGAGGCCCGTTAGGAGTTAAGAGCTTGTCCCGGCTAGGGCAGTGCCTCTCTGGTGGGAGATACCTGGTTGGGTGAAACCCCGCTAGCCGACGCTAGGTCGGCACCGGATCCCGTCTTACAGTGGGGAAACATCACTGCCATCTCCCGAACAAAAAACATGCATTACACTTACGGGACAAATGACCCTGGTAATTTACGTACCAGGAATCACTAAACAATCAATCAAATACCCCGTATCTTAGTGCCTATCTCAATGGGTATGTGGACTCTGGCGGGATACCGCTACTATGGGAACGGGCTCCCCTATCCCCAGAAATATATTCAGCAATATGGTTTATCTCGATCACTTAGAGAAGTTCTAGATCTAAATGGTCTCAAGGGCTACCTCAGTATGAACTTCGGGATGCCACAGAAAGTTACTTTAATAGCCAATAAATGGTCCTCTAGGGGAATACCTATGTATGTACCGAAAGGTGGTACCTACTTTAAATGAAAATCGGACATGCTGTTCACGTGAGTCTGTGGCAATATCTGGCTTCTGCTCGGGGTATGAGTTCCATCCCCACAATACACAAGGTAAAGTGTCAAAAATCTTGTAAATATCATAAATCAATTGAATGCGTGAGGGGTGCGCTTTAGAATTAAATTACGTCAATCCCAGGTACAAGAAAAAATTGACGATATTTAAAGTAAAGTATTTCTGTGCAAAACAAAACCTTCTTTCACCCTTCAAATGTAAAGCTATGTTATAGCAGAGTGGGGAAGTGATTTGAGATTTATTGCAGCTATAACAGTTTCATGTATTTAATGTCTGCTCCTTTACTACCCCGATGCAGGCAATGATCCATCGCCCCATTTGCTGTAAGTGCTCTTCCGAATGCCGACTACTGGAATTACTCTGACAGCATATGTCAGCATAAAATAAAATACATAAATATTTCACCTTGAAACACATTTACATAATAATTCCGGTAATTATACATGTGTGAATAATGCTTCAACAAATGTTCACTGACAGAAATGTTTGTGTACTCAGAAGCATAAAGTGTTTCAACCAATTTAAATAATAAAATAACATTAATACCAGTACTAAGTGAATTACTGTAATTACATCACAAAAATACTGGTAGTAAAAGTTAGAAAAGAAGAGTGCAACATATACACTATTAGGAAAATCGAAAATTTCAAAATATTGTTTCATCCGTACTGCACTTTCTGTCCAAATCTAATAAAATGGTAATGAGAGAGTTAGTACAAGTTTGTATAAAAATTTAATTCACATTTCGTCAAACCTAATTCTTTTTGTAATATTTTTCTGCAACTTACATTCATTGTTGATAAGTCTTCAGTCACATTTCTTAAATTCTACTTATATCGAGAGTTTCTATGTTAGACCAACAAGATCGATGAGAGGATTCCTTCGTAGGAATTCTAAATAAATCCATCTCACCAGCTTCCACTTCTTAAAGGTTCAGTTTTAGAACAAAACAAAATGGGTTGGGTTTTGATCACGAAAAATGTTCTCCATTAATCTCTTATACACTAAATAAGTTGAAACTGTCACTATGACCCTGATATTTCAATTACTTAGTTATTTCAAACATTTAGTCTCAACGAAGTCGGAAACAAAGAAATTCCTGATTATTCGGAGGCGTGATATGATGACGAATTGTTGGAGTCATGTGTATGGGGCTCGTACCAACTACAAAATTACAAATGGATGATATTAATCACGTCTAATGTAGAGGAATACATGAAATCAATAATACAACAAGAGCTTTAGAAAATGAGGTCAGCAAAAGAGCAAGTGAGAGAGCGACTGAGCGCTAGAGAGCGCATAAGAGAAAGAAGATCAGAGAGTGATAGAGACAGTGAGTGCGGCAGAGAGGGAGAGAGAGAGAGGTATAGGGAGAAGCAGAGGAAGAATCAGTGGGAGAGACAGAAGGAGGGACCCATGGTGGGGAGAGAAAGCGCCGGAGGAGCAGAGAGAGCAACAGAGAGATGGACGGAGAAGATTAGGGAAGATGACGGACAGGGAGAGGGACAGGGAGAGGGGCAGGGAGACAGGGAGGGGAGGAGCAGAGAGAGGGATAGGGAGAAGGACATGGAGAAGGATAGGGACAGAAGAGGGACATGGAGAGGGTCGAGGAGAGGAGCAGGGAGAGTGACAGGGAGAGGGTCAGGGAGAGGGACAGAGAGAGGGGCAGAGAGTGTGACAGATAGGACAGAAAAAGAGGCAGAGAGCAGAAAGTATGGAGGACCAGAGAGGAATAATGAGAGATGAACAGAGGGAGTGACAGAGGTAGGGAAAGAGAGAACGCCGGAGGGAGCGGGGCGTGGGAAACTCTCCCTCTGATCGAAGCGCGGGGCAGGGCGCGGCGCTCGTCCTCGCCTCTCCAGCGAACGGCGCGCCGTCGAACTGCGCCAATCTATTTTGCCGCACTAACCTCATCAGCCTCCGCGGCCACAAAATTTCCGACGGGAGGAGAGCGTATATAAACACAGTCCCGCGAAAGGACACGTCCCCGGATAGATCTCTATGTCCTAGCAAATGGCACACGACTACACGTGAATATCAATTATTTACATTTATATTTCCCATATTTACGTTTTTCATATAACTGTCAACACAATTAAGGAACAAGTACAAGTGAATTTTATGCTGATAGATTCATTTTTAGCTGAGGTCCTTCATGTTACCAAAGCGTAGTTTTTATTTCATATTTAAAATCCGCAGAGCCGTTTTCACATATCTCGCAGTTTTAATGTGTCTGTAAATTCTAAACCCTGTAATTAACTCAATAACATTGGAAATCTCTGTTCGATAATGAGGTAAGTTCTTAATAATTATTGGTGAAATCTGTATATTCCTACAGCAGGTAAATGAAAATACGTTGCTAACAGTTTGTAATCTTGGGGAATAAAAATATGAGGCCTCAGCAAGCTAGATATTGTTTTTCAGACGTTTTCTAAATGAGAAACGTGTTAAACGATGGAAGAAGAAACCATGGACTAACACCAATAAAAATCTCATTGAGCGCTGCTCTGAAAACAGTTATGACTGATTCTATATGAGTAGCAGAGTTGCTTGGCTTGGCTCATTGCTTGGCTATATTTGGAGTCATGTAGAGATAACTATGCACGACTTTTCATTTTATTCACTTTAAGGATCCGCCAGTGATGTAGTTCATTAACATTAAGCTCAGCGAGCAGAACAGAAATCAGCTTAACAGAAAGCAGTTATATTAAAGAACAAATACGATTTCAATGTAATCTCATAAAATTATCGTAACAAATATTTTCAATGAGCGAATTAAAAATTAACCAGATTAAAGAGTTATTTTTTCATATCCGCCTTAAAAGTGTCACTTCTAATCCGATTATTGTCACATTTCGTAGGAATTCACGGAATATTACAAAAAACCAAATTTCGAAAACAGCAATTTCCTTAGAGAAAATAGATGTCTTGAAAATAATATTTTTCACGTGAATTCAGTTCTGACTCCAAGATCTCAGGAACTCGAACAAAAATTGATTCTGCTAATATGTTGAAATGAATACATTTATAATTCTAGAATTCACTCTAGTATTAAAGAGTATTGTACACAAAAGAATAAATGCCTTTGGGATATCGATAATGGTCACTTATCACTGTCCTGCTCTCTCAAAGTATCGATTTTATACCCGAGCTGAAAGTATAAATCTTATCATGCTGAATGAACATTTTACTCTTTCCGAAGTCTGAAGATACAAATTGAAATCACATTAGTTATGTTCCTAGCAGTTCTAATAACTTTAAACTTTTTCTCTATGTCCTATCCAAAAAAACTCTGCTACCGAAGAAAAATATTATGAATTTTCTTCCCCCCTAACAGGGTCAAGTTTATGATGTTTATAAGTTGTAGACACTGAAATTAGAACCAAACAACCTTACTACTGAATGTATATTCTAAAATATATTTCAAAAAGTTTTTTAAATATTAGAAAACTGAGTAGAAAATACAAAATATGTCCACTAAAAAACTCCAACTCAGTAGAAAATGCGCCAATTTATTAACTTTCACTAGCTAAATGAACCTCCTGGCATCCCACAAGGATTAAATCCGCGTCTGATTACAGGCAAGGCGGGCGCCTGTGCCAGTCCTCACTCCTCTCCCTCGCTCGTCTTCACGGCCCAGGTGCGGAGCCTCCGAGAGCCCGGCGACTGTAACCGCAGCGGCGGCGGAAGCAGGTGACGTTAATTAGTAGAACCACATATTACAGAGCTGCAGCGCCAGCGGCGGCTCATAACGCGCCGCTCCCAACGGGCGAGGATCCGTGAACCGCTGCGCCGTATATTCAAACCGCAGCAGCACGTATTTTCAGGAGCTTCTTAGAGCTTCAATCAAGGTGTTTGGAAACTTCTTCCGGCTTTCAGAGATGTTCACATGATAATTCTTTATTGAAGTAATACTTTGACATTGCCATTCCGAAAAATTTGACTTTTCAGTCAGAAAACCTATGCGTTACATCTGTCATCACGAAAGCACGTAAGATAAAACATTATTGAACAATTCGTTCTGGCTCTAGGAAAGGGATAGTATATGTCTATCATTCTTTACTCAGCGGATGAATAAAATATGTTAATTTATTTTGTTACGGGGGCGACCGCAAGGAAAAAAATATTTGATTTTTGCTTAAATCGCACGTTTTCCAGTTCATACTTGACGTAAAACGTCCTTGTCTTGGTTAATAAGCGGTTATAATAGATAGTAGTTGAGAAGCGCTGGAGCGCAGCGAGCACTCAATGAAGATATTAGCACACAAACAGAAAATGATAGTTTCTGACAAATTTGAAATGATCAGTACCTTCAAGTACGTAATGGCAGTACTCCAGTTCCTTCAAGAAAAAGAGCAAACGACATGGCCTTACAAAAATAAGCCAATAAGACTATTAAAACTACCTATCAGAGAAACTTAACGATGTGCAGCAGTACATTGAAGTATCCATAAGAGTAGTTAAAACTACTATAATGAATGAGTTAAAAGACTAAGTGAAATGAACTATTGACGCTTCACATACAGAACACATTAAAAATATACCGAAAACTCTACGTACCTAGGTTAAGGAAATAAATCAGCACAAACCAAATTCTAATTTTTTTCCCAAAGAAGTTTCTCTCAAGTTACTTCGCATTCCACCCCAAGCAGAAGACATCCTACAAAAAAGGAAAATATATAACAAAGAGATAACCGAGAATGCACATGTCATTGCTGTTAAGCAAACCATAACAAAGATCCTATGTCAAGAGATGAAATGTTTTGATAAATAATCAAATTAACACATGGCAAGCACCCAGGCTATACATGAGAAAATCTGGCACTATGCTTATTGAAGCATTCTACAAAATAAGTGCCTAAAGAAAATTATCAAATTATTAGCTCCTCAAAAAATTCAGATTATTAGTTCCGTGATTCAAAAGCAAAGAATAAATTATGAAATTCACGATAGGTTGAGTGGCTCAATCATGCGAGCAAAATATTAAACATTTTACCATGTGAGTATTAAGTTATCTTTTAGACACCCTGACTGACATTCATTTACGTACACTTTGCATGTTACAGTAAGGTTCGTACGTAATATTTGATGCAATCTGGCGAAAATATTTTGTTTTCATTGTTGTATTTGCAGATTTATCTAAACACTTGAAAATCGAGTCACTTTTTGCACTAGTGCTAAAAATTTACTTTTAGCAATCTTTTCGTGACTCAAAAGTAACCCCTTTTACTAGAGTCTGTCTAAAAGTAAATTTAAACGAAAACTCTGCGAGTTCAATTATTGCTATACCCACTCAAGAGCCACGGAAGGTCTAATTCTACACCAGAAAGGCTTCGATATCTCTCGCGTATATTTTTTTTCTATTCCGTGAAATCACCGAGTAGTCCTCTGCAAAGAGAGTCGGAAAGCGGGACCCGTGCCCCCAGGGTGAAAGGGCAGAGGGGGGGAAGGAGGCAGCGGCGGCCGCGCTGATAGATGGGGCGGGCGGGCGGACCCGGCCATCAATCTCGGAAGGCCACTCGTCCCTTCTGGCGCGGCGCGGCGCCGAAATACGGGTGCACACCACCAAGGTGAAGAACGGCCCCGGGGCACGCACAGTGGTCCGCAGAAAGCGACACGCGGACATCATTTACAAATAACGCCAACGCCAGGCTTAATGTATATGATTTGCTCAACGTTCGAATACTTACATTGATTGATTGGTAAGATAGTTATTCCGATCAACTGCTAAGGGCATTAGTCCCGTAAGTTGAGTGCACGTTTTCACCACACGAGGTGGCGGTGATCTTCCAACGCTGGCTGGCGAGATCCTCGGCCCACCACAGCGGGCACCTACCGTCGGCTAGTGGGGTTTTCTACAACCAGGTATCTCCCACCAGCAGGGCACCGCCCCAGATGGAACAAGCTCTAAGCTCCCGACCAGGCATGTGTGGTAGCCTCGTGCATGTTAGTGTGTGTGTGTGTGCGCGCGTATGGTTGTGTAAGGGTGAAGAGAGCGCACTGAAGAGGAAGGAAAGATCACGCGCGTACTTTGGTCCGTTCGTTAGGGTACATCTTCGGCATTCGCCTGGTATTGATTGGAGAAACCACGGAAAACTACCAATCAGAGCGGCTGCCGCGGGAATTCTCTTCCAGACAGCAACTGAGTTCGACCTAGCTGTGTAGGTAGTGCCGAAAATACTGTCACCGTCAGGACTCCAACCCAGACCTCCAGGTCAGAGGAACTGCAGTGACATCAGTTGACGCCATTCGAGTACTTATTGGTTCCCACCTCGTCAACTGACATCATAAGTCCCGTAAGTGTAGGGCATAATACGTATCTGTGGAGTGTCTCTGCAGTGATGGAACGTGAGATCCGGCGATGACCTACACGACTGCAAGCAAGGTTCCTCCCTCGCACCTCCCTCAGCGGTTACACTCCTCCAGTCGAGACAAGTTCCCAACTGATCTCCCAATATGTGGGGTAGTATAGTGGGTGTTTAGTAAGTGTAAGTTGAGTATTCGATAGATGAATGAATGTGAACTGATGAATGAATGGTGGAATGAGAGAAACGGAAAACGAGCAACCCAAAAATATTTGCCTTTTCACTGCAAAGTGGCCAATCATATGAACCCCAGAGAAATGCTATCTCGCTTTTCAACGACACAGGTTCTTTTTTAGCAAAATGTTGCCAAGGAATCTAAAACAAAAGAAAGCCATCTAACATACAGGTAAACATACCTCAAAGTACGTGCAAGAAATTGTGTGTACAATAGTGATCTCTAATGTTCCAAGGGGTAAAATGTATGGGGATCCTAAGCTTTTATGTGTTAAGTCAGGAAACGGATGATTCGGAAGCGCAGTTTTGTTCTAAACGACATTTGCGCATATGTGAGGTAGTCGCCCATTTTTTATTTCCTTGTAAGGTGACTTCACGAATCTCACATTTGATGGCTCTGAATGTTTGTTTACTCCTGAACTCTAAATTTTCAGCAGTTCAATTTTAAGGTTAACAAACAATCTAACGCCATCCAAAAAGACTCGAAAAAAGACGCTCATGTACCAAGCATTTTTTATAATTGATGAAAAAGAAAAAATAACTTTTTTGTAGATTTTTACTTTCATTTTGATTCACCTTCGTTCTGTGTAATTGATAGGAATTTAATTTTCCATTCACAAACTTGTATTTATTATTTCGATTTAATAATTCCCAAAAAATAATTTGAAAGGTGTTTAAAATGATGTTTTCGCCATCATAATTATTCCATTATTTACAAATGTACAGAATATTGCATATATAAAGCGACTATCACACTTCCTAATACATCGTAATGCCGTTTAAAAAAACAAATGTTTGCCAAATTATTTTCGTTTGTGGAACGCGCTAGACCACTGTGCGATCCTGCTAGCAGGAGATGGACGCTTTGCCACCGCCCGCTGCACGGGAGAATGAACACAGCCACTCCATGGAATTACTCCGTTTTTTGCGGAGCTAAATCGAATTTCGTGTCCACAACCCATGTACGGTGGTGGAATAATATCCTGCAATTTGCAGATATGGATCTATGCATTTCATGTTGCCCCGGGGATATAGGCAACTTGACTCTGCGCTTAAGGTTTTCGACCAGCTCCTCACCCGCGTCTGTTGGAAATCTCCATATGTGGTGAGGTCTGCTTCTGATGTGAAGAGAGGTGTGAAATGTTACCCATGGTACAAATGTTACGTTTTTTCACATCTCCTTTGAACGACCAACTGAATTCATAACAAATAAGAAACATTGTTTGAAAGTTACACTGAAACGTGATTTCCCTCTGCATGTTTATGGAAAAAGTTCCCCAAATGAATCAAACGATAACGAAATTAATTGTTTTTAGCAAAGTTAACGAGATGTATGAATTTCAAGCTTTTTACGTCTTCTGGAATTTCAAGCAAATTACATCTTCTGAAAAGTAAGAGTAATATATTAAGAGTAAGGTAAGCTAGATATCATGTATTATTTAGTCTTATTCAAAACTTTCTGTGCTTTTATTACAATATTTGGACAATAAGATAGTTTTGTTAACAGTAACCGCTGTTTTCGTTTAAGTTAGAATTGCAATTAAAAGAAGAATCTCTGAAAAAATCTTTACTAAATATCACAAACTCAGCAAGGATTTAATAAAATTCAAATATTCATTTCAAACACACTGTTCGTTGAAGACTTTCCTGATATTTCCTTTCAATCTAAATTACTAATGAATACATATAATTTCGTAAAACTGATAGATGATGAGGGATTATTCACTTTTGGAAGTAATTGTGAATATAAAACACCGTAAGTGTATTACTGCTGGATAGTAAACTACTTCTCAGGGTTGCATTAAAGAGATTTAAGACAAAGACATAGAAGTTGGCAAATTACGGCATATATTTAGATAATCGGGCGCACACGCAACCCGCAAAACGCAATTCGTTAAAACACGCTTTGTCATCGTGCGCATCTCTGAAATGATAAAGGATAAAGCCTTAATATACGTTTTTGTTTCTCTCCAAAGGACACGAGTTATGTTTTCTATACCGTACTCTACAAAACAAGATATTTAGCAACCTTCAATTACATTTTTATGGTTCCGTTAATTCGTAGCACGGAATACCAGAAATTCTGAGTGTTGGCTTCCTGTGTGAACCATTTTCACTTTTCAAACAAACGTCTAAAAAGTTTGTTTTTTTAGAATGAATTTATTAATTTTATTTTACTTTTATTTATTTATTTTCTGAAAAATATTTGCATCACTTGTAATTCATTTTTTCTTTGTATCACTTTTAATTCATTCACTCTTGGTAGTATGTACTCTAGCTATCTAATCATTCCCATTACAACCGGGAGGGGAGACCTTGCACTGTACGCCGCCGAAACGTGTATAAAAGTGTTTCGTAATAAAAACACTTCATCTTTCGAATTTCCAGTTTAATTTCCAACTTCACAAGGGCAGGAACATGCGATGAAAATGTGAGGAAGTTCTGAGGAACATTTAAGGACATATTCGGGAAACATTTGGGCTAACACTTGAAAACCTGTGATAAACATGTGAGGAAATGGGTAGGGCATCATATGAGCCGCATGCCGCAGAATATGAAGGACGTACTGGGATCGTGCGGTAAAACATTCGAGCGAACATGTGAACATGCAAAGCAATATGCGGAAAACATGAAAGGGAACATGGAAGGAAACATACGGTACAATATGCAAGATAAATGTATCGAAGAGCTTGTGGGGAAAGAAAGGGATCAGATGAAGTGAAGAATTATGTGGTTTAACTCTTTTTGATCACCTCTACTCGAAAGCAGGGTACTCAGAAATGATAATAAACAAGAAATATGTGAAAAATAAAATTGATTCATTTAAAATCCTATCATTATAAGCGTACAATTCTTCAATTTACAGATCATGTGGAAGTGGAGATACACTACGAAGCTATTTTTACTAAAATTAAATAATTATTTATACAGTGCGAAATATTCGCAGACCAGTGAACCAGTGAAATCACATTTTTCAAATACGGTCTTTTCTTCTCTTTCACATTCAAGAGAATACAAGAGCAAAAGCATAACAAAAAACACGGATTTCGTTGACGAGAAGAATGGAACTACCTGGAAACAATACGCAAGCCAGAACGAGCTTTCCTCGTTCATGGTCAGAAAAAGTGGGAAGCTCCTCATGTTGTATTTCCCGGAATTTTCTTCAAGTAGTACGCAGAACACTTCCTTCTGTTTACTTTCCCGCGAAGAGAAATAATACACAAACAGGTCTTTAAAGTAACGAGAATTTGCATCAAATCGTTTTAAATATTACCTTCCCTTTTATCTCATTCTCAGGCAGTAACTTCGGTCAGTATTCTATAAAGTAATACCGTATTTCGGAGTGTACATTATAAATTCCTGTAATGGTATAATATATCATATTAGTATGTTTTTTATTAATGATGTCAATATTTACCAATTTCAATCACTTTATGGAAATTATAATATAATTTCTAAGAATTCAATTTCATGGCGATAATTTTAAGACAGTGCTGTAAAATATTCATTTAAATTTAATTTCATATGGCCTAATAAGGTCTATGTCAAAGAGCACGTTTTGTTTTTTCGGAATGCCTGCGTAGTAGTATATTTCTTTTATTGAATGCCTTCCTCAGAAATCGTGACAAAAGAGCATTCTAGCTGAATCCCTATTTCTATTCCCCAAGGTTGCTAGCCCTGGAGGTATGGATGATGAGATGATGATGATGATGATGATAGTGCGGGTCGAAAGCACGGCACACACATATAGACATTAACAAATACATCCATGCCCGAGGCGGGACTCGAACCCGCGGTCTCCTGTTCTGTGATCGCTAATGCACTACTGCCCTACCAATCTCGTCCACGTTCTCCGGCGCGGAATCTAGTTGCTAAATAAATCAGATTGTTTCCAATAAAAATATGTACAGCCTTTATTGAATTCAACATTATTTTGAGTAAACTTTGCTATATTATTTAAAAATTTTATCTTATGCAATTACTTCCTTGTAGCATGCCATTTTGATCGAAACAGTCTTTATTTTAGCATTTTTCAAAAGTCTTTAAAAGATATCTTCGCAAAGAACTATTAAATTTAATTGTCCGACGTTTTCAGTGGCGCTTACAATTCATGGAGAAATTGTAGACTGGGATGTCGCCGAACAGAAATTTTCCCACAAAGAATATTGAAGTTCATTAGAAATTTTCTGTCCTTTTATCTCGATGTAGAAATTAAAACTGCCACCCTTCTAACTTGACTTATCAATTACAGGTATTTCTAATGAAATTATGAAAGAAATAATATCATAAACCAAATATTTTAACAGACTATTTACACTTAGCTACTTCCACGAATGTCGCGGTTGGACATATCAGTTTCGATTGAATATCAATCGCGCCATCTGAATGTCCTGTTCCCAATACCATACGATCGTTGCCCATCGTATTTGAACACAGGCTGCAAACGTTCGCTACCAAATCTGAATTCCATCTACGAGTGTTTGCCAGCGTATTTGAACAACGCCTGTAAGCGTTCGCTTCCGAATCTGAATTCCGTCTACGAGCATTGCCCACCGATTCGGAACACTGATTGCAAGCGTTCACTTCTGAACCTGAATTCTGTCTACGAGTGTTGTGTATTGTATCTTAACACCGTCGGCAAGCGTTCGCTCCGAATCTGAATTCCAATTTCCAATATTTACTATCTACTCCAGCCTTGAACACTCATGGATCCTAAACTTTGTGTTGTAATATCTGCGTTTTATTTTCATGTCTACACGACTACCATATGTCCTCTTTGTACTTGCATTATACTACTTGTATATTGTCATTTCCGTGTTCGAATGTTCTAGTATTAGTTACTCTTTCTTGAATTTTATACAAATCTACAAATATTAACAAATTACCTTTGGGTAGGTTTGGCATACTTCAGTATAAATAGAAAATACTTAATGAATTATAATGAGATTCTTCTAGTTTAAAGATTTTTCATAGTTCTTTTTATGCTTTTTTTAATGTTACCAATTTTCTATCAGACATTTATGACTGGCTCTTTTTCACTTTCTTCCACGTGGAAAATATTCCAAAATTTTCTTGTGTGACCTTCACTCGTCTCATAATATATTCATATCGTTCAGAGTGTTCACATTTGATAAAATCTAAAATTGTATATTTTTTATTCATTCGTAATAACATTCTAGTTAAATTTTGATTCAATATTCATATTTTTGGACAGTAAATTGTTATTTTTGGAACTACTAAGTCATAC
The DNA here is from genome assembly GCA_038098605.1 of Gryllus longicercus. Lineage (NCBI taxonomy): Eukaryota > Metazoa > Arthropoda > Insecta > Orthoptera > Gryllidae > Gryllus > Gryllus longicercus. The sequence goes on from JAZDUA010000462.1 coordinate 1,194,979, forward strand.
ATCTTAATTTTATTTTATTTTGATGTATGTTTATCCCTAAAAATATCATTAAACGTTGAAGCCATTGTCGTTCCTGTAGTTATTCTTACTTATATTTTATTTTTCATTAGCTTCCTTATTAATTTTGTGCCTAAATAATGAATGACATCACATCCTTTAATAATTCGTTTCCATCATACAACACTAAATTTTAAAAGGAATATTTAATGCGTTCATATCGAATTACCACTAATATGGTACGTACCAACATTTTCTTGTTAACATTTTTTCCAACTTTTAGTAGATTATTCTTAATCACATTGACATACAGTACAAACCCTGCTTATTTCATCCAAAAGTTTAGCCAGAATATAATTCGATCATATTAAATTTCCTATGGAACCAAAAAGAGGTTTTTCTCTTAAAATACTTTTGCAAATGGAATTAATTTCTTTGGACGACAAATGCCTTTATTATACCCATAATATCAAGATTATTAACTGCAAACACTTAGGTCTTTGAAAAAACTTTATTTTTTTTGAACATAGAAACATGATTTAACAGCTAATATAACACTACAATTTATGTGTTCCATTTTGGTGAAAATTCATGAACGAATTATATAGTAAATGCTTTCATTTCCGTAGGACAACACTTCGTGTATACCTTTGAGTTAAATCCATTAATAACCATACTCATTTTCGTACTTCACAATATTTTGATTCGTATAAAATGTTTGTTAATCCAACAAATAGCACCCTTCATATTTTTTCTCTTTTATTGTTATAATTCCTTTGTACCCGGTTTAATGAGATTTTATGGAGCTATTTAAAGAGGAAGTATATCACGCTTTGTGCTTTCAAGTTTAAGTCAAAATCAAACAGGGGTTTTTACTTTATGAAATACGACGTAGTAGTATAGAGAAAGTTATCTAATACAGCAAAACATATTGATGATGATTAGCAGGCGGATTTTAATGAAATGTCATTTTTTCTTTCCACTTAAGAAAATGCAGTTTAGTATAGAAAATAATTTTATGTTATGACAAAAAGAAATGACCCATTTTTAAGTCGTGTTTTACCATTTTTGTCGATTTCGATTAATAAGTCATTTTGTACCTTTTCCCGTAATTTTAATGCATTTTTGCTACTTTCATCGACTTTAATATAATTTTAATGATACTTGCTTCAAATTATATTTACGAGTCTCAACAACTATTTTCCACAGAATTTCTGAGTATCCTAGAGAATTTCTTCACTCAGAAATTGTAGTCAGCCGTTGTATGTAATCTAAAGTTCCTGTGACGCCTATCAGCAGCATTGTCGATGCGGTCGGTTTTGGAATAACTAAAGACTGAGAGTTTCTGGTAGTACAAACCAAAAGTTTGTCAAGTGAGTGCACTTAAAAGAATTGAAGAAGTCTCCAGTTACGAACCCAGTTTGAGTTGTTCATCTGAAGTGATTTTGAGTACATTTTTACTTTATATTTCTCTGCCTTTGGGGCATTTTAAAAACCTTTTAAGATAATTTTATTCATAATTTTTAGCAAGGTCCTCAAAATCCGCCCCTATTGATAATAGTTTGAGTGAAAAACCTTGTGGGGATTCGTGATTTTAAACATTTTTATTATTTTTAAAGCGTCTCTTATGATCCGCCCGTCTGGCACTCAATACAACAAATTCAACTCAATACAACAATTTCTTAATAAAGGCCCCAGAATTTTCTTTAATTCTTGTACACAAAGATTGCGTTTATGGAATATGTCCGATTTTCTTTTAAACCGCTGTATTTTCGAAAATTGCGACAGTTTCATTTTCCAACCCTCTCCTATAACTGTATTATTAAAGATAAAGATTTTTAAAATGCAAAATGTTGAGACGAGTTATAACAATTTTCTATTAATACGTTGATATTTACTCAAGAGTTCTCTGTTTTATTTTCTTTAAGCGTTATGCAATGATGGCGAATAATACTCTGAATTATTTGAGTCTAGAGTCATTAGAACTTTTGAATTTTAAAATTAAATTTTGATAAAAATTAAACGACGTTTTTTGATAGAGGCGTATAAAACTCAACCAGCGTGGTAGTGGAATAATGCAAACTGCTGAAGAGGGCAGCTCACTTGGCGTGCCGTTAGCCGACGGTTATCTGCTAGCAACCTCTACTTCTTGAGTCAGTCCGAAAGAAAGGGAGCGTAGACTCTCGAGCCCAGACGGCTCTAGTCTAGTGAAAGGCGAGTAACACGCGGGCAGCTACAGCGGGCCAAAGTGGACAGTCTGACCCGAATTCCAAAACATTTGAACAGCCCTGGTCTATTTGTTAGCAAGTTAAACACAAATACACGCGCTCAAAATCAAATCCTGGCCAGAACAAACAATTTTGCAGGTTGAGCACACTTGCAGAGGCATGTGTTAGGTGAATTTCGTGGTGTTCTAGACACATAACACGTTGCCTACTGCTAAAACAATTGTTAAACAAATAAGCTAACGGATTTTGATCTCAATATAACAGGTAGGAACCGTTATAAATAGTACAAAAAGATATTTCTTTGATGTTACAACAACACTATTTGTATCTGTCGCCAAATTCACATATCTCTCTCTCTCTCTCTCTCTCTCTCTATATATATATATATATATATATATATATATATATATATATATATATATATAAACAAAGGCGGATTTGTTACACCATTTATAGCTCAAGAACGGCTGAATCAAATTTAATTATCTCTGATTTGTTGGATACATCTCCTCCCCCAATAGTAGTATAATTATTAAATATCGGAACAATTCACAAAAAAATATCAAAGAACCAAACAAAATATGCATATCAAATGCAAACTGCCACACACTGCCAGATTTTTTTATTCTGTATCGTTAAATAACTCCTAAACGAAGCGTTCTATGGCATTAAAAACTACAATTTTGAGATCAAATGCCTCAAAGACACGTTTCTCACTCGTAATCTAGACGACGAGATCTTCGTGAACATCCTATTACATTTTTGCTGGTCCGACACTTTTAGATACTACCCCATCTGCTCAAAGGCGTGCAGAATCTGCAACTAAATGTGTATGAGAGGGACAGAGAGCTACAGAGTGGGACAGGGAGAGACCGACATTGAGAATGAGAAGTAGAGCGAGTGAGAAGGAGAAATGCATAGAGGCGGAGAGACGGAAAAAGAGGGAGAGACGGAGAGAGAGGGAGATGAGGCAAAATAATGTTTGCCGGGTTCCGCTACTAATGAATAAAAAACAGGATTATTAAAGTTAAGAAAAAATTGTACTTAACATTCGTTTCGAAATGTTAAGCTAAAAAATACAAATATGTAGCTTTAAATGCGTAAGAATTATGTTTGTTTGGCCCTATATTATATCAGTAGTCCTACCATACTTTATTGATCAGATGAGCACATTTTCTCACTTTTTTAACAACAGTGTAATCAATATTGTAATAATTTGGGCAGGGAGAGGTTCAAGAATATTTAAATTTCGGAAAGAGAGATGACGGTCAAGCATTACGTGATTGGAGTTAGCCCGCTTTCGCGCGTAGCAGAAGTAATGAAAGGAGTCAAATAACTCAATTTTCATTTAAAAGGGAAACTTCACTGGATGGAGCGTAACTTTCCCTCCACAGGGCAGATTCCAGCTCACACACGCCGCGGGCTCGTTTGCTGGCACCAGCGGATATCACGTTTGCTGAGCGAAATATGAGCTCCGACTCGAGAGCAGAGTACCAGGCAATTTAATATACAGGGAATTGCAGACTTGTTCTGTTAGCACGTGCTGTTACGGTATCTAGAACGTTCTCGAAACTGTGTGGAGTATCTCCGAAGGAATTCAGCCTTCTGCACGTAATGAGCATACATTACCTACCCGCAGATCTGCAAGATTAGTAATTGGATCTTACATTGGTAGTCGGAATGAAGCCCTCAAGCGAAGTGATGAGGTTAAGGAGTAAGTGCTCGAGGAAAGGAAGAGTTTGTAGTGACATTGTTGTTAGAAATTATCCTTTTTTTCGCAGAGTATTAAAAACTACTACTACTGGGATTACTTGAAAGAGGAATTTAAATGTCACATGAGTTGTTTTTTGGTGATAGTACAAGAAATTAGTACAGAAGAGCAACGTTTTGCGTTGTAAGGAGGCGAAGTACGATCGAGGAGGTCAGTTAAGGAATGGCTTCATGAAAAGATAAAAGAAAAAGAGTAATGATGAAAGAGAAGATTCACGATGGAAGTTCTGATAAAAACAGGCATAATAGGAAGAAAATGAAAGATCGCACGAGAGACAGCAGAGAGTCACAGGTGGGATAGAAGGTAGAATGGAAATATATGAAAAAGAGAGTCACCCAGAAGGAAAGAGCAAGTGAAATGAAAGGAAATACAATCAAGAGAGAAATGTAAAAAATATCCCCAAGGGAAGATATTTAAGCAAACAGGGAAATATGATAAAAGGAAAGGACTGTGAAATAATAGTAGTTTATACAATTAGTTAATAATGTTATTCTTTATTGGATGAGTACATGTTTTGAAAACGAGCGACGTTAGGAGCGAGTTATCAAATATTTGCGAATGAATAGCAGAGAAATAAGAAAGGAAGTCATTTAAGGGTCATAGTGAAGTGAAGTTCAGTGTGGTTTTCATAATACAAATATTACAAATTAAATTCTACAAATATTTAGTGCTGAGTTATATTATAAAAGTTCATTTTTCGAAAATGTAGTCAGTTTTATGAATCAGAATATAGACAATTTTATATTATTATTACTATTATTATTATTATTATTATTATTATTATTATTATTATTATTATTATTATTATTATTATTATTATTATTATTATTATTATTATTATTATTATTATACCACTATTATTATCGTAGCAGTATTATAATATCATTTTTATATTAGTTATATGACCTTATTTATTTAATTAGCTGCCATCGGGTTATACCCAATCGCAGTTTAAATAAATATATATTTAAAAGCAGCACAGAGAAAGAGGGGAGTGGCAGTGACGCCGGTGAGGAAGCGGATTGGAAAGGGAAAGTGTCGAGGGGGAGGGGGAGGCGCTGAGGCGCGCGCAGGGGCCGCTTTGAGCGCAGCTGGAGGCGGCGCGAGGCGGGGCGAGGCGAGGCGAGGTGAGGTGACGAGAGGCGTTTGAAGCCGCGCGGCGACGCGCAGCCTCCCCGGGCGCAGCTCCTCTGCGCAGCGGTGCGCCTCACCGCCTCCCCGCCCCGCTCCGCCCCGCCCCACCCCGCCTCAATGCCTCAGCGCTCCGCACCGCCCTGCTCAGCCCCGCCACGCACAACCCCGCTTCTCCTCCCCGCCCCGCCACGCCCCACCCCGCCTCACTGCCTCAGCGCTCCGCACCGCCCTGCTCACCCCCGCCCCGCACAACCCCGCTTCTCCTCCCCGCCCCGCCCCGCCCCGCCTCACTGCCTCAGCGCTCCGCCCCGCCCTGCTCAGCCCCGCCCCGCACAACCCCGCCTCTCCTCCCCGCCCCGCCTCGCCCCGCCTCACTGCCTCTCCGCTCTGCACCGCCCTGCTCAGCCCCGCCCCGCACAACCCCGCTTCTCCTCCCCGCACCGCCCCGCCCCGCCTCACTGCCTCAGCGCTCCGCACCGCCCTGCTCAGCCCCGCCCCGCACAACCCTGCCTCTCCGCCCAGCCCCTCCTCTCCTCGCCGCCTCACCGCTCCGCACCGCCCTGCCCTACCCCGCCTCGTCGCCTCTCCACCCAGCCCCGCACCGCACCGCACAGCACAGCCACGCCCCGCCCAACACCGCCCCGCCCCTCCCCGCAGCCTTACCGCCACCCCCCGCCGTCTCCCCCCTTCGCCCCGGCCCGCCCCTCCCGGCCCCACCCCGCCTCGCCGCCTCTACGCCCAGCCCCGCCCCGCCCCGCCCCGCCCCTCCCCGCCCCGCCCCGCCCCGCCCGCCCCGCCCCGCCCCACCCCGCCCCACTCCGCCCCGCCCCGCCCCGCCCCGCCCCGCCCAACACCGCCATTCACCGCCCCACCCCGCCTCGCCGCCTCAGCGCTCCGCACCGCCCTGCTCTGCCCCGTCCCGCACTACCCTGCCTCGTCGCCTCTCCGCCCAGCCCCGCACCGCACCGCACAGCACAGCCACGCCCCGCCCAACACCGCCCCGCCCCTCCCCGCAGCCTTACCGCCACCCCCCGCCGTCTCCCCCCTTCGCCCCGGCCCGCCCCACCCGGCCCCACCCCGCCTCGCCGCCTCTCCGCCCAGCCCCGCCCCGCCCCGCCCCGCCCCTCCCCGCCCCTCCCGCCCCGCCCCGCCCCGCCCCGCCCAACACCGCCATTCACCGCCCCACCCCGCCTCGCCGCCTCAGCGCTTCGCACCGCCCTGCTCTGCCCCGTCCCGCACTACCCTGCCTCGTCGCCTCTCCGCCCAGCCCCGCACCGTCACGCCCCGCCCAACACCGCCATTCCCCGCCCCCCCGCCACGCCGCCTCCCCCCTTTCCATCTCACCGCCTCCCCCTGTCTCACCTCTTCGCCCCGCCTCGCCGCCTCACTGCCCCGCCACGCACCACATCGCCTCTCGATTACTCTTCTTCCCCCATGCTTCTCCCGTTCCTGGTTTCACGCTCCACCTCGCTCTTTTCGGCCGATCCCCCTTCAGTCCCATCCCACGCTCCTCCCCTTCCTGCCTATTTCCCAACTCCCCGCCCCGCCCCCCCCCAAACCTCTCCCCACCTCTCAGTTACCCGCTCCGCTTGCCCTTCCCCAACCTGCTCCTTCCCATCCCTCCCTGCCCCAGTCTGCCACGCGACGCTGCGCTCGTCTCTGCGCAGCCCTCCGCATTGCCCTCTGAAGGGCCTCGTATTTCAGCGCTCGTCTACTATTCTTTTTTCTCGCTCATAAGCCGGTCGCGCTATTAACTCCCCAACAGAGGACGTCTCTTCTCTTCCAGGTTCGAGACGATATTTTTCGTTTCTTTAAGGCAGGAAATGCTATACATAATGATTCTTGGAAACACACAAGGACTTATATCCGGGGAACAAGAAACACACATTAAGTTTTTCTTTTTTTTTAAACGATTATTTTTAAATTTTGATTTGATATTGTTCATTTACTTCATGCTTTTCATTACTCAAAATGTTTTTTCCTAGCTTCACTATTCACAATTTATGAATGTAATAGTTGGTGGCAGTAAAAAGAAGTTAAATCATCCGACGTCTACTTTATAGGAAACCGAGGTGGATTTTAATATTTTTAGCAAAATCAGAGATAGTTGAATGACTGTTAAAATAATAATTAATTTACAAATAATTGACTTCTTGAATTTTCAACTTATCTCGGTTTTAGAGAAACATGTGTCCAAAATATACACAATAGTGTACAATAATTCATTGTCATTTTGACGAAACTCACTTTTCCTGCCAGCATCAGATTGATTTAATTATTATTTAATTGAATATTCAATCGGTAATTTGTTTTAAAGTAATCTAATTCAACGTCGTAATGTAAATTTCATTAGTTTACTTAATTAAATAATAAAAGAAAACACTCCCTTACTACTCACAAGTTACTCTACACTATACATTATTTTCAAAAAGAAATTATTAGAATATAGAAAATTATTAATAGAAAAATGGAGTTTGAAAAACCGAATGGTCTAATTAGTTTTAGTGCTAATGGGAAATGAGTTTCCCGCTAATTGTATTACAGAACTTTGCTTGTTTCCTCTCGCCAGGGTTCTCTCATCACAACATAAATATCACAATTTGGTGACTCCCCGATACGCTTCATTAGGATGCCAGTCGGGCCTAACGAGAGTACTCGCGCACTGCGTCCCTGGCACGGCGGAGCACGCAGAGATTTTTTCGGTTCAAAATATCATCTCCTGCAAATTGTATTCCTCGTTTTTTAAACCCCTATTAATAACCAATTATTAAAGGGAGCAAGCAAAACCACTCGTTTTTGCGCAGAGAGTCTAGTAGCAGTGTTCAATGTTGTCTTTAATATTAGGGTTAGAAGATAGAGCGCATTTAATTCATAATAATCATATTCAATAACAAACAATGAGTTTTTGTTTGGTTTGGAACGTTACTCCTTGTTGGCAGAATACGAAACAGTGGTGGAGCGTGAGGGTGGACACGGAAGACACTGTCAACCCAAGGAAAATATTGATAAGTAGATTGTAAGATAAAAGGCATTTTAATACAAGATATTCTTCTTTCTAAGTCAATTCATTTTTAAGGCTGTTATGAGAGGGGAAGACAGAAGTCTACGTGGTGACCCTACTATAGTAGGGAAGCACTTTAAGATAGAGTTGATGAGTGTTCACTCAATTTCCAATTAGAAATAGTTGAATAGCGCACGTCGCAACCTTTCAACAAGAAACTCAAGTGTGGGGCCTCCTTAAGGTAGCATTTTCTTTAGATTGACCACGGTGAAGTACCCTCCCCCCAAATTAAAACTTTAAATGAATGCGAAATCTCTGTTCTTCAAGATGGTAAGAACAAAATTGTCCTTACCGGCCTATTTTTTTAATAAAAGAAGTTTGAATTAGTACAGTCTTATATGAAAAAACTTTTACGGGCATATGTTTTTTTTAGGTTATGGAAGACCTTATACGGTGAAAGTACTTTTTTTCTTTTATTTAATACGTAATCTCTTTTTTAGTAATCAGGTGATGTTACTTGTAACAAACCTCACCGGAATTTCTGAGGAGTAATTGCTCAAAAACTGATGGGAAATTAATCGCAACCGGTAGGATTGCCTCTACTCCTAGGAGTTATACGAGATCATGTCATTGTTACCATTGCTTCTCTTGAGCCTACCTTAATTTAAATTTTGAACTACATACAACCAAAAACTATTTAACGTTAATTCTCTTTCAGTGTAATCAATGTGAACCAATATTCAACGCAAAAGAAAGAAAAGTGTAGTGCCAAAGTCAACCTAACCTCTATTAGGTCAACTAGTAAAAATGAAAAATCATGAGAAAGTCTAAACGTATTAGCAATCATTGTTTTTCGAGCACAGCTATTCAATACTTCTCTTTAAACTCTTTACAAATAATTATTTAAATGCTCCATTCACATTTAGAAACAGTTATCGCTAATATGTAGTTGTAATAAATGGCCAAGTGTTTGACTAGCGACTGGCATTAACATACAACCTTAAGTGTACAAAGCACATCTCATTAACCGCTGCTGTAGACAACTCTATGCTCGCTCGGAGGCATTTGAGAACGCAGTTGTGTGTATGTGTTTGCGTGTGTGTGTTTGTGTGTGAGTGTGTGTATTGAGGGTTCAAGTGTGTTTCAGAGGGAAGGGTGCGGCGAAACAAAAATATAATTATTTATTTAACAGAGTTGCAATACAATAAAAACACATTCCTATTCACAACATAACATTTAAAACCTAAATTAATTCTCATTATAAACGACTCTCAGGGTGCAACAATCATAAAGTGAACGTTTTGTAGAAATTTGTAATTATTGATTGAAAATTATAAGTGAGTAAATAGTTTTAGAATACTTAATAAATATTTATTTCTGAATTTTCCTGTTTTTCTTATTAAGGTACGCTTTCATAGAACTCAATACAATGAAAATCCAACGCATTATATCATTCAAATGGTGAATCAACTATCAATTACTGTAGTTTTTCAAATATGTTCCTTCATTTATTTTCCAATATTTTATTTCTTCTAAGTGAAATTTGCAAGAAAATTAGATGACCTATGAACATGAAAGTATTAAAAACCAGTATCGTTGGCAACGGCATACTACAAAACGTTTATTACAAATTTCTTCCCTATTATTTCGATTATAAAATACAAATGGGAGCTATTATTGACTAGCTCTTATAAAGCAAGTTTCGAGTTCATTTGCAGAAAGCCAGCGCAATAAACGTTGATGCGCCAAGAACGAGACGAGTGACAGAACAACTGTATGCACGTGATGTTGGTGGCGCCAACACCAGTGAAAACCACCAAAACCATTACTATTCGTTTGGACCTCGTTTGTTCCAATTTGTTGTACAATAACATTTGTTGGTACCAAACAACTCACAAGTTAGAGCATTATGGTGGTCCCAAATCCACGTTGACACCGCCACCTTCATGAAAAAATTTGGAATCATTCTACATCGTTTGTACCGAACTGTTGCCTCAGAATTTTCGTTTGTACCAACGAAATTAATTAAGATACAGCCATTATAATGTGGCAGTGATAGCCATTATAACCGCACAGACACCGCCACCACCGTTAACAAATTTGGAACCATCGAAAATCATCTGTACCAGATTGTTTCACCAGAAGTTTCGCTTGTGCCAAAAAATAATTGAGATATAGCCATTTTATAGAGGGGGTGGGAGCCTCACGATAACCCTAACAACAGACCCGTCCCCACCCCCGCAAATAAATTGCAACAACAGTAAATCGTTTGTTCTTCGTATGTACCGGAATGTTTCATCATAATTTTTGCTTGTACCAAAAATTATATTGGACATCATTTTAAGAAAATAAATAAATGAATATTTAAAAGTAATTATTGACGTATAGGCCAATTCTGTTTATAGAACAGCAAAAATATCGAATTAGCTAAAGTAAATATGTTCAAAAGTTCATGAATTTTATCAAAAGAACCTATTTTCATGACATTGCAATAAAAAATAACCATTTTAGCACATTATTAAAAATGGTAAAAAATGGGTTAAAATATCGGAAACGTTCATAGATGGCGCTGTAGAACAAATCTAAATATGTCAAATGCAACCCGCAACACACTCGGTAGGGGTTTTTGAATCTCTATTGTTAAATAACTCATAAACAAAGCGTTCTAAAGCATTAACAACTAAAAATTTGCAGCCAATTGTCTCAAAGAAACGTTTCTCTTGCCTAAATGTATAGGATGAGATCTTTTTGAACATTCTATTACATTTTTGTTGAGGGAGGAATTGGCAAAGGAAAAGAAAGGGAAATAAAGGGTGGAACAACGTCTGACGGGATCCGCTAAAAATAATAATAATAATAATAATAATAATAATAATAATAATAATAATAATAATAATAGTAGTAGTAGTAGTAGTAGTAGTAGCAGTAGTAGTAGTAGCAGTAGTAGCAGTAGTAGTAGTAGTAGTAGTAGTAGTAGCAGTAGCAGTAGCAGTAGCAGTAGCAGTAGCAGTAGTAGTAGTAGTAGTAGTAGTAGTAGTAGTAGTAGTAGTAGTAGTAGTAGTAGTAGTAGTAGTAGTAGTAGTAGCGGTAGTAGTAGTAGTGGTAGCAGTAGTAGTGGTAGCAGTAGTAGTAGTAGTAGCAGTAGTAGTAGTAGCAGTAGTAGTAGTAGTAGTAGTAGTAGTAGTAGTAGTAGTAGTAGTAGTAGTAGTAGTAGTAGTAGTAATAGTAGTAGTAGTAGTAGTAGAAGAAACAGAAGCATCCTCTAAGTTACACCTAAAAAGAAAAATACGATTGAACATAACAACTTTGGAAAATGTCTTATCTACGCAGACAGTCTACCCACTTCATTTATGACACCACTGCTTATGAATACAAATCACGTTTCAGTAGCTCACTGATGATTTCACGTACAAAATCTGTACATTAGCAACTTATTCTCAGTTGCCCGCTTTTATTCCATCTTTGTCAACACCTAACGAGCAAAATCACGAATGTTATTTAATTTTTTTCATGTAACTTCATATCATTTCGAAGAATAATGTCTAATTTCAACGAATATTATCAAACGTTTTTTGGATTCACTACTTAATTACAATTAATAATGTCAATTTCGTTCTTGCACTTTTGTATTATGAAATAAAAAATATGTGATAAAAGTTATGGAATTCGACTCTGACTTACCAAACTATGCAACTGAACACATTCAGTCTCATCGGCTTAATTTCTATAACAAAATGCAGTCGTCGTAATGAATATGTGTTTTTTATCATTTTATTAATTTAAAAATATTAGTTTAAAGAGGAACACAATTCATAGCAATATCACTTCTAAAGTGCACCAAGAGAACGAAATATTTCAATGAATGCTTCCTAGGGTTGTATGAAGATAAATGATGCAATTTTCAAGGCAATAGCTGTTGTGATTACACTACACAATGTAGAGCCAATTTTAATTAACAAAAAGTATTTTCAGTGCGTATGAAGAATTGTTTGTAATGAAATTACTGGTCACCGTGTTCTTGTGAAACGTGTATTAAATGCCTTCGAATTATTAAATCTTAACTCACGTCAAAATAGAGGAAATATCGCAGTGTTATAGTTTATTACCTCGAAATCGAAAATGGGATGGAAACACGATACCAAATATCACTTCCTTTATATATTGCATATACACTAAATAATACAAGGCCGTTTGATACATTTTTATATGAACAGGCGTGATGAATTAATAGTTGCAAAAAACCATTTCCCTTTGAATTGCGTAGTGAATTGTGACTTACAAACAATCGGCACATGTGTTATTCCATACGTTTCGTTTTGTACATTGATGATTTAATATTGCTACTTGGATTAAACTCACACTATTACATGTTAAACATAAACATTCACATTTGTATACCCAGAACTTTTTTATTATTATTATGAGCCAGTTACAATACCTTAATAGCTAGGGCCTTCTGGTTTCCCAAGGAAGTTCTGCACAGGTTTCTGCCCAAGCTGTTTGGTTGAGTACAACTATGCAAATGAATACATTTCACACATATTGACCTGGTATTGATTACTAAGTAATTGCCATGTAATTTGGCTGTTCATACAATGTGTCTTTTAGTATTGATATTGTTTCCACAACATTTCACTGGTTTCACCTTTCTTCATTTCCACGATTCAGCTTGTTTGAAAGGACCTCCATGACACTCTGCATGCATCCAGTCTTATCCAAAATCTACCCGTTGGCTCCTTAAAGTTGTCCTTCCATCTTTTTCGTTGTCTTCCTGGCTTACGCCATCCGATTCTTGGTTCTCATACGGTTGTAGCATGGACCTACCTGTTATCCTGTTATGACATGTTCAGCTTGTTTGAAGGGACTTCATTGACACTCTGCATGCATCCAGTCTTATCCAAAATCTACCCGTTGGCTCCTTAAAGTTGTTCTTCCATCTTATTCTATACATGTAATTCTCTACATCTTATTTCCATACATGTAATGTGGTCTTTAAGAGATATGTTAAGAATTTTTCTCTCAATGTTTCTCTGGCATGTAGATAATTGCAGCTTTGTGCTGCTGTTAGCGACCAAGTCTGGCTTCCATAAACAAATGAGGATAAAATGCAAAAGTCTAAAATATCTCTTTTCTGATTTAGACAGAGCTTTTTGTCCAATAGGGTAAAAGACAGACTATAAAAGGTTTGCAATGAAAGTGTGATACCTCTATTAATTTCACTGTTGAGTCTATTGTTAAAAGATATTAATTGACGTAGGTATTTATAACCCGAAACATACTCTATCTGGTTCCCCGTCACTTAATGATCCCTCCTCCCTTCCATCCCACTAAAGATGGTAAACTGCCGAACTTTCAAAGAAATACTGGTTCCTCTTCTCCTCATTTTTGAGTTCCTGGGGTATTTTTTTTTCTATTTTTTCTTTTGGATAATGATCTTGTATGTGAAGACTGTCACGTAAACCGTGAGATAATATCAGGCAATGACGTATATAACCCCTGCATTTCGGCCATCCTGTCAGTTATAGCATATATTGGTCAAATGTTTTGCAATGGTATAGCAAGTACGTTACTATGTGAAGCATTAGCAGATCTCCTCTGCATGGCCGCAAAAAGGAGCGTTGGCGGTTGGCCTGAAACCAAAGCGCTACCCGCGACGTGCAAAACAGCACCCTGGTGGCCACGGTGGCAAGTTGCCCAGCTGTTCCAAGCCAGTAACCTCATGGCGTTAAGCACCGCCCAGGGTAGACGAGTGTGAGCTCTAGTAGGAGGTCTGAGCATAATATTTATGAAATGAATAATTTTAAAAATTGTTCACATTTCGAAAATAATATGCAAATATCTACATAGAAGTCTAGTATGTACGAGTAATACTTTCTTCAACAACTATACATTTGATTATTGGGACTCGAAATTATATATTCTATCCTGTTCTTCTACACAACAGTCATTCGTAGACAGAAAAATATTATTTGAAATGCTGTTTATGTGTTAATTAACCATTTAAAAATAGTATTTCTGGAAAGGCAAATATAAGAACAAGTTATTTTTCTTTTAATATCAAAGTAAACATTTTAACAATTTTATAAAATTATTGAATAGTAAAATTAAATGTTTATAATATGGCGACTTTGATTTGATCAAACTATTTGTTTTATATTCGTACATTGAAGTACTAAGTATGATACTTCATACTAATATAATTTTTAATTGCTAAACATTTGACAGAGAACCCTTTCTAAAAATTGAATTGTTCTCAATTGTACTGCAGAACCGTTTCCAATGACAATTTAATTCGTTTTAAAGCATAATTTAGAGAAATACACAACTGTTGAATATTGGATTACATTACGTAAGCAGTTAGCGTTACTATTTTTGAACAACAGGTAAATCATAATTATAATTTACAACTATTTAAGATTTAATATTGTAAATAGAAACTGTTCATAAATTAAAGGTGCTCAAGACTCATTCAATAATATGCAAAAACAGTGTCTTGCTTCGTAAAAACTTTGGAAACTATCTGAGGCCTTGATGAAGCAAGTTCCTGGCAATTACGCACATAATCTTCATCGTTATGCACAAAGCGTCTATTCTCCAACAAATAATCACTAGTGTACGCGTGTCTTTACGTAAACCAAAATCGAACGTCCAAAAACGCATGCTCGTCATTCTCCCCATAACGTCATACGTTATAGACCCGTGATTGCTTTGAATGTCAGGAAACGTTTGAACGGGGTGCCATTTGCTCCGTTCGAGGGAGTCCTCTGCGGGCGAGAAATCAGAGAGTCCGCGCAGCAAAGCGTTCGCAGATTCCTCCGCGCGGCAAAAAGCGCCGGCGGTGGCAGGCGGCTGCGACGACGCCAGGCAAAACAGCGCCCCTGGCGGCCAGCTGCGCAGACGACAGCCGCGCCGCGCCGCGCCGCGCCGGCCTCGCTTGTTTTTGAGCCAAGTGGGGATTACGCAGGCGCTGAACGCCGCCGCGTGACACCGCTGAATCGAAGCGACCTCAGCGCCTGGCAGGTAGCACCTGCTTGGTATGAAACACGTATTTCCCCTAAAGAGAGAAACGAACCAATCTCTGTGGCAGGAGGTTTCAAAAGAAGCAATGTGACGTTTGTGCCACTAGACAAGGATTTTATCGGACACTACCTTTTGTAGTAAAGTTTTTGTGATGTAAATATTTCATCCTATTGTTAAAAACTTGCTTTTTCTTGTTGTATTCAGTATAGTAATTCACGAAAACGTTTCTTTATTACTATCTTTTATGCATCAATTATGAATAGTAATTACAACGGGGAACTGAAACTAAAATATAATCTCATAAGTGAATCATATTCATTACAACCAAAAATTAATTTCGATTTATGTTTGGTTCGTAATGTTCATTCTCAAATATGCACAATTTAAATACAAATCTTAAATTTAAATTTAAATTTAGTAATTAATTAAATTTAATTTAATAATTTATTTATTTTAATATATTAATTGATTTAATTTAATGTAAGAATTAATTTAATTTAATAATTTCATTTAATTTAATAATTAATTGTATATCCCTCTTCCTCTTTCCCTCTTGCTCTCTCTCTCTCTCTCTCTCTCTCTCTCTCTCTCTCTCTCTCTCTCTCTCTCTCTCTCTCTTTGGCTCTCTCATCGACACGTTATTAAAACTTTCACTATTTGCGTTATAAACAGCATTTTGAATTACTTGGTAATTTTTTATAGAATGATGCCGTATCGTGGTGGATATAACCCTATGACATGATGAACATTCACTCAATATTGTTAATAATATATTAATCTGCTTATGTAATTTATTTTAATAAACATGTTGCAAACAATGTCAGTAATGACGTACTAACAAGTATTTTACTTGTAAATTGATATTATTTATTAATTAATTTACTAAGTAATTACTGAAAATTGACTAGCTACCTTTATCACGAATACATTTGATGTCACGAATATTGACATGTGCACATTATTCAAAACTCTTTTGTTTTACCATTAACGGCTATTTTGTTCACCATTTGTTCATTTTCATATTCATTTCCTTCCAGTATCTCTCTCCTTCTCTCCTCCTCTCCCTTCTTCCCTCTCACCCCCTCCGTCTCTCTATATGTCTTTCCCTCTCCCTCCCTCACCCTTTTTCTCCCTCTCCCTCGCTCTCCCTCTCCCTTTCCCTCTCTCTATCCCTCTTTCTCTTTCCCTCTCGCTCTCTCTCTCTCTTTGGCTCTCTCATCGACAGCATGTCATCTTACTCTCTCACTTATTTATTCTTTAATCACCCTCTTCATTATTCATAAACGTTTCAAATATTAATGAACTATACTACTCATTTGCTTCCTCAAAACAGCGTTTATTTGTTCATGAATTCATCAATTCATGCTTTACTCCGAATATCATAAGATATTGCTGAGTGAGATCACCGTGAGTCAATCCGCTCTGTAAAACAGCCGCGTCAATATTTCATACTGCAGCAGCATTTGCGAGATAAGCTAAGCCGGATGTTAATATGCAAAGGGAAAGATTCCGCGCGTAATTAACCTCGCAATTAATTTCGTCGCGGGGCGCGCGCGGCGCCAGTGAGGCTCGGCGAAGCGCCTCTCCGGCACAAAGCCCGCTGTTCGCTTGTCTCCTTCCGCAGCGCCGCTCCGCGCAGCGCCACTTCGCGAGGCAGCTGAGAATGAGGCGCGAGCTCTGAAAAGGAGGCGGGTGTGCGGTGCGTTGCGCGGAGGGGCCAACAGATCGTTTTAGCACACATGTATCGTCTTGGCTAACACTACTCATCTTACAACTCTAACGACAACTCTAACGACAACTCTAACGACAACTCTAACGACAACTCTAACGACAACTCTAACGACAACTCTAACGACAACTCTAACGACAACTCTAACGACAACTCTAACGACAACTCTAACGACAACTCTAACGACAACTCTAACGACAACTCTAACGACAACTCTAACGACAACTCTAACGACAACTCTAACGACAACTCTAACGACAACTCTAACGACAACTCTAACGACAACTCTAACGACAACTCTAACGACAACTCTAACGACAACTCTAACGACAACTCTAACGACAACTCTAACGACAACTCTAACGACAACTCTAACGACAACTCTAACGACAACTCTAACGACAACTCTAACGACAACTCTAACGACAACTCTAACGACAACTCTAACGACAACTCTAACGACAACTCTAACGACAACTCTAACGACAACTCTAACGACAACTCTAACGACAACTCTAACGACAACTCTAACGACAACTCTAACGACAACTCTAACGACAACTCTAACGACAACTCTAACGACAACTCTAACGACAACTCTAATGACAACTCTAACGACAACTCTAACGACAACTCTAACGACAACTCTAACGACAACTCTAACGACAACTCTAACAATTCTAACGACAACTCTAACGGCAACTCTAACGGCAACTCTAACGGCAACTCTAACGGCAGCTCTAACGGCAGCTCTAACGGCAACTCCAACGGCAACTCTAACGGCAACTCTAACGGCAACTCTAACGGCAACTCTAACGGCAACTCTAACGACAACTCTAACGACAACTCTAACGACAACTCTAACGACAACTCTAACGACAACTCTAACGACAACTCTAACGACAACTCTAACGGCAACTCTAACGGCAACTCTAACGGCAACTCTAACGGCAACTCTAACGGCAACTCTAACGACAACTCTAACGACAACTCTAACGACAACTCTAACGACAACTCTAACGACAACTCTAACGACGAAGTTTTTGCTTAAGGTACGACCTTATTCTTCACTTCATAACGCTGAATTGTAAGGTAACCATACACCACAGATTCACAACTTTCCTCTGTCATCGATATATTTTAAAAGAATGTTTTGCTTTATCCACTTCCGTGCGTTTTCTCTATAATATATTAGCAAACAACGGATTCTTAGTACAAATAATGACACCGTAGCGTACTTGTGCTAACCCACTCGCATGTGAATCCCCAACCTTTCCCTATCCATGTCTCTGTTCTTTCCATTAGAAGGAAAGTTGTTAATGAATCGTATTTATTTGTTAAAAAATGAGTAAATGTAACTTCGTACTTACAGAATATCAAACAAAAAATAATAAATAATGTCATTGATGTTGGAAACAAATTTTCAATAAAGGTTTATTCAGAATTATAAGTGCTTCGAACAGCATTCTTCTTTTTTACGTTCTTACGTATCTCAAGAAAAGCAATTTCAAGCCAAAAAATAATAAAAGTAAAATTTTTACCTTTGAGTAATAAATAGCGTTTGTAACAAATAGAAACTATTCAGTCTTATATTTCACGTTGGAAAATGGGAATGTTGCTCAAATGATGTTTACGTATTAATTATCTAAGCGAACCAACACCTTAAGTTAAATATCAAACAGTGTATTATTTAGAATATGAGGTTACAACTCAGCATTGACGTGCAGACTTTCAGATACCACCATTTAAATCGTGAGTCTGGATTATGATCGTTGGCAATTGTCAAGTGACTTGAGTTATTCTTTCTATAATTTTATATTTGCTTGCTTTTTGAAATTAATTTCGTAGTATTGTTGACTACCGCGTTTTGATTTTTGTTGTTCATTTATTTCAAGTTATTTTACGTTAGTTAATTTCAAAAGTCAGTTATGTGTTGTGCGATAGCACAAATTTTCCCCTACTACCTCCGCGTATCCGTACGAGAGCTTCGCATGTTAAACCCCACACTTTTTCCTATCCTTCTATTTCCAGTCTAGGAGGATAAGTTGTTAACGAAAGGTATTTATTTGTTTAAAAAAGTATAAAGGTAACTTTCAGTGCAGTAACACAATATCAAATAAAAATAAATGCAATTGATGTTGAAAAACGTTTTCAATAAAGATCCAATTACTTTATATTAAGTTGATATTTTTTTGATCGTGTACGTGCTTTTTCTGAAAATTCCCCATGATGTTATAAACTGGCTCTTCTAAATCCAAAAACGCATATTTGTTGTCGCAAAGTCATATGTTCTTACCATGCAGTTCTTATCGATCCACTTAAAGGAATATCACATATGTGAATCTCTATGTATTTCACAAGCGTCATGTTATTTTGTTATAGTGCGTAAGGAATGGTGCCAGCGTGTTGAATCGTTTTGTGCAGTATGTTTTCTCTATCTAGAGTTTTGAGGTCCAAACGTTGTTTGTTACGTGATGTATACTGAGTAAGGTCAAGACTTGGTGGTAAAACGTCCTATTGTAGAGGAAATTTGTTTCATTCTGCGAACTTTCTGCAGCAATTTTTTTTTACCCAAAGAGTTAGAAACAGACCTGTCTTTACTGTCCGGAACGGTCCATGTGAAAATGTAACAGTTTTTTTATTAATTTATGTTTCTCTAAGATTTTTGTTTTAAATTTCCAATTTTAATTACGCTCACCTGGTTGAGGCGGCTAAGAGCGCGTAGAGACTCAGCGCTTCGGTCTGAAGGTTCGTGGGTTCGGGTCTCGTGTTGGGCATGGTTGTTTGTCATTTGTCCTTCATGTATGTGCTGTCGCGGAGGACATCGCGTCCCGCTGACATCAGTTCAGAGCAGCCCAAAAGTGGGTTGTGCCGAG
Source organism: Gryllus longicercus (assembly GCA_038098605.1). Lineage (NCBI taxonomy): Eukaryota > Metazoa > Arthropoda > Insecta > Orthoptera > Gryllidae > Gryllus > Gryllus longicercus. The sequence continues at coordinate 1,214,735 of JAZDUA010000462.1, forward strand.
TGTGTGGTCGAATATGCGTCTCATTGTGACGTAAAGGGTAACTGACTTTCGGCTAGCGAGATTTTTGCTGCAGACAGTTCTGGTTACAAAACAAAAGGAACTAATTTGCGAGGGGCACGAGAAACAATAAAATACTTTCATTGTTATCGCCCGGCAAAGTTTTAGTATTACATTGCGTTGCTGGTTGTATTGTTATGATCTAAAAGAAGTATTGTCGATATTCGGAATAGGAAAAATGCACACAAAAGTCTCATGTATCGTTGAATATTGCTAGTGATTGCTGAATGTATTCCAATATATAAAACTTCTGGCTTATTGTATTTATATCTTTAAAATCCAAACGCACTTAAATGGTATTCGATACCATTTAACCACCATTCGATACCATTCAATAACACCACTTTTTTCCACAAAACCTCAAACTAGCATGAGATTCCAATGAAAATCACAATGTGAATGAATGAATTAATGAATATGTTCCAAGATAATAGTGTCCTATTATTAACTAAATATTGCGTCATCTGTCCAAGATTTTCAAAATATTTGCAGTATAATATATTGCTCTATATTGTAAGCAAATATATGGCTGAATGTTTTAGATATTTAGTTGAAACCGTGCTAACATTCTGAACTTTTAAAATAATTGTTTATATATATACATATATATATACATATATATATACATATATATACATATATATATACATATATATACATATATATATACATATATATATATACATATATATATATATACATATATATATATACATATATATACATATATATATGTATATGTATATATACATATATATGTATATATATAAATAAATAAAGGAAAAATTGTCTCTCGATGGAAACCAACTGACAAAAACCAGCCCCTGTACAGCGCGTTACAGTATTACACTCCCGGTACTACGCGTGGGTATTTGGATTTTAATACTCGTGACCTCTGAGGTCGCTTTTTAATAGCATGGTCCTACAGCGACCACTGTGTTTTAATTGTCGGGGATCTCTGGGAAGAACACGTAAGGACACCACAAACACACACCAACATCCGTACCTAGGCGGGATTCGATCATGCAGCACTTCGGAGCCGAGACAGCCACGACTCTTTAGCCTTAGCGACCTCGGCTATCCAGGCCAGCTTGTAAACCTTTCTTAACCTAGTTAAATAGGATAAAATTGCACAGGATACTAATTTAATAGTAAATTTCATTTTACAAACTAGATTTTAAGACTGATAGTATCTGACAACTCTTTCTACAGAATGAGAATACCCAAAAGGGATAAACATCCACAAAGTAATAGAAGCTTCAAAAAGGTCTCATTTTGTAGAATGTGACTTAAAATGAATCAAGAGCCACACCTGACCCATTGCCTGTTTACAACATGTTCCCGCCTGTTGCCACCATAGTCTACGAATATCTCATACGCATTCCTTGCATGTTCCCCGCATGATCCTATCCATGGTTATCATTTGTTTCGCAAATCTATCGCTACCTCTTCGCCGCATGCACTTAAGCGGTTTCTCCATACGTTAACTGGAATGTTAAAAAATTATTTCAAGATGATTTTTGGTTACAAATACTTTCCTAAATATTGTACGGGGACAGTGTAATTTCTATCCTGATGAAATTGAAAATTCTGAATTACTACAATGTTTAGGACCCGAATTTCCAATATGTAATTTCCCGAAAGATATCATTTTGTAAAATAATATCACTTGAAAAAGATAATTCGAGGCCGATTATCGGACCCTAAAATTAGCTTCCTTACGCCTCCGTTCCCAAGTTAGAGTTGAGATTTATTTTAATCCTTTCGTTTCTAAGGGGAAAATACAATGTTCAATTAATAAATTATATCTTACACTCTATATTCTTACGCTTCCAACCAATGATAACGTAATGTTTTGCACTTTCTCTAAAAAAGGGAGAGGGGAGACTGGGCCCAATGTTTAATAATGAAAGAGATTGTAAGAAGAAAAAATGTTTTCTTTATAAATGTTCTAATTTTTGAAGAATGTTTATTCACGACTAATTTACACACAGTGCACTTTTATCTGAAGATATTCATGAAGTGGAATCAAATTCATTATAAAGATGTGTGCAAAAGTAGTTTTTCAGGTCTTGTTGAGTCACTTTCAGCGCTCATAAATTCTCTATTTCTGGATAATGTACATTAGGTACGCATAATTTTAAGAAAATTCCTCAGCATTAAAGAAGATAACGTGATTCTTTTTAAATAATAGCCCCCCAGGAGACCTCGTTTGGATAAAAAGCTGCCAGATTTAGAGCAACCCATTAATCAAGCAGGTCAACGTGAACGACGGGACGTGCTGAAGGACGAGAATACCTGACAGAGATATATTGAAACACAACGTCTTACATCAGTAAGCGTGCCTGCGGTAATTAATCTCTCAGTTTCTTACCCCATTTGCATAATTAATGATGACTTGACGTTTGGTGGATCGATAATGTGCCAAACACGAATGGAGTTCAAGGTTCGATAGCACATAGTGGGGTCACTGGATATCTATTAATCTCGATAAACAGCTTCCGAGATTTAGCCCAAAATTACCAATATATCATGAGAGTATCAACATAATAAAATACCAAATTACCAACACATCAGTTTAAAAAATCACAATTAATGTTATGATAATGAAATTATCGGTCTTTGCATGTTCGTGACTGCATTTGGTGCAAAGGAGCATAAAGTAAAGGATGTGTTATACTAAAACATTATAGTGCGATGATAAATCATGTTACAATGACAATCATTTTCAAACGTTGATTTCATTCTACACGGCATTTAAATTTTGCAGTTTTTCATTGCCCCCTTCTGCCAATTTTTCAATCACTGCTAAAAAATTTCAGAAAATATATAAATTGATACCATCTTCATTTTGTGTCTTTATGACTGCATCACAACCGCATGCTACTTAAACATACATGCGTCAACTCTCATGCCCAGCTCTCATGAGATATTTTTGAAGGCAAATTTGAACAATAAAGACAAAATCTTAATATTTCCATTGAGCAGGTTACGACCTGAAAGTTCATATACATTCCATATACCAATGCAGGGCAAACAACAAGCTACGTTATCTCAGAAATGATAATTCTAAAATCTCGTTTTATGAGATATTCTACCAAATACTCATTTGCAAAAAGGTGACATCTTTGACACCCTCCATAAATTTGTAACATTTATTCAGAACCACCTGAATTCTGAAGATGGAGGGCAGTATTTCTTGCCAGTTAACCAGCGATCATTTTCTCAGTGATGAGTGATCACCGTTCAGTTATAAATAGTATTAACTGGTAAGTGTTTACACATCACTAACGTCACTAACATTGTTCAGTATCCAATTGATACACGTTACTGACGTCCGATAGCTGTCACGAAACGGTGTCAGCGTAAGGGCACCATTCATTTTAAATATCGTTCATAAAGTCAGACAATCCTTCTCGAAACGTCTCTGTTCTCAAAATCGCCATTACCTTAAACATCGCGTTCTCTGTTATCATTGGCGATATCAAAGTAGAAGCAAGGTAATCCTGAGGCCTTGCAGCTCAATGGGCGAGCGGCGGCGCCGGGGGCGGCGCGGGTTCGGGCGAAGCGTCGCGGCGCGGAGGCCGCCTCAGAGGCCACGCGCTGCCGCAACAGGTGCGTCGCTTATCGACCGGCCGCCGCCCACCCCTGCCCCGCCCCGCCCCGCCCCGCCCACCCGCTCGCCCTCTCGCCCGGTCAGCCGCAGCCTCCGCCGCGCCTATTTATAAAGCGGTGGCGGCGGCAGAAGAGCGGCGGATCGGGCGGCGGCCGGGGAGGCGGTAGGGCCGGCGACGGCGACGCAGGGCGGGCAGCGCGGACAGGATGGAGGCACACCTGAGCCGGGTTGAGGAGGCGACGGGGATGGATTCACTGAGTGATACCTGGCGCTACAACTGCTAAAGTCATTAGTCTCGATAGTGGATTGCATGATTTATCGCGGGAGGGGGCGGTGATAATCCCCAGCTGGATGGCGAGATTCGGCGTCGGTATGAGGGGGTTTTCCCAACCAGATATCTCCCACCTGCGTGGCACCGTCCTAGCCGCAGCAAGTTCTAAACTCCCGACTGGTCTACCTAGATACGTCAAAGTAGAGGGGTCAAAGTGGAACAAAAAAGAGGAAGGAAAGATCGCGCGCGTTTTGTGGGCCGTTTGTTAGGGTACTGCTTCGGTATTCCTCTGGCGTTGATCGGAGAAAAAACGGGAAACTACGAATCAGAGCAACCGGCCGCTACAATTCTCCTCAAGACAGCGACTGAATTCGTCCTAGTTGACATGTCAGTGACGAAAATCCTGCCACGATCGGGTCCCAGGACCTCCAGTTCAGAGGCCATTCAGGGGCATCAGTTGCCCTGAGCTATCTTTACCTCTGCGAGGGAGGTGGAGGAGCGTGGTTGGTTGCGGGGGCGGTTGCAGAGATAGCTTAAGTGGAGGTCGGATGTGACGAGGGTTGGAGCGGCACAACAGGCCAGGCAGGGCGAAGAGAGACCAAAGAGGAAGCGATGTGATAGGAACAGCCGTGAGAGAAAGAGAGAGAGAGAGAGGGAGAGAGAGGTGGGGAGGCGCTCAGCACAGCGGGAGAAGGGTGGAGACGGCCAAGGAGAGGGAAAGAGGTGGGCGCCGCTTTGTTCATGACTGACCCACCCACCTGTCACGTGCCCCTTTTCCTTCGCGTGCCCCCGTCCGCCCCTCGCTGTCGCCCTCGCTCACGCCCACGCCCGCGGCGAGGCCGGGGCCGGGGCGGCCGCCAGGTGCGAGCCGCCCTCAAAGAGCGCCACCTGCCTTCAGCGCCAGGAACCGCTGTCCCGAGAGAGCGCTGATTCAGAGGCAGCGCGCCCTTGAAAGCATCAGGCGGAATAGGCGGATCACGGAATTGCGTGATTAATTCTGAGTGCCTTCTTTTTCTCTCCGTGTGAATTTTCGACTCAAGCTATGTACTGAAACTCGGATATTTAATCTGATTGATTCCTATCCATTTTCAATGTTAATGATTTCTATTTTTGAAAACATAATATTACACAGAAATAAAATAAATACGCGTTCCGAAAACCCGCTGAAGGGATATCTGATGAGACTTCTAAATTCTTCACTTACAGCAAATTTTTACGTTTTGCCTGAACTTATTGTAGAATTATTTCACCTTAATTTTACGTTAATTTTTATTTTAAAGTAACTTAATGAACGTGGTGTCTCACAAATGTCCTTACAGGAAGAAGAAATTAGTAAAAAACGGTAAAAATTGTGCCCTTACTTTTTTACGAGTCTCTGTCAAGACAGATGAAAAACATCAGTGAATGCTCTAAACACGACTTTTTATAATAAGCAACAATTTAGTGAGTCAAAAGTGGATATGCTTCTTTGGTCAGAAACTGTCGTGAGTGAACCATTATTTGAACAGATGTTATTTGAGAAAGAAACACGTGATAAGTCTGAAGTGGTATCTGCAACAATAAAGTCAAAATCTAAGTGAAAAACTCGAAGAAGAATTGATGAAAACTACGTAGAAAATCATTTTGACTTGAATTTAAAAAAATATTTCAAATAGGTCTTCTACATTCTCACTTCTTAATCTTTTGGTTGTATATTGTGGCGAAACCGATTTCATCATTATTTTGTAAACGAAATTCACTGGATCAAAATTTAAACAAATAGACTCGGCCACCCAGGATTTCTGCCGAGAGATTACGCAGACGGTTGCACGTGCGGGACTCCGCTTATCGCGCACGGTCCCTAACGCCTCCTCCCCATTAAGCAGGCCGTTTAGAGGACTGCCGTTGACAGACACTGTGCAAGTGTTCACAGCCGGCTGCAGATTTCGAGACCGTTCACTTTCGGGGGAGCCCAGAGCGATACTTCTGTCATCGAACGCGCCCCCCCTGATGCAAGCACGGGGCGATGTTCTAGAAGGAATTAAAATAACATAGTGCACGTGCAGCTAGCACGCAGGGCGGAAAATTCTGTGGCTTCTCGCGTGGCGATTGGCTGAAAATAGCGTGATGCGCAACAACCTAGAGCCAATAGTGACTTGACTTTTATAAAGAGCTAGGGCACATAAGAGGAATTGGGTGGGGGAAAAAATTTACCTTATAAGATTTCGACGGAGAGAAAATCAGAAGAGCTTGGGCATCAGTCGGGGATAGAAGTTTCTTTCGGGGAGCTAGTCGTCGGTCAGAGGCAAAGTTCGCCTTCGCCGGACTTATAAAATTTTCATCTATCAGACGAGGCCAGAGTATTAGGCGTCGGGGAAAGACTATTGTGTCTCTGGAAAACGTATTATTTTCTGAGTTTGAATATTCGACTGAGGACAGTGGAGAGAAGAACTTATATGGGGGTGGGAATTATTCGGGCGATAATGCCTATGTGGGGATTTGCTGCGAGTTTTGAGCTGTGAGCCGACTGCAGTGGAGAGAGAATTTTCTCTTGGGGTGGGTTTCCGTCGTGAAGAGAGGCGAATGTTTCTCCAATCGAATTTTAAACTGTCCGAAGTTGTGTTCGACTTCTTATCATAAAAGTCAGAGAGAGACGCATAGTTGGCAACTCCGTTCCTGAGATCATCCGGCCAGCTCAGCTAGTACTGCCAGTTTCGACCAGAACTTCTAGAATCCGCCAGATCAACCAGAACTTCTAGACACCGCCTACGCGGCAACGCATCGCGGCCTTTTCGTGAAACTACGAGGCGGCTGCCCAGCTGGCGACGAGAGAGGTCATTGCCTTTCCCGGAGGCAATTTTTTTTTGAAGGCCGCCAGGCAACCCTCTCGACCGCGCCACGGCCGCCCCCCCGGCCGCACAAAGACCCTTCTCCAAGTGGTATCGTTAGGGCTCCCGCCCTATTGTATAAAATTTTAGTAATGCGGTGTCACGCTCTGACACACTGACTAGTAGTAATTTTACCCATTGTAATTGTTAGCTATAATTCTTTTTAGTTCTTTAAGCTTAACTCCTAAAACTAACTTTTCATTTTTTTTCTCTCCTCTTATCTAATTTTCCGCTATTCTTTTATTAAATTTAAGAGTGTGACTTCCCTGGGGCATTTTAATCATACTGCCCAGGAATAAATGTGAATTTTTACCAGTGAGCAAGTGTTTATTTTGTGTTTCCACCGTACAGTGTAACAATTCCTTCCATCACCGATCTGAGCTAGTGGCAGGGTCGCCAACCGATTCCACAGGTAATCGGTTCGGTTACAATATACTACTGCAATTGCTGCAAGTCTTATAATTACAGTCAGGTTACCAATAGAAAACCCATTAGCAAAGTAAGTCTAGTTTTCTCTCCTAAAAATTAGAGACAATTCATTTGTTTGAGTTCAGACGATTAGTTTAAATTTGGAAAGCACTTTAAGGAGTTTTAATTTTTCAAAGTATTATAAACAGTCAAAGTTATTTACGTATTTGGTTACACATTTCTTTAAAAATTACGTAATTAGGAAACAATAATTGCAACATTATAATTTTCTAAGAATTTTGTTCCATTTCTGCAATCTGTAATATTGACAGTGTTTAGCCCTCCGTGACTGGTTATCTTGCGGGCTCGTTTTCGACGGCGCAACCTCAGGTTTGATTCCCGGTCGGGGCAAAAATTAATTGTGCGCATTCCTTAAAATGTCTCAGTATCCATTTCTGTCTGACGATGAGAGAACTCACTTTTCAGCATGAGAAGATCAGAATACAGCATCAGGATGGCTATGTGCTAAAGACACGTACCTTTTAACCCATGGCCGCAAGCTGGTATGACTATTATAGCTCGTAATGAGCTGTTGTACCAAAGTACATACATGTGTTGACAGTGATTTCTTTCTCCAGAATTCCGAAATATTTGAATAAAATTATATTCATCTTCGTAATAATTTTCAACTAAATAATAATTTTCAATTAAAAACTAAAAAATAATATTTTTTTAAAAATACAATGTAGAAAGTATATAACACTACAGACTTCATATTCTGGCAAGTTTCATTTTCAGTACACTAGAACAAATGTGACAGATTCGTGTTTAGAAATAAAAGAGGGGAAATTATCTATTGTTAGTGTTTGTACGAAAACTATACCGTGCACCTAACACTCCAACCCAAAATAAACTAAAGAGCGTGCATGTAACAAATTTCAAATTCATGTTATCATGCCTTGTGATTCTCATGTTACCCCGTGTATCCGATTCACGCGTAGCAGCAGTGTAGAATGGGCTGCCTACCTAAAGGCGAACGACTCGACCGCATTGCCCGAATAACGTAATAGGAGCCAAACGTTGAGTCACTTCATTAATTCATTCAGTTTGTTAGGGCTTTTAAACACATTGTTTCGAGTTTTACGCGAATTATTTTACACGGGTATGCTATAAGTGTATTATGTTGAAGCACATCAGTATATTATCATTATTTAGTCTGATCGAGAAAATTGTATTGTTACTGCACAGCCAATTGGTGCTATACGTTTTTTGCTTAAATTACGTTAAATTACAAAATTTTGTAAAAATGCATACTGTTATTAAACTTGAACTCCGATAAGAACCCTCATAATTATTGAGCTTCAGTAACATTTGGTATGTGCTACAAAAGTCTCATTATTTTTTGTTGCCTTTTTCCAATAACACGTCAATGCGCCGTTAATTGTAGTACTAATATTATAATGCACGTTATTAAAGTATTTTTAAATTTTATACCTAAAGAGAAAATTTTGTAATTTTGTGATAAACCATTGTCGGGATTTTGTCAGAAATATATGTTAAGGGTTTCTTATTCCTAAAACGTATTGTTTTTAAAACACTTATTCGTCCGTTCGTTCGCCTGCCTACTCGAAAGTGATAAACTGTACAAAGAATTGAAAATTAAAAAATAATTTTCATTGTGACCGACCTTCTTGACCGAGGTGGCTTAGAGTGTGTACCGATTTAGCGCCTCAGTCTGAAGGGTTGCGTATTCGAATCCCGCCCCGAACATGATTGTTTTCCCGTTGTCTCTAATGGCGTGGAGGGCTTTGTGTTCTGCTAACCGCAGAGGAGCACACATGTGTGTTGGTGTCTAGTGTATGATAAAATGTGAATCCCACGGGTAAAGAGTAGTCGTAAAAGGTAGACCATAGTCGGCTGGATAAAAGCCCTTGTAGAAAAAAACAGTGTTGGTTTGAAGATATTTTTAAAATGTTCCCAAAATTGGGTTAATTTTTACTGCCTTGCATACTACATACGTAGTATAGGGAAACTTATGTAATGATGCAATGAAACACGACACTATTGTGACAAAAAATCCAATTGTAAATTCCTGATACCGAAAAAGAGGATAATCCTTCTTCCTATATGTAGTATATTACTTTTCATAACGCGATGTGCAGTCAGAATCCACGTTGTGTGGATTATTGATTCCTAAAAATTGATATACAGCAAAAAGTATGTCCGTCTGACCGTCTGCCGTCTCTCCGTCTCTCTGTACGTGAACAACGCTAGCTGCTAAACAGTAGTAGAATTTTCACCAAAATTTAACTTTCCAGTCAATCTGTCTGATATTGCGGCCCCTTGAATAATTTAAAAGCAATATGTGAACTTTTTGGGGCACTTTACATGAAGCCTTAAGGACATTTTCAATTTTTCTGGTTTCTTCATAGCTCCAAAGTTTTAATGAAACTTTGTCCTTGAAAAGCATAAAGGATGCATAAAAACGGTGCCGTTCACAGTTTAGTTGATACATCTGAATTTTTGAAAACTGCGAAGTTCAAAACTTATTTGGCGCCTTCGTACAACTAAAGTACGGAAGATAGAGATATATACTCCGAATAAAATCTGTTCATAAAAATTATGTCTTTAAATGGGGACACATATATTTTTTTCAAATTATGAAATGTTTTCAAGAAATTTAAAGTTAAACATCAACAATATTAAAGAAATTGATAAACCAGATTTTCTCGAAAGTGGTTCTATGTTTTTTAAACTTTTTGTGTGGATAGGATTACATGCGCTAAATCACAAGACATAAACCTCTTTTTTTATATGTGACTTAATTTTTTCAAAAACTCCACAAAAGTATTTTTATATAACATTCACGTCCTTAATTATAGCATTATGGGCGTTTTTAATCATTATTGCATTTGTGAGTACAATTGCATCAAATGATTCCTAAAAAGTTTCATGAAAACCCAAAATTTCTCAGTAAAAATGTTTCGCAGTGTAAAAAAATTTCGCAGTATCAGAAATGCCATAATGACATTTTATCAAAAACGGCTCTAAATTTTTTTTCTTGGAACTTTTTGTAAGGATTGCGCTAAATACACTTTATTACATGACATATACTCCATTATTATTATTTTTTATTGTTCAAAACATACATAAAGGCATATTTTAGAAATTCTCTCACATCGTTAATATACATTTTCTAGGAATTATTTCATTGTAAATATAAGTTCTTCAATTTTTTTAACTGTTTCAAAACTTTAAACCTCTGATAAATGAGCTCAAATTTCGCTTTTGCATAAACGAGATTTTCTCAAGAAGTTTCCAAAGAATGGATGAAAATTTGCATATAGAAATATGTTTCACTCTTCTGTGATATTATTAATAACATATTCCAATTATACTAGAAGTAAATTTAAAAATCGAAAAAATGTTAAACATTGTCATTTTTCTTCCGGAGGTACGAGATGAGACGAGAGGGGATACCGAAAAGCTAACTTAGGCTCTAGAGATTAAAAAATTAACTAGTGCGAGAATGTCTATGACATTCGGTACCACCACTAGTTTTATTCGTATTGAGAAAAATGCATTAATTAATGATGTACCGGCAATAATAAATGTACTTATTATCACAAAATATATTTTTCTTTTAGGAAATTTAAAGCATTAAAATGGTGTTTGATACACCAAGACACCTATACTTAAAGGTTTTCGATGCAGTCATTCCGCTGTTTAAAGCTTTGAAAGCGTCTCCTAAAGGTAGGAACACATCGGTAGAAACTTTGGCTTTAAACAAAACCTGTTCTAAACAGCAGCTCTTTATAAAAGATCATCTACATTTTTTTAAACGAAACTTTTTATATGAATTGGGGTTCAAGAAGTATTCAGTTTGTCCATGCATTCCCAGCGCACTACCGACACGCGACCGGAAGCGGAGGCGGAATCTCGTGGCGCCGGTGATGCCCGGGGCGTCATGAGCCTCCGGCAGTCCGCGCCTCCGCGTCTGCTTTTTGGCCACGTTTCTTGGCCTCCGCCGCCACCGCCGCCGCGCTCCTTCGCAAACAGCGGCGCCGCGGGTGGTCGATGGCAGAGTCAACAAGTGGGAAGAAGGCGGCGAGGTATCGACTCCCCCGCTGCGCGAGCGCCTGACAGGCCCAAATGACGCGACGCGACGCGACGCCCCGCACGCCGCCCGGCGAGACATCGAGAAGCTCCTGATAACTCGGACCCCGCAACTTTTCTGCTCATCATCTTCGTCTTCATATACATATTGTTACTGCCTTATTTTTAAACTTATAATTTTACTTTCTCCCTACGGAATAGAGAGAAAGTTATGTAATGCTACGCGAAAAATAGGCGAATATTTGGCAGAAAAAATCTTATTACAGGGCCCTGGTAACGAAAAAGTGGATAAATCCAGATGCTAAGTTTAGAGAAACAAGTTTTGTTGGTCCTTCATTCCAAAGAAAATTGAATGACGGCAGAACGTCTGTTCGTCCCTCTATCCGTTTGTCAGGGAACAACGCTCGCGGTTAAACCGTTCAGCAGATTTTCTCCAAAATTGATATTCCACAATCGATGTGGTCGATCTGGTCGGTCGCGGTACCTTGCATTTTAAACCTATATTTTAATTTTGGGGGTTCTTCACGTGAAGCCCCTGGAATATATTTAAGACTTTTAAAAAAAGGTGTCATCGATAACTTTTGTTGTTAAATAGTGTGAAGAACTTTTAAGACAATGTTGCTAGTCACGTGTACTTTGATATCCTTGATTTTTCGAAAATTGCAATAGTTCAATTTTTTGTGGCGTGTTCCTTCAACTACAATATTAAAGATATATATTTTCCCTTTATAAAATATATACCTTTAAGATAAATTTTCAAATAAGGTCATGTACAATTCTTCGAAAATTTGAGTACTTTTCGCATAATTTTGCGTGAAAATACATGGGAGAAAGTACGACCTGTTTTAGCACCACTAGTTTTGTAGGTTCTCCTTCCGTCATTTCACTTCCTTTTCGCGCATGTTCTGCCTTGCTTTGTGGATGCTGCGAGAGTTCAGCAACCACATCTTTCTCTCGGCAGCGTTGGTCCATGTTTTGGAAATCCGGCGGTAAGTCTATTTTATAACAGCTGGTGTCTGGAAGGCGTTGCGTTTGCTCGCTCGTCCTCGCTCGAGCGCCGCATTCTCGCATTCTCGAGCACCGCAAACTCGAGCGTCCTGCGCTCGCTGGCGGAGGCTCATTCACAAATCAGAGCGTTCGCAATGACGGCTTCGCTACACATCTTGAAGACAGAATAGGGCATATGTGAAAGAGTTGTAGGTATAGACCGCTGTTCGAAACTACCGATAATGTGAATGCCTTCCGAAGAATTATTTTCGAATAAATGTTGCTCATATTTCTAAAATAAGAATTAGTAGCTGCACTTACGTTTTTCTTTCACTTCGTGAATTTGCAGCAAAAATACAAAGCATTCTCTCTGGACACGCCTGCCAAAGGTCATGCACACATTTCATTCTCATTTCGTCTAATAATTTGTACTTTTTGTTGAGGCGTTTCAACTTTCTGTAATATTCTGTGTTTCACTTTGATATTTTGTGTTTTACACTCATAATTTTCTGGAACCGCATATTTCTCTTGTTTTGTTTTGGCCGAGCACAAATCGAGCGAAAAATCATCTATCGCGCTGCCATCTACCGAATTTTGTGTTAAACACACCGGTGGAATCGTCTAGTCAGGTCTCTACTAGCTGTTTAGCTGGATCAAGTTACAACCACTGTTTCGAAAAGAGAGCGGTCGGTTTCTCTGTTCGGTAGTTTTTAGTGGTATCCGATTAATATGAGGCGAATACCCGAGAAGCTCACCTCTCGGGCCACTCACTGCGCGCGATTGTTGATTCCTCATCCCTTACAACATACACACACTTACATCGAGTACGCTACAATACATGGCAAGAGCTTCTTTCTGCTAGGGGAGTCCCCCCTCCCCTCGAGGAAGATATTTTAGAGGGAGAGAACCCTGCAACACTGCAAGCCTACGCCTCGGCGGAGGGAGAATAGTACCATCTAGTGGGATCTCACATGCACTACACTTAAGGGAAAATGACTTCTTATAATTATGTTTTTAGTTGTGGATGTGGAAATCGTACTGAAATCAATACTGACTCTGGCTCCTTGTTTTGTTATCTACCTTCCCACCGAAAAGGAACAAGAAAAATGTAATTTTGCGCATTATTTTCCAGGCAATTTCATTCACATTTCCAGCATTATAAACCCAATCATAAACAGGGATCGTAAATCAATTTTCTCAGAGATCTCATAAAATAAAATGTTTCCACATCTTGCCAGATCTAGAAATGTGGAATATCCTTGCATTTTCTTATGTAATTCTTGACTTATTCTTTCTCAGATTAAACAGATGATTAAGAAATGAAAAAACATAAAATTCCTGTGTTTTATAATGTAAAAATCCGAATGTTTTATATCATTTATTTATAGAAATCAGGATATCCACACAAAAAAAACAACCAACAACCTATTGTGAAAATCGAGTGAGGTGAATGATATTGGCTTGCATTTTTAAATAAGAGAATACAACATCAACAAAAATATAATGTTCTTGAAAAGCTCTTCACCAAAAGTTAAGAATTTCAAGGTACAATTTTCAGGTGACTCATTTCGATATTCTGAAATCTTTTAATTTGAAGTGCTAAAAAACTAATTTTCACTCAAACTGATTAGATAAAATGTACTTAAACGACCACCTTTACTAATGGCTATTTTAACCGAATTATTTTACTTTCTCGCACTTAATAACGTAAGAAGAGAAAGTATTGTAATCTTGCCCCGGAAAATGGTGAATTTTCGACACAAAAACTCTTATTATCCGGCCCTGCTAATGAAAAAGTAAATAAACCCAGTTGCTAAATTTAGAAACAAATTCCTCCAACACGTGATGTAACCAGAATCCATGTTGTGTGAGTCCTTCACACCGAAAAATCTACTGACGGCAAAACGTCTGTCTGTACGTCCGTCTGGGCAAAACGCTTGCGAATAAATCGTTCACCCGATTTTCTCCCAAACTGATATTCTCCAATCGTTCTAGCTGATGATGCGGCCCCTAGGATTTGAAACCTATATTTTAAGTTTGGGAGATACTTTACATGAAGCCCATGGGACATTTTTTAAAAATTCTTTCATTTTTTAAAATTAATTTCTTTTGTTGAATAGTGCAAAATACGTTGAAGAGAACAGTGCAGGTCACATTTTCGTTAACGTCCCCAATTTTTCGAAAATTTGAAACAAATTTTAAACTTCAATATTGAAGGTAGAGATTTTTGTCTCAGGCACAGTCGGTTGTACAAAATTAGCTTTTTAAGATAGGTCGTGTACAATTTTTGAGTAATTTCTGCTCGAAATTATTGAAATATAAACAGGTTTCACACCAACTACGGGCCACGAGAAAAATTGAATGAATGATATGAAAAATAATTAACTTAATTTTAATTATAATTCACTACTGAAAATGTCAATATTAATTCTATTTTCTCGCCTTTTACTTTTTACTCGATTTGTGTGAGCCACCTTTTTCAATTTATACAAATACTACGGGCCACGAGAAAATTTGAATGGATGATATGAAAAATAATTAACGTAATTTTAATTATAATTTACTATTGAAAATGCCAATATTAATTTTATTTTTATTTTCTCTCCTTTTTACTTTTTACTCAATTTGTATTCTCAATGTACTAACGTATTTCTTTTTAAGGTATCCGCAAAGCTTAATAGAAATTTTGCAACATTGCACCATCGATATTTGAGAAACTAATTGTTGTCGAGATGTTGGCGGTAATGAGATACAGCTGTTTTATTAAGTTCTCCTGCTGGTGGCGGTGTAACTCCTTGATCGAGAGGCAGTACTTCCGTTTGCGATGAATTTCGCAACGGTATGTTATAAATTACTACACATTTCTTTGTAATGTGAAATGCATACTTCCTTTCGTATTACACCAAAGATGAAGGTTATAGAAATTGCTGTAACTTTTGCTCTTTTCACATTTCGTAAGAATTCCTTATTTTCATTTAAAAGGCGACTAATTTGAACATTCTGAATATATTCTAAAAATTTCGAAGTTAAGTAACTATTAAAATTAATTTAAGTCTGACTGTCATGCAAAATCTTTTAAACCGATAAATAGAGAACGGAACTTACCATATTTGCACATTTTATTCCTTGCGACCAAACTATATGCTTTTTGCAAGAAAATGGAGGACAAGAAAAGAATATATGATGTTTTAGTGTGCATATTTTTTGCATAATTGGCAATAGGTGCATATATAAGTAATTCATGCATATTGGTGCATATTTTGTTATTATTGACCCTCTCAAGACTGTCGCTGTACTTATCTCTTCAGCAGCTGATTTCTAAGGTAAGCGGTTTTTTCAATCCCTCGTGAGAATATCATTGACTACGTGGGACGTTGGTCAGAGACGGTAATTCTAAGAAATAGCTTTGCTCAGAGGCAGCTTGTCGGATTATAAAAGCTTTATATTTGTTGCGTCTGGAGAAGCACTATCAGCTGCGCTGCGTTTACCGGGAGGATGGGGCGCACAGAAGTTAATTTGGAGAAAAAGACTTGCTGAAAGGAAAAAAATTAAAATTAATCGTCAATTCATTCCATCGCTTTGAAAACGCAGTACTTAGAGTATACTTAGATTTTTCTAAAGTTATCTGTCAAGGTCAATGAAATATCAAGAAGTGAGAAGGAAGTCAGACTCCAATAAGGAGATGCAACGTCATTAGGTGTAGTTTCGCCAAGTTGGCATTTATTAAAGTTCATTTTGAAAATTTGCCCACGAGATTAACTAAGTTGGAAGAAAAGGAATTTCTACTTTCGGTATATTTGGAACTGTAAGACTCATTTACAAAATATGTTATACGAGGAGTCATTGGACAAACTAGCAACGAAGATTAAAAAGTAAAAACCAAAAATCCCAGCATTAAATTTATTCGTGATGTAAGTGAAGTACTAACTGGAATATAAAGGAACTGCAAAATTATTCTCCTGCTGAAGTGGCTTCATTTAAATTCTGCCGCTTAACTTCTTGTGAAGTGGAACGTCTATTTACACAAACATACTAAATTACTCAACTACACAACAATTATTACGCGCAACTGAATACCACAATCCTTTCACTGTAAAAAACATACTGTTACGTTATTCCTAGACGCAGCTCAAGCTCTTGACAAAGTTTGGCATAAAGGATTCATATTTCAACTTCATGATATTGGTACTTCTCAATATTTATTAAAAATAATTCAAAGTTTCCTATAAAATCGCCATTTTTCAGTTAAACTTAATTCTTCTTTTTCTACTTTACGTCAAATATATTCAGGAATTCAACAAGGTTCAACTCTTTCCCCACTACTCTATAACATCTACATGTCTGATCTTCCTACTTTACCCTTCGTCTCTTTAACTCTTTTCGCTGATGATACTGCATCATTTTCATCACATTTTAATATAAAAATTGCACGTAACATCCTTCAAAATGATATTCAAAAGTACATAAAAACGACTCAAAATTGGAGAATCAAAATTAACCTTCTTAAAACATTTCACACTTTGCAGACTTACTATTACTCCTCCCCTTGTTAGGTAACAATCGCTGTTAAATAAAAACTTATCTCTTGATAAACTTTTAACTTTGAAATCTCACATTTTAAATATTGTTTACAAAACATCACAAAATCTCTAAGCTTAAATCTTTAATACATAAAAATTCAAAATTACGAATAAAATGTGTTATATTAATATACAAAATTATTACTAGGCCATCTCTTACTTAGGCTTGTCCTGTATGGTGCAATACATCTTCCACACATATAAATAAATTCCAAATCCTACAAAATATATTTTATGACAGTTATTACAAGCCGAATGGTTTATATCAAATAAGCAAATTCATTGAGAATTACAAATAGTACCTATTAAAATATATTTAATCACACAGTCCACAAACTTCTTTAACTTATTACCTTCTGGTTCTACTTCAAAAAACTTTGATTTGGGTCAACACAATGAAACTCTCTGAATTCGCTCAAGATTCTTCAAATATACTTTTCGTCCTTGATAATTTACTTTTTTAATTTTAAATTCTCCTCTAGGGACACCGCCTTAAAATGGCATTGACCGTGCGGGCGAGGAGGTTTGCGTGCTCCCATCAAGCTGACGGCTAAGACCGCGGTAGAAGTGTTCATTGGTTGAAGAATCGATTAACATTACTACTGGTAGGGTCACCCAAGCTGAGGAGTGCTCAGTGGAGGAGTCAGACGAAGGGATATCACACAATGTTCTTTCGGTTCTTTTCCATGTCCTGGCACTCCCTCATTCTGCCCTATACCTGTATCCAAAACCGCTCCCTCCCCCCAACCAGCGACCCTTGTTGCCAGATGGTTCCCGTTTCTAGTGTAACACTGCTAATCTACACTTTGTGTCATACTACTTTTATCTTTCTACTAGACATCTCGTGGTCCCTTGTGTTTCCGACCCAGAAGCTGTTAGGTGTAGAGGGCTAGCATGTTATTCATCTTCTTTTCTTTAGTGATCTTTTTTTTCTTTTCATACTACTCAACTCTTAATTTTTCTATAACGTCTTCTTTATTTCTCCTAAATTCGAGTAGAAGAGACTCGATAGTCCTAGGCGACAGCTCGTCTAAGAGAAGGAAAACTCTGAAGTAAAATCCTGGTCCTCCGAGTGGAAGGTTGAGGTGATGGGCAGGCTCCCCATTGTCTTATAAATAATTCTAAATGCTAAAACGCCTATCAAGGATTAGCCGAGTGAATATTGGAATCGAAATTGGCAAAATAAATGGACTATGAACATAGGGACTTGGAATACACAAGGGTTTGGGGAAAAGGCCCAGGAGGTAATACACGAATTACAAGAGATGGATCACAGTCATGAGTGAAACTAAGAAGCAAGCTTCGGGGACATAGGAAATAGGCTCAGACATACAAATTTGGAGTGGTGTCCCAAAGGACCAAAATGAAGGGGGAAGTAAAGGTGTGTCAATAGTTATTAAGAAAAAATATAAAAAGGACCTAAGAAATTGGGAAGCGATTGACGAGAGAATTATGAAAGTAAATCTTGATAATTATATATTTAAACTGACAATTCTTGGAATCTATGTACCAAACAAAAACGAAAAAACTAGTATCCTAAAAGAATTGTATTCAAAACTACACGATGTGATCAGCGACTGTGGAGTTTAAACAGATAGATTCTTCTGAGAGATTTTAATGTCAAGGTGGGAATAAATGTGGTTCAACAGTAATTGCGCAATTTGACGAGGATGTCTGTTACTCAAATGGGAAAAGATTGGTATTTCTGTGTGAACAGACGTGTGAACATAACATGATGATCAGAAATGACTTCTTCCAACACAGACATAAGCATAAATATACCTGGACGGACCATAGAGAGATAAAAGATCAGTGATAGGCCATGTGATTACTTCGTAGAACTTCCATGGAAGAGGGATGGATGTTCGGGTACACCGAAGTCCAGAATGTGGTTCTAATCACTTTCTGGTGAAATCAAAAATAATATTCCCTCATCGAAGCATCGGTTTATCACAAGTAATGAAAAAAAGTGGCAAACTGGGAGAGAATTACACGTCTTCCACGATACCTCACAAGCGTATGACAACGTGCCAGAAGAGAAATTATGGGAGGTCCTGCGACGTCTGAATTTGAATAGTACACTCATTGCTGCTGTGGAAGAACTACATTCAGAGCAAGGAAGGATAGTGAAAGTGAGAAAACACGTGGCAGAATCGTTTCCAATAATTAAGGGTCTATAAGGCAAAGAAGCTCCATTTCATCGACACTGCTCAAAATCTATGAAAAACAGGCCCTGCAAAAATAGAAAAGGAGGTGTGCGGGAATGGGAATACCGGGGACTGTGTACTCTACTCTCTACACTTTACAGTTCGCTGATGAACAGGTAATCGGTGTTCACGACCACGATGATATAGAATTTATGCTGAGAAGGTTTAGAGACAAGTGGGGACTGACCCTCAACCTAGATAAATAAATGTACTCGGCAATAAATAGTAATAATGAATGCATAACTATGGGCACAGGAAACAACATTAAGAAAACTGAAGAAATAAAACATTTAGAGGTAAAAATTGGGAAACACGGACTTTATGAGAGGTTTTAGAACAAATTAAACAAGGCAGAAACTCATTGGTTCCCTGAATTCTATCTTATGGGACAAAAATATAAAAGAACAAAACTAATGATATGTAGAGTAATAATCCAAAGTTGTACTGTTTGGCGCTGAGATATGGCAACTCTCAGAACAAATGAGAACAAAGTTGAGGGTCATGGAAATGGATTTTCTTAGAAGATCCGCTGGCATCTCAAAAAAAGCAGAAATACGTAATGAAAGAATTAAAAAGATTATGGGTTTGAAGCAGGATATACTGCAAGAAATTGAAAGGAAACAATTGTTACGGTTTGAACACGAGCAGAGGATTTAATAAAATAGACTTCCAAAGAAGCTTTTGGATTGGCAACCGCAAGAAAGAAGGAAAAGTGGTCGGCCGCTACCTGGTTGGAGAGACAACGTAGAGGAGACAATGGCTGGATGTCAGTTACCTCCTGGGACTTGGAACAATAGAGAAGAATGGAAAAAGAATTTAGGCACCGAAAGATCCACCTAAGGGTCAACCAAACGGGAAAAAAGAAAACATTGCAAAACAATTTGTTGTATATTTTCACAATAATGCGTGTAAGTAAATGCACTATAAGTCAATAAAAATCATTTAAATAGACATTCTTGAATTAATTTCTTGATAATGCATTTTCTTTGGCATTTTATCGGTTTTTAAGTGCATATTGTCGTATTTCTTCTGGAAATTGTCAGGTTTTTGGCGCATATTGTAACACCCCCGGTCGTCTCGTTAGAGAATGCCCGGTTAGCGGTCCGGTTGTAGCTCAGTCGGTGATGGAAGGAATTGTTAAACAGATACAATGGCAGTACGAAACAAACACTTTGATCACTGGTAAAAATTTCTTTTATTCCTGGGCAAGAAAAAGAATGCCCCAGGGAAGTTACATTTGTAAATTGAATAAGAAAAATGAGAAAATTAGGTGAAAAGAAAAGAAAATGAAAGGATAGAATTCAGAGTAAAGCTTAAAACTAGAAAGAATTATAACTAACATTACAATGGTGAAAAAATTACAAGTCAATGTGCCATAGCGCGGCACCGCATTACAAAATTACACAGGGGCGAATGCCCTTGAGTGATACTGCCTGGAAAAAGGTCTTTGTGCGCCCGAGAAGGGCAGGGCGCGGTCGAGGGGGCGCTGGCGTCCTTCACAAAAATGCGGCAGAGGCCGATGGCCTCCCTTGCCGACAGCTGAGCGGTCGTCTCGTGACGTCACCAAGGGGCGGTGGCGTCTGGCGGCGTTGACGACGTCTGGTAGTGTCTGGTAGAACTCGGAGCGGCCGGGATTCTCTCGATCTCAGGAGCGTAGTAATCAACCATGCGTCTCTCTGATTCTTATGATAATTGTCGAATACAACTTCGGAAAATCTAGAACTCCTTCAGAGAAACATTCGCCTCTCTCCGCGACTGATTCCCGCTTCAGAGAAGTCTCTCTGCCCACACTACTCAGCCCTTTATGATAGCTCACGCAGAAATTTTATAAGTCCTTCAGAGGCACATACGGCTCTGACCGACGAATAGCTCCCCCCCAGAGAAGTTTCTCTCCCAACTGCCCTCAGCCTAATGATAATTTGTAAATCGGAAACGTAGCAAGTAAGCTTTTACCCCCACCCATTTTCTCGTGTGCTCCAGCTCCTTATAATAGGTCGCGTCGCTATTGGCCAAAGGTAATGGCGCAGTACACTATTTTCAACCAATCGTGACGGGAGGAGCGAAGGAAGTTTCCGCTCTCTGTGCCATCTGTGAGTGTACAGTGTTATTCTTATTCCTTCTAGAACATCGGCAATGCCTGCGCAAGGGGCGCGTTGTCCGGTGAAAGAATAATCATTCTGGGTTTCCCCGAATGCGAGCGGGCGTTCTAGAGATTTCGCAGATGTTCTTGCGTCCGCGCGCCCCTCCGTTAATCTTTTGACACCAGCTCTCATAACAACTTCGTAATGGGCCGGGGGCGCAAGTGGCTGTCACGATAAGCGGGGTTGCGCGCGTGTCGCCATCTGTTTATTCTCCCAGTAGGACTCGAGGCGGCCGAGTTTATTTTATTTAATTTGTATGAGGAAATCGGTATCGCTACAATATAGTCATATTTCTTGTGCAAATTGTCAGGCGTTTGAAGTATATTACACTGATTTTAGGTGCATAAACACTTGCATATTTTGACGATTTTAAATGCATATAAATCCGTCCTCTATTGATGCTATGCTTTTCATTAAATGTTTACATACCGATTTTTTGGAATTGTTTGGAATTGTTCAATAAGTAACTTTCATCTAAAATGTATAACAGCCAGCGGGAAGGTGGAGTATAAAACGTAAATGACTCTACAACTTGTTAATTGAGAGCCATCTGTCCGCCAACGTACCTCCCTAAACGGTAGGTGTCGCGCTGCCACGTGACTACGGCGGCGGTCTCAGTGGGACCAATTTTGCCCGAAATTTTGGTCCCCATTTTGTCAGATGTTTGGAATTTGTGGAACACGTGATCGTAAATGATAATAGTCTTAGAGAACCTAAACGACCTCTTCCGATAGTGTTCAAAAACAACGGTTGTCGAATGAAGATCTGTTTCGTTTGGTTTTGTCAGTCCGACATTATCTGAACTAAATTTCGACCAAAATCGACTCCACTGTGACGGTGGTCTAAAGACTTCAGCTGCAAATTGTCGAGAGCCATTACAGATCTAATGGTTACTGCGGCGTGAAATCTGGGAGGCTGGGGTAAGTAACCCAGAGCGTATAATGAGGTAAATTGAGGATAAAGGGGCGTTGACGTACGCCAAATCGGGTTAACCGGCGACGTTAATGTTATATTAATTGATCGATTTATTCCTGTTTCCGGGTGTCATCTGCTAAGTTCATTAGTTCTGTAAGTAAATTGCATGCTTTTTTTCGTGGGAGGTGGCGCTGATCTTCCTCTGCTATGAGGAGAGATCCGGCGTCAACCTACAGGCCGGCTTGCATGTTTTCCCCCCCAACGCTCCAACCGGAACAGGTTCTAAACTTCCGACTGGCCTCCCGACATGCGTGATTGAGTGGTGCAAGTATATGCGTTTGCAAGAAAGGAGTGAGGGTTTGACCAGAAAACGGAAAAAATGATCCCGCGGGGTCTGTAGACATTTGTTAAGATTCGCCATTCGCGTAGTGTTGATCGGAAAAAACATGGAAAACTAGCGAATAGAGAGCATTCTTTCGTTAGAATTTTCCTTCAGAGAGCAGCTAAATTCGACATAGATATCTATAGTTGGATTCAAAGATGGAGTCTCTTCAGGGTCACGAGCTGCAAGGAGAGGGAGACACTGTTATCGAATCGAATTATTGCTTCCGACTTTTTTAGATATTAGAGATCCTTCCTGATTGGATGACAGTGGTCCCCTCTTCTTCCAGCTCGTTTCCTTGAAGAGACTTTAAATTGGACTAAAGCTAATGTCGAAAATCCTGCCACCGTCGGGACTCGAACCCTAGGATCTCTCAGTCAGAGGCACTGCAGTGACATCAACTGATGCTCTGATCCGTCTTAAACTTCAGTGATGATGGTGATGGTGATGATTATTATAAATAGAAGAAACGAGCCCTTTCTGCGTACTTCTTCCCTAGATGTTTTCCCTCGAACGATTCATCCAACTAATATTATTTGCATTATCAGATAAGCAGATATATATATATATATATATATATATATATATATATATATATATATATCGACATGTATTCAGATGCTCAGGAATACGATGCTGTATCAAAGAAGGGTGGGTAGGTGAAGGAGCCAGGCCTGCGTAAGAAGGCATCTCGCCTTGACGTTACAAAACCGATATTCGTCTCCGAACGTCGCGGCAGCCGCCTCGAGCGACGCTAACGTACTCAAGGGGTCGTCTTGCCGAGACACGCAGATCTGGAGCAACTTGCGAAATACATAAGAGTAGAGGGCGAGAGAGAAAGAGCGGTGGAAGAGAAAGATGGAGAGAGGAGGCGTGTGTCGGGGGAAGAGGGTGTCCGGTTTGCCCGGAGCCATGACGCCGAAAAGATTTATGAAAGCGCCCATGCATCACACGTTATTGACACCGAAATATTAAATGTGGGTGTCAAAGGTTCGGTGAAGAAGAATGATGGCCTCGTGCTAAAATACACATCGTAAACCCGCATAACAGGATGTTTTCAGAGAGGGGTATAAAAATAAGGATATTCTCGTTGATGTGTGTTTTGCCGTCATTAAGCCCCTTTACGTACGTATTGTTGGGCCACTATTATGTGAGATACTTCCAAGTACTCAAAGGAACCCATGATTACAATGCCTACGCCTTATTCCGGTAAGTTATATTTTAGTAAATGAGAGAAAAATAGTGCAAATGAGAGAAAAGGGGTTTGAGTCACATACTTTCCAAAAATTGTATACCGAAGTTCACTAAATACCTTTACAGTGGCTTTTCGATTGAACTCCAAATTTCCATTGAAAGTTTATGAGATCAAATAAAATTTGATCGTTGGACAATTCCAATTAAAATAATAGCGTAGACGTGAATGCAGATCAAATAAAAACAATGTACAAAAAAATATACTCTTGTGATATATATGTAAAATATTTAAATATTTCTTCATAAAACGCTTTCGCATATTCTTCTCAAACTGTATCATTGTCAGTGTAGAGACAAATGGCCTATCGTCGATTTTCATTCCCTACAACTTCATTTAATACCAATTGGAATAAACTTTTTGAATTAGTCTGTAGGTTACTTCGATTACATGTTAGATTTAATAACTATGTATTCAACGATAAACTTCTGAATACTAATCAAAGAAAGTTTAAAGATAATAAAAAAACAACATCTGTTCCACTTGCTTACTTAATTTGAATTTCAATCCGTTATTTTTACGAAATGTGTACAAAACATTTCCATTACAGAACATAAACTCGTTACCAGCAAAGAAACTTGACTCTTTTGAACTACCATTGTCCCGCCCTAAATTTTCAAGGGCTTTTTCGGTGTTATAACGAGGTCTGCGTTAGCTCACGCAACATGGTTTCTGCTTTGTTCAAGTTGTGTGTGTGGTATCTGTGTGTGTGTGTGTGTGAGAGAGAGAGAGAGAGAGAGAGAGAGAGAGACATAGAGAGAGGCAGGCAGATAGACAGATCGGGCAGATATATAGGCAGGCAGACACAGACAGAAAGCATACAGAAAGAGAGACAGTCAGGCAGAGAGACACTGAAAGGGAGAGATTGTGTGGAAAGAGACACCAATTTTTTAAATAAAATTTGTAGAGATTGTATATTATCTACTGAACATAGAAAACCCTCTCATTGTAAAAATAATGCAATTTTGTATTTGAAGAGATGTATGATAAAAAGTCTACCCTTAATGGAAAATTGAATTATGTCAATATCTTCTTCCAAATAACGTCATACTGCTGTTTGTTTTTCCTTTTCACGAGTATTAAAAAAAGGGTTGGATAGAAACAGAATCATTAGATAGTACGACACAAGTATTATGTAGTGATTAATAAGAATTTATTGTAAATCATTGTTAAATATTTACATGTTCATTTGTAAATGACAAAAGAAAAGTTACATTCAGTTGTTTCATGAGTTAATATAAGAGTGTCCTCTGATGTCAAAATTCTCATGCAGGATAGTTAACTAGTATCCAGCAAAATAAGCTGCAAATAGTTGTGAGGTACATGATTTGTTTATTGATTAATGTCACAGAGTTTCGCTAATACGACAATTTTCTAATGTTCTCTTCGAAACGAAAAAGAGTAATTGGTATTGTAATATTCATTCAACTTAGATTATTAAAAATAATTTCGAGAAACGCATGAATGAATTACATTCTAAGTACATGCCATGAAGTTTTTCGAAATTGGGACAAGCCTTCGATAGCTTGACTTGCATAACAGCTTGATGGCATCTTGATAAATGGTGCTAATTGTAGCGTGACAAGCTATTCATGTGTGGTAGGGGACATGGAGAAAGGTGAAAGGTGACGAGCGAAGGCGAAAGGGTAGGAGATGGACCAGGAACAGGAACGGTGGGAGCGAGAGAAAGGGTGGAGTACCGCATCGGACCAGCACGTGGTGTGAGGAGCGGGGACAGGCAGTGTCAAGAGGGAGCGGGAACAGAGACCGGGTGAGAGGCAGGGAGCGGGAGTGGTGACCGCAGCAAGGAGAGGGGAGAGGAAGCTATAAGTCATAGTGTGTGGCAAGAGCGTGGCGCTGGATCAGGAAGCGAGAGCGGGAAGGGAGAGTGGGGAGCATTGCAGGGAAAGAGGAGCAGGTGCCGGAGAGAGGAGCAGGAACTGAGAGCGGAAGCGGTCTGCGAGAGAGGGTGCGGGGAGCTAGAGTAGGAGAGAAGCCCGTAGAGAGAGTGGAAGCGGGAGCGGAAGAAGAGCGAGGAGAATGGTGCGAGAGCGGGAGACATGAGCTGGAGCGTGGAGCAAGATCTTGGTGCGTGATCAGAGAGCGCGGGGGGGAGGGAAAGAGAAGCGGACGCGGCAGTGGAAGAGGGGGTGGGGGAGATAGAGCGGGAGTGTGGAGCGGGAGCGTAAGGGGGAGGGGCAGAGCTGGAGCAGGAGCGGGGGTGTGAGTGGGAGCGAGAGCAAGGAGAGAAAGCGGAGTGTCGGAGGCAGTGAGGAGAGGCGGCGGCGGGGGCGGTGGCGGAGGTGGAGGCGACGGCGGCGGCGGCGGAGGCGGAGGCGGAGCGGGGGTGGAGGCGGAGCGGGGGCGGAGGCGGAGGCGGAGGCGGAGGCGGTGGCGGAGGCGGTGGTGGGAGCAGGGCAGATGTGCCAGCTTCCAGCACGCGACAGTTGACACCTGCCGCTGGCACTGTCATTCGCGCCGTTCAGCCTCCGTCCAGGGCGTGGAGCCCCTGTTGCCAGCGTGGCGCTGAATTCGCGTCGCACGTGTCTCATAAGTGACGCCCAAGAGAGTAGAATGTTGTGATGGCTTCTGGTCGTTAAAATTGTCTGGTGAGCTACAAAGCGCCTTTGTCAATTATTAAGCGAATTGAATATTAACCTCTTTAGATGTTTTGATAGAAATATTGCGTTATTATATTCGATCCTTTAAAAACCGCCACACTTCAATACATAATTAAGTGGACTTTAAGAAAAATAATACATATTATTTTATCTTTTACTACTTTAATAAAAATACCAATAGTATATATTTGAGGAAAAATAAAGTAAAATATTCTCAGCTACTTCAAAATCAGCTGATATTCAGAAAATTAGTTTTTATATTTATAAATGACAGAGAGAAGACTAAATGAAATACACAACAGTGACAAGTTCCCTACAAAATCAGCCGTAAATTGTGCATATGTATTTTAAGATTATCTTTAATATAAATGTATCATTTAATAAGTTGCTAGCCTACTTTTCTTCATGACACCGATAATTGAAGTTAACAGTTACGTATAAAAAGGAAATATTATTTACAACGTAAACGAATTCAGGATTCAGTTTGCTTTATACTTCATAATATAAAAAGAGAAATAGTATCAACCAATACAAGGCTCATTAAAAGCAAAATTGCCATACGGTATTTTTAACTTTTTATTTATTAGTGACATTTAATGAAACATTTTATTACTTTTTATTTCCATGAGTTTCAAACCAAAATGGATAAGTTCAAACAATATTACCTTGTCTATCATTTGGTAGCGAAGTTAAATCTAACGAAGCTTTTTCTGGAAAACCATGAATTGTTTGTTTTAATGTCATTACATTTAATGAGGCCTATGTAATCACATATATTTCAATATTTATCAAATGAAAATATGAAAACATGTAACAAACTTATTAAATCAGTACAGTTTTATTGTTTGCGCTGTATTACAAATTATTTAAAACACACACTATTAAACACTCGCCTCGTCGTTGTTTTGAGAATACACTTCAATTAGATTTGACCATTAGCACACATTTCAGAACTCTTCATTTTTCTCTACATTTTTGAGTCTGGAAAGGTAATGAATCAATTAAGTAAATTAGTAATTACATCAAAGTTATTTGAGTTCATTACCTGATTAAAAGATTTTGTTCATTAACTTTAATTATAAGCGTTTCACCCTTCCACTAAATTCAATTCTATGCCACCACGTACTACCAAAATTTTCTAATTACTGAAATTTTCCCGTTACATTAATGTTTCTACTTGAGGGTTCTTTGTATTCATGAAGCTCAATCGAGAAGAGACATGGCAAACACCAGAATGTCCAGGTTTTATAATGTTCGGTTTAAGTCCTCTAAATGGTTTCTCGCATGATTAATCAGTTTATTCCAGTCTGCATTTTACATTAAATTCTTTAGATTTAGTGTTTGTGCGGTTCTTGATGTACTAGACTAATAAATTAATAACTGTGATTGCGAACACTAAGCAAAGGATAACTCCAAACGAGAAAAAATGTAAGTAAGTCCGAAAACAAATAAGTATATGAGTCACAGAACTTGTACTTGTAAGCAAGTCTCACATGATTAATGGTTATTTATCGCCATGCACCTTTGCACTCACGCGTCGCAAAGTCCGCCTTGTAATATTGCTCCCTCGCGAGAATTCCCCGAAGGGACACATTAGTTGGAGCGCGAAGCAAATACACCTGGTGCCCTCACAACGCAGGGGGCGAGATCCTTTAGCCGCGGGACCGCAATATAAAGCGACGGACTCAAAGAGCATAATAAGCAAGCATAAATTTAACGAGAACATATTTGTTCCTAATATATAACAATCAATTACAACCATCAGGCAGACATTGCACGATTAATGTCCCAACGGTGCTCCCATAGTTCACGACACTTTCCATGAAATGAACATCTCTGCTTTACTTACACATTCTCTATGAACATTTTGAATATTGATCAACAGTGCAATAATATAAGTTTATGTTAATATATTTTAATTAATTATTTTAAAAATTAACTAGTAGTGCTGAGCAGCACACTTTCTCTAGTTTTATGTTATCTTTACGAAATATCATAAAACTTCATGAACCTGCAAAAGTGTTTCCAACCATCCAGCAATTTTGTTACCGGCGCCGAGATTCAAACTTCTGCCTTTTCAGTTAACATATCAAGCATGTTACACCTACACCACCAATCATATGTCAGGAAATCAGCTTTTCCGGCACTTTTAAAAGAAGTTCATATTTTGCATTTGCAATTTTCAAAAATGCAGAGACATTACTTCAAGATCTATTTTTAAAGGCAAGATTCTATTGCGTGAAGTTATCTGCATTGCGATCTGCAACTGACGGGCGCGAACCGATATGTTCTAAGTCCAAAATCACTAGTGGACGACGTCTCCGAGACAAGCTAAATATGCGGATCGAATAATGTCACGCCATCAGTGTTGGATAAAGGCCGGTTTCCAAGATTGAGCATTACGGATACTACGGCACTATCTTAACAATGGGTAACAAAGTCTATTAGATTACATATGCACAGTATGACAACAAAGAATATTTAGGTAGCAGGTACATCACCATTTCATTTGATTCCAGTAAACACAATTTCGAAG